>OX451739.1:1593418224-1594020348 GCA_948472305.1 Vicia faba | reverse complement strand
TTTTATAGGCTGTAGTTTAAAAAAAATTAAGTAGAGCTTTCTTCATGGGATGTGGATTGGTTTTGAATTCGTTACTTGTGTGTGGCCATTACATGTTGTTTTTCAAGAAGGAAAGTTGAAAAATATGAAGTGACGTGCGGATGAATGCATGAATGCATGAAGCTTTTGGGGTTAGGAATAAGTGTATACTTTGAAGCAAATCACATACAATAGTGATAAACTTGTTATATTCATATCAACATCTTTTCCATCTGCATTCTTGATGTGTAAATTAGAAAAAACAACAAATTACAAATGTGTGAAAACTTGTATCAGTGAGTAAAATATAAAACAATTAAGCAAAAGTTCATGAAAAAATATGGTAGATGATTTTAAAGAGAAATTAAGAACAAAATAACCTTTAAGAAAAAACCAACATCCACTAACTACTATTGTTACCACATTATCATATCATATAAATAATAAGTCAAATGCTTACCTGTGCTCTAAGGGCACATGTTAAGAAGCTATTTGTAGTAATATTTTCTTGGAATGTGTGCATTCAACGTTTTCAGACTTTAAATATGATTTTATTACATTTAAATTTTTTTAATATAATATCTTTAACATGTGCCCTTAAGGGACATGTTAGCATGACCCAAATAATAAAAGCGAATGTTTTAACCAGTATTAAAATCTTAGGTTTTTGGTCAGCTCGTGGTAAAACTAAGAGTAGGTTAAAGCTTATACCGTGGTAAAAGCTTGGTTAAGGTTCAAGATTAGCCCAGTATTAAAATCTTACAGGTTTTTGGTTATCCTGCATAAAACCAAGGTTTAAGGTTTGTGAGGTAAGCCCGTGATAAAAACTTACAAGGTTTAAGAAGCTTGAAGACTAACCACTCCAAGATTCTTGTTTGTGGATAGAATACTTGCCACTCAATCTACCATGGGATCTGTAGCGGTAGAAATATTTAAGACTAAGTCATTGAATTGACTAAACTTATACAAATCAAAATAAAAATCGCCACCGCGCTTTATTGTTTCCAAAGGAATGGGAAAAGAGAGAATAACCCAAAAGAGGGGAGAAAGATTCAGGTAAGGGGGTTGGTTATGCAAAGGGAAGGTATTAGCACCCTAAACATCTACGGTACTCCGCATGAACCTCTTTGTAAAATCTATATATTTTGAATATAAAAATGTTGTATAAAAATAGATGGTGGAGGTAAGAAAAGAAATATATTTTTTTATGGTTTTTGCACCCATCGCGGTTGCGAATCTTTAGTGCCTACGTACCACCTTTCGTGTAATAGGGAATCAGGGTACACGTAGTTCCTCTTTTAAATATTTTTAAACACAAGTGTGTTGGTTAATTTTATGAGATAAGACATCATCGTCATTGTCTGTGTGGAAAACATACTTACTATCCACAATCATGAGAAAGGAGAATTTGCATCATCTCAAATTGGAGGATATGGCTTGGATTTTAAAATCAACAATGCCTCACTCAACACCCAAGTGGAAAATATCTCTCTTCACTACACATTGTAGAATTATAGTTGTTTGTATCACTACAAGGATTGACAAGAGTCCAATATTTTGAGAAAAGTTTTAAAGATAGAATCCAAAGTGGTAAAATAGTTTGAAATGAGATTGATTGACTTTTAGTCTTCTCACCAAAATGTCAGGGTATTATTAAATTGATTGAAGTTTATTTATGAAAAGGTTTTGAAAATGCATGGACCTAAGTCCAATTTTATTATGAAAGTGCTTCAAGTTTAAAAAACAAGAAGAGGTTTCAAAAGGAGGGAGAAGATTTTTGAAATTAAAGAAGATGGGAGGAGAAGAAGGGATTATCCTAAAACATAAGGTAAAATCTAGGGATAAGAACCATCTAACCAACAAGAAGCCAAAACTTGACATTATGAGTCAAGATGATGTTCTCATTCTTTGGATTGAAACCAAGCAAGCAAATATACTAGACCTCTTGAGGGAACCAAACTTCAAGTGTATTAAGTCTTCACAAAAATTGGGCAGAGTAACGGCTGCATACGGGTGAATTCCAGATTACAAACAAAGAATGTAATCACAATAACCTGCACACAAAACAAACAAACAAACCAATGTCTTGAGGTAAACCTCAAGAGCTCCAGACAAGATATCAATTAAGGTCACAAGGTCTCCAACATAGGCCAAGGTTTCTAATCCTAAGTGCAAGAAGTCCAATACTCCATAATGCCAAAGATAGTAACCAAATAGTCCAAGTACCATTAAAGCTTTTTATGGTTCATGTTGATTATTAGGTGTCTTAGAAAAGAAAAGAAAAGGCTCAAGTGAGCAAATATGAAAATAGAATGAAATGTAAATGCTAAAAGTAAATGGTGCGTAAAGCATAAAAAATAAAAGGGCATAAAGTAAAAACAAAAGATAAAGTCAATTATTAGTGATTAGTGGTTAGTTGGATGATCATCTTGAAACTTTCATTTGGAACTCATTAGAGGATTGGTAGAACCAAAGCCTCCACACAATAAGTTACATTTGCTTTTTGTCAAGTATATCACCCATTTGGAATCCTCGCAAGTGTCATTTAATGATCAATGATGTTTAAGTGATCCGCGTCGACCAAAAGTGTTGTAGATCTATTAGAGGGTTGGTAGAACCAAAGCCTCCACACAATGAATCTTAAGGTTATTGGATCAAAGAGATCAAATTAACATACTTGGGCTTGCAAACATAGGTTTGGGCCACGAATGATCATTTACTCAAATCGAGATGAAATTTAGCGCTATGTTAAGCAACCGTAAGTGGACTTATATAGAAGTCGCACCTATTTTGAGGCCGGTCAATAGCAATCTATGCACCATTTGTTTTGAGTCATGATATCGTGATTATGCTCCAATAACACTTAGTGCAATAAGAAAGGGATGAGATGGAGAGGGGTGGGAAAGAATATACAGACCACATTTGAAATAAATTTTAATCAAACGATTATTAAAATCATTCATCCATTTTTGTGGAGTTAGACTCAACACCACGGATCCAATGAGGTTTATAAAGTTCATGATAAAAAATTTAACCCAAGATTAACCAGAAAATAATCACAAAATAGTATTGCTTTTAATATATATATATATATATATATATATATATATATATATATATATATATATATATATATATATATATATATATATATATATATATATATATATATATATATATATATATATATATATATATATATATATATATATATATATATATATATATATATATATATATATATATATATATATATATATATATATATATATATATATATATATATATATATATATATATATTTAAAGGGTTTTAAAATGTTTTAAAATAGAAATAAGGGATAAAAATATCAAATATGTTCAATTAATCAAGAAATAAAAAGTAAGACCATAGAACAATCAGAAAATGACTCAAATATTTTATGAAAATTTTGGTAATTTTTTAAAGTCAGAAACTATTTTTAAAATTAAAAGAAATGAGTGAAATAAACCAAAAATGATGAAAAACAATAAAGTCAGAAACAAAAATCAAATGAGGTCACTAATATTTGTCACAATGTCATTGGATCATTCTATAATTTTTTCAGAATTTAAAAATGTATAAAAGTATTTTGTAACATTTAAAACAATTCAAATAAAATGAAAATTTATAAAAAATACCAAAACAAAAAATTAAATTAAAAAATAAAAATCAGAAAGAGAATAATCAAAAATATTTTTCATGAATTTTTTCTGATTTTTTGGACTAAATATGAATTTTCTATGGTTTTTTGAAATTTAAAACAATTAAATATAAAAATCAGAAAAGAAAATAAAAACCAAAAAGATGTGGACCAATGGATGAGAGTCATAACGCGTTTGTAATTAGATCCAAGGGATCTGGCGTGCTGTGCATATCATGGTCATTACTAAATATCACACCGGATCCATCATTTTAAAAATAAAACAACTTAAAATATGGCGCGTTGGATGGAGTCTGACTCACAAAAGTAATCAGATCCAAGGGTTCCTAAGACACGCACATTGTAAGTCAAGAAAATTGTATGCATTTCAAAAAAATAACGTGGCTTCATGTTATTGGTTGAAGACGGACATGTCATCGTCTTCAACTTCCAGCCATCCCCAAATTGAATCTTCCAAACTGTAAAATTAGCAAACCAGACCGATACCATTAGATTCGTCTCTTCAAGACGATTCTAATGGTACCATCGCACCAAACATATATAAATTATGCAAGGCTGGGTTTGAAAAAAACCAGAAAAAATAACGAGCACGAAAATCTGGGATATCTTGCTCAATTCTCAATGAAATTACAAACTATAAAGAGCACGATGATCAAAAGAACACAAGGAGTGGGTTAGTCTTTTATTTGAATCAATTTGCCCAAGAAACCTACCTGAACAAATTAGTGAGAAATTGCTCTGAAACTGAACTTCCACAGATCAATATTGGTCACAATTCTTGAAAGTAACAGTATGGTTAGCTTCAGAGAAGTTCAATGAAACTAACTTAATGGAGATTTTGGTGTTTTAAGGTGAGAATGTAAGAAATCAGAATTTCAAATTCAGAGTTCGTGTGGGATCTGAAAAGAGGTCAATTGGCTATCAAAATCTTGAAAAAAAGAGTGAGGGATGATCCTTACTTATAGCTGATTATGATGCAAGGTTCAAGCATATGTATTGGAGGAAAAATGAGTGAAATCGTGTGGACCTGCTAAATGTGAAAAGTGTGACTTCACATGGCTCAAAACGCAGCAAATTGGATGGTTTAAGGGTCATTTCTTGTTATGGCAAGTTCCTAAATATGATTAGACACGAAATTGATCCTTAAAAAGGCTTGTAATTGGATTTAAACTAATTTTCAAATCTGACTGAACTTGGAATTTCCATTTCATGATGCTACTTTCATAACCATGGTGCCAACAATGTAGGGCACCTTATGATGTGATTCTTGAAGCATTTGAAATATGATGCCACAAGCTTTTCAATATGCAAGGAATGATATCAAATGGATGTTTGAGCAAGAAGTTGCATTGAGTCAAAGTTGGAGAAAAAGGGTCCACTTTCCATACTTAGAAATATTTCAAATTTTTCTTCAAAGGTGACCTATAATGTTTTGCATCCAAACATGGCCTTCCACTTGGAATTTGCTCTTGACCAAAAAAGATGGCATGAAATAGACCCTTTGAATGATATTTTGAAACTTGAACCATTTAAAATCTCCAAAAAATTGAGAGAGTTATGATTTGTTGAAGTTGGCAAAAAATCATGAAATGACCTATAATCTTTTGTATCCTTAGGGCATCTTCCATCCATTTTCTCACTTTGCATATAAAAGAAGGCATACATATCACATATTCAAGATAATTATGGAAAAATAGTAGGCTCAAGGTGATAAAAATTAACCAAGTTATAATCATTTGGAGGACTTGTAATCTTTCTCAGGGTGATAAAAATTGACCAAGTCACACATGAGAAATAGGGGGGTTCATTTGGAGGACTTGTAATCTTTCTTCATCATCAAGCTTCTTCCACATGAAAACTACTTGAAACTTTTGAAGTGATTTGTTAATAACCCTTTAAATAGAAGGATGTCTTTGGAATCATTAAAAAATACCAAAATATGAGCAAGATATGCTTCTTTAAAGTTCAAAACCCTAGCTCCTAGATCAAGAAAATGCCTTGAGGAACTTTGACAATTTTGAAAAAACTTCTTGTACCAACACAAATGCTTTGTAAATAGAAGTTGTTGAGGTTGAAAATGAGAACTCATAGTCACCAAAACCACTTCCATATATTGAGAATTGAGAGAAGTATGCACTTGTGACCAATGGGAACAAAGCCTTGTCCAAGCATGACAACTTCTCCAATCAACCCCTTGTACTTTTGAACCAAATTTGATAATCTTAAAATGTGGTGAACAAACATAACCTTGCCATGCCATTTCTTATAAAACAACCCCAATGGTGAGGTTTGAACTTATCAATCTTTATTGACTAGGGCATGGAAATAAACTCATGAACCCATGGAGCAACTTTCTAAGCCTCATTGTCTTTACCTACATTAGTAACAAGCAAGAAAAACCAACATTGCATTTTATTAATTCAAAGGAAAAAATAATACAAAATGTTCATGATCACAAAAGAAAACAAGTCAAGGTGCTTGGTGATTCCTCAAAGAGCAAAACTAAAGATAGGGAGAAAAACCAAAAACCCTAATGTGATCTTGTTGTGATTGAATTAACGTGGTATGATGAAGGGATCTTAGGGGGAAAAATTGGGGTACAACAACTGCCCTTATTTAAGTTTCTTCTATCCGGAGATAAGAAGGTTAGAAATCTTCGTGTCGATGCAATCGAAGATACTTAAATATAAAACTAACCATATTTTTGGCCCTAAGATGCCATGCAATGCTTATGAATATGAGTGCATATGGACAACTTCAAAGGGACACAAAACACCATCGGGGATGTAACAAAGTAAAGAAACAAGAGAGTAACCCAACCAGGAAAATAAATCACCGGTGGATCAAAAAAACCTGAATCAGAGAGGTTGGTAAAATGGTCCAAGGATACATCAACTTTTACTGAAGGCGAAGCTACCAACGTTCACTGTATGCAGAAAGAGAAAATAAATGACAACATCGACGTTCACTGAAGGTGAGCTACCAAAGTCTATTGAAGGTAGAAGGGAGAGAAAATATCATAGAATCACCGTTCACTGACGATGAACTACCAACATTCACTGAGGGTAGCAAAAATATAACAATCATCAACGTTCACTGCCAAAGACCTACCAACTTTCACTAAAGGTAGAAAGAGAAAATATATCATAGCACCCTCGTTCAATGATGATGAACTACCAACATTCACTGATGGTAGCAAAAAGATAACAATCACCAACTTTCACTGATGGTGACCTATCAACTTTCACTGAAGGTAGAAAGAGAAAATATATCATAACACCGCCGTCCACTGACGATGAACTACCAACTTTCACTAAGGGTAGAAAAAATATAACAATCATCGACGTTCACTGCCAAAGACCTACCAAGTTTCACTGAAGGTAGAAAGGGAAAATATATCATAGCACCTCCGTTCACTGACGATGAACTACCAACATTCACTGAGGGTAGCAAAAAGATAACAATCATCGACGTTCACTGTCGAAGACCTACCAACTTTCACTGAAGGTAGAAAGAAAAAATAAATAATAGCACCGCCATTCACTGACGATGAACTACCAACGTTCACTGAAGGTAGCAAAAAGATAACAATCACCAAGTTTCACTGATGGTGACCTACCAACTTTCACTGAAGGTAGAAAGAGAAAATATATCACAGCACCGCCGTTCACTGATGATGAACTACCAACATTCACTGAGGGTAGAAAAAAGATAACAATCATCGATGTTCACTTCCAAAGACCTACCAACTTTCACTGAAGGTAAAAAGAGAAAATATATCATAGCACCGTCGTTAACTGACGATGAACTACCAACGTTCACTGAGGGTAGCAAAAAGATAACAATCATCGACGTTCACTACCGAAGACCTACCAACTTTCACTGAAGGTAGAAAGAGAAAATATATCATAGCACCACCGTTCACTGACGATGAACTACCAACATTCATTGAGGGTAGAAAAAAGATAACAGTCACCAACTTTCAATGATGGTGACCTACCAACTTTCAATGAAGGTAGAAAGAGAAAATATATCATAGCACCGCCGTTCACTGACGATGAACTACCAATGTTCATTGAGGGTAGAAAAAAGATAACAATCATCGATGTTCACTTCTGAAGACCTACCAACTTTCACTAAAGGTAGAAAGAGAAAATATATCATAGAACCGTCGTTCATTGATTTTGAACTACCAACATTCACTGAGGGTAGAAAAAGGATAACAATCACCAACTTTCACTGATGGTAGAAAAAAGATAACAATCACCAACTTTCACTGATGGTGACCTACCGACTTTCACTGAAGGTAGAGAGAAAATATATCATAGCATCGCCGTTCACTGACGATGAACTACCAACATTCACTGAGGGTAGCAAAAATATAACAAGTTTTGCCCAAAATTATGGAATTTCACCTAGAATGGGTTTCAACTTCTTCTTTAACTGAGGCACTCCGCATGGAAAGGGTAATATATAAGCTGTCTGAAATAAAGATACTTCCACTTGCAAAGATTTCACAAAGAACTATCTCTGCGATATTGAAAGACTTGCCATCCACTGGAGTAATTTGACAACAAGCTGCAAACTATCCACTCATAGATAAGATAAAAAAAATGTAACGTCGACTTTTATGGAGAAGCATGAGTTGCTCAAATAAAGAGACCTGCTACTTGCTGTTATAGGAAGGTTTGTAGAAATGACTTCCTGGGAAAAGTAAAACGGCTTCCTAGGAAATGAAATATGACTTCCCGGGGAAATGCAAACATATTCTTGCTGAGGATACAAAAGTTTTCTCGTGCCAAAATAAAATTCACATTTCCTAAACTAATGCTCGAAGTTCGCAGAAATCCACGGTGATAATATTGCTGGGAAACAAAGATTCAAACCAGAAATAAACTGCAGTGAAACAGTCAACCAAAATACATTCTTTGATAAATAAACTCAAGAGGGAAACCCAATCTATCTGGACAAAGAGCTGTACAGGAAGGCTAAAGCAAAAATCTTCCACAAGGGATAACTCAGTGAGGAAATTGAAAGAATATACGCTTTCTGCTTAAGACCAACACTCTATTGGAGAGAGGACAACATAACTCTACAAAACAGGGTAGTATGTCAACAAAAATATTAATGAATGTGAATGAGCAATGATTTGCTAAAATTAACTATGCATGATGTATGTATGAATGTATGAGTGTTATCATGTATATGCTAACAAAACAAACATATAACATTGGGAGTAACCAGGCAAAAACCAACTCGGGCATAATCAACACTCGGTTAAATCACATCCAAGGTGAACAATCCAATAAAAAGTAAGCGCCAACCGAGAAACAAAACCTACTTCCTGGTTTAACTTCACTAGGGAGAAACATAATCCAAAAGTAAACAAATCCAAGTGACAGAAATAGTACAAATATATGGATATAACATCCTTCTCCAGGCTTCACCAGGGAATAGCACTCAGACTTCGATGGGGAAACAAATGTCTTCAAAAGTAACACTTCTACTGGGGATTGCATAATCAATTTCAGATAAAGCAGGTGGACACCAAATCATCAAAACATTCGCTGGGGAATTCAGGACCATTTTTGAAAGAGGAAACACACAAACTTCGTTAAAGGCGTATAATGTCCCATAATCAAGACATTAATTGGGGATTTCGTGCTGACTTCACTGGGGAGGTTAACACCACATCCTCAAAGGGAAAACCAATGTAAGTTCTTCACTAGAGAAACCGAAGACCTGTGTTCTTAAAGAGTGATTATTGTACCAACTTCTCTGGGAAGAAAGAACCTCTATTAAACAAATGTAAACTTCAATGGAGAAATCTTGGATTGAATCTTCATATCATGCAAACTCAGAAAATAGGAGAAATGAATCAAAACTAGACCGGGGACACTGGAGTCACAAACCTAATATAGCGAAAACATCCCGAGTAAGCCTTCCCAGGGGAACTAAAACTTCTCAAAACAACTTGAGTTTGTCCGTCCCTGGGATCACCATTTTTGTTGTTTTCTCTTGCGTCACAAATTTTAAAGTAAAAGCATATTGTAAATTCTTTTTGAAAATCCATTTTTTTATTTAATCTTTTTGCTTTAAAAGTTATTATCAATAATAAATGGAGTCTTTGCAAGCTAAATAAAATAAGAAATACAAAGAATTGGGTAAAAGCTCAAATTTCATTAATAGAATGGTAGTCTGCGAATGGTGAGACTCCATGGATGATTACAAAGTTCAAAAAATGGTAATATATAATGGAAAGGATACATTGAGATACAATGACCACTATCCCCTCTAACAAATTTTGAAATCCCGAGTAACAACTTCTGTTTGAAGTATGATGAAGATCCGAGAATATTGTTGCTTTAATGATCAAGTCTTTCCCGATGTAGTTACTTGCCAAGAAAGTCCCTAACTTTTGCCTAAGCTGCCTAAGCTGTCCTTGCGGGTTGTAAACACATGAGCGGGCCTATCCAGTCGTCGGACTATAATTCGAGGTATATCATTCCAAGTATTCACTTGATACATAGAAGCCAGAGTTGCCAAAACATCTTCCATCTGATTTTCATCTCTTGGAATATAATGGACTTCAACTTTGTTAAAGAAGGGTAACAATCTTCTAGCACAATCTTTGTAAGGGATCAAGCCAGGGTGACGAGTATCCCATTCTCCTTTAATCTGATTTATTACCAAAGCTGAATCGCCGTACACATCAAGAATTTTAATTCTGAGATCAATAGCTTCTTCGAGACCTATGATGCAAGCATCATATTCTGCCATATTATTAGTACAATCAAATGTTAACCTCGCAGTAAAAGGAATGTGTGATCCATGTGGAGTGACGACCACAACACCAATTCCTTTACCGTACGCATTCACAGCTCCATCAAATATCATACTCCAACGAGATTCAGGGTCAGGACCTTCCTCAGGAAATGGTTCATCACAATATTTCACTTTCAAGAACATCACATCCTCATCAGGGAATTCATACTCCACAGACTGATGATCCTCAACTGGTTGGTGAGCAAGATAATCTGCCAACACACTGCTTTTAATAGCTTTTTGAGTGCGGTATTCGAGGTCATATTGAGATAACAACATCTCCCAGCGGGAAATTCTCCCGGTAAGAGCAGGATTTTAAAAAATGTACCTGATTGGATCCATTTTGGAGATTAACCAAGTGGTGTGATTCAACATATACTGCCGCAAACGTTTTTCCTCCCAGCCAGAGCACAACATGTCTTTTCCAGCATGGATTACTGCGACTCACAATCAGTAAACTTTTTACTGAGATAATAAATGGCATACTCTTTCTTCCCTGCTTCATCGTGTTGTCCCAGAATACAGCCCATGGAATTATCTAACACTGTCAGATACATAATCAACGGTCTTCCTTCGACAGGAGGGAGCAGGATAGGAAGTTCAAGCATATATTCTTTAATACTTTCAAATTCCCTTTGGAAGTCATTCATCCATACAAACCTTGATCTTTCTTTAACAACTTAAAGATCGGTTCACATGTTGCAGTCATGTGGGAAATGAATCTAGAAATATAATTCAAATGCCTGAGGAAACCTCTGACTTGATTTTCAGTTCTTGGCGCTGGTATCTCTTGAATTGCTTTGACTTTATCAGGGTCAACTTTAATTCCTTTATGGATGACAATGAAACCCAACAATTTTCCTGATTGAACACCGAGTGTGAATTTATTTGGATTTAAGCGGAGACGATACTTCCTCAAATGCTGAAACAACTTCAACAAATCTTCTACATGCCCTTCTTCAGTTTGGGATTTAGCGATAATATCATCAACATATACTTCGATTTCCTTGTGCATCAGATCATGGAATAGGGTTGCCATAGCCCTCTGGTCCGTTGCACCAGCGTTCTTCAACCTGAAGGGCATCACTCTATAACAGAATGTTCCCTAGGGTGTGATGAATGTTGTTTTTTCCATGTCCTCTAGAGCCATTCTTATTTGATTATAACCGGAAAATCCGTCCATCAATGAGAAAACTTTGAATTTTGCGGTGCTATCCACTAACATGTCAATGTGTGGCATTGAAAAATCATCTTTTGGACTAGATTTATTTAGATCTCTGTAATCTGCGCACATGCGAACTTTTTCGTCTTTTTTCGGTACTGGGACAATATTGGAAATCCATTGAGGATACACTGACGTCACAAGAAAACCGACATTAATCTGCTTTAGAACCTGCTATTTGATCTTCACTGCCATATCTAGATGAGTTCTTCTCAACTTCTGTTTGATTGGCGGACACTCCGGATTCAACGGCAAACGGTGCTCTACAATTTCTGTATCTAGACCAGGCATGTCTTAATAAGAACAAGAAAAAATATCCACATACTCTTTCAACAACTCAATCAACATGCTCTTCACATCAGGATACAACAATGCTCCAATCTTGACTTCTTTCGGATCTTCTTCCGAACCCAAATTGATTACTTCTAATGGCTTTTTATATGGCTGGATGGCATTTTCCTTGCGCTCAAGCAACCGTGAGACCTCTTCTGGAATCTCATCATAGTCTTCTTCTTCGGTCCCATACACAGGACATTCAAAATTGGGAGAGGGCCAAGGTCATTGTATTCAACGGTTTCTTTAATTAATCTGCACATATGATTTATGATTGCATTTAGAAACTGACACATATAACAAGTGATCATGCAAATTGTATTTAAGTTATTATTTATTTTGAAAGGGTTTTTTTTATTACCATTTTCCAAGAAAAAGCAGAAAATAAAGACACAATTTGGGAAACAAAGACAACTTTTATTATTGATTTTAAAAGTCGCGGCAAACAGATAAGCCCATACAATATTAATACTTCCACCTTGGGCAGAGTGAAAGCTTTTCAAAAGGATTAACAAATCAAATTACTTTGAAACATGTATGCAAGAGGGACCATCAATGGTGGTCTAGTTCTGAACCATAACTCCGTGCGTCACGTAATTTGGTATTTCCTGCTCCACTTCATCTTCCACAATGGCATTAATATCGGAAACAATTGGATAAAGATAACCCTCGCTACAGAAAATGTCTTGATACTTTCCTGCAACAGACTTCGGCTTCATGCTCCTACCTTTATCATTCCTCAAAGAGAACCCCAAGCCAACTCTATTTTTGTTTACAGGTGGATCCACAACCTGTCCCCAAACCTCACCCTGACCCTTACGCACAACCTGCTGCGCATCCTTAAGCGAAACCATGGAATTCTCATTTCCTCTTATGTTGTCAATAGATAAAGCTTGGAACTGAGTTCTAACAGCAGCTTCATTTTCCTCCACAATGCTGAAAGAGGACAAATGAGATATCAATAATGTCTGCTCCCCATTTATGATCACTACTTTCCCTTCACGTACAAACTTCAGTTTCTGGTGTAAAGTTGAAGTGACAGCCCCTGCCTCATGAATCCAAGGCCGTCCCAACAAATAGCTATAAGCGGGTATAATGTCCATGACCTGGAAAGTAATTTGAAACAAATCTGGTCTTATATGAATAGGCAAGTCCACTTCACCAATAATAGATTTCCTTGATCCATCAAACGCTTTCAAAATAATTCCACTCGGGCGCATAGGCATTCCTTGATATTTCAATTTCATAAGAGTGCTCCTCGGTATAACGTTCAAAGTGGATCCATTATCAATCAGCACATTGGATAGTGAGTCATTCTTGCAATTCATAGAAATGAGGAGGGCAAGGTTATGATTCCTTCCTTCATATGGAAATTCATCATCGCAAAAACTCAAGTTATTACATGACGTAATGTTCCCTACTACACTATTGAATTGGTCTACTGGCATATCACTCTCCACAAAAGTTTGGTCCAATACCCTCATCAAGGATTCTCTGTGAGCATAGGAGTTCATCAATAAAGCCAAGATAGATATTTTTGACGGAGTCTGCAGTAGCTGATCTACAATTATGTAGTCGCTCATCTTGATTATCTTCAAAATATCATCCACTTCTTTCTCTAACGTAGCTCTACTAGATTCACCCGTAGCCTTCTTGGGTTCAACGTTCTCAGCAATTTTCTTTCCATCACTAACATCTCCTCGAACAACTGGTGCAAACACACGACCGTTGCAGGTCACTCTACTATTCTCAGCAATATTTCCAACATCAGGCATTGGCTGGATGAGAACTTCCACTCTATCCTCTAAGATTGTAGCATTGTATTTGTAGGGTACAGCCTTATCTGACTTGTAAGGGACAGAACCCGGCAAACTAATCACCAATGGAGTAATAGCCGACTTGCTATGATACTCAACTTCAAAATGGGCGGGTGCACCAAAACAAGGCACAATGACATTTACCCCTTCTTTAACACCATCAATCATTATTGAGTCATTTCTGGAAAATAAATCCTCATCTGAGGAGAAATACTCATCTGCATAGGCATACTCTTCATCCGACTCTTCTTCAGCCAAACAAACCTTAACCATATCAACTTCATGGTAGTCATCCCTTTGACCTGTAATCTTGATGGTTCCATTGTCCAACAACAACTGAACACCTTTCTTCACAATTGAACATCCTCAGGAATCTCGACATCAAATTCAGTAAGATCCATACTGGTGTTCCACCTGACCAGCCAAGTGGCAGAAAGTAGCATGCAATTGTACAAGATACTCATTCATATGTTCCACACTAAAGATTCTGAACTCTCCAGGACATCCAGAAACCATGTTTACTTCTTCTTCATACTCTTCCATAGGCTTGATTATGTGGATGAGGCCCTCATCCATCATCTCCTGCAAATCAGCCTTTATCTTGTCGCAACCTTGTATATTTGTACTGCAAATAGCACAACCGGAATGGTCATGCGTATAGTATCTAAATTCAAAGAGGTCTGCATGCATTTTCACCAAATCTCCTCTAACTAGATTAATGTTAAAAATACGGAAGTCGCCTGGACAACCGGCCACCATATTCACAACATTTACTCCTCCATGTCCGGGTAGAGGATTTTCTTTCACATTAGGGCCCACATCCTTGAAATATAGAATACCAGACTTCACCAATATCTTCACCTCAGTCTTCAAAAGATAACAATTCTCAACATTATGCCCTGGTGCTCCCTGATGAAAAGCACATGTTTGGCCTGCTTTATAATACCAAGGCAATGGTCATGGTACAACGGGAGGTGGTCGGGTCTGAACCAACTTCTTTTGAATCAATGCCGGTAGTAATTCCGTATAGATCATAGGAATGGGGTCATAACTCTCCCTTCTCTAATTATACCCTTGATTCCCCTGCTGGGATGGTCTCTGATAAGCAACGATAGTTGGAGCTACACCCATAATTGGAGTAACTGAGGCGACTTGCTGATGACGCTGAGAATTCCTTCTAGGAGCGTTAACCCTCCTCTCTTGCATGAAAGCATTTGCATCCCCTTCCTTCTTCTTGGTAAACCCATAAGATGGCTTCTTATCACCTTCAGATCCTTCACTCTTCATTAAACGGCCCTCTCTTACAGTCTCTTCTAAACGGATACCTATGCCTACCATTTCAGTAAAGTCACTTGGCGCATTTGCTACCATCCTTTCATAGTAGAAAGCACCCAGAGTCTTCAAGAAAATCTTAGTCATCTCCTTCTCTTCCATGGGAGGAATCACTTGGGCAGCTACCTCACGCCATCTCTGTGCATATTATTTGAATGATTCCCTGTCTTTTTCAACCATGGCCCTGAGTTGATCACGGTCAGGCGCCATGTCCACGTTGTACTTGTATTGTTTGATAAACACTTCTCCCAAGTCATTGAAAGTATTGATGTTGACGCTGTCCAAACTCATATACCACTTCAGCGCAGCACCCGTTAAACTATCCTGAAAAAAGTGAATCAGCAGACGCTGATCATCAGTATGGGTAGACATTCTCCTTACATACATCACTAGATGAGCACGAGGGCAAGTGTTGCCCTTGTATTTCTCGAACTCTGGGACTTTAAACTTTGCAGGTATCTTAACATTCGGGACCAAGCATAATTCATTCACTTGGTGGAGGGAATTACCCTAAGGGCCTTCATCTCTCTCTGCATCTTGTCAAACTGCTCTTGGAAATCACCCATTCTGTCATAAAGACCCAAGTCTTCACTTGGTGGAGGGAAAGGACGACACACATTATCATTAACAAATGGAACCATATTCACCGAAGGAGGTGCATCATGCACCACATGAGGTGCAGGAGTAACAATAGTCTGAACAACTGGAGTATCTTGAGGACCAAGGTTGAAACCTTCAGGCACAAAATTAACTGGCATTCCCCATGGGTAACCTTGAGGCATGCGATTCTGAACAACAGGTGGAGTAGCTGACGTAGGAATAGTCGGAGCTTCGGTAGTAACCCTTGTTGGTTGAGGTGGAACACTCGGTGGCTGATTCTGAGTAGCCACCAGAGATTCCATCAGAGTAGTAAGATTGGATATGCCGGCCTTCAAAGCAGAAACCTCCTCGTGCAGCTCACGATTCTCTTATTCTAAGTTGTCCATCTTCTATCTGAGATTAGCCCAAGTGTTGTAGTGGTGAGTCAGCTTGCTGAACAAAGTAAAGAAGCTTGGTAAGACACCTGGATATGCATAACAAATGCAAGAAATATGTACAATATGATGCATGATGTGCAATGCACATGATTTTATTTTGTTATTTAATATTGCAAGGGATTTAAAGATTTATAGACACATTGCAAATATCAAAGTAATAACGCATTTGAAATACTGGAATTTTTTATTATAATAACTTCAAAATAGGTTACAAGTATCAACAATCCCAAGTACAAGATGAAAATAAAGTTTAAAACCCTGAGAAGTAAAGCTGTCGGAGATCACTGCGTTGGCGCTTTCCTGTAAGCCTGGAAATCCGAGCCTTCAACCTCTGGTTTTCTTCCGCATACCTGGTGGAAACCTCCTTCCAATCACCTGAATCAGGAAGTGAGTAATCAACATCTGACTGAGGCTTAGGAGAAAATAAATCCCCTTGCCTCTCCATAGTCTCTACAGCTCGACTCTCAAGGATCTCAATCAAGTCGTCTTTCTCCTTCAAGTCTGCTCTATAGGAAATCTCTAAAGTTTGGCACTTATTCTTCCAAGCATCCTTTTCCTGCTGCATCGTGACCAAAGCAAGCTGTAGCTCTTCTATATCATCCAATAAGGGAGGAGTGGTCTTCACAAACAAATTAGGCATAGGTGTTTCCCGAGAATACGACATCTTCAACTAAATAGCTCTCACTTGGACCCACTGAAGATATGGCTCCAACGAAATAGTACCCCTAGGTCCCAAGTCTTTCCTACTCTTCTTATGAATGTGACGCCAGGCCTTCGCAATCTGCTCCCTAGCTTCCCTATGGTCTTCTCCCTGCTTCAGAAAGAAACTACTCAAATGAATACTATTTGGTTTATTCCTCATCAGATAACTAAGCTGTCATCGTGCAAGAATAGGGTTATAGTTAATTCCTCCCTTTGTACCAAGAAGAGGTACATTGGGGAAACTACCACAACTGTCAACAATCTCTATATCCTAGTAAGCTCGACGATACCAATCAATATCCGAGTGAGTAAGTGCCATGATCTTAGGATCCCAACGGGGTTCTTTCTTGACATCCCAAAAAGCATCAGACTGAGGCAAATGAGAGATAAACCATCGGTACAACAGAGGCGTGCAACAGATAATCATCCCCCATGGTAAGAATTCTGAAGATGAATAGAGTAATATGTATCTCCCAACAATGTAGGAACTGGGTTTCCAATCATGAAGATCCTGATAGCATTAATGTCAACAAACCTATCCACATTAGGAAATAAGAACAACCTGTAAGCAAGTAGAGAAAAGATGGCCTTAAAAGCGACTGTACTCTTCATCCTGGCAAAGTATCGAGCTTTCTCCAATAAGAACTGAGCTGGTAATCCTCTAATCCCTCCTTTAGTAGTCATATGGGCTTCAACCTAAGACTTCGCCAGATGGATCAAAGCAACAATCTCATGTGATTTTGGCTCATCCTCCAAGCCAATAAAAGGAACACGATCGGTAACAGGTAAATCCAACAGGTAAGAATACTCCTCCAGTGTAGGCATCAACTGATAGTCGGGAAAAGTAAAGCAATGATACATCGGATCATAGAACTGGACCAAAGTCGAGAGAATACCCTCCTTCATCCTAAGCTTAATGAGAGGATAGATGGATCCATACTTCTTCCAAAAATATGCAGAACACTCGATCTCGAGAACTAGACTGATCAACTCATCTAAGTTGGGATCCTTGAAACTGTATTTCCCGGTCTTTCTTTTCCCAGAATCCATGGTTACCTGAGACATTCACAAATGGTCAACTTTTAAATCCCTTTAAAAAAGATTTCTTCAAAAGATGCTTATGAGTGCATGGATGCATGATGCAACAATCACACACAAGATCACAAAAAAGGGGGGTTCATAGGTTTGACGTCACGAGCATGACGTCAAAGATACTACCCACAAGGTATGGTCTAATAGTTTATCACCTGCCGAACAAGGTTCTAAGAGGTTCCCAGCGTTTACATCCTTCCTTCGGATATTACCAACGCCCCAATTGACTAGGTAATTAGTAATATTCTCAGGAAAAACTCGTATGAGTGTAGTATCATGTGACAACCACTTCCCGATTACTCTGCCATAGTTTTCGTGTTACACCTAAAATGCCAAAATTGGTTAAGGGTTCTACGGTCCTCAGTTTCAGTAGGCTCACAGGTCGAAAGTAGCACATCTTCCTGATTACTCGGTAAATGACACTACAGTCAACGGGGCCTCCACTGAGTGGGGGATCTCATGTCTCCTTTTTTGGGATTACTCCCTCAAAGTTAACATATATAACACATAACATAAAATAAACAATAACACATACACAAATAAATAAAGATAGGCTGAACCCAATTATGGATGGACCAGCAATTGGTCGATTATTCCCTAGTGAAATTGCCACTTTTTTCTGTAGCAGTAGAAATGTTGAGATTAAGCCATTGGATTGACCTAACTCACGCAGATCAAATAAAAACCGCCACCATGCTTTATTATTTACAGAGGAATGAGAAAAGAGAGAATAACCCAAAAAAGAGGGGGAGAGAATCTAAGTTAGGGGGTTGGTTATATAAAGGGAAGGTATTAGCACCCTAAACGTCTACAGTACTCCGCATGAACCTCTTTGAAATTTTGTGTATTTTGGATATAAAAGTTGTATACAAAAATAGATTGTGGGGATGAGAAAAGAAGTATATTTTATAACTTTTGCATCTGCCGTGATTGCGAACCTTTAGTGCCTACGTACCACTTTCCATGAAATAGGGGATCAGGTTACTCGTAGTTCACCTTTAAAAAAACTTAAAACACAAATGTGTTGATTAATTTTAAGAGACGAGACATCACCGTCTTATCCGAGTGGAAGAACATACTTACTACCCAAGATCACAAACATATAGGGTTCATAAGTTCAACTTCACGAGCATGAGGTCGAAGGTACTACCCATAGGCATTGGTCTAAAACTTATCACCTTTCGAACAAGGTTCTAGAGGTTCCCAGAGTCTACATCCTTCCTTAGGATATTACCAACTTCCTGATTAACTCGGTAATTAGTAATATTCTCAAGAAAAACTCGTATGAGCATAGTATCGCGTGACAACTATTTTCGGATTACTCCATCACAGCTTCCACACTACACCTAAAAGGCCAAGATGGGTTAGGCATTCTACGGTCCTCAGCTTCAGCAGGCTCCCAGGTCAAAAGCAGTACGTCTTCCTGATTACTCGGTAAATGACACTATTGTCAAAGGGGCCTCCACTGAGTGGGGGATCTCATGCCTCCTTTTTTGGGATTACTCCCTCAAAGTTAACATGACTATACCGCCCGTCCTATCTTAAAGTTTGCCCAAGTCCGGGTATAGGACTTATGAGTAATCACCAAGCACCCTGAAAACCAAGAAAACCCAGGAAAACATATATACAACATATAACACATAAACAACAGTAGCATATACACAAATATAAACAAAGATAGGCTCAACCTACTTAGGGATGGACCAGCAAGAGGTCAATCTGTCCCCAGTGAAGTCACCATTTTTCTGTAGCGGTAGAAATGTTTAAGACTAAGCCATTAGATTGACTAGAATTATACAGATCAAAATAAAAATCGCCACTGTGCTTTATTGTTTCCAAAGGAATGGGAAAAGAGCGAATAACCCAAAAGAGGGGGGAAAGATTCAAGGTAAGGGGGTTAGTTATGAAAAGGTAAGGTATTATCACCCTAAACATCTACCGTACTCCGTATGAACCTCTTTGTAAAATCTGTATATTTTGCCTATAAAAATGTTGTATAAAAATAGATGGTGGAGTTGAGAAAAGAAATATATTTTTTATGGTTTTTGCACCCGCCGCGGTTGCGAATGTTTAGTGCCTACGTACCACCTTTCGTGCAATATAGGATCAGGGTACACGTAGTTCCTCTTTTAAAGATTTTTAAACACAAGTGTTTTGGTTAATTTTATGAGATAAGACATCATCATCATTGTCCATGTGGAAAACATACTTACTACCCATAATCATGAGAAAGGAGAATTTGCATCATCTCAAAGTGGAGGATATGGATTGGATTTTAAAATCAACAATGCCTCACTCAACACCCAAGTGGAAAATATATCTCTTCACTACACATTGTAGAAGTATAGTTGTTTGTATCACTACAAGAATTGACAAGAGTCCAATCTTTTGAGAAAAGTTTTAAAGATAGAAGCCAAAGTGGCAAAATAGTTTGAAATGAGATAGATTTACTTTTAGTCTTCTCACCAAAATGTCAGGGTATTATTAAATTGATTGAAGTTTATTTATGAAAAGGTTTTGAAAATTCATGGACCTAAGTCCAAGTTTATTATGAAAGTGGTTTAAGTTTAAAAAACAAGAAGAGTTTTCAAAAGGAGGGAGAAGATTTTTGAAATTAAAGAAGATAGGAGGAGAAGAAGGGATTATCCTAAAGCATAAGGTAAAATCTAGGGATATGAACCATCTAACTAACAAGAAACCAAAACTTGACATTATGAGTCAAGATGAAGTTCCCATTCTTTGGATTGAAACCAAGCAAGCAAAGATACTAGACATCTTGAAGGAACCAAACTTCAAGTGTATTAAGTCTTCACAAAAATTAGACAGAGTAATGGCTGCATACAGGTGAATTCCAGATTACAAACAAAGAATGTAATCACAATAACCTGCACATAAAACAAACAAAAAACCCAATGTCTTAAGGTAAACCTCAAGAGCTCCAGACAAAATATCAATTAAGGTCACAAGGTCTCCAACATAGGCCAAGGTTTCTAATCCTAAGTCCAAAAAGTCCAATACTCCATAATGCCGAGGATAGTAACCAAATAGTCAAAGTACCATTAAAGCTTTTATGGTTCATGTTGATTATTAGGTTTCTTAGAAAAAAAAGAAAAGGCGCACGTGAGCAAAGATGAAAATAGCATGAAATGTAAATGCTAAAAGTAAATGGTGCATAAAGCATAAAAAATAAAAGGGCATAAAGTAAATATAAAAGATAAAGTCAATTATTAGTGATTAGTGTTTAGTTGGATGATCATCTTGAAACTTGCATTTGGAACTCATTAGAGGATTGGTAGAACCAAAGCCTCCACACAACAAGTTGCATTTGCTTTTTGTCAAGTATATCACCCATTTGGAATCCTCACAAGTTTCATATAATGATCAACAATGTTTAAGTGATCTGCGTCGACCAAAAGTGTTGTAGATCCAATATATCTCAAGGTTATTGGATCAAAGAGATCAAATTAACATATTTGGGCTTGCAAACATAGGTTTAGGCCACAAATGATCATTTATTTGAATCGGGACAAAACTTAGCGTTACGTTAAGCAATCATAAGTGGACTTATATAGAAGTCGCACCTATTTTGAGGCCGGTCAATAGCAATCTATGCACCATTTGTTTTGAGACATGATATAGAGATCATTCTCCAATAACTCTTAGTGAAATAAGAAAGGGATGAGATGGAGATGGGTGGGGAAGAATATACAAACCATATTTGAATTAAATTTTAATCAAACTATTATTAAAATCATTCATCCATTTTTGTGGAGGTAGACTCAACACCATGGATCTAATGAGGTTAATAAAGTCCATGATAAAAAATTTAACCTAAGATCAACCATAAAATAATCACAAAATAGTATTGCTTTTAATATATATATATATATATATATATATATATATATATATATATATATATATATATATATATATATATATATATATATATATATATATATATATATATATATATATATATATATATATATATATATATATATATATATATATATATATAAATAAAGGGTTTTAAAATGTTTTGAAATAGAAATAAGGGATAAAAATATCAACTATGTTCAAATTAATCAAGAAATAAAAAGTAAGACCATAGAAAAATCAGCAAAGGACTCAAATATTTTTATGAAAAAAATGGTAATTTTTTAAAGTCAAAAACTATTTTTAAAATTAAAAGAAATGAGTGAAATAAACCAAAAATGATGAAAAATAACAAAGTTAGAAACAAAAATCAAATGAGATCACCAATATTTGTTACAATGTCATTGGATCATTTCATAATTTTTTCAGAATTTAAAAATGTATAAAAGTATTTTTTTAACATTTAAAATAATTCAAATAAAGTGAAAATTTATAAAAAATACCAAAACACAAAATTAAATTGCGACAAAATAAAAAATCAGAAAGAGAATAATCAAAAATATTTTTCATAGTTTTTTCAGATGTTTTGGACTAAAAATGAATTTTCTATGATTTTTTGAAATTAAAAACAATTAAATATAAAAATCAGAAAAGAAAGTAAAAACCAAAAAGATGTGGACCAATGGATGAGAGTCAAAAAGTGTTAGTAATCAGATCCAAGGAATCTGACGCGCTATGCATATCACGGTCATTACTAAATATCACACCGAATTCATCATTTTAAAAATAAAACAACTTAAAATATGGCGCGTAGGATGGAGTCTGACTCACAAAAGTAATCAGATCCAAGGGTTCCTGAGACACGCGCATTGTAAGGCAAGCACATTGTATCCATTTCAAAAAAATAATGTGGCTTCATGTAATTGGTTGAAGACGGACATGTCATCGTCTTCAACCTCTAGCCATCCCCAAATTGAATCTTCCAAATTCTAAAATTAGCAAACCAAACCGGTATCATTAGATTCGTCTCTTCAAGACGATTCTAATTGTACCATCGTGCCAAATTTATATAAATTATGCAAGGCTGTGTTTGAAAAAAAAACAAGAAAAAATAACGAGCACGAAAATCTGGGATATCTTGCTCAATTCTCAATGAAATTGCAAACTACAAAGAGCACAAGGATCATAAGAACACAAGGAGTGGGTTAGTCTTTTATTTGAATCAATTTGGCCAAGAAATCTAACTGAACGAAGTAATGAGAAATTGCTCTAAAACTTAACTTCCAAAGATCAATATTGGTCACAATTCTTGAAAGTAACTGTATGGTTAGCTTCAGAGAAGTTCAATGAAGCCAACTGAACGGAGCTTTTGGTGTTTTAAGGTGAGAATGTAAGAAATCAGAATTTCAAATTCAGAGTTCGTGTAGGATCTGAACAGAGGTCAATTGGATATCAAAAGCTTGAAAAAAAGAGTGAGGGATGATCCTTATTTATAGCTGATTATGATGCAAGGTTCAAGCATGTGAATTGGAGGCAAAATGAGTGAAATCGTGTGGACCTGCTAAATGTGAAAAGTGTGACTTCACATGGCTCAAAACACAACAAATTGGATGGTTTAAGGGTCGTTTCTTGTTATGGCAAGTTTCTAAACATGATTAGACATGAAATTGATCCTTAAACGGGCTTGTAATTGGATTTAAACTAACTTTCAAATCTGACTGAACTTGGAATTTCCATTTCATGATGTCACTTTCATAACCATGGTGCCAAAAATGTAGGGCACCTTATGATATGATTCTTGAAGCATTCGAAAGATGAAGTCACAAGCTTTTAAATGTGAAAGGAATGAGATCAAATGGATGTTTTAGCAAGAAGATGCATTGAGTCAAAGTTGATGAAAAAGGGTTGACTTTCCATACTTAGAAATATTTCAAATTTTTCTTCTAAAGTGACCTATAATGTTTGGCATCCAAACATGGCCTTCCACTTGGAATTTGCTCTTGACCAAAAATGATGGCATGAAATAGACCCTTTGAATGACATTTTGAAACTTGAACCATTCAAAATATCCAAAAATTGAGAGAGTTATGATTTGTTGAAGTTGGCAAAAAATCATGAAATAACCTATAATATTTTGTATCCTTAGGTCATCTTCCATTCATTTTAACACTTTTCATATAAAAGAAGGCATAAATCTCACATCTTCAAGATCATTATGGAAAAAGATTGGGCTCAAGGTGATAAAAATTGACCAAGTTATGATCATTTTAAGTCACACATGAGAAATTGGGGGTTCATTTGGAGGACTTGTAATCTTTCTTCATCATCAAGCTTCTTCAACATGAAAAATCCTTGAAAATTTTGAAGTGATTTGTTGATAACCCTTTGAAGATAATGATGTCTTTGGAATCATTTAAAAATACCAAAAGATGAGCAAGATATGCTTCTTTAAAGTTCAAAACCCTAGCTCCTAGATCAAGAAAATGCCTTGAGGAACTTTGACAATTTTGAACAAACTTCTTGTACCAACACAAATGCTTTGTAAATAGAAGTTGTTGAGGTTGAAAATGAGAACTCATAGTCACCAAAACCACTTCCATATATTGAGAATTGAGAGAAGTATGCACTTGTGACCAATGGGAACAAAGCCTTGTCCAAGCATGACAACTTCTCCAATCAACCCCTTGTACTTTTGAACCAAATTTGATAATCTTAAAATGTGGTGAACCAACATAACCTTGCCATGCCATTTCTTATAAAACAACCCCAATGGTGAGGTTTGAACTTCTCAATCTTTATTGACTAGGGCATGGAAATAAACTCATGAACCCATGGAGCAACTTTCTAAGCCTCATTGTCTTTACCTACATTAGTAACAAGCAAGACAAACCAACATTGAATTTTATTAATTCAAAGGAAAAAATAAGACAAAATATTCATGATCATAAAAGAAAACAAGTCAAGGTGCTTGTTGATTCCTCAAAGAGAAAAACTAAAGATAGGGAGAAAAACCAAAAACCCTAATGTGATCTTGTTATGATTGAATCAACATGGTATAATGAAGGGATATTAGAGGCAAAAATTGGGGTACAACAGAAAGGATACTAACCGTTTTGATCTTTCATTTAATAGACAAGACTTAAACTGCAATTCTGAAGTCTTTTACTATTTTCTTGGAGTTCAGACATATTTCCTTGTATAAGGGGGTTCATGAGTCTTTCCTACTAAAAGCTCTCAACTTTTATTGGATACTCTTAAGACCAATTCTTGGAGAGAGGAGTAGGTCCTTTTTTTTGTGCGGACCTCTACAATTTTTGGTGTTCTTCTTTCCCTTAACTTTTTACCTTTCCACTATTTATTTTATGCAAATTACTTTTCTGCTTCAAATTTTTTAAAATGTTTTTAAACTCTGATTTTACTCTGCAAAGATTTTTAAAATCACTTTTTGCTAAACCATACAAGTCACCCCCTATTATGTGTAAAGTCTCAAGTCCAATAGTCTACCATATTCGTATTGCCTTAAGAGGTGACACAAATCTTCATGTGGAACTCCAGTACACACAACATTAAAATCGAAATATTCTATATGTTCATAAATGCTCAAAATTATATAGTAATAATATTTTAAATGATGGAGTTCCAAGTCCTATGGATGAGTCACCCGTCTAATTCTTCCAGCTTATATGCTCCATGTGGAAGCTTCTGGAATATCCAATATGGTCCCTCCCGATTGGATTACAATTTTACTTGATGTGAAGGTAGAACTACTTGCCTCATCACCAGGCCACCCTCTTGCATTTACCTTAGATTTACTATAGAATTGTACCTTTTATCCAATATTTTCTTGGCAGCAAACTCGTTGATGAGGGTGACGTTTCTCACCTTATCGATCTAATAAATGAAGTGCCTTAGCCCTATATTGTTCACTTTTTGGATGAACTGAGAACATCACCATGAGGGTGTTTTGATCTCTACGGGAAAAATAACATATGCACCATATACCATTGTGAAGGGAGTCTCCTTAGTAGTTTAGTGAGCCATGGTATGGTACGACTATAATATCTATTGGTGTAATTTAGTTTATAACCCATCGACATCGTCCAACTTTTTATTGATTCCTTTTAGGATCACCTTGTTTGCTGACTCTTCTTATCCATTAGCTTGAGGAAGGACAATAGAGACGAACTTCTTTTGAACTCCCAATTTGCGGCAAGTTAGTGGTTGTGGTGCTGATGAATTGGGTTCCATTGTTTGAGATAATGACTTTGGGAAACCTGAACTTACACATGATTTTTTTCTAGTAGAAGTGAGAAACTTTATATGTTGTGATCTTGGTGATAGCCTCTGCCTCTATCCACTTTGAGAAATAGTCGACTCCTATAATCAGAATTTTTATTTGCCCATGTTCTAGATGGAATGATCCTAAGATGTCCACCTTAACTGGTAAAAAGGCCATGGCGATGTCATGGAGTGAAGAATCCCAACTAGGACGTGATGCAGGTCACAGTTTCTCTAACATTTGTCGCACTTATTCATGAATGTCAGATTGTCCTTTAATAAGGCAGGCCAATAATAGTCTTCCATAAGTAGTTTTTGGGTGAGGACTAAGGAAGTTTCATGCTCCTCAAGACACCATAGAATTAGGGACACGCCTCCTATCTTGTAGAGTTTTCTGGCAAGAAGGGCCTGTCCTGCTTCTGAGCCTTCTTTGCTTCCCCTGCATCTTAAGGGAGTTCGTCATCCTTCAGATAATGTAGTATGTGCAACATCCAACTTGACTCGAGGGCGAATTCTAGGTTCGAGACATCGTCTGCCTCAATATGATGGGCAGTGAAAGGCTCTTGTATTATTGTTTGATTCTACCCCACTATCTTCGATCTAGAAAGTATGGAAAAAGGCTTGCTCTCAAGTTCTACTCCTTCAACAAATTCTTTACTTTAAAAATTTAAAACGTGTTGATAAATTTCGCACCTTATGGAGATATCTTATGAGCTATGATTCTTTTTCTTGGGTACTCCCTGCCATGTTGATTGATGATCAGCTATAAATTATTTTTTCCTTCAAATTGGAGGCACACATTTCCAGGGTGAGAACTATACTGATGATGAAAGCTTTGTGTCTGGCCTAGTTATTTCTAGATTTGAATTATAACTTCAATGCTTGCTCGATCAATATATTTCCTAGCCTTTCTAGTACTATCCTAGCGGTGCTCCCTTTAACATTTGAAGCACTACCAGCCGACATTGTCCATTATGAGGGTGTCTATTTGTCTACCATTGAGCTGAACTCTGCCAAAAAATATACCAGAGCTTGGGACTTAATGCTTCCTCTTGGGAAATATTAGATGTCAAACTCAGAGAGTTCCACCGCCCAAGATACCATTCTTCTCGCCTTGTATATTTTCTTAAGGATGTGTCAGACAAATTAGTTGATTTTTACGAGCACTTTATCACATTGAAAATAACGTCCTATCTTTCTTGATCTGACGATGATGGCCATGGATAACTTCTCAATCTTATGATAACGTGCCTCGACTCCTTTGAACATTTTTCTTACAAAATGCATGGGCCCTTATGCCTTACCCGTCTCTTGAACGGGTAATGAATGCATTGTATGATCTATGGATGAAGGGTAGAGGAGCAGTGGTAATCCTTCACTCAGGAAAGTTAGGATATGCAGAGATATCTGGAATCCTTTTATTCTTGAGAACTCATTCTCACATTATCTGGTCCATTCAAATCTATCCTTCTTTTTAGGGGGTAGAAGAAAAGGAATGTCTTATTGTTCGTACAAGAAAGGATATGTGATTAGGCAGAAAAACATCTTGTTAGTTGTTCGACTTCCTTCACATTGGCGTAAATTCATTCACATTGATGGGACTATTTTTGTTAACAATGAACCCAAGTAAATTTTCCACATGCAACCAGAAGGAGGACTTTGCGGGATTTCAGTGCATGTAATACTTCTTGACTGATTACATGATATCCTCCAAGTCTTTTTCATTACTATGAACTTTTATGGTCTTTAATATCATGTCATCGATATAGACCTCTAAATTATGCTCTATCTGGTGGGAGAATACAATTTCCATGAGTCGCTGATAAGTGGCACCAATATTCTTGAGGCTGAAAGGCAAGGTATTATAATAGTAGTTGCCATGGTTTGACATGAACGTTGTAACACCCCGTTTCTCATGTTTTTTATTTTATTTGGATTAAAATTGATCTTTTTTATTAGTTGTGTGTTTGTCTATTTTATTGGAATTTATTGATGTGTGTAGAAATTATTAGAATTTAATTATAATTTTTGGTTAATTTTAATTAATTAAAAGAAATAGAAATATTAAGCTTAAGTGGATTGGGCGGAAAGTAGGAATAAGAGATATATGGAGTAAAGTGATGATAATTGAGAATAAGTTAGGGCCAAGGTGTGAATATTAAAAAATTAAATTAGGTTTTTAATAAAAATGGTTTATTGGAGCTTACTTGGGCTAGTACGTGAAATTAGGAGAAAGAAGAGATTTTGTGAGAGAGTGCAAAACAAGGGTTGGAAAGAGAAGAAGCCATTGGTAGAGATTATTGCAGCTATAAAATTAAGGTACGGGGGAATTACTCATCTATGAGTGTAATTGCATGAAGTATAGAGAGGGATCCTCACCCTCTTCTTTGTTTTCCAATGTTTTTCTACAATTGTTGATGGTTATGTGTATGGAGAAGGTTTGTTCAAAACCTATCTCAATTTCTCTGAATAACATGAATTTATGATTTATATTAATTCTAAAAAATTTGTGCTTGATTGATAGATGAAAAACTGGATGTTGTGGTTCATGTTAATTGTTCTTAAGTATGATGAAAATGTTGATGAGTCAGTATTTATTTGAGTAATTAAATGTTCAATCCTTGAGTATTTGATGTATTAGTCTCATTATGAATTATACTTGTTAGTTCCTATGCGATTTAGGTGATTTGGGGTTGAAATCAGAGCATTGGAGGACCTCCAATGGTGAAATCCGTGTTCTAATTTTTGCAAGTCTGGACGATTTCACCCAGCTGTTGTACCCCAATTTTTGCCCCTAAGATTCCTCTATCATCTCATATCAACTCAATCACAACAATATCACACTAGGGTTTGGCTCTTCTCCCTATCTTTAGGTTTTCTCATGAGGAATCACCAAGTACCTTGATTTATATGTTGTGATCATCTATGTTTTGTATTGATTTATTTTTAACTAACAAATACTATGAATGTTTGCTCTAAATGATGCTACTATAGGTGAGGGCACAACACATTTCATCAAGTGAATTCATAGGTTCATGAGTTTATTTCCATGCCTTCTTCAATAAAGCTTTATTGAGATTCGAGCTTCATCATTTAATATTCTTTAAAGTAATATCATGACAAGGTCTACTATGATTCATCATGCCTCAATTTGTTAAAGAAAGTCAAAAGATGCAAGGGTTGATTGAGGAAGTTTGACCTAATTGGACAAGTTTTTAATTCCTTGATCACAAGGGAATAACTCTCTCAATTCTTAACATTTGGAAGTGGTTTTAGGTGCTACGGTTTCTTATTATCATCCTCAACAACTTCTACTCACATGGCAATTGTAATTGTGCAAGACAATTGGTCAAAATTGAAAAGAGTTTCCAAGTCTTTTTGGTGCTTTAAGAGCTAGGTTTTTGGACTTCTAAGGGCTATGTCTTTCTCATATTTTGAGATTTTTGAGTGATTCCAAAGAAATTCTTCTCTTTAAAGGGTTATCAAATAATCACTTCAAGAGTTTTAAGAAAATTTTGTGTGGAAGATTCCTAATGATGAAGAAAGATTACAAGTCCCCTAAGTAGGCTATCAAATTCCCTTATATGACTTCAAAAGTCGATAACTTGTTCAATTTTTATCTCCTTGAGCCAATTATTTTTCAAAAATGATCTTTAGGATGTGAGATTCAACTCTTCTTTTATGTGCAAAGCTTTAAAATGAGTGGAAGATGCCTTAAGAACTCAAATGATTATTGGTCGCCTCATGAATTTTCATAAATTTTACAAGGCTATAACTTTTTCAATACTTGGTATTTTTGAGTGATTCAAGTTTCCCAATTCTCTTTGGGAAGTCTACTTCAAGCTAGATTCAAATATCAAAGCTCAATTTTGAAAGAAGGCCTTGTTTGAACTCAAAACATTATAGATCACTTTTGAAGAAAAACTTAGAATTTTTCTATGTACAAAAAGTCAACATTTTTTCTCAACTTTGACTCATCACAACTTTTAGCTCAAGCATCCAATTGGTCTCACTATTTGAACATTTTAAACTTTGTGACCTTATCTTTCAAATGCTTCAATAATCATGCCCTAATATCCCTTGAGCTGTGAGAACCATGGATTAAAAGATGGTACCTTGAAATTGAAGTTTCCTTCCAAGTCAGAATTTGAAATTCATAATATGGCTTATAATCACCAATTTAGCACACATTTTTGATTTAAACATGTTTAAAAAATTTCCCAAAGTTGAATTAAGGATCAAAACGTATGAATTGATTGAGTTTTGATGCACATGGGGTCACACTTTTTTCACTTTCGAGCTTGATCCAATTTCCCTCCAAACTTAAAGTTTCCTCTGAATTCTTTGCACCATTCGCTTCCCTATAAATAGAGGACATCACTCCTCTCATTTTCTCAAGCTTAAATAGCCAAAATAAATCTGTCAAACTCCCTCCATAAGTTACTTTTCTGAGATTTCGAATTCCTCTTTTCACCATTTTTCAATCCAATTTCTTCATTGATCTTTCATTTTTGAACTTCACTGAAGCTAACAGAAGAAGAATTAATCCTTGAGGTTCCATGAATCGTGCTAGCCAAGTCCATTGACAGAGCAAGTTCATCTGACTTCGTTCAGGTAGTTTAAGGCATCAAATCCTCTAACTCAAATCACTGGAATGGTCTATGATTTTCAGTGATGCTTGTTCTTAACTCAATTTTGATGAAACAATGCATTTGATGTTTCTGATTTTTTATATTAACATTTTTAAACATCTCTTGTTTTTTCCAAATCGATTACGCCGTGCTTTACATAAAATTTTCATGAGCATATGGTTGTGATCGTCTCAAGTAAACGCATCTAATGGTACCACTATGAACACGTAAATTTACAGATTCAAGGATCTTAGATTTGTCCTACTTATAGGAGGCTGGAGGTTGAAGACGACCTACGTGTCATTCTTCAACCAATGACACAGAGCCAATTGTTTTATTTTGATTGGTTCGACTTTCTTTTGTTGTATGTGCGTGGCTCAACTTGGACATGATACTCCCTCACCTCAGATCCATTAGATCTACCAGCGTGTATAAGTGAGAGAGATCCAACGCGCATGGTTTTTCTGATTTGTTTTATTTTACAAAATTATTTTTAAATTTCTTTTATCTTTAAAAATTCATAACTCTTTTACTTTTTATCCAAAAATTATGAAAAAAATATACAAAAAATACTTTGAATTATTTCTGATTTTGTGAATATTTTTCATGATTTTTGTTTTGTTTGCCTTATTTTTATTTTTTTAAATACTTTTTGATATTTTTAAATTCTAAAACATTTTATAAAAATAATTTTCATTATATCTGACTTTCTAAATTTTTTCAAGAATTTTATTTTGACTTCTACTATTTTTTATCCTTTTTCCATTTACTTGAATGATTTTGATCAATTTTAAATTTTTTTTTGTTTAAAAAATTACCAAAATTTTTATAAAAATATTTGAGATCACTTTTGATTTTTCCATGGTCTCTTTAAATTTTTCTTTGATACTTTGAATACAGTTTTCTATTTTTCCTTTTATTTCCATTAAAAAACAATTTAAAAAAAATCATATTTCTCCTTTTTATTTTGTCCATTAAATGCAATTTTTTATTATATATTCTGACTATGTGATTGTTGATCATGAACTTCATTAACATCATTGTATCTTGAGTGTTGAGTTTAACTCCACTAAAATGGATGGACGATTTTAATGATAGTTTGATTTTTTTTTTATTCAAATATATCCCCTCCATCTTCATCTTATCCCCTTCTCCTTTGTGATATATGTTGTTAGAGGATGATTTACATATCATCACTCTAAAAATATGGCACATAGATTATTATTGACCGACCTCAAAATAGGTGTGACTTCTACATAAGTCCACTTACGATTGCTTAACATAGCGTTACGTTTTGTCTCAATTCGAGAAATGATCATTTGTGGCCCAAACCTATGTTTGCAAGCACAAGTATGTTTAATTTGAAACCTTTTATCTCATAAACTTGAGGTTCATTGTTAGGAGGCTTTGATCTTATCAATCCTCTAATGAATCATCAAAAAATTTGGACTAAGTGAATCATTTAAACATCGTTGATCATTTGTTGTTGCCTTGAGAAATTGAAATGAATGATATACTTGACAAAAAGCAAATGAAACTTGTTGATGAGAGGCTTTAATTTTATCAATCTTCTAATGAGTTTTCAAATGCAAGTTTCAAGATGGTCATTCAACTAACCTCTAATTTCTAACTCATTAACAATTGACTCTTATTTTTATGCTTTTACTTTAAGCACCATTTATTTTAGCATTTACATTTCATTCTACTTTCATCTTTGCTCACTTGAGCATTTATCTTTATATCATTTTTATTTTGCTCACTTGAGATTTCATTTTCTTTTTGAAGATACTTAATAACAAACTTGAACAATAAAAAACTTTAAAGCTACTTAGACTACTTGGTTACTATCCTTGGCATGATGAAGTTATGAACTTCTTGGACTTAGGATTAGATACCTTGATCTACCTGGAGACCTTGGTGACTTATATTACTATTTTTTTCTAGAGTTCTTGGGGTTTACCCCAAGGCATTGGGTTGTTTGTTTTCTTTGTGTCCAGGTTATTCTAATTATATTCTTTGTCTGTAATTAGGAATTCGTCTGTATACAACTGTTACTCTGCCCAATTTTTGTGAAGACTTAATGCATTTGGAGCTTGGTTTTCTTAAGATGTTTATTATCTTAGTTTTTTTGGTTTCAATCTAAAGGATGAAATTATACATTGACTCATTGTGTCAAGTGTTTGCTTCTTGTTGGTTAGATGGTTCTTTTCCCTAGCTTTTACCTTATGCTCTAGGATAGTCCCTTCATCTCCTCCCATCTTCTTTAATTTTAAAAATCTTCTCCCTCCTTTTCAAAATTATTCTTGTTTTCTAAAATTGAACTACTTTCATAATAAACTTGGACTTATGTCCATGCATTTTCAAAAATATTTTCTTAATTAAATTTTAATCAACTTAATCATACTTTGTCATTTTTGTGAGAAGACTAAAAGTCAATCAATCTCATTCAAACCAATTTTTTCCATTTTGGATTTTTACTTTAAAATTTTCTCAAAAAGATTAGACTCTTGTCAATCCTTGTAGTGATGCGAGCTACTACACTTCTATGATATGAAGTGAAATGAGATATTTTCCACTTGGGTGTTGAGCGAGGCTTTATTGATTTTAAAATCCAAGCCATATCCTCCAGTTTGATATGATGCAAATTCTTCTTTCTCATAATCGTGGGTAGTAAGTATGTTCTTCCACTCGGATAAGACGGTGATGTCTCGTCTCTTAAAATTAACCAACACATTTGTGTTTTAAGTTTTTTTAAAGGTGAACTACGAGTAACCTGATCCCCTATTTCGTGGAAAGTGGTACGTAGGCATTAAAGGTTCGCAATCACGGCAGATGCAAAAATTATAAAATATACTTCTTTTCTCATCCCCACAATCTATTTTTGTATACAACTTTTATAGCCAAAATACACAAAATTTCAAAGAGGTTCATGCGGAGTACTGTAGACGTTTAGGGTGCTAATACCTTCCCTTTATATAAGCAACCCCCTAACTTAGATTCTCTCCCCCTCTTTTTTGGGTTATTCGCTCTTTTCTCATTCCTCTGTAAACAATAAAGCATGGTGGCGATTTTTATTTGATCTGTGTGAGTTAGGTCAATCCAATGGCTTAATCTCAACATTTCTACTGCTACAGAAAAAAGTGGCAATTTCACTAGGGAATAATTGACCAATTGCTGGTCCATCCATAATTGGGTTTAGCCTATCTTTATTTATTTGTGTATGTGTTATTTTTTATTGTATATTATGTGTTGTATATGTTTGTCTGGATTTTCCTGGTTTTCAGGGTGCTTGGTGATTTCTCATAAGTCCTCTACCTAGACTTGGGCAAACTTAAGATAGGACGGGCGGTATAGTCATGTGTACTTTGAGGGAGTAATCCCAAAAAAGGAGACATGAGATCCCCCACTCAGTGGAGGCCCCGTTGACTGTAGTGTCATTTACTGAGTAATCAGGAATATGTGCTACTTTCGACCTGTGAGCCTACTGAAACTGAGGACCGTAGAACCCTTAACCAATCTTGGCATTTTAGGTGTAACACGAAAACTATGGCAGAGTAATCGGGAAGTGGTTGTCACATGATACTACACTCATACAAGTTTTTCCTGAGAATATTACTAATTACCTAGTCAATTGGGGCGTTGGTAATATCCGAAGGAAGGATGTAAACTCTAGGATCCTCTTAGAACCTTGTTTGGCAGGTGATAAACTATTAGACCATACCTTGTGGGTAGTATCTTTGACGTTATGCTCGTGACATCAAACCTATGAACCCCCCTTTTTTGTGATCTTGTGTGTGATTGTTGCATCATGCATTCATGCACCCACGAGCATCCTTTAAAACATGTGTTTCAAGGGACTTAAAGTTGAATTTTTGTGAATATATCAGGTACTTTTGACCATGGATTCTAGAAAAAGAAATACTTGGAAGTACAGTTTCAAGGATCCTAAGATAGATGATTTGATGAGTCTGATTCCCGAGATTGAAAGTTCTACTAATTTCCAGAAGAAGTATGGATCCATCGTGTCTCTTATGAAGCTCAAGATGAAGGAGGGTATTCTCTCAACCTTGGTCCAGTTCTATGACCCGATGTATTGATGTTTTACTTTCCCTGATTATTAGTTAATGCCTACATTGGAGGAGTATTCTTACCTACTGGGTTTACCTGTTACCGATCGTGTTCCTTTCACCGATTTAGAAGGAGAACCCAACTGTCATAAGATTGTTGCTATGGTTCATTTTGGGAAGTATGAGATTGAAGCCCGCATGACTACCAAAGGAAGAATTAGAGGATTACCCGCTCAGTTTTTATTGGAGAAAGCTTTCTACTTTGCTAGGATGAATAGTACAATTGCTTTTGAGGCCATCTTTGCTCTACTTTCCTATGGGTTGCTCTTATTTTCGAACATCAATAACTTTGAGGATATCAACGCCATCAGGATATTTTTGATTGGGAATCCAGTTCCTACATTATTAGGATATGCTTATTACTCCATTCATCTTCAGGATTATTATCATGGAGGGATGTTCCTTTATTGTACACCATTGTTGTATCAGTGGTTTATTTCCCACTTACCTCGGACTGATGCTTTATGGGATATCAAGAAGGAACCTCGTTAGGCTCCAAAGACTATGGCCCTCACTCATTCAAATATTGTTTGGTATCATCAGTCTTACCATGATATGGATATTTTTTATAGTTGTGGTAGTTTCCCCAATGTGCCTCTTCTTGGTACAAAGGGAGGAATTAACTATAATCTCGTTCTGGCATGACGACAACTTGGATATCCGATGAGAGACAAGTCAAATAGTATTCATATGAGTGGTTTATTTCTTAAAGAATGAGAGGATCATAAGGAAGCTAAAGAGGAGATTGCAAAGGCTTGGCGCCATATTCACATAAAGAGTAGAAAGGACTTGGGACCTAGAGAAGTCGTTGCTTTGAAGCTTTATCTCCGATGGGTACAAGCGAGGGAAATCCAGTTGAAGATGCCATATTCCCGTGAGGAACCTTTACCTGGTATTTTTGTGAAGACCACTTCTCCCCTTTTAGATGATGTGGAAGAGCTTCAGCTTGCCCTAGTTAGGATGCAGCAGGAGAAGGAGGCCTGGAAGAATAAGTGTCAGACTTTAAAGATGTCCTACCAAGTAGACTTGAAGGAGAAGGATGACCTAATTGAGATTCTTGAGAGTCGTGTTGCAGAGATGATAGAGAGGAAAGAGGATTTATTTTCCTCTAGAGCTTGATCAGATCTCAGTCACTCACTTCTTGACTCTGGTGATTGGAAAAAGTTCGTCGACAAGTATGCAGAAGAGAACAAGCAGTTGAAGGCTCAGATTGCAAGACTCACAGGAAAGTGCCAGTGTATGGAGAGATCTTCATCAGCTTTACTTTCTTAGGGATTTAGATTATATCTTCTCTTGAACTTGGGATTGTTGAAACTTTTACTAAAAGTTTTAATCCATTTTGAATTTATTATAATGAGATTTTCAGTATTTCAAAATGTGTTAGTGCTTTAGTATTTGCAAATTGTCTATAATTCTTTGAGTCCCTTGAAATATTAATAATAATAATAAATAAATCGTGTGCATTTCATATCATGAACCATCTTGTACATATTTATTGCATTTATGTTCATACCCAGGTGTCTTATTGAGTTTCTCTACTTCGTTTAGTAAGTTGTCTCACCAGTATAATACTCCGACTAATTCTAGAAAGAAAATGGAGAATCTTGAACAAGGGAATCGCGAGCTACGCGAAGAGGTTACTGCTTTGAAAGCCGATATGGCTAATCTGACTTCTTTGATGGAATCACTAGTGGCTACTCAGAATCAGACACCACTTGTTCCTCCTTTTTCTTAGCCACAATAAACAGCGGTTGCTTCCGAAGGTCCATCAGTTCTCGTTTCTGTTACTCCAGTTACTGCTGCACAGAATCGTATGCCTCAGGGTTACCCGTGGGGGATGCCAGTAAATTTCATGCTAGAAGGGTATAATATTGATGCTCAAGTCGCTCCAGTTGTTCAAGCTGCTGCTACTCCTGCACCTCCTGTGGTGCATGTTACTCCTGCTGCTTAAAATGTGATCGACTATACTGCACCTCCTTCGATGAATGCTATGTCATTTGTTAATGATGAAGTTTATCATCTTGTTCCTCCACCGAGTGAAAGTGTGGGTTTCTATGACCGTTTGGATGAATTTCAAGACCAGTTCAATGAGATGTAGAATGAAATGAAGGCCCTTCGAGGAAAATAATTTTTTGGGCAGAACATCAGTGAACTTTGCCTAGTTCCCAACGTAAAAGTGCCAACAAAGTTTAAAGTTCCGTAATTTGAAAGGTACAAGGGCAACTCTTGTCCTCGTGACCACCTCATGATGCACTGAAGTTTAACTGGTGTTGCACTGATGTGGTATATTAGTCTGGACAGTAGTAGTATCCGTACCTTCAATGATCTGGGGGAAGCCTTTATCAAGCAGTATAAGTATAATATGTTTATGGCGTCTGACCGTGACCAGTTGAGGGCAATGGCTCAGAGAGACAAGGAGTCGTTCAAAGAATATGCGCAGATATGACGCGAGATAGCTGCCCAGGTGGTGCCACCTATGGGAGAACAATAAATGACCAAGGTCTTCCTGAAAACCATTGGATCATTTTATTATGAAAGGATGGTCGCTAGTGCACCGAGTGATTTCACCGAAATGGTAAGCATGGGTGTTTGTTTGGAAGAGGCTATCTGAGAACGGCACTTGACAAAATATGAAGGGACAAAGAAGTCATCATACGGGTTCTCTCGAAAGAAATAAAGTGAAACGAATGCTGTTATTGAGGAAAGGAAGATTAAACCACCTAGAAGACATCAACGATACTAGCAACAGGTTATTTCTGTGACTCCAGTCATTAATGTAGCTCCAACTATTGTTGCTTATCAAATACCATCTCCTTAGGGAAATCAAGGGAAAAATCAAAAGAGAGAGGCTTTTGACTCTATTCCAATGAGCTATGCATAGTTACTCTCGGCATTGATTCAGAAGAAGTTGGTTCAGACCAGATCGCCCCTGCTATACCTTCACCTTTACCATGGCTTTATAAGGCAGACCAGACATGCGTTTTTCATCACGGAGAACCAGGGCATGGTATTGAGAACTATTATCCTTTAAAATCTGAAGTACAAAAGATGGTGAGATATGGCCTCTTATCCTTTAAAGATGTTGGTCCTAACATGAAAGATAATCCTTTGCCAAAGCATGGAGGAGAAAATGTTGTAAATATGGTTACTAGTTGTCCAGTAGACTTCCATATTTTTGATATCAACCTGGTTAGAGGAGATTTGGTAAAGATGCATGCTGACCTCTACGAGTTCAGTTACTATACGCATTACCATGCTGGTTTTGGTATTTGCAGTACAAATGTTTAGGGATTTAATAAGATAAAAGCTGATCTTCGGGAAATGATGTACAAGGGCTTCATTCATATAATTAGGCCAAGAGAATAGTACGAAGAAGATGTGAATATAGTCTTTGAATGTCCTGGAGAATTCTGGATTTTTTACGTGAATCATATGAAAGACGATTTGATACAGTTACACGCTACCTTATGTCACATGGATGGTCAAGAAGAACACCATTATGGGTCTTGCCAGGTTTACTGTAGAGATTCTCAAGGTTGTTCAATTGTGGAAAAGGGTGTTCAGTTGTTATTGTATAATGGTACTATCAAAGTTTTAGGTGATAGAGATGATTACCATGGAACTAACGTAATTGAAGATTGCTTGGCTGAAACTGTGTCAGATGATGAGTATGCTTCCGCAGATGAATTCTTTTCCTCAGATGAAGATGTGTTCTCCAGCAAAGATTCTTTGATGTCTAAGTATTCTGAAGAGGGGGTGAATGTTATTGTACCTTGTTTCAGTGTTCCCGCCCCTATGGAGATTGAATACCCTAGAAAGCCAGTTTTTGCTCCAGTGGTGATTTTCTTGTCAGGTCATGTTCCTTACGGATCAAACAAAGTCGTGCCATAAAAATAAAATGCTACAATCCTAGATGATGGAATGGAAGTTCATATCCAATCTTTGTCTGATGTCAAGAACATTGCTGAAGCCAGCCGGGTGATCCGTAGTGGCCGTGTTTTTGCACCTATCATTTAGGGGAATGTTAATGCTGATAAAAAGATTATTGAAATTGTTGAACCTAAGAAAGTAGTGGGGGAATCTAGTGGTACTACTCTGGAAAAATATGCGGATGATATATTTAAGATTATCAAGATGAGAGACTACGGGATCATAGATCAATTGTTGCAGACTCCATCAAAGATATCTATTCTAGCCTTGCTAATGAACTCTTCTGCCCATAGGGAATCTTTGATGAGAGTATTAGATCAAGCTTTCGTGGAAAGTGATATACCTTTGGACCAATTCAGTAGTGTTGTTGGGAATATTACATCTTGTAATAACCTGCGTTTCTGCGATGACGAGCTTCCTGATGTAGGGAGGAATCATAACTTGGCTCTCCATATCTCCATGAATTGTAAGAACGATTCATTGTCCAATGTGTTAGTTGAAAATGGCTCCACTTTAAATGTCATACCGAGGAGCACACTCAAGAATTTGAAGTACAAATGAACTCCCATGCGCCCGAGTGGCATAATTGTGAAAGCTTTTGATGGATCGAGGAATTCTATCATCGGGGAAGTATATTTTCCTATTTATATAGGCCCGCACTTATTTCAGATTACTTTCCAAGTTATGGATATTTTTCCCGCTTACAGTTGTTTACTGGGACAACCGTGGATCCACGAAGCAGGGGTTGTTACGTCAACTTTGGATCAGAAGCTGAAGTTTGTCCGTGAAGGAAAGGTGGTCATCATAAATGGAGAACAAACATTGTTAATATCTCATTTATCCTCTTTCGGTGTTGTGGAAGCGGATGAAGCTGCTGTTGGAAATCGATTCCAAGCTTTACCCATTGATAATGGGAGGGAAAATGAGGATTCTATAGCCTCATTTAATGACGCTCAACAGGTAGTGCGTAACGACCCTAGTAAAGTGCGGGGGGAGATTGTTGATCCACCTGTGAATAAGAATAGAGCTGGTTGGGGATTCTCTGTGAAGAATGGTAAAAGTGAGATGATGAAGCTGAAGACTGCTTTGGGCAAATATCAAGATATCTTTCACAGCGGAGGTTACCTTCATCCAAATGTTCATAGGATCAATGATATTCTAGAAGGAGAAATGGAGTAAGAGATGTCGAACTACGTGACACATGGAATTAGAGTCCAAAATTGGATCACTATTGATGTTCCCTCTTGCATTCATATCTCAAAGTAACTTGTTTTTTGTTAAATCTTTTCAAAAATCTTTCATTGCCCAAGGTGAAAGTATTGATATTGTATGGGCATATCTGTTTGTTTTGATCTTTAAAATCATTAATAAAAGTTGTCTTTGTAACACCCCATTTCTACCCGGCGGATAATAATAAAATCAGAGTTCAACATAAATAGGATGCTATATTTTTCAACTTAAAATCAAACTTCATTTAATCACATATAAAATAGATACATAACACTTAACTCGGATGAACCGATAATAACTTGATTTATTCTTTAACATCAAACAACTTTTTATTAATAAGCAGCGGAATCACATACTCAACTCCAAATCATTAACCTCCTTCATAAAACTGAAACAACTTCAAGACAACAATTACTTCATGTAAACAACTTTAAGATTCAGCAACAGTAATAAATAATCAATAACTAAGCATTAAGCTTTCATCCCTCCGAGTGTTACGTATCAGAGCAATGACACCGACTCAACGTACTGAATGTAAACCGCATTCACTCTGGATTACCTGCACGTTACCAACATAAGGGTAAAATTCAAACAGTAAGGGGTGAGATTCTCAAATCGTATAAGTGAGCGCATGATAAATCATATATTAGAATTCAGGAATATAAAATCACTACTTCACAACTTATAAACAACTTAATCACAACAAAACATCAATACGGCATAACTATTAAATTCACAGCTTTTCGATAATACTTGTTACCACAAGTCAACAACATAAAACAACAACAAATCTATCTTCACCACAACTCAAGATGCAACATCAAATGTGACTCAATTACAATGCACATGCATGTGGTACCATTGGAGCAGAACTTCCAACTTAGAAATGGAGCACAACTCCCAACTTAATAACTGCCAATTAATAGAGGCATCAACAAGGCATAAGCCTTCAACTTAATATTTTGCCAATCAAGGCCAACATGGTGCCAATCTAAGTCAACTTAATAATGCAAATGTATGTGACTCAATGAATGCAACAATCACATACAACAACAACAACAATCACCATCACAAAGGCATAAGCCTATATCGTTGCTTTACCAATAATTAGAGGTACTCATCATTGCTTCAACACCGGCCATAGGCCTACAACTTAATCCACTTATCAATCACAATATATAAACAACAACATATTCAACAACAACAATGTATTCGACAACGTTGGCATAAGCGTAAAACTTAATCAACTTGTCAATCACAACATATAAACAATAACATATTCAACAACAACAATGTATTCGACAACGTTGGCATAAGCCTACAACTTAATCAACTTATCAATCACAACATATAAACAACAACATATTCAATAACAACAATGTATTCAACAACATTGGCATAAGCCTACAACTTAATCAACTTATCCCACTGCTAAATTATTTTCATCACTAATAAAATACTAATTCAGCCATTTAAAATATATATAGTCCAATGTTAATTGTTCTTCCAAAATAACTAATTTATTATACAACTAATGGACGTGCCATTTTCTCCATAAAACTAGCTTCTAGCAACTAAATTTAATTTACTGCTACTGAAAACAGTGACATTCATATATACTGCTATTAGCTATTACTGATATCATTTAAAAATTATGCAGCGCAGTGCCATAGAAAGATAAAACAGAGAAACAGAGACATAAGCAAGTGCCCCTGCCTCACAGTGCCAAAGTGGCACTTTTTCTCCCCACCTCTCACTTGTGCCAGTTGGCACAACTCCTTCCCCAGGCCATAACGTCCGTTATACCTTCCCTGCCAGCTTGTGACGGTCGTCATAGGCACTTCCCCCCACCTACTAACGATCGACATCAAACTCCCATTCTATGATTCTCTGTTACTTCTCTAGTTTCCTTCGTATTCATATTTTTTCAACGGAACAATCAATCAACAACATACAAGAATACGAAAGTTTCACCCATATTCATCACTAATTAATTCATAACATCAATTGCCACAAACAAACACAAACAGTAATAAATTTACGCCCTAAATCCCCACATACAATTCTTCATAAGCCCCATTATAGGATAAGAAAATCCACCCTTACCTTGGATTAGAGATCGCTCTATAATTCCGATTGTAACCCGCTGCTGCCATAACTCTAAACCTTCATTCTTCTTCTCTTCTCCATGTACTGCATCCTTTTCTTTTCTCTTTCTCTAAAACACTTATTCTTCCTTACATCCACTTCTTATTCTCTCTTCTACTTTACAAAAAAACCTAATTCCTTCTTATTCAACTTTAACATATAATTTCTATTATTAATTCTATTGGGCCTAATATTCACACCCCACTTTTTACTACCAACAACACTTTAAATTAAGCCTATAAGAAATAATAGTAGTATTATTATAACACTATTTTCCACCACTTAATCAACTCAATAATAATCCAACATAATAATATTATTTCTAATATTATTTCTCCGATGAAACTGACTAATTTATCCGACTATCAACTTACTGCTCAACTTAACATAATTATCCAATTATGCTTCTTAGAATAATACTGATAATTCTCAACTTCGACAATATCAAATAATTAAATCTTTAATTAATTTAATTAAATAATTAATTAAATTCTGGGCGTTACAACTCTCCCCCACTTAGGATATTTTCGTCCTCGAAAATCTACTCGATACTACCACCCTTAACGCGAAGTTCACATCCAACTTTTGGATCCTCAAGTCGCGTTTGACAACACTTTGACTACTACTTAACCAACATAACCATAACTCAACACAATTCAAATCGATTACACACATGCCAATCATTCAACACTTCATGACCTAATCGTTACTAGCATCTCAACTACTCCACCATAATCTGACATACCAAGATTTTAAGTAGCAACATCTATAACACACTTATACTTGAATATACATCATCCCAATATCATCTTAACACCTTTTTCAACCTCAAAACACATACACAATTTCATTTCCGTATGTCAATTATCAACAAAATATCAAAAAATTTGTTCACATCGTCGTATCACTCTTATAGTGACATCAACATAGCCAACATAATCGACTTCGTCATACTATGAAATATTATTCCTTTACTTACGGTAACCAATAACAACATCACGGTAACGGTAACTAAATCATCACAACATCAACTTAATTGTATAACTCAATAATTATACACACAACTCACCATCAACTAACAACCACAATAACTTTTGTCAAACATATGGTTTACAAGTTTCAATCTAGTATCGGACCTTCCTCAATACCTACCATAAAACCATTGTTCACTTGATATTCTCAATCTTTCACATTTGCAACATTAGCTCGCATATAACTCGATATTTCGACTTGTTCCACGATATAACATCAACCACTTTATGCACCATTAAGATATCACAACAAATCTATATCATCCAACATGGTCTCGTCTACTATCAACAATAGATTAAGGGTGACCAGTTCCTAAATTTGTCAATAGATAGCCGACAATCATAATGGAGTATAAACTATCATTACTAACTATAATAGTGTTCCTTTAGAACTTGTACTCAAGTCACCTAAAGCAGCATAATCCAATAATTTCCAATGAGGTTTACAAATACTCCCATAATTTACCTTTCATTCCAATCACACTCTCAACATTATCATCTCATCTAACAACATTTCATATATACCTACACCTCAAACAACTACGATAGTAATCATCTAAGCTCAACAAGCTTCTAACCTCTATAACAGACTTCGTCGTTCTCCAACTTAGAAATGCACCCACCTTTAATAGATCTATATACACTTTCACTTGAAAATAAAATTATTCAAGAGAACTCTTCTCCCAAAACTATAACATACATCCTGACAACTTAGCATAAATCTTCCTCCTTTTCGAAACTGTAAATTCCATACAACTTCACACTATCGTCTTTCGTTCTAATTAATAACACCAAAGATTTCCAAATTATACCTTTGATTTCATAAATTAAATTAAATAAATCTTCCAATTTCTCATTTAATTCACCCAACTCGGATGCTGACGTCCTGTACAACACTGAAGAACAAGTCTAGTCCCAAAGACAAGCTTAACAACAAACTGCACTTAATTCCAATATCATCACGTGATAAATGAATCTATTACATCTACTGGAACCATTTTAAAAATGAAGCTCATTTCGTTAGCTTTTCAACGCTTCAAACGAAACTCAAATCGGATACCTGGTACTCTAGTTATGAATTTTCGAAGTCCCACAATAATTCTACAGTTTCCTGCGATTCGCTTATGGAAATTCCACTCCAAAACTCATTTGTCTTCAACTTAGACATATTCCAAACAACTCTTAACATATCTCGTGCTCCCAAACTTCCTATAACTCGAGAGATGCATTCCTCTGCCAAAGTTCAGGTTCCAAAACACCAGGGCAACAATTCCTTTCACAGCGCTACTCACTTCTTCAAGTTTCGACTCAGACTCGCGATTCACAACTACTTATCAAAGTCAACTACTTCTGACAATTACTTATATGATCCCAACACAAAAGTTACAGCAACTTTATTACTCCATCATTGTTCAAACATCGACATCTTACACTTGTTTCATAAATCAATAAATATTACATCACTCTTTATTCTTTGAGAAGTAAGCACCAACAATGTCTGATCAATTCCTCTCAAGGAGCTCTAACTCGACTAACAACAAGACCTTGAATCCAAGTCACCTTCAAATTTGGGAACAAAAAAACTCCAACAATTCTTGCATTATCATCGTCGGCAGCACACCGAACCAACACCTTTCAATTGAACATATCCGAGAAGCAAAGCTTCTCCCCCACTTATCTTCAACCAACTTCCTGCATACAACTCGATTATAAAAACAACAAGAACCGATAGTGTTTCATACACTTTTCGTGTACTAAGGAACAAACGACACTAGAGAACTTGATTGGACGGACCGACCTGCTCTGATACCACTAATGTAACACCCTATTTCAACCCGGCAGATAATAATAAAATCAGAGTTTAACATAAATAGGATGCTACATTTTTCAACTTAAAATCAAACTTCATTTAATCACATATAAAATAGATACATAACACTTAACTCGGATTAATAAATAACAACTTGATTTATTCTTAAACATCAAACAACTTTTTATTAATAAGCAGCGGAATCACATACTCAACTCCAAATCATTAACCTCTTTCATAAAACTGAAACAACTTCAAGATAACAATTACTTCATGTAAACAACTTTAAGATTCAGCAACAGTAATAAATAATTAATAACTAAGCATTAAGCGTTCATCCCCCCGAGTGTTACGTATCAGAGCAATGACACCGACTCAACATACTGAAGGTAAATCGCCTTCACTCTGGATTACCTACACGTTACCAACATAAGGGTAAAATTCAAACATTAAGGGGTGAGATTCTCAAATCGTATAAGTGAGCGTATGATAAATCATATATTAGAATTCAGGAATATAAAATCACTACTTCACAACTTATAAACAACTTAATCATAACAAAACATAAACACGACATAATTATTAAACTCACAGCTTTTCGATAATACTTGTTACCACAAGTCAACAACATAAATCAACAACAAATATATCTTCACCACAACTCAAGATGCAACATCAAATGAGAATAAATTACAATGCACATGCATGTGGTACCATTGGAGCAGAACTCCCAACTTAGAAACGGAGCAGAACTCCCAACTTAATAACTGCCAATTAATAGAGGCATCAATAAGGCATAAGCCTTCAACTTAATATTTTGCCAATCCAGGCCAACGTGGTGCCAGTCCAAGCCAAATTAATAATGCAAATGTATGTGACTCAATGAATGCAACAATCACATACAACAACAACAATCACCATCACAAAGGCATAGGCATATATTGTCGCTTTACCAACAATTAGAGGTATTCATCATCGCTTCAACACTGGCCATAGGCCTACAACTTAATCCACTTATCAATCACAACATATAAATAACAACATATTCAACAACAACAATGTATTCGACAACATTGGCATAAGCCTACAACTTAATCAACTTATCAATCACAACATATAAACAACAACATATTCAACAACAACAATGTATTCGACAACGTTGGCATAAGCCTACAACTTAATCAACTTATCAATTACAACATATAAATAACAACATATTTGTAACGCGGTGGAAGAACTGACTTGGTTGTTTTGCTTTTATCGCAAATGTTGCGGTTAGAAAGAGTCGCCAATGACTTTTCTTTTATACAATAAGGAAACGCTGAAAAGAACAGGAAAGAATTTTAGAGATGTTTTCTTGAGTTCGGGGGGTAGATTATGAAAAGGGAAGGTATTATCAACCTTTTCATTCATAGTTATCTATGGGCTCTTTGTTTCTTTCTAGATCACTTGCTTTTGTTTGAAAATATGCTTTGTATGGTTTTTGAAAGTATTTTGAAAAGGCGCCATCGTTTAGGCAAACTTTGTAATGATTCTCGTTCGTAAGAATGTATACAAAGTGTTGATCTTTTTGAAAATGTTTTCAAGTTTTGAAAGGTGTTTTTGAAAGTGTTTGGTGTTTGTTTTGAAAATAGCAAAGATGTTTTGTTTTGAAAGGGAGCAAGTAACTAGGAACATTCTACCTACTCAAAAGTCTTTCATGTTCATTTCCTTTTTCCTTTGACATTGTTATCTTACCATTGATTTGGTAAGCAACCCTATCTTTGGATGTAAATGGGACGAGCATGGGTCATCGTATAATCATAGAAGGAAACATTGTAGGATACCTTAGCAATTTTTTGTAAGGGACTAAGATCGTTTATGAAGGCAACATTTAAGGGTCATCGAGGGACTATGATCTTGTATTCGAGGGTCATTGCTAAAGTATCCCACGCTCGAGGTACATGACTATTTTTATCCGAGGCAACAAGTATGGGTTACCCTAGAGGTGAAAGTGTGCAAAGTGTTTTATTTTCATGCATTTTGTCTTGAATTAGGGTTTTCTACTTGTTGATTTTATATCTTGCCATACAAACCCTAATTACTAGCATTTATATTTGAAAGCGATAAATTGCGGAAATGTAAAGTCCTACGCTATTACATCATTTGGGGATGGGGGTAAAAATTTACAAATGGGGATATGAAAGCAAATAAACCTAACTTACTATTACAAGACTTTGACAAGTACATGATTATAGTGCGAAATAATAAAATGTACAAAGAAATATAAAGAGAAGAGAAATTGTTTTTATGTTTTTTATGAAAAAAGGTTCTAATTGATTTGAAAAGAAATTAATTAAAATCCTAATGTCTAAATTAATTTAATCAAAATAAACAAATTGAAATAAAACCTAAGTCTAAATATTAAATTAATTTTAAGAAAAGAAAATAATTTTAATATAAAAATGTTTTTGTCATTTTTAGTTTAGAAAAAAAAAAGGAATAAAAGCAAAATTGTGTGCATACATATTTAAATAAAATATTTATATCTTTTTGAAATTTTTTATTTGAAAAAAATAAAAATAAAAGTATAAAGAAAAAAATAAAAATAAAAATAAAAAAAAAGATCAAAAAAGGTTTTATGAGCTGACACATGAGCTTATGTATTGGCTCATGTATTGGCTCATCTAGATTTCGTATTTGCTCATCCAGATTTCGTATTGGCTCATCCAGATTTCGTATTGGCTCATGTGTGTTTCTTGCTCCTGGAAGTCAAAACAACTCAGTATGAGTCGATGCATACTGGTTTCATGTCGACTCATAACCATTTCGTATCGATGCATACGTGTTTCGTGTCGACTCATAACCTGTTTTGAGCATAGTATGTGTCGACTCATAGCATTTCGTATCGACGCATAACTGTTGTTTTTTGTTTTTATCACTGTTTTGCTACATGTAAAAGTCAATTCTCAACACATGCTTAATGAAAATTAAAAGAAATCATATGGTTAGCTTCAAGGCAATTATATCTACATTTTATCTTCACAAATGAACCATTAATGATGCTTGTATGAAGAGTTCAAAAGTCAAGAAAACATACCTTGAAACTGAAATTTGTGCTTTGAGTTTGAGCTGCTGTATGGGCTGTTGTTGAGCTTGGGAAGTGATGATAGTGATGTTACATAAGTTTCTGTTGTGTTTGAACAACTTCCATATGATGTATGTGGAGTGTTTGGATGGTTTGTTTGGACAAAAGTTACAAGGAATGAGAGGTTGAAGGATTTGGACTTCAAAGCTCAATAATGGGGGGTTTATGGACAATTATGTTTTTTTGACAGTGCATGGATTTTTTGAGGGCTTCTACACAAGAGAACTTCTTACTTTTCTCTCTATTTTTCTAACCTCCTACTATTGCAAATTCTTCTTCTATTTATAGGCAAGGGGTTTATGCATATGAGCTGATTGGGTTTTTAGAACAGCATGTTATGGTTTGGTTGGATTACAAAGATCAAACTAAGTCAAGTACTCCATAGTCCCAATATGAAGTACCAAAGTTGCTGGTATTGAGGAGCTACTTCCCATGATTTATGGTGGAGTATAATCAGCAACAAGCAAGGTATGGGCTTAAGATAAACTTTGTACCAAAAGGCTTGCTTTTCAAGAGTAGCAATGGTGCCTTTATGCCATAAATGGAAAGATCTTTTGGACAATGGCTCAAAAACTTGGGTAATAACTCAAGCTCTTGTGTAAACATTAAATTATGTAGATATTTTCAAGCAAGAAGGTCTGCAACATAAGATTATGCAGCATAGCATAAGGGTTTTGTTATGTGTTCTTCAATAGAATGACTTGCAATTCAAGGATGGATGCCCAACTTCAAGCCCTTGAATCTCCTAGCTCAAGTATGATAAATTCATGCTCTTGGATGTTTTGGAAAGCTTGAAACATCCTCTATAACTTTCATGCTGGCCATTTTGACAAAATCATCTTGTAACTATGTGAAAAAATGCCAAGAAGTTGGGATAAAATCCTGAACAAAATTTGTTGAAAATTTCTCTAAGTGTTAAATGAAAATATCATGACTTCATGAATTTATAACTCAAAGTCCAAGCACTTCTAGGATTTTATCAGCAAAGCAAAGTTATAGATCTCATCGGGATCTACAACTTTCATGTTGAAAGTTTTCCTTGAATCATCTTGCATCTTGGTGAAAGAATGGCATGAAGTTATGAAAAAAATATGAACTTTCTAACACTTAGAAAAAATTCTAAGTCTTAGAATTTTGACTTTTCAATTCCTTGATGAACAAGTTTCATATTTTGACATGTCTTGATGAAATTTGATCTTTGGAATGTAATGTTGGCCAAAAGGTCAAAGTTTGACTTTCTAGTATGCAATTGACCATTTTGCCCTTGTGCCAAATCCAAGCCTAAATTGATGTATCAGTGCTGCAAACTTGACGTCATAGAAGATCTTGTGAGAGAATCGTTGATAAATGAGAGGGCAAATTTTGGGGTACAACAGCTGCCCCTGTTCAATCTTCATAAACCTGAAGAGTTAGATTGGCGAGTCCGCCATTTGTGACTTGAAGGTGAAAGATGATTGAACACTACAGTGCTCAGAAATTTGCACTCAAAGATGGATGGTGAATGGGCTTATAGATGCCATTTGGAGGAATGTTGGTAAACACTGGAAGAAGTATCATCATAAATCTCTTGTTGATTTATACTAAAACTTGATGTTTTACCTGTGAGAAAAAAAGTTAGTAAAATGCAAATGCATGCATGATGTTCACCAGATATGGTATTATGTTAAATGCATATGGTATGTACATGCTATGATGTATGAATGTGAGATGTATGTTTCTGTCCGGGAAAATAAATCCATGACTGCTGCTGTAGAAATTTTGGGGGGTCGAATCCCTGATTGCCGTTGGGGATGGAGAATATGCATATCTTCAAACTTTGTTGAAAGGATTCTTTCGCTGGGGAATATCTCTTGAATGTCAGCTATTATCTGGTCGGATCCAGGCTTCACAATTTGCTGATGATGAAGTAGTCAACTGTTATCTGGTCGGATCCAGGCTTCACGGCAACTTACTGGGGGAAGATATGAATTAACTATTATCTGGTCGGATTCTAGGCTTTGCAGAAACATGCTGGGGATACGGAAGTTAACTATTATCTGGTCGGATCCAGACTTCGCAGTAACTTGAAGTGGTAACTATTATCTGGTCGGGTCCAGGTTTCATGGTTTCTGGAAAGTTGTACTATTATCTGGTCAAGTCCAGGCTTCATAGTGTCTCTCTGGGGATCATAGCTAATTGATATCTGGTCGAGCTCCAGGTTTCACAATAAACTGTTTGAAAAATTGTCATCTGGTCGGGTCCAGGATTTGCAAATTTTTGAGGTTGATGAGGTCAATTGCTATCTGGTCGGGTCCAGGTTTCACAATAAACTATTTGGGGATTTAGTTGTTATCTGGTCAGTTTCCAGGTTTCCCAACAAATCTCTGAGGGTGATTTCTATCTGGTCGGATCCAGGCTTCATAACAACTTGCTTGAAAAGATGAAATTGAAAACTGATATCTGGTCGGATCCAGGTTTCACAATAATTTGTTGGGGCAGAGGCAAACTCTACTAGGGAAAAGAAGTTAAACCTTGGTCGGGTTGAGTCCAAGTTCTTCTATATCTTTGAAGAGTAAGACTATTATCTGGTCGGGTCCAGGTTTCATAGTATCTTTAAATTGAAATCAACTTTTATCTGGTCGGGTCCAGGTTTCAGTTACTCAAACTGTTATCTAGTCGGGTCCAGGTTTCAGTAATTCACTACGGATAGTGGCAAACTCTACCGAAAAAGAGGAGTTTTGCTAATGATTTTGTAGGAATTAAACTGCTATCTGGTCGGGCCCAGGCTTCGGCAATTGAAGAAGTCAAACTATTATCTGGTCGGGTCCAGGCTTCAGTAATAACTTGAAAATTGTGCTAATATCTGGTCGGGTCCAGGCTTTATAGTATATTTTTGGAAATAGTAAAGGCTTTGCTGACGGCTTTACTCGAGATCAGGGGTTGTGGCCCCGTGATTTGCAATAATCTGAAAGGAAAGTTCAAACTAGAGAGGGTAGACTTAGTTGGGTAGGACGGACCCAACTTGGGGAGGATACACTCAACTTGGGAGTATATACACAGCTAGGGATAACGGGATAGGTTGGGGAGGATTGACTATGCCGGGGGAATACAGACTCGGTTGGGGAGGATGTACTCGGCTTGGGGAATACAGACTCGGTTGGGGAGGATGTACTCGGCTGGGGAATTTTGTGGTTCCTCGATTGCTGTTGGGGAAATAAAACCTGTTGGGAAAATAAACCCTGTTGGGGAAATAAACCATGTTGGGGAAGTGAGTTTCTTTTAGGAAAAGATCCATGAGGCTTCAACTTGTAAAAATCGACTTAGTTGGAGAGAGAGAGAGAGCTGCCAAGAGATTGAGACTCTTGTTAGGGATTATCCTATGCAAAGAGACTTTGTGAGTAACTTTGTTGAGGAGGATGTTAGTGAAATAACTCTGGAGGTATTCCATATTCATTAAAGAGATGCTTGCTGCTGCTTAGCAGGACGCATGTGCCAAATAGTTTTAATTATGTTCATATGTGTTGTACCCCAAAAGTTTCCCTCTCATTTTACTCAATACATGTCCATTAAGATCCTCAATTTGCTCAAGGTTGCCCAAGAGTTAACCAGACAAACTCTCTCCTAAGGCAGTGTACCTCAAATTAGGGTTTCTATTTTCATCAAGATGGGTGAATCACAAAGGCTCATATGCTCTCCATGGTCTTAATATATTCTTAAAACCCTACATGTCAAGTTTCAAGCCTTGCACAAGAAGTTTGCTCAGTCAACTGCTCAGATGCTTGAGAATCGATTGTATTAGGTCAAAAGTCAACTATGACCCACATACAGTCAAACTTCAAGATTTTTGGTCAACATTAACATTTTGAAGTGACTTTCATCATTTGATCAAGGGTTGATCATGATTCCTTAAGGAATGCTCCAAATTCATCAAAACCCAAAAGTTGATAAATTAGGGTTTCTTAGTAAAAGTCAACCCAACTTTGACCAAGCATAACTTCTTCATACTTTATCAAAATTTTTCCATCCAAGGCTTATTTTGAAGAGGATGCAATTCCCTACAATTAATATTCATCCCACAAGTTCAAAATATTCACTCACAAAAAGATATGAATTTCCACATTATAGGTCCTTTTGAAAAGTCAATAAAAACACCTTTTGGGTCAAAGCTTATTACATGAACATGGAAGATCCAATTGAAATGAGACAAAGAGGGTTGCTTAGGGGACATCCTAATATTTATAAAAAGTCCAAGAAAACCTCTCTAGGGTCAAAATTGAGAGAGTTGTGCAATGTCAAAATTGGCAATTTTTGGAAAATTGTCAAAAGTCAACATTGATCAAATTTGCATTTTTTCCAAAGGGGCCCATGTTTTCTTGTTTGAAACATGTTTCTAATAGGATCCACGACCCCTGAGCTTTTCCACCTATTATTTTATTATTTTTATAATTTTCTTTATTCATTTAAATCAAAATAAATCAAATTAAATGGTAAAATAATAAAAGCAAATCAAATCTTGGGATTTTTGTGCACATTTTGAGTCCATGTACAGCTAACATGCCAGCCAATTCGTGCAAAGTGGATTTGGATTGAAAAATATTGGATTGAAGCTTGTTTTAGAAATATATCATACAAGAGAAAATCAAATGCAATTTCCATTATTTCTCAAGATTCATGCCAATTTTATTGACCTAATTCAGTCTACTATAAGTGCATAACAATTGCAGATCAAAGGCACAAGGATTGCAGTCGCGAAAAGGCCAAAAGCAAGCTCAAAAATCTTGAAAAAAAGTGAGGTTCAGTTTTCAATCTAGAGGACCTTTCAGGGCAATTCAAGGTCAACCATCACATCCTGGGCGTGCACTTAAGCCATCCCAACCATTTGCAAGGTCTGAAACACCCAGAATTCGTCTCTACACCTCACACGGTTTGCAAGGTCTGAAACACCCAGAATTCGTCTCTACACCTCACACGGTTTGCAAGGTTTTTCAAATTCGATTATTACAATTTACGCATCATTAGCACCTTTAACTGTTATATTTGTGATCATTATCATGTTTTCAAGTTGACCGCTTGGTTTAATTGCATTTTTGAGGCCTTTACTCGCATCTGCCATTGTTAGGGTTATACATGAGTTTTAGGGTCTTTGTATACAGGTAAAATTAGACATCCAACAAGATACCATGATGATCGTGACATCATAACCAATGGAACCCTGGTATCCAATTCCATTTATATTGCATTTGTTGAGTTTTTGAATTGCGCAGGGATATAGCAACGGAAAGTGTCTGTAGGTAAAAGTCATCACCTAATACGACCGTCCCAGGAAAAAGATAATATGTGGAAGCCCACCATTGGTTCATTTGGAACTCGTGCGCCTTTCTAAGTCCATTACTTTGTTCTATTTATTACGTTTTGTTTTCATTATATAAAAAAGTTAACAAGTTAGCGCAGACGGTTGAGGGGAGTGCCTTTGATGTACACGTCCTGGGTTCGACCCCAGGCGTGTGCATTTTATTATTTTCTTCATACTTCTCTGCAGATCCATTGCAGTGCTCTCCCACACGCCTACCATGTGTCATCAGCATCCAACCACTTGATCAGCATAGCATTGAATCCAACGCATCCCAGCCTAAAGGACTATGATGCACCTCAAAGTCAATGTTGCACAGGATCCAGCATGGTTGACTGGGCTCAGCATTATTGGGCTTGGAATTTCAGCTTCACACCCCCTTTTTGCTAGCATACAAGCACATTCTTGTTCTTTTCTTTATTTATTTATTTTGTTTTAACTATTTTGTTTATTTATTTTTCACCAAAAAAATTAATTATTTTTTAATTAATCATAAAATCAATAAATCACAAAAACACAAAAAGCATTATTTTTTAATAATAATAAATTATTTAATTTAATAAGTAAGTTAGGTAAATTTAATTTTTGTTTCATTTAAAATCAAATAGAATCTAGGTTTTAATTTTACAATTTATGTTTCTTTTCTCAAATAAAAAACCAAAAAACATACAAAATCTTTTTGTACAAAATATTTTATTTCTCTTGAAATTATTTAATTAGAAATTAGGTTTAATTGAGTTGTAATTTAAATGTTTTCTCAAATAAAAATCCACAAAAACACTTTTTCTCTCAATTAGGGTTTTAGGTTATTTCAATCATCCTCGCATTTAATTTGCCACGCGCTTGTTAATTATTTGTCCATTATTTTGTAACTGCTAAGGGTTTGTAATAATTGACCTAGGGATTTTATTTACTGTTTAATCCTCGATTTTTGGTTATGTAATTAACCCCCTCCCTAAAGCCTTGTAATAGTTAGGTTTTATTTTCTCACACTTAAAATTTCCGCAATCTTTAACTGTCTAGATGCATGGCTAATAGGATTGTATGGCAAGAATGACTGGAAAATCAAAACGGTAGATCGCCTAATGTGCAAAGATTAAATAACTGAAAAAAACTCATATGCACATATTCACTCCTAGGGTTTACCTCACTTCGGTTGCCTTCGGTAAACAATCATTAAGCATAGGAAATTTTAGTGGTGGCCCTCCAGTCTAAAAAGATCAAAATCTCCCATTCGAATGTTGCCTAGGAAATGTTGCCTCGGAAAGATCTTAAGACTCTAGGGTTATTACTTAAGTACTTTCTCAATAAAAACTTTTCACATAAACACCTTTCAAAACAACTCCTTAAAACAAACTTCGTCACATCCTTGAGGACTGATACAAGGTGTGATACGGTGGGAGAACTGATTTGGTGTTTTTTTTTGCGTTTTGATCGCATTTTTGCGGATAGCAAGAGTCGCCACCGAATTTTCTTTTATCCAAAAGGAAAGGTAAAAAAGCACAGGAAAGACCTTTCGAGGTTATTTCTTGGGTTCGGGGGGTAGATTATGAAAAGGGAAGGTATTAGCACCCTTTTCATCCATGGTTTTCCATGGGCTCTTAGTTACTCGCTTAGATCACTTGCTTTTGTTTGACAAAATGCTTGTGGTGTGGTTTTTGGAAGTATTTTGAAAATGTCTTTGTAACGATTCTCGTTTCTATAAGAACGCGTACAAAGTGTTGGTTCTAAAAATAGTTCAAAGATGTGTTTGTGGAATGTGTTTTTTGAAAGTGGTTTTGAAAAGATGTTTTGCAATGGTTCTCGTCTCTATAAGAACGTATACAAAAGGTCTTGTCTTTTGAAAATATTTTGAGATGAAAGTGTTGGTATAAAAATGTTTTTGTCGTGAACAAGCGAGCAACTAGGGGTAAATCTACCTACTAGAAAGGTCTCAAATGTTCTTTTCTTCCTCCTTTAGATGTTGCTATCTCACCATTGATTTGGTAAGAAGCCCCATCGTTGGATGTGAAGGGACAGGCGCGGGTCAATTTTATAGTCATCGAAAGCAATTTATGAGACGCTTTAGCAATTTTTGTAAGGGACTAGATCGTTTTATCGAAGGCAACGTCGAGGGTCATCGAGGGACTAACAATCTTTTTTATCGAAGGGTCATTGCTAAAGCGTCCCATATTCGAGGGACATGACTGTGTTTCCGAGGCAACAAGCGAGGTTACCCTAGAGGTGCGCATGTAAAAAGTGTGTTTGGTTCAAGTTATTTTGTCTTTGAAATTAGGTTATCTAGCGATTGATTTTTGAATCTTGCCATGCACGCCTATTTACTATACAATATATAGAAAACAGTAAATTGCGGGAATAAAAATTCTACGCTATTACAGAGTTTCGGAAATGGGGGTACAAAGTTACAAATGGGGATGAGTCGAGTACGATTAAAAGCTCAAATAGCAAACAATACAACCAAATCAAATTTTAACAATTAATTAAAATTACAACAGATTTATGAAGTAAAAATCAAAGTAAAAATATGAAAATGGAATTCTAAGTATTTTTCTGAAAAGCTTGGAAAGAAAAGAAAAATTATATTCTATTAAAGAGGACATCTAACTAAAATAAATCAAGATGAATTATTTTTTTTATCTCTTAGCATTTTTTTATAGTATAGAAACTAAATAAATTAAAAAAAAAAGAAAAGGTTAACTAAAAAATTAACTAATAAAACTGTTCATAAGTTTCTAATTTAAACTAACTAAAAAAAAAATAATTAATTTTAAAAAAAGTTGTGTTTAAAATTAATTGAATCTTAAAATTAAAATAAAACTAAAACTAAACTAATCTTGTCGTGAGGATAAATAATTAGAAACAAAATCGAAGAAAAGTCTCGGCAAGGTGTTGAACCCGAGTCACTTAAGCTATGTTTTGCCATTGAACTAAAGCCACTTGTCTGTTATAACTAAGCTTTGATTAAAAGGTAAGGCGAAATGCTGGTAATAGGACTGGGCCAAAAGGCCCACTAGGCCGACCCGATTGAAGATACAGAACAAGGAAGGGTTGTGAAAACCCTAGGCACTAAAGAGGCGCTGCATTTGGCCTTGGTGAAGAGTCAGCAATTAATTTTCTTAATCATTTTCTAATTAACCAAAATACAAACTTTCTCTCTCTCTCTCTCTCGCTTCTCATTTTCCTCTGTTCTTGAAGAGAAAACCTAAACAACAGCTAACTTCAAATATTTCTCCCTGTTTCATGGCTTTAACGTTCTCTATTTCTTACCATCTCTATTTCTCAACTCATACCAAAATAACGACAACAAAACTCATCCTCTTTTCTATGTTTGTTAACCGAATAACAACCTTTTCGGTCCAGTTTCAATGTGGTAAACAACAACAACCACAATATTCACGATAAGCCAAATCACAGTAGCATACACGCATAATATTTAAACAAATGATAACAACAGAAATAGAAAAAGGAAAGAGCGAGAGTATCGAATCGGGGATTCTCCAATGGGTATTCTAAGGTATATGATTTCTTATCCTATGTGCTTTATTTTTGTCTCTTTCTTCTACTCTCTCAGAAAATTGTGTGTTTAAGTGTTGTTACTGTTCGGATCTGGAACTCATAGGTACAATTATGATTGCTTGAGTTATTGATGTTCTTTCAGACTCAGTGATGAAGATGAATGAAGGTGACGCCGTTTTGAGCTGTAGTGGTGAAGTTTTACCAAAGATTTTGGGATGAGATTTTTTTTATGTTTCCTTTGATTTCTGCATGTTGTAGTGTTTTGTTGGTTACTGCAAGAAAATGGTTTCTAGTTTACAGTGAGGTTTTTTTTTGTTTGGATATTTCTTTGCTGGTTTTTGTTGGTTCTGTTTTCTTGGCTTTTTCTTCTTATAGTGAGGTTTCTGGTTTTGTTTTACAATGAGGTTTTATTTTGCTCTGATATTGGTTGGCCCCTTTTTTGTGATATCCTCGCCCCTTATAAACTCATTCTCTTGCTGGATTTATTCATGAATAAGAATAGGTTTTTGCGGGGAAATGTGAGAAATTTTGTGAATTTTGAACATTTGAGGTATGATATTCCAGTGATTTTCTAATGCAGTTTCTGTTTGATACATTTGCGTGCAATGTTGACATGTTTTAGAGCACGTTTGGTTCAGATTTTTGGACTGTTGTTACAAGGTTTGCAGGTTTTGGACAAAAGCTTGATCTTGAGCTGACTTGGTATAGTTTTGCAGGCTTGGATTGTTTGGCAATTTTGGGACTGTTTGTGGCTTAGGTGATTTCTTTCCTCTTCATCTTTCCATGAAATAAAAGCCAATTTTGGATTTTCAACATATTCTGAAGGGTTTGTATTTTTAGGGAAATGATGAGGCATAGGGTTTTGGTGAGCCATAGCTAGTTTGCTATTTTTTTTTTATTGTTTTGAGTTGCTTGTTGGTCTACTTTAAGCGTAGTTGCTGTTTACAGCATATATTGTTTTGTTGTGCTGCTTGCAGCCGATTTTTGTTCATGCTGTTGTTTTCTATTTTGCTGCCTTAGCAGCCTTCCTTTGCTTTAATTGGGGCTGCATTGACTTGGATTTTGGTTACAGTTGTTGTTTGCTTATTCATTTGCTATGCTTGGTAGTTTGCTGCTTGTTTCAGGCAATGTTAGCAATTTCCCTTTCCTCTTTTTTGTGAACCAAAAAAAATGCAACCTTTTGTGATTGCAATTGGGAGAAATGGCCCATGATTAAAAATAAACCCCTCTTAATTTGATTCCAAATATAAACCCTCATGAAAAATTCTTTTAACCATTAATTCTTGCTTGGAATTTTTCACGATGCTTGCTAATTTTTTATTTTCCTTGTTTCATGAGCAAATGAGAATTGGTGAAGAGTGACTTGAAGTAATTGGTCAAGACTTGAAGATGAAGAAGTTCCCTTGTAGTGTAGTATTTTGTTAGGAATTTAGTAACATCACGAATCTTGTAATTTGAATTATGTTGTTTAGAAACTTGTAAAGCGCATTCCAATTCACTTGTAAATTTAAACGACGAATTTCGCTTTATTTTGTAAAATTCAAATAATGCAGTTTTGTTGTAATCCTTCATTCTTGATTCAACTTGAATTTGTTTCTAAGACTTGCAAAATTTGAATATTCTTTGATACAATTTAAATTACGAGCATGATTTGGATTCTTCTCTGTGGCCCATGAACTTAAAAATGCCTCTTGAGAAAAGAGTGAGACTTGAATCTTGATGAAATATGAAATCCCCTATTTGTATGATTTGAACACACCTCTTGCTTGGTAATTTGAACCTCAAGAAAATCCAACGCCTTTGTGATTTGTATTTCAAGTAAAACCATGCGCCTTATCTTTCAAACTCCAATCAAATTCTTGAACAAAATAAATGCTTGAGAATTCAATTCCAAATGGTTTACTTGAACTCAAAACAAATGGTTATTTAGATGAAAATCTTAAACTTCAGATCATATCCAATTCAAACTTACATTCAAAATGAAACTCGCACGCCACGCTCGATTAAAATGGAACTTCATTGCCAAATAAACATGCTTTGAGAACATTAGACAATCTTGTAGAATTAACAAACTTTAACAAACTGTGGTTAAGAACATTCAAAATCAACAAATGACTTGCGAAGATTCGATAACTTTCAAAGTCTTCCAAACACAATTTTCTTTCGACCTCTGAAGATAAACTCGTGAGCGACATCACTTTTGACCATAAAGAGAAATAATCGTCTCAAGGTCTTGTAATTTGAAGAAATCACAATTCTTAGAAATCAGACGACTGTTATTTGAAGTTAGGTCAAAATTTATGATGCGACCTCCAACGAATTCGAATTTTGGTGATCTTCTACGCGTAATCAGCTCTTGACTTGTGAAGAGAAAATGGAGATGGCATCAAGTAGAATCATACGCAAGAAAAAAATCGCTCAAAAATATTGAATAATGAAGAAGTTACGATCGTTTGAATTTATTCTCACAAAAGGGTTGATTTTGGGGTTGCTGTAGTCATTTTCAATCATCTGAACCATTGATTGAGCAAACTTGTACTGCGAGGTTTGAAAACTAGTTTGAACAACTTTGAGGAGACATGAAGACCTATGAAAATCATTTGAAACCTTGAAGGCTCAATTTTCTTTGAGAAGCGCAAAACCCTAATTGCTGACTTGTTTCTTAGGAAGAGAATCTGCTTGATCAACTTTTGAGCCCTGGGATAGCATCTTGAGTGAAAAATGGGAGGGCAAATTTTGCGGTACAACAGCTGCCCCTGTTCAATCTTCTTAAACTTGAAAAGTGAGATTGACGTGTTTGTCGTTCTTGGCTTGAAAGTAGAAGATGATTGAACACTAGAGTGCCCAGAAATTTGCACTTGATGATATGTTGGTTGATTGTGTAGGGAATGGGCTTAAAGATGCCAATTGGAGAAATGATGGAGAGTTGTCGAAGATGGGCTTATAGATGCCATCCAAAGGTGATTGTTGACAGAGAGTCTGAACTCGACTTTAACAGAAAAGAATTCAGAATAAACCCTTGGTCGATTTAAACTGGAGCTAACAAAAATCTTGAATGTTTGTTGGAAAGAATCTGAATATCTTTTGGAGCGATTTTAAAATGAAACAAAAGATATCTTGGATTAATCTTGACTGGAAAGCATCAGAATAAATATTGGTGTAATTTATCTGAACCAGAGAAAATTTTCGGTGGGGAAGAATCAGAACAAACCGTTGAGAGGTTTAAACTGAAACAGCAGAAGTTCGGAGAAGAATCAGAACAAATTGTTGAAAGATTTATCTGAAACAGTACGAATCTGGAGACGAATTAGAGTAAACCATTGAGAGATTTATCTGAACTAGCAGAAATATGGATAAGAATCAGGATAACCCGTTGAGAGATTTATCTGAACCAGTAAGAATCTGGAGATGAATCAGAATAAACCGTTGAGAAATTTATCTGAACCAGTAAGAATCTGGAGACGAAGCAGAGTAAACCGTTGAGAGATTTATCTAAACCAGCAGAAATCTGGATAAGAATCAGGATAAACCATTGAGTGATTTATCTGAACCAGTAAGAATCTGGAGATGAATCAGAATAAACCGTTGAGAAATTTATCTGAACCGATAAGAATCTGGAGACGAATCAGAGTAAACCGTTGAGAGATTTATCTGAACCAGCAGAAATCTGGATAAGAATCAGGATAAACCGTTGAGAGATTTATCTGAACCAGTAAGAATATGGAGATGAATCAAAATAAACCGTTTAGAAATTTATCTGAACCAGTAAGAATCTGGAAACGAATCAGAATAAATCGTTGAGAGATTTATCTGAACTAGTAAAAATATGGATAAGAATCAGGATGAACCTTTGAGAGATTTATCTGAACAAGTAAGAATCTGGAGATGAATCAGAATAAACCGTTCAGAGATTTATCTGAACCAGTAAAAATCTGGAAACGAATCAGAATAAACTGTTGAGAGATTTATCTGAACCAATAAAAATCTGGATAAGAATCAGGATAAACCGTTGAGAGATTTATCTGAACCAATAAGAATATGGAGATGAATCAGAATAAACCGTTGAGAGATTTATCTGAACCAGTAAAAATCTGGAAGTGAATCAGAATAAACCGTTGAGAGATTTATCTAAACCAGTAAAAATATGGATAAGAATCAGGATAAACTGTTGAGAGATTTATCTGAACCAGTGAGAATTTGGAGATAAATCAGAATAAACCGTTAAGAGATTTATCTGAACCAGTAAAAATCTGGAGATGAATTAGAATAAACCGTTGAGAGATTTATCTAAACCAACAGAAGTTTGAAGGAAATATTTGCTATATAGATGGTCGATCAGTCTTTTCTCGGGAATTGATCTATATTTGACTTGTTGAAAATATTTTCCTGTCAGAGATTTGTTGATGATAATTTCCTATCGATTGATTCTTTCCTGAAAAGGTGAAGAGTTAATTGTATGTAATGTCATGACGTATGTAATGCATGGTATAATGTTGTTTCTCAAAATAAATGAGATTGCATTGTATGTACTTGTGTTGTCAATGTTATGACGTATGCATGCAAATGTATGAATTTAAAGATTGTTCGTGCCATAATGTTGTTGGAAGCGGGGAAAATAAATCCTCTCTGAAGCACTGATGAGTGAGTTTCCAATCATTAGAGAAATAAACTCTGTTGTAGAAGGGAAACGCCAGACATTGCTTATGTTCTTCGTGAAATCCTGCTGGGGAATCCTGAGAAGTTGGGCAACTTTCACTAGGGAACCTCTGGAGAAGTATTTGGAAGTTTTGCTCTGTCAGGGGTATGAGAGCGCTTGATACCAACAGGCTGCATACTGGGGATACATTAGCGATTTTGTAGTAGGATGTATTTGCTTCCGCTCTTGCTGGAGAAGGTACCTGCGGGGATCTTATGGAATGGCCTATAGATATTATCCTATTTCTTAAAGCCATTAGTAATTGTCTTTCCGTTTTCTATTCATTTGTAAATAGTAATGACGTTCAAATGCATATGTTTAAAAATAAATCATTACACGTTTTTGTAAACAAAACACAGAAATAAAGAAAAATAGATGGTTTTGCACTTTTAAAGGGGATATCTATGTATTAACTTGAATAAATATTTTTGTACAACGAGATGAACATTCTAGTAAGAGAATGTCGTCATAAAAAATGAAAATTGATACAAAGAAAAGATAGCTATGTGAAATAATCCCATGGGGTTCCCATTCTGCTATAGTCTTCGTGTCTCTGAGTGTCTTATCCACTTGTCGCCTCGGCGAAGCTGATTGGATTGATTTGAACAGTTTGAGTTGGTTGGTCAACGTTAAAGATTGTCTGCAAGATGATCCAACGGGACATAGTCATATGCTTTAATTCCCTAACTTTTTCCTGGACCGCCCTTTCGGGTTTTTGATCCACCGGGATACCTTTGTTTTCCGAAGCCGCCCTTTCAGGTTTTTAGCTTGCCAGGTGTACAAATTTTTTTGTATTTTATCCCTAATTTTTTCCCGAACCTTTTGGTTCGCCGAGATGCCCTAATTTTTTCCTAGGTCAGTCGACCTAGCGGGTCCTTGTTCATGTGTAGTATCTTTTAACTATGTCCGTATTTACAGGGTGCGGGAGGTCATCGCCATCCATAGTGGTCAAGATCATTGCTCCACCAGAGAATATGCTTTTGATTACAAACAGTCCTTCATATGTAGGAGTCCATTTGCCCCTGGGATCACCTCGTGGAAAAATGATACGCTTGATTACCAAGTCACCGACCCGATATACCTGACGTTTCACCTTTTTGTTAAAAGCTTTGATCATGCGTTTTTGGTACATCTGACCATAACAGATAGCTGCAAGCCTCTTCTCATCAATCAAGTTCAACTGGTCAAGTCGAGTATGGATCCAATCTTCTTCATTCAAACCAACATCCTTCATGATCCTCAGAGAGGGGATCTGGACCTTAATAGGTAGGACAGCCTCCATGCTGTATACCAGAGAATAGGGTGTTGCCACAGTTGATGTGCGAGCTGTGGTACGATACCCGTGGAGAGCGAACGGTAGCATCTCATGCCAGTCTTTGTAGGTGATTGTCATTTTCTGTATGATCTTCTTAATGTTTTTGTTAGCAGCTTCTACAACACCATTCATCTTTGGCCAGTAAGGGGAAGAATTGTGATGCTGGATCTTGAATTGCTCGCACAAGGCGGTGATCATAGTGTTGTTTAGATTCGTACCATTATCAGTGAGGATTCTCTCTAGGACACCGTACCGACAGATGAGGTGCTATTTTATGAACCGGGCGACCACATTCTTAGTAACGGAAGCAAAGGAAGCTGCCTCAACCCACTTTGTAAAATAGTCGATGGCCACTTAGATGAAGCGGTATCCATTGGAGGTTGTTGGCTTGATTTCCCCAATCATATCGATTCCCCACATAGCAAAGGGCCAGGGAGCCGTCAAGACGTTCAGAGGAACTGGAGGTACGTGCACTTTATCAGCATAAATCTGACACTTATGGCAAATCCGAGAGTGTTGGTAGCAATCTGCCTCCATGGAGACCAATAATAGCCTTCCCGTAGGATTTTCTTTGCCATTGTATGCCCACTGGAATGGGTACCAAAAGTGCCTTCGTGTAATTCAACCATGATCCTTTCAGCCTCCACCTTGTCTACGCACCGAAGCAATACAAAGTCATGACTGCGTTTGTACAAAATACTGTTACTAAGGAAGAACTTAACCGAGAATCTTCTTAGGAACTTCTTGTCATTTACTAAACTCCTTCTGGATATTCCTGAGACTCGAGATACCTTTTAACTTCATGGAACCAAGGTCGATCCACTACTTCTTTAGTACCGATCTCGTGACAGTAGGTTGGTTCATCCATCCGCTCAATGGTGATTTGAGGAACCTCGTTATCCCAATTAAGTTTAAACATAGATGACATTGTAGCTAGTGCGTCTGCTAGCTGATTTTCTTGTCGCGGGAAATGCTCGAAGGTAATCTCCTCAAAATGCGGCAACAATGTCAACACATGTTCTTTATAAGGGATAAGGTTGGGGTGTTTGGTTTCCCATTCCCGTTTGACTTGACTGATGAGCAAAGTTGAATCTCCAAATACATCCAAGGATTTGATCCCCAAGTCTATAGCAGCTTTGAGATCGAAGATGCATGCTTCGTAGTCTGCCATGTTATTTGTACAATTGAAGCAATGTCTGGCAGTAAAGGGAGTATGACATCCCTCCTGAGATATGAGTACGGCACCGATACCATTGTCAAGTGCATTGGATGCTCCATCAAAGAATAGGGTCCATCGGGACCCTTGTTCAAGTCTGTCATATGGCCTGATTTCTTCACAGTTGTCTAATGTCATGATGTCTTCATCCGGGAATTCAAACTTCATGGACTGATAGTCTTCCACAGCTTGGTGAGCAAGGTGATCAGCCAATACACTACCCTTTATAGCTTTCTGGGTAGTATATTGTATGTCATATTCTGTCAGGATCATCTGCCATCTCTCTATTCTCCCAGAAAGAGCGGGATTTTCAAAGATGTATTTTATCGGATCCATTTTAGATATCAATAGAGTAATATGGGTCAGCATATACTGTCTCATCCGGCGAGCAGCCCATGCCAGAGCGCAACAAGTTTTCTCAAGCGATGAATATCTTGTTTCACAGTGGGTAAACTTTTTGCTCAGGTAATAAATAGCATGCTCTTTTCAGCCAGACTCGTCATGCTGCCCCAACACACACCCCATTGAGTTTTCTAAAATAGTCAAATACAGGATTAAAGGCCTTCCCTCGACGGGTGGTAACAACACAGGAGGCTCTTGTAAGTATTCCTTGATTTTTTAAAAAGCAAATTGGCATTCGTCATTCCATTTGACTACTTGATTTTTCTTCAACAATTTGAAGATCGGTTCACAAGTAGCTGTCAGGTGAGAAATGAACCTGGCGATGTAATTCAAACGTCCCAAGAATCCTATGACTTCCTTCTCAGTATGAGGAGATGGAATTTCTTGTATTGCTTTAACTTTGGTAGGATCAACCTCGATACCTTTTTTGATGACGACAAAGCCTAGGAGTTTACCAGACTGTACTCCGAACGTGCACTTGTTTGGATTCAATCTCAACTTGTACTTCTTCAGCCTCTCAAATAGTTTCTGTAAGTGATCAAGGTGCTCTTCTTCCGTTTGCGATTTGGCTATCATATCGTCTACGTAGACCTCTATCTCATGATGTATCATGTCATGAAATAAAGCTACCATGGCGCGTTGATAAGTTGCCCCAACATTCTTCAGTCCGAATGGCATGACCTTATAGCAGAAAGTGCCCCATTGTGTAACAAAGGTTGTTTTCTCAATATCCTCAGGCGCCATTTTGATTTGGTTGTAGCTGTAGCGGTGAAAATCGGAGATCAAGCTATTAATTAAATCGACTCGCAAAAGCAAGATTCGCCACCGCGCTTTATTATTTCCAAGGGGAAAGGGAAAAGAGCGAAATAAAACCCTAAAACATGCAATGTAAAATAATACTTAAAAGTAATGAAAATACAATGTGTTTTGGAAAGAGATCAAAAGTTCGGGGGTTGGTTATGCAATGGGAAGGTATTAGCACCCAATGCATTTGCGATACTCCGCATGAACCTTTTGAAATATCTGTTTTTGGTTAAAATTGTTTGTTATATACAAGGGTGTATTTATCTACAACTATGTTTATTTAAGGGGAAAGAAATGAGTTTTTATTATTGCGTTCGTGAGGGTTTCACGACCCTTTGCCTACGTATCCAATGAAGGAATCAAAACATCGTAGTTCCTCTAGAAAAAAGTTGATTTGTTTGTGTTTTTTAGTGGGCGACATTAACGCGCGCATTCTAGCAATAGGCACGGCCGGTATCGCGGTAGAACGGAGATAACATGCCCTTGGGGGAGTTTTGATTTGTTAAGTGTTTTGTGAGTTTTAAGATATATTGAAGTAATGATAAAAGAGTGTTTTTTTTTGGATTTTTTTTTGGTTTGTTTATTTGTTGATTTTATCTTGCCATACACCTAATTACTAGCATTTGTACAAAGTAAATAAAAATGCAGAAAGATAAAAACCTACGCTATTACAACCATATCAAAAGGCATAAAAAATATGAAGGAAAAAATAAGATAAAAGTAAGAAAAAAGAGTGTATTTCGACCCAGGCAGTAACACTCTTTGATTCTGCACATTCTGGCCTCCTTCGATTGGGGCTGAAAAGGGTGAAGGCATGACTTTCGACTGAGGCTTTGGCAGGGGCGAGGTCCTGTCCTTCGATTGAGAAAAGGCAGCAGCAAGTTGTATCCTTCGACTTGGGGCTCGCACCAGTGAGGTTCTGTCCTTCGATTAGGGGGCTGGCACCAGTGAGGTTCTGTCTTTCGATTGGCCTGGAAGTCAGTGAAGCGTGTCTCTGGCTGGGCCTGGAAGTCAGTGTGGAAACCAAAGGCTTTGTTTCATACTCATGTTTCCTGTTTCTTTCATTTCAAACATTAAATGACAACATGGCCTGAGGCCATGCTAGTATTTATCTTTCAAACAATTTAATAATTAAAGCTAGTTCAGGTAAACAGAAAGCAAAACGAAAGGGTTGACTTTTAAAAACGTGTTAACAGGGTGGAAACGAAAGGAACAAATATGTACATGCTTGAAACGAACAAAAGTATTATTTACATGTTATGGCATGAAATGAAAGGCTCAAGGGTAAGAGTGACTTACCTTGATGGAGGCTTTGAACGGATGTGGGGCCTTGAGTGGTGGCCCTGGATGCTGGATTCGAAAGAGGGGTCACAGGCTGTGCTGGGAGCGCTGGATTTGAAGGAAAAGAAAAAGCAAGTGTGATGCTTCTTTGATTCGAAGGAGACTGAAGTGTGGCTGTTCTTCAGAATCGAAGGAAGTAAGTGTTTGAGGATTCTGGGTTTGTTCTCACAAGTATTGTAGGGACTTGAGAGATTTTTTTTTGTGTTTGAGAAAATTTGGTGTTTTTGAGAATTTTCTGAAGATTTGTTCGCCTGGCCAAAGGTCCTCCCTTAAAAAATGTGTTGTAGCCTCTTTATTTATAGGCGAGCTTTGATATGGTTTTAGGGGGAAATCAAATAATATTTGAATTATTTGGGTATACTGCCCCCTTGTTTTCTTCAATGCAGCTCTTGTGCACTCCTTTTCTGTGTAGGTACAGGACTGAGACAACGCATGCTTATCAGTATTTTGGAGCTTAGTGGCAGGTTGGTGCAGGACTGCTGCATAGCAGCACAGCTGGCTTGAGTTTGGCAGTATATGGGACTTTAGTCAACAAACTCCTTGAATGCTTCCCCCTTTCGTTTTGATCACTTCGACCAACTTCATGATTACACAAAAATGTTCGTTTCCAAACAATGTATGCTCTAAGTATGTTGCTTCGAAGGGTTTAGTGGTCCAACTTGTGAATCGAAGGAGGCCACCTTGAAGGAAATCACATGTCCAGCTTGTGGATCAAAGGGGGTCGCTTCGAAGGAAACTACATGGCCAAATCGAAGCTTGTGACTGAAGGAAGCAATGTTGCCCAATCGAAGCATGTGGATCGAAACAAACATATTTCCCAATCGAAAGCCTATGTTCGAAGGAGCCAAAGTTCCCAATCGAAGCGTGTTTGCAGGCAGTAAACTTATCCAGTCAAAGCAGGCTTGCAGGCAGCAAATTTGTCCAATCGAAAGGCTGAACTTGCATTCGAAGGAGACCTGTCAGCACATGAAATCAAAGAAACAAAAAAAAAACACATTTCGTGCTTGATTAGAAGTTAGTGATACATAGGCTAAGAATGTTCAAAACACTTGACAATTTCTGTATAATTAGTGACCTTGACTTTTGTATAAAAAATGCAAAAATAAAAATGGGATCTTAGGTCAAAAATTGGGGTATGACAGCTGCCCCTATTTAAGTTTCTTCTATCTGGAGATATGAAGATTGGCATCTTCATTTCGAAGAGATTGAAGGGACTTAAATATAGAATACACAATTTTTGGCTTTAAGATACCGCAATTATATTTATGATATGATATGAATGTGATGCTCTGAATTTTATGGGGAATGACGCCATATGAGACAAACTACTGCTGGAAAAACCAAGCACATTATACAGTAATCCCACAGGGGAAACAAATTATAATTCCACTGAGGAAACTGAGTCATAGGCTTCCAATGAGAGACTCTTGAATGATTTACATCAGTATTGAGACTGAAAAAGAAATGATTGACATCAGTACTGATACTGGAAAATGATTGTCATCAGTACTGAGACTGGAGATAAACGTCTCTGACTTCTGAATTTCACCAAGAACGGTAACACATTTCTTCTTTAACCAAGATATCGCTTGAAAAGGATAAAGTACAAGCTTCCTCATGGAACTTTTCCGAAGAGGTGTCTTTTGCTGAGTAAACATTATTGTTGGGGATACACAAGCAGCTCAAATAAAGAGGCCGCCACTTGCTATCTTTCAAAGGTGTCAATAACATACAAGTTGCTCATGAAGAGACCGCCGCTTGCTGTTTTTCAAAAGAACAATAACACACAAGTTGCTCATGAAGAGACCGCCGCTTGTTGTTTTTCAAAGGTATCAATAACACACAAGTTGCTCATGAAGAGACCGCCGCTTGCTATTTTTCAAAGGTATCAATAACATACAAGTTGCTCATGAAGAGACCGCCACTTGCTATTTTCTCAAAGGTATCAATAACATACAAGTTGCTCATGAAGAGACCGCCGCTTGCTGTTTTTCAAGGTGACAATAACATACAAGTTGCTCAAGAAGAGACCGCCGCTTGCTGTTTCTCGAAGATATTAATAACATACAAGTTGCTCGTGAAGAGACCGCCGCTTGCTGTTTTTCAAGAGAACAATAACACACAAGTTGCTCATGAAGAGACCGCCGCTTGCTGTTTCTCAAAGATATTAATAACACACAAGTTGCTCGTGAAGAGACCACCGCTTGCTGTTTTTCAAGAGAACAATAACACACAAGTTGCTCATGAAGAGACCGCCGCTTGCTGTTTTTTCAAAGATGACAATAACATACAAGTTGCTCATGAAGAGACCGCCGCTTGATGTTTTCAAAGGTGACAATAACACACAAGTTGCTCATGAAGAGACCGCCGCTTGCTGTTTTCTCAGAGGTATCAATAACATACAGGTTTCTCATGAAGAGACCGCCGCTTGCTATTTTTCAAGGGAACAATAACACACAAGTTGCTCATGAAGAGACCGCCGCTTGCTATTTTTCAAGAGAACAATAACACACAAGTTGCTCATGAAGAGACCGCCGCTTGCTGTTTTTTCAAAAGAACAATAACACACAAGTTGCTCATGAAGAGACCGCCGCTTGCTGTTTTTCAAAGATAACAATAACATACAAGTTGCTCATGAAGAGACCGCCGATTGCTGTTTTCTCAAAGATAACCACAAAATATCGTGAAGATATTGCTGGAGGTGAGAATCAATAATTTCATTGGGGATGGACAAACTGCTCATGAAGAGACCGCCATTTGTCATAACATAAAGAATTTTAGAGATAATCAAACTGCTCAAATAAAGAGTCAGCTGCTTGTTGTCACGTCGATATTACAGAAGAAGGTTATGATAACACTACTAGGGAATAAAGTTCATCCTCAATGGGGAACCATGAATAAATCCTTCCAGAGGAGACCAAGTATTTACATACGCAAGATTAATGCACTCTTTATCTAGGTTTCACAGTCTAGAGAGATCCACAAGGTATCGTTCACAAGAGACAAATCTCAATCCAGGAATAAACTGGAGAGAAAATAGTCAAACAAGACTCCACCCAATGAGGAAACAACTCAAATGGGGATTTATCCTATCCAGAGATGGAAAAGGAAAGCTAAAGCAAGATTCTTCCATGAGAGTTAACTCAGTGGGGAATTAGAAAGGAGGCGCACTTTATGCTTAAGTTGACACTCTATTTGAGGAGAGGAAATATGATAACCAAAGTATACAGATCAAGAACATCAACAAATATCAATGTGTGTGCATGATGCAAGTGTGAATGAATAAATGAATGTCATGTATATGCTGACAAAACAAATAGAGGAGATAGACAGAAGATGATAAGACATCACAGTACAATCTGACACTCGGCTAATCTCAACAAGATGGGAACATTACTGGAGATAGAACAAAAGCCATCATTGGAGCAAAGTCCTTTTACAAGGCTTAAATGTCTCTGGAGAGGAAGGTATTTTTAGGTAGAAAACCCAAAGTCCAATCTTCTATCACAAACAATCCATTGAAAGGATAACAACACAAACAATGTTTCAGCTGGAAAAAGTCATGCTTAGCTGGAGATACTGGGAACACCACCCTCTGATAATGTGTGCAAAACATATCACCTATCTTAACAAATCTGGATTGCCCCTGGGACTAATTTTGGATGCCCCAAGTTTATTGCTGACAAGCTGCGTCCATGTCACAGCTGCCATCACTGTCTTCTACTGCATTGACTCCTTGATTGCTGATACGTAGAGGTGGTCCCCCAGCGCGAGAACGTCGAACAACTCTTTGGGCCTCTGAAGTGAACCCCAACCCAAATTTGTCAGACTTGTAGGGAATATCCGGAAGCTGACCCCAGATAGTACATCCTCCTTCTTCAACTACTTCTCGAGCATCTTTCAAAGAGGCCATCTTCAATGGAGGTCTGGTATTCTTCGGGACCTTTGGAGTAGACTTGGTTTCCGAGACTGTTGCTAGAACCTCCTCAAAGTTCTGACAGGGAGTCTCGATGAATTCACCATCCATTTCAACATACCTGAAAGAGTTCAGATGGCTAACCATGTACTCCTCCTCTCCGTGAACTGTGACAATCTTTCCTTTAATCGGGTATTTTAGCATTTGGTGCAAGGTAGAAGTGACGGCACCAGCACCATGGATCCAGGGTCGACCCAATAGACAAGAGTACGAAGGGCGGATGTCCATCACATAGAAAGTTGAGTCAAAAGTCTGAGTCCAAATTTTTATAGGGATACTAACTTCTTCGTGCACCGTCCTCTTGGAACCATCAAAGGCCCTTACTATGATGTTGCTAGGTTTCAAGATAAGCCCCTCGTAATCCAGTCGGTCAAGAGCATTTTTGGGCAAAAAATTCAATGATGAGCCGGTATCCACCAAAACATGGGTAAGTGTGGTGCCCCTGCATTCAATGGAAATATGCAAGGCATCGTCGTGCTTCCTTCCCTTAGAGGTTAAATCAGTGTCAGAAAAGCCCAATTCGTTATCAACAGTCAGACTGGCCACACAATTTTCAAATTGGTCGATGGAGGTCTCTTGGGGCACGTGGGTGGTCTTAAGAAACTTTACCAAGGCTTTGGCGTGGGCCTCATAACATAAAAGTAAGGACAACAATGATATCTTCGAGGGGGTCTGCCCCAATTGTTCTACAATGTTGTAGTCACTTTTCGTAATTATCTTCAGTATTTCTTCTATCTCCTCTCTAGAAGCTTCAAGGATGATCTCGGGACACTCTCTTGCTTGGACAGGCTCATTTAAAGCCTTTTTTCCCCTTGTATCGGTAGCAGGGATAACAATAGGAGTATCATTGGGAGTGTCGGTAGTAGTGGCAGTAGGAATGATCACAGGAGTAGCAACGGTCTTTGTAGAAATATCAGGTGAGAAGACTCTTCCACTTCTTGTTATTTTACTGGTCCCAGTGATATTACCGATATCGGGATCGATATCTCTCGCAACTCCGTCTTTGATAGCCAACTGATCTTGCTTGACGCCATAGTAATAAACGTCAGTCCCATTATTCCAGGGAACAACTTTATCCGAAGAGTAAGACATTGGTCTTGGCATAGTGATGATTAAAGGTGCAGACCTTGGAATAAATGTAATCCTGACGGGTCTTTTGGTGGAGACCCTGGGAGGATTGTCGGAAATGGTGATTATCGAAACATCTTGATAAGAACTTCTTGTGGGAGGAAGCTTTTCAAATAGGATTTCTTTACTAGTCATCAGGCGCTGGACGCCTATCTTTAGTAACAAACAGTCGTTCGATAGAGACCTGCATAAGTGACAATCTTCATCGCAACCTGGGAACAGACCGGCTTGTAGTAGATTCTGTTTAATGGTCAACAGAGGAGTAACTAAGTCATTCACGGAGGAGACAAAATGATCATCATCAATGGCGTTGATACCTTGACCATGTCTGGGCATTAGCGCTGTTATTACATTAGGCGTTTCTGGGGGATCAAATTCAATATCTTTCGCATCGATAAGGTCTTGCACCTTATTATTTAAGGCCCAATAGTCATTTGTATCATGCCCCGGGCTTTCAGAATGATAGGCACATCGGGCGTTCGGGTTGTAGCGAGGAGAAGCATTATTGGGGTTCTTGGGAGCTTCCTTTAAAGTTGCCAGATTGGTCTTTAGAAGGTGTGGCAAAACTTGAGACATGGTCATGTTAATACGGGTAAATTGTCTCATGGGCGCTTCTGGTTTGCGCTGATAATTTCGCTGCTGATTTGGCACAGGATTAAAAATCATAACAGCCCCTACCGTCGGGCGACGATCAGTTTTGTTTTGATTCTTATAGTCACATGCAGCACTAACCTCCTTCTTTCCAACAAAGGGTTTCTTCACCATACTCGAAGATGCATCTCTTTGAATTTTGCCGCTTTTTATACCGGCTTCGACCCGCTCACCAGTCATGATTAATTCAGTAAATCCAGATGAGGAACTCCCAATCAGGTGGTTGAAGAATGGTCCTGACAAGGTGCCAAGGAACATATCCAATAATTCTCTTTCGGATAGAGGGTGAAAATTCTGGCAGCAGATACTCAATGTCACAGTGAATGTTATGACACCATATCTGACTTTCTATAAGACAGTAAATAAAAACAGTAAAAACACAGTCAATTGTTTACCCAGTTCAGTGTGAAACAACACCTACTCTGGGGGCTACCAAGCCAGGGAGGAAATCCACTATAAGAGATATTAATTCAGGAATAAACCAACCAGTTTATCTCCTTCACTTAAGACCTACCCAATGCAACTTCAATCTAAGTTCTACTTAAACCTGAGTTCCTACTCACTCCCCCTCAATCACAGCAGTGATACTTAAAACAATTGAGTAATGAATTAATGAAGACACTCTTCAGAACATACACTTGATTATGCTTCACAGCTTTTTAATCAAGTAACATAAACACTCTTGCTTCACAGCTTTGACTGATACATAAACCTAACTTGACTTTTCTTCAAAGCTTTAGTCAAGAGACACAAAACACTCTTGCTTCAAAGCTTTGAGTGGTACAAAAACCCTTACAAACAAAACCTATTCCAAGTCACTTATCACAATGATAATTGCTTTGATTACAGCAGTTAAAACTATACAGTTTCTAATTGATCTTCAGTCCAAAAAGATGTTTTCCAAACAACAATCCTATTGAATATATAGCAGATGTTTCTTCAGTTAGGGTTTCCACAAAAAGCTAGGGTTAATTAGGTTTAACCATAAGACTTGGTCACAAGACTTTATCAACCAGTTTAGGGTTGAGCTAGGTTAACCCAAAGACAACGGGAGATTCTGTTCTGGAAGGAATGAGCCAACTTCCTGAAAAATCTCAGAATTAACTAAACTGAACTACTGTTAGATCAGTACAGGATGTCTTAACATTTGTTATGACATCAGAATTCCTGTTTGCTGATTTTGGTAGAAGGCAATAAATGTGATCTTTTGCAAAATGCTCAGATACACACTCATACACAGTAGCTACTGTATGCCATAATTTTTCTGCATAAAGTACCTAATAAACCAGAATGTTATGACATCAGTCATGACATTCACACACCTGGTTTTACCAAAAATACATGCCAATAACTAAACACTTACAAACTCCCCCTTTGGCAGATTTTTGGCTAAAGCCCCTAAGCAATCAGAGAATATAGAGCAGCAGAATGAATATGACTGCAGAAAAAATATGAGGTCTACCAAGTGATTAACACAGAAATTATCTCCCCCTCTTTAGCCACAAATGGGCCAAAGAAACATGTACTTAAATGTTATACAGTTATCCAAAAGGTAATAAAAACAACAAATAAAATCTGAAGACACTTGCATCAACAACATCAGCACCAGGCTTGACAATTCCACCAGACTTTAAGCACTGTCACCTTCATAGGAGCTACTTTCTCCAGCATTGAGCTGATCTTCAGCAGCACCCTCTTCCCTTCTGTTTCCTTCAGTCTCCTCCTGTTCTAATTTGGCAATTAGGTTTTCTAGAGTCTTTTTCCTGGTCTCCAGCTCTTTGCAGGTCTCTTTCAATACAGCTATAACATCAGATGTCTTGGACTGAGTTTTTGCAGATGATGTCTCAGCTGATATTATGACAATGTCAGGAACATGAGATCCCTGAAACAGCTTGTAGTGTAACCCAAGAGCAGGAGCTCTTTTGCAAGCAGTGTCTCTTTCCACCAGGATATCAGGGTACTGAGCAAGAATGATTCCACATAGGAGGGAGGGAAAGGCAATTGGGCCTTTAACAGCATAGCTACCAGCATGTTTTAAGGTTTGATCAAAAATGTACCTGCCATAGTCAAATTTAGTCCTGGTACCAACAGCATAAATGAATCTCCCCAATCCTGTAGAGATGGTTGATTTATGGTTTGTAGGGACCCAGTTGGCTGCACCAATCTTGTGCAGGATGGCAAATTTTATGCTTAGCTTGCTAGCATTTAGCTTTCCTTTTGAGGTCCAGCACCTGACTTGTCTTGCTGTGATGGTTTGGCAAACTTCATTGTCAGTAACTTCCAGTTCAGGGCAGGCCTCATTTAATTTTCCAAGAAATTTGGTAATTTCAGATGGAGAGAAATTAACCCTTCTTCCTCTCACATATACACATTCAAAGTCAGCTGACCTTCCATCAGCACATTCATCAGACAAATTCACTATGAATTCCTTGACCAGATTTTCATAGCATTTGGTAAATTTTACCACAGTCTTCATTAGTCCAGCAGCTTTTATCAGGTCCATGATTTCCTTGCAATCCATGGCACCATTGTTTAGTTCTCTTTCCAAGGCTATTCTCTTCAAGCAAACATACTTCCATCTGTTTGCATTTTCAGGGTGGTGAAATGAAATGTTGTCAGTGGGGACTTCAGGAACTCTAGCCATTTTGCTAGAAGGGAGTTTCCTTCTGAGGGGAATGTCTTCAGTATCAATTTCAAAATCTGACTCCTCATCAGAATCAGTAGGCTCAGGTTCTTTTCTCTTCTTTGTTATTGGTTGCCTTGCAGATTTTGAGAGACTCCCAACATGCACTTGGGCTTTAACCTTCCCTTTGGACAGTCCAGTCTTCACAGTACCAGTCTTCCCTTCAGACCTGGTTTTCTTATCAGCAGGTTTCTCTTTGTTCAGACCTTTTGCAGCATCTTGATTACCCTTCCCGTTCATCATTCTCCTAGCTATGCTAGGGTTGATATTTGCAATCAGGTCATTGTCTGAGTATTCCTCATCCACATCAATAACAGGTGGTTCAACATTCTTCTCTGAAGGGTTCTGAATATCATCCAGGTTTTCAGATGGGTTTTGAATGTTGTCATTTGGTGTCTCAACATTCTCAGAGACATCTGGATTTGCTTCAACATTTGGGCTTGCTGATTCTTGATTTAATGGAACAGAAATCCCCGGTACAGAGTGGTTCTCACTCAGGATTCTTGTAGCAAGCCAAGCTATTGCTTGATGTACATAAGCTGATCCTTCCCTATTAGGTACAAAAGATGAAGGTTGAGAGGGATTACCGGATGACGTAGCCTGAGACCTTCCTGCATGCCTTGTTCTCAGCTTTTTTACCTTGGAAGGGTTAGTTGCTATTTCTCTGAGAGGAGTAATCTCCAGGACTTCAGAATCCATGCATGAGGTGATTGCTCGAGAATCTTGATCAGATGATGAAGATGAAACGGTTGTCTTGGATGAGGATGAAGTTTGAGACATTTTGATTGACTTGGAAAACCAGTAGCAACTAGGGAGAAAACTTTGATTGAGAGAAAAAGAGATGTTGCAAAGTCGAGAGTGGAAGGAGGAAAATGTGTGTCTATTCAACTTCTTAATAATTTTGAAAGAATTGGGGAAATATATGATTAACCCACTTAAAATAGACTTAACAAAAATAACTCCTTCAACCCTTGTTTTGAGCAAAATTAATTGCTATAATTTCTCATGTTGGCAAATACCCAACTTGCCCCTCAAGTTTTCAAATTGATTTGCATCAAGAGCCTTGGTAAAAATGTCAGCCAGCTGTAGCTTAATGGCAACATGTTCCAGTTTAATTGTCTTCTCCTCTACAAGGTCTCTGATAAAGTAATTTTTAAGGTCAATGTGCTTGGTCCTGCTATGCTGAATAGGGTTCTTGGAAATATTGATTATACTCAGATTGTCACAGTACAATGTCACAACATCTTGTGAGACATTATACTCAGTTAGCATCTGTTTTGTCCAGATAATTTGAGAACAACTACTACCAGCTGCAACTATTTCAGCACAAAGTTGAAAAGGAATTCTTTTGATATGAATCATAGCTCTGGCAGATTCCTGTATGATCCTATTTTTCCTTTTGTCAACTCCATTTTGTTGAGGAGTTATAGGATAAGAGAATTCATGACTAATTCCTTCTGAGAAACAGAACTTATTAAACTTGCTGTTTCCAAATTCCTTGTCATGATCACTTCTGATTTTGACAATACACCCTTCTTTTTGAGTTCTTTTGCACAGTTCTTTAAAAACTTCAAAGTTATTCACCACAACATAGGCATATCTCTTTTCACCAAGACTTTCCACCTGATATTCACCACAAACTCTCCCTTTATCAATTTGCAGTCTTGGAATCCCTCTGACTGCTTCCATGGAGATAATCCTTTTCATTCCTCTTAGATGAAGATGGCCAAGTTTTTGGTGCCACAGTTTCACCTCTTTTTCTTCTTTGGCAATACAACACACAGTGGAGTTATTAGTGTTCTCAGGCTACCACAAGTAACAGTTGTCTTTAGATCTGACTCATTTCATTACAACTTCTTGTTTTTCATTAATTACAAGTGTTGTACCCCAAAATTTGCCCTCCCATATTCTTCAAGATTTGTCAAGGTCAATCTCCAAATGGTTCAAAATCTCTCAAGGGTTGCACAGTCCAATTGCCTCCTAACACAGTCAAAATTAGGGTTTTGGTTCTTGCAAAGAAATTGAGATTTTCAAGGGTCCAATCAAGTCCCATATGCCTAAATACATTGTCAAGCATCCATATGTCAAGTTTCAAGACTCACAGCATCAAATTGCACAGTCAAAAACCCTAATTGCTCCTCAGTCAACTGCAGGGGTAAAATGGTCATTTGACAGTCAAAAGTCAAAATTTTTGGTCAACATATTATTTTGAAGCCACAATCATCATTTGATCAATTCTTGATCATGATTCCACAGGCATGGCTAAAAAAGTCTCAAGATGTCAAAAGTTTCTATTTTTGGACAGTTGAAAAGTCAACTGCAAATTGACCAAGGCATAACTTTTTCATGGTTCATCAGAAAAATCCCATCCAATGCTCATTTTGAAGGGGATGACATTTCCTACAACTCATCTTCACATTCAAAGTCCAAGAAATGCCCTCACAAGAAGTTATCAATTTCAACATTATAGGTCATTTTCAAAAGTCAACAAAAAGGCACTTTAAGTCAAAGACCATAACATGATATTGGTAAATCAAAATGACATGGGACCAAAGGCATTGGTTAGAGGACTTCAGGACCTTTCCAAAATGTCCAAGAACATGTTCATAGCTTCAAAATTGAGCAAGATATGCATTGGAGAAGTTGGGAAATTCTTGGGAACTTTCAAAAGTCAACTTTGCCTAAAAAGCTTCAAATTTGCTAATGGGCCTCAAATTCTTTCTTGAATCATTACCCAAAGCTTATGCATGACCCATTGAGCTCAAAATAATTTATTTTCTTATTTTTAATTAATTAATTGAATTTATATTATTATTAATTCATTTAATTGGTTTTAATTATAGGAAAATTAAAAAAAGATATGTTTTTGGATCTTTTGGTGGAGCAAATCTGATCAGGGCAAGCTGGCAAAGTCGTTTCTCAATCAAACAAGGAAAATCTTCCATAATTGGCAAGGTTTTCATGGAAAAAGATTGAAAATCACATAATTGAAAATCAAAGATTGCAAACATTAATTCATGGACTTTTGGGCCAAGGTTTTGACCTAAATTCGTTCACATACAAAGGCATAAGCTAACCCTAAAGCTGGACACACGTGAAAACTGCTGGAAACTCCATAACCAAGTTGCAAAAAACTAAAGAAAATTGTGAAACTGATTTCATACTTGCAGCGCGTTTCAAAGCCTAAAAAGGATTCAATCACATTGCCTGAGTCTCCAGGAAGCTACTATCATCAAGAACAAGCTCTCATACCCAAGGAAACGGTAGAACAGAGTCACGATTTTAACAAATATTTCTGTAATCGAATTCTAATTTCTATGCATCATGGTTATGTTTTGATTATTGATTTATGTTGCTTACGCCTTCCTGAAGCTTTTGATATAGTTTAATTGTGCTAAATCTTCCTAAATCGAAATCCACCATTGAAGAATATTAGGGTTTCAGAGCTTCCATATTGGGGCTTTCCTTGTATGGTAAAATTGGACCTCCAAACCAGTATGGACGAATTCGTTGCAACAAGACGAATCCATTGAGACCCTCGCGCTTTTTTTATATGGTTTACAGCTCTAATCGCTATTTTCTGGACTTTTGCTTTGGGGGGTTTAAAACCCCCGCTACTTGTTTCATATTTTGTAGGGCAAATGAAGAAGAAAGCACGTGTGGCATTATGTGACTGGAGCATTCAAATCTTAGCGCTTTTTTTTTATATCTCAGCATAATTGGCATTTTTTTATATAATAATTGTTTTCCAGTTACACTACAAACGCGCTTGAATGGCTGGATGGTGGATGACACGCTTGGCAAACGCTGGGACCTGGGTTCGATTCCCAGGTCCCCCCATATAATTCATAATTTTTGTTCTAACGTATTCTAGTGCAGCGCCTCATCCAACATCCTACCATGAGCCTCACACGTTGGCCTGCCAAGTGGCTTTGATCCATAATCTGAAGGCCAGGAGGTGACGAGCATGCTATGTCTGGGTCAACCAACGTGCACACAATCCTGAAAGTCAAACATGCTTTGTCTTGATGGGCCAGTATTCCTCAAAGTTCACCTCCACATGGGCCAGACACCCCCCATGGTTTGCATATTCAATTTAATTTTCTTTTCTTTTGAATTTCTTTTAATTGCTTTAATTATTATTATTTCACTTCAAATGATTTTTCCTAATAAAAATCAGAAACTAAAATATGTTTTATTTTTAATTATATATTTAATTTCACCATTAGAATATTTTTGTAAATAAATAACTAACAATTAACTTAGTTAATTTAGGTTTTAATTTTAACCCTTTTTTTTAATAAATAAAAACTACATAGAATTAGGTTTTGACATTTTTATCTTTTCCTAAATCATTATTATTATCATTATTAATTACTATTATTTTTGTACATAAACATGTAAATTAATGAATTAGTAAACTAGGTCAAATTTGACATTTTCATTAATAATTAAAATAAACATAGAACTAGGGTTTTCTTTAATTCTTTTCTTTATTTCTATTAAATACAAAAAACATAAAAAACACTTTCTTTTCTTTAATTAAATAATTAATTAGGCGTTAATTTAATTTAATTTCAAGCAAAGGGTCAAAACCCTTGGACGTTCAGTTTACTTTATGCTTTCGCACGTTATCATTATTTTCTTATTGATTATTATGTAATTGTTCAAGGATGTAATAGTAATTAGGTTTACCGCATTTTTACTTTCCGCATCTTTATCAAAAACGGGTCTTTGTATTTTGGCGATGTATAGACCCGCGCCTTGTAATAGCGTAGCTTTTATCTTTCCGTCTTTTAATTTTCCGCACTCCTAACTGCTAAACTCGCATGAAAGAATGTATGGTAATTAAAAACAACTCGTAGCTCACAATGCCATGATCAAAGATAACTGTTAACATGAAAATAACACACAAACACACACACCACTTCTAGGGTACGCCTCGCTCGTTGCCTTCGAAACGTGGTCGTCAAGTATAGAACGTTTTAGCGGTCGCTCTTATGTCTAAGATCCAGTCGCCTCGAAACGGTTGCCTCGGATTAAAAAGGATCTAGGACATTAGGGTTGCTTCTAAGGTGTCCTACTGTTGCTTCGGTGACCACAATGTCCCTAAAATCGAATTGACCCGAACACCTCCAACGGTGGTGCTACCTACCTCTCAATGGTGGGATGGCACTACCATAAGGACTTTTACACAGCCTAATTCCTTAGGGTAGGTAGATGACTCATGGATACTTCCTCTCTTCAAAAACAAATCAAAAATCTTTTCACACTGACACTTTCAAAAGCTTTCAAAACAAATTTTTCAAACACTCTTGAGGACTGATACAAGAGTCATTCAGAAATCTTTCAAAGAAACTTTTTCAAACCCACTCACACTTGAAAAGCAAACATTTTGAAAACATAAGAGCAAGTATCTAAGAGCCCATGGATAACCATGGATAGAAAGGGTGCTAACACCTTCCCTTTCTATAAATCTACCTCCCGAACCGAGAAACAATCTCATAAGGAATTTTGATGTGCTTTTGTCCTGTCCATGTTGGAGAAAATAAAAGACGGTGGCGACTCTTGCTTCCGCGACATTTCGTGAACCAGCGTTAAACAGTCAGTTCTATTTCCACCGATCACAACAAGACATTCAGATTTTGAGAAGTTGACCTTGAATCCTAGATCACATAATTGACTGATACTAATGAGATTAGCAGTCAGGCCTTTTACCAATAGTACTTCATTCAGATTTGGAACTCCAGGGCAGTCCAAATTACCAACTCCTTTGATTTCACCTTTAGCACCATCTCCAAAGGTCACATAACTAGTGGTGTGAGGTTTAACATGATTGAGAATGTTCTTGATTCCAGTCATGTGCTTAGAACACCCACTGTCAAAGTACCAGTCTTCCTTTGCAGAGACTCTCAGGGAAGTGTGGGCTATCAGGGCAGTAGCCTTTTTCTTCCATTGAGGAGTATGTGGTACCCTGTTAGCCTTAGGTTTGACACCTGGGTTCTGATTAGGGTATCCATACAATCTGAAGCAGAAAGGCTTTATGTGACCAAACCTCCCACAATGGTGACATCTCCATCTTTGGTACTTTTTCTTCATATTTCTCTGTTCCCGATGTTGAGTGTTATGTTGTGACATCTGCTTTGACATTTGTTTATCAGACCTGATCTTCTTGTCTGCACCAGATTTCTTTGCTTCCACAAATCCTAGTCCAGACTTGTTTCCCACATTTTGTCCAACCTGAAGGATTTCTTCCAATTTGTCACTTCCATTTGTCAGCATCTTGACAGATTTGGTCATCTGGTTCAGTTGTGAGTTCAACAATTGAACTTCCCCTTCTAGATGACTTATAGTTTCAAGGTCTGCCCTTTTTTCAGCCTCCAACTTTATGATGAGCTTTGTTTGTCTCTCATTTTGCACACAGACTTCAGCACTTCTGATACACAATTTCTTGTATGTATCAGCCAGTTCTTCAAATGTCACTTCCTCATCACTGGTGTCACTTTCAGAGGTACAAACACCAGTTAGAGCAGTAACTAGTTTGGCAGATTCTTCTTCAGAATTACTTTCTGAATCACAGTCAGTCCAGGTAACAGTCATTCCTTTCTTTTGTTTCTTAAGAAAGGTAGGGCATTCAGCTCGAATATGCCCATATCCTTCACAACCATGGCATTGAATTCCTCTGCCTTGATTTCCCTTCTCTTCAGACTTTGGTCTTCTGCTGGAGTCATAAGATCTGTTAATGTCAAATGGAATGTTATCAACATTTGACCTTGACTTTGGATCCATTCTCTTGATGAGTTTGTTGAATTTTCTTCCAAGCATGGCAATAGCTTCTGAAATATTTTCTTCTTCATCCTCCTTGTTTTCATCTTCAGTGTTGGATACAAGTGCTATGCTCTTGTTTTTCTTGTCAACATTGTCACTGATCCCCATCTCAAAAGTCTGAAGAGACCCAATGAGTTCATCCACTTTTAAGTTGCTGGTGTCCTGGGCTTCCTCTATAGCAGTTACCTTCATTGCAAATCTTTTAGGCAGGGATCTGAGAATCTTTCTCACCAGTTTTTCTTCAGACATCTTTTCACCCAATGCTCCCGAGGTGTTGGCAATCTCCAAGATGTTCATGTGAAACTCATGAATGGTTTCATCTTCCTTCATCCTTAGTTTATCAAACTTTGTAGTCAGCATCTGAAGCCTTGACATTTTTACTTTGGATGTGCCTTCATGGGTAGTTTTGAGAGTGTCCCACACTTCCTTGGCCAGTTCACATTGATGTACTAGTCTGAAAATGTTTCTATCAATTCCATTAAACAAGGCATTTAAAGCTTTGGAATTTCCCAGGGCTAACTCATCTTCTTCTTTGCTCCATTCTTCCTCAGGCTTCAGACTGATTGTCCCATCTTTCTCAGTTATGGTGGGATGGTTCCATCCTTTGTCAGCAGCTCTCCAAGCCTTTTTGTCCAGATATTTTAATAAGGCAATCATACGAGGTTTCCAGTAGTCATAATTTGTTCCATCCAGAATGGGTGGTCTATTTCCAAAAACTCCTTCTTTGTCCATAGTGCCAGAAAGTGATATCCCTAGATCTCACCCAGTAATACAGGCAGGGTGCCTGCTCTGATGCCAATTGAAAATTTTGGCAGCAGATATTCAATGTCATGGTGAATGTTATGACACCGTATCTGACTTTCTATAAGACAGTAAATAAAAACAGTAAAGAACACAGTCAATTGTTTACCCAGTTCAGTATGAAACAACACCTACTCTGGGGGCTACCAAGCCAGGGAGGAAATCCACTATAAGAGATATTAATTCAGGAATAAACCAACCAGTTTATCTACTTCACTTAAGACCTACCCAATGCAACTTCAATCTAAGTTCTACTTAAACCTGAGTTCCTACTCACTCCCCCTCAATCACAACAGTGACACTTAAAACAATTGACTAATGAATTAATGAAGACACTCTTCAGAACATACACTTGATTATGCTTCACAGCTTTTTAATCAAGTAACACAAACACTCTTTCTTCACAGCTTTGAGTGATACATAAACCTAACTTGACTTTGCTTCAAAGCTTTAGTCAAGAGACACAAAACACTCTTGCTTCAAAGCTTTGAGTGGTACAAAAACCCTTACAAACAAAACCTATTCCAAGTCACTTATCACAATGATAATTGCTTGGATTACAACAGTTAAAACTATACAGTTTCTAATTGATCTTCAGTCCAAAAAGATGTTTTCCAAACAGCAATCCTGTTGAATATATAGCAGTTGTTTCTTCAGTTAGGGTTTCCACAAAAAGCTAGGGTTAATTAGGTTTAACCATAAGACTTGGTCACAAGACTTTATCAACCAGTTTAGGGTTGAGCTAGGTTAACCCAAAGACAACGGGAGATTCTGTTCTAGAAGGAATGAGCCAACTTCCTGAAAAATCTCAGAATTAACTAAACTGCACTACTGTTAGATCAGTACAGGATGTCTTAACATTTATTATGACATCAGAATTCCTGTTTGTTGATTTTGGTAGAAGGAAATAAATGTGATCTTTTGCAAAATGCTCAGATACACACTCATACACAGTAGCTACTGTATGCCATAATTTTTCTGCATAAAGTACCTAATAAACCAGAATGTTATGACATCAGTCATGACATTCACACACCTGGTTTTACCAAAAATACATGCCAATAACTAAACACTTACAGAGGGGGTTGGACTCTGCCTGCGAGATCCCTCCATTTTTAAGCATAGGTTTTGAAACCTTCAGTTGTTCCCATAGACATGCCTTGCAATTGCGTCCTAGTTGGAGCAAAATCAGCATTGTACTGATATTGTTTGTAGAAAGCGGCGGCCAAATCTTCCCAATTGCGAACATTAGTCCCTTCCAATTGATAGAACCAATCCAACTGCATCCCAGATTAGCTCTCTTGGAAGAAATGCACCCATAGATTCTTGTCATCCGTATGGGGTTGAATCTTCCTGACGTATGACCTTAGATGTAGCTTTGGGCAAGAGACACCGTCGTATTTGGCGAAAGTGGGGACCTTGAATTTTTGTGGGATGACAACCCTTGAAATGATTCCTAATTCTTCAAAATCCAGACTGGGTACCCTCTTAATCTCCATAGCATTCAAACGATCCTCTAGCTATTTGTATTTATCATCAGCAGGAGGATATTGTTCCTCAGAGTAATCAGGCTCTTCCTCTTCCTCGGATGATGGGTCGTTGTTCACTTCTTGGGTTTGATTATCTCCTTCGCCTGATGATGTTGCAAAGTCTAAAGTTCGTCTGGCTTGTCCTTTAAACCTCCTCCCCATGATCACAACACCGGTTGATTTCTTCACTTTCTTCTTCTTCTCTTTTGCCAGCAGAGTCTTTAACTCCTCTTGCCCTTTTGTCAGAGCCAAGAGAATTTGTTGAAACTGGGCATTCTGCACCTGAAGATCTTTCATAGTCTTTTCAACATCCATCTCACTGAAATAAACAGTAGAAGGATAAGGTGACCTGTTATGAGAAACCTGTATGATGTTATGATGAATGAAGATGCAATATGCCAATGATTTCAAGGAAATTTAGAGATTTAAATTTTTTCAAACCAAAAAAGAACGCACGTTATATTAATAAGACCAAGTTTTGAATACATCATGCCTCCTTGGGCTTACAATGAAAGAAACAAAATATGACAAAAACTCCTAAGAGAGAAAGACTGAACGCATCCTCTTTGGAGCAATGTAGGCATTCAGGTTTTTCTCTTCATGAAGCAGCTTGGTGAGCTCCAGAACCTTCTTCTCACTGGCATAAAACTGGGCTTCAAAGGTGTCTCGCTCTTCCTTCAACTGAACCCAGGCTTTCTGCAAGTCCTCGAGAGAAGTAGGCATGTCAGGATGAAGAACGGTGTATAGGACATCTCCTTCAACAACAGGCTCCATGATGATAGGAAGGATGGAAGGGTAAGGCATCAAGAGACTCTGAGCACGAGCCCGTACCCACCTAAGGTAAGGCTCGAGAGGGATAGAGTTTTTGTGTCCCAAAGTTCTACTATCCACCTTGTTCACCATTCTCCAAGCTCGTGTAAACCTCTGGCGGTAACCTTAGTCTTCTTTGTCGTAGTCGAACACCAGACCTTGGACGAGCATCTCGTACAGACCGTCTCTTCGGGCATACCCAAACCGTCGAAGAGCTAAGCAGGGGTTGTAGGTGATACATGTAGAGGTAGAAATGTGCAAGACTAAGCCATTGGATTGACTAGACTTTATCCAAATCAAAATAAAAATCGTCACTGCGCTTTATTGTTTCCAAAGGAATGGGAAAAGAGCGAATAACCCAAACAGAGGGGGAAAGATTCAAGGTAAGGGGGTTGGTTATGCAAAGGGAAGGTATTAGCATTCTAAACATCTACGGTACTCCGCAGGAACCTCTTTGAAAAAATCTGTATATTTTGGCTATAAAAATGTGTTGTATATAAAATGGATGGTGGAGGTGAGAAAAGAAATATTTTTATGATTTTTGCACCCACCGCAGTTGCGAACCTTTAGTGCCTACGTACCACCTTTCGTGCAATATGGGATCAGGGTACACGTAGTTCATCTTTTAAAAATTTGAAACACAAGTGTGTTGGTTGATTTTATGAGACAAGACATCATCGCAATTGTCCGTGTGAAGAAACATACTTACTACCCACAATCATGAGAAAGGAATTTGCATCATCTCAAAGTGGAGGATATGGCTTGGATTTTAAAATCAACAATGCCTCACTCAACACCCAAGTGGAAAATATCTCACTTCACTACATATTGTAGAAGTATAGTTGTTTGCATCACTACAAGGATTGACAAGAGTCTAATCTTTTGAGAAAAGTTTAAAGATAAAAGCCAAAGTTGCAAAATGGTTTGAAATGAGATTGATTGACTTTTAGTCTTCTCACAAAAAAAAAGGTCAAGGTATTATTAAATTGATTGAAATTTATTTATGAAAATGTTTTGAAAATGCATGGACCTAAGTCCAAGTTTATTATGAAAACGTTTCAAGTTTCAAAACAAGAAGAGTTTTTTTTTAAAGGAGGGAGAAGATTTTTGAAATTAAAGAAGATGGGAGGAGAAGAAGAGGCTATCCTAAATCATAAGGTAAAAGCTATGGATAAGAACCATCTAACCAACAAGAAGCCAATACTTGACATTATGAGTCAATATAGAATTCCCATTCTTCAGATTGAAACCAAGCAAGCAAAGATACTAGACCTCTTGAGAGAATCAAACTTCAAGTGTATTTAGTCTTCGCAAAAATTGGGCAGAGTAACAGTTGTATACGGGTGAATTCCAGATTACAAACAAAGATCGTAATCTCAATAACCTGCACACAAAACAAACAAACAACCCAATGTCTTGAGGTAAACCCCAAGAACTCCAGACAAAATATCAAATAAAGTCACAAAGTCTCCAAGATAGGCCAAGGTCTCTAGTCCTAAGTCCAAGAAGTCCATCACTCCATAATGCAAAGGATAGTAACCATGTAGTCCAAGTATCATTAATGATTTTTATGGTTCATGTTGATTATTAGGTGTCTTTAAAAAAAAAAAAGCTTAAGTGAGCAAAATAAAAATGACATAAAAGTAAATGCTCAAGTGAGCAAAGATGAAAATAGCATGAAATGTAAAATGCTAAAAGTAAATGGTACATAAAGCATGAAAATAAAAGCGTAAACTAAAGTTAATTGTTAGTAATTAGTGGTTAGTTGGATGACCATCTTGAAACTTGCATTTGGAACTCATTAGGGGATTGGTAGAACCAAAGCCTCTACACAACAAGTTGCATTTGCTTTTTGTCAGGTATATCATCCATTTTGGAATTCACATAAGGCAACATGTAATGATCAATGATGTTTAAGTGATCCGCGTTGACCAAAGGTGCTGTAGATCCATCAGAGGATTGGTAGAACCAAAGCCTATATACAATGAATCTCAAGGTTATTGGACCAAAGAGATCAAATTAACATACTTGGGCTTGCAATCATAAGTTTGGGCCACGAATGATCAATTATTCGAATCGGGACAAAATTTAGCGCTATGTTAAGCAATCGTAAGTGGACTTATGTAGAAGTCGCACCTATTTTGAGGCCGGTCAATAGCAATCTATGTACTTCATGTTTGGATAAATGATATAGAGATCACCATCCCTTAACATGTAGCACAATTAAAAAAGAAAGGGATAAGATGAAGAGGGAGGGAAATGATAAGCTAATTTGGATCACCATTTCAAAATTCTTTCATCTTTAAATTCAACCACTCCTCTAGATGGATTAAAGCACTAAACCTATCATTAATCCAAAGCACCAAAAATGAATTAAATAATTCACTCTTAGGTAGATTTGAATTGATGAACATTTATCCAACTTTATCTACATCACAAAGTCCATTGAGTTTAAAGAAAAATTGGACATTTAAAATTGCAATCCAAACCAACAATCAAAAGGAGTGAGTAGCAAAAGCATTTTGGATCAAAGCTGCCCCAAAACAAGGCAAAAAATACATTTTGTTCTGGTGTAAATCGATTTACACTACTATGTAAATCGATTTACACAGTATAATTTTCAAAAAATCGTGCAAAATTATGCTGTGTAAATCGATTTACACTTAGTGCAAATCGATTACACACAGTAAAAACAGTAAAAACAGCATTTTAAAAGGGAAATTTCTTGTTCAAACTTTCCATCAAACACCTTATGATCATGGATCCACTTGAGCACGAAAATTCCATCAAATTATGAGAAAATAACACCATTGAAATCACAAAATAATGCTCAAAGAATCAATCCCAAAGATCACCAAGAGATCACATTGTGAAAGATGAATTATCCAAACTTACCAAAGGTAGATCTAGAAAATTATCAAACAACTTTAAGAATTTGCTTCAATTCAACCACAAGAATCAATTGACCAAGCTTGGGTGTAGATAAGTGATGGAGAAAAAGTGTTTGGATGAAGGTTTAGCTCAAAGATTAGTAAGCTTCAATGCAAAGCTTACTAACTTTTTGAAAATGGAGCTTTGAGTGAATTTGGTAGATGGAGAGAATTGAGATATTTTTTAGCAAGGTGGATTTGGCTATCAAAAGCTTGAATTTTGAATGAAATGAGGGCTCTATTTATAGAGTTTTAGGATTGGGATTAGTGGTAATTTGGTAATTGATTCTTGGACCAAAATTTCAATTAATGATAACTCTTTCAAAAATTAGAGCCAAAATTTGAATTAATGATAATTCTTTCAAATATTAGAGCCAAAATTTGAATTAATGATAATTCTTTTAAAAAATGAAAGATTGGCACTAAAATTTGAATTAATTATACATCTTTCAAAAATGAAGGAAAATTGGAGCCAAAATTTGACAATTTTAAAATGCTGATTTTTTTTTATTTTCACGCTGTGCAATCGATTGCACTACAGTGCAAATCGATTGCACAGTGTATTTTTTTTCAAAAATGGTGCAAAATACACTATGTACAATCGATTGCACTTTAAGAGCAATCGATTGCATCAGTGAAAAAAAATGAAATTTTTTAATTCTTTTTCTTTGCAAATAGAGATTTTAGGAAAATGATACCAGAAATCCTTATTTGTTAGATGCTTCGACTTGGTACCTACAAAACAAAAATATACAAATACAAAGACAAATATTTTTTGTATTTTGATTAGAAGTTAGTCAACAACACATATACAAAATACACAACCAAGGTTCTTGGAGATTCCTCAAGAGCAAACTTAAAGATAGGAAAAAAGAGGAAGAACCAACCCTAATGTGATCTTGTTATGATCAAGTTGATATGATATGATAGAGGAATCTTAGGGGCAAAAATTGGGGTACAACAGCTGCCCTTATTTAAGTCTCTTCTATCCGGAGATACGAAGGTTACAAATCTTCGTGTCGACGCGATTGAAGATACTTCAATATAAAACAAGCCCTATTTTTGTCTCTAAGATGCCATGTAATGCTTATGATTATGGATGCATATGAACAGAACAAAAGAGACGTAATAGTAACACTAGGGATGCCACAAAAATGAAGAAATAAAGGAGCAACCCCACTAGGAAAATAAATCACTGGTGGACCAAAAGAATAGAACCATAGAGGAGGATAACAAGCATCGACATTCACTGCCGATGTCTACCAACGTTCACTGAAAGTAGAGAGAAGAAGATACACCGACTCACAGATGACTGTAAACTACCAACTCAATAGTTGAAGGTAGAAGAGAAAATATATCATGCCATCGCCGTTCACTGACGAGGAACTATCACCATTCACTGATGATAGCAAAAATATAAGAAACACTGACGTTCACTACGGATGCACTACCAACGTTCACTGAAGGTAGATTTTGAAAATATCATACCATCGTCGTTCACTGACGAGGAACCACCACCGTTCACTGATGATAGCAAAAAGATAAGAAACACTGACATTCACTGCCGATGCACTACCAACGTTCACTGAAGGTAGATTTTGAAAATATCATACCATCACCGTTCACTGACGAGGAACCACCATCGTTCACTGATGATAGCAAAAGGATAAGAAACACTGACGTTCACTGCCGATGCACTACCAACGTTCACTAAAGGTAGATTTTGAAAATATCATACCATCGCTGTTCACTGACGAGGAACCACCACTGTTCACTGATGATAGCAAAAGGATAAGAAACACTGGCGTTCACTGTCGATGCACTACCAACATTCACTGAAGGTAGATTTTGAAAATATCATATGTTCCCCAAACTTCTGGTGTTTCACCTAGAATGGGTCTCAACTTCTTCCTTAACCAAGGAATTCCGCCTGGAAAGGGTAATATGTAAGTTGTATCAAATAAAGAGACTTCCACTTGCAAAGATTTCACAACGATCAATTTCTGTGAATTTGAAAGTCTTGCCATCCACTGGCGTAAACTGACGACGGACTGCAAGCTAACCACTCATAGAGGAAATAGCAAAAAAAAAAGTTATGTCGGCTTGTACAGGGAAGCACGAGTTGCTCAAACAAAGATACTTGTTGCCTGTTATCATGGAGGATTGCAAAAAGAAACGACTTTCTGGGGATAGAAATGTGGCTTCCTGGGGAAATGAGATATGACTTCCTGGGGAAATGCCACATTATTCCTGCCGAAGAGATAAAGTCTTCTCGTGAAAAATAAATGCACAAATAAAAGCTCGAAGTCCTCAGAAATCCAGATTAAATAATATTGTCATGCAACCACGAATCCAATTAGAAACAAACTGGAGCAAGACGGCCAAAGAAGATACATCCTTTGAGAAATAAACTCAAGAGGGAAAACCAAATCCAACTAAGCAAGGAGCGCTATTGTCTGTCCTAACTTCACTGAGGAGAAACATAATCCGGATGTAGATAAATCAAACAGATACTGGGATAGAACATCTTTCTTCCGGTTTCATTGGAAAAACCAGTTTTTTTTACAAGCAACATTCCTACTGAAGATTGCAATATCAGCCTCAAATAAAGCAGACTGACATCGAGACAACCAAACCTCACTGGGGAATTCAAACCTTTTTCCTGGAGAAAAAACTGAGGATTGAAAACTTTTCATCATGAATACTCATTCCAACAAGAGATGCCATGGGATAACCTTCCCAGGGAATAACACACAGACTTCGATGGGGAAAACAAATGTTTCACAGTCCGTACTCCTACTGGGGATTTCGATACTGATTGTGAATAAGGCAAATGGAAACCAAATTGTCAAAACATTCACTGGGGAAATCAGGCCCACTTTGAAGGAACAAAAACATACGAACTTCACTAAGGGAGACAAAACTTCATCATCGAGACCTCTACCGGGGACTTCATGCTGACTTCATTGGGGAGGTCGACACCACATCATCGAGGGGAAACCAAGATACGTTCTTCATTGGGGAAAACAGAGATACGTTCTTCACTGGGTTTACCGAAGATACGTACTCCACTGGGGAAAAAGGACTTTTATCAAATAAACAAGGCGTTCACTGGAAAATACTGGATTGAGTCTTCATATCAACCAAACCTTTCATCATATGAGGGAAAACTTCGCTGGGGAACCTGGGACAGAGGCTTCTGACCATGCAAACCCAAAATCAAAAGCGAACCAAGACCTGGCCGGGGATCATGCGATCACAAACCTAATATTGTACCTTACGCCAACTGGTATCATCTTTAATTATCTGAGAAACACACAAAGATTGTGCATATACCAACAAGATGACCTGAGAAAAACCTTCACGAAGGAAGTAAATATTCTTAAAACAACCGGAGTTTGTTCATTCCAGGGATCGCCATTTTTGTTGTCATTGTTTCATCATAAATCCCAAAGTAAATTGAATTGTAAAGATGTCTTTATTTCTGAAAAGTCAATTTTGTTTTTTTTTAATCTTTTTGCTTTGAAAGTTATTATCAGTAATAAATGAAGTCTTTGCAAGCTAAATAAAAATAAGAACACAAAGAATTGGGCAAAAGCTCGAATTTTATTAATAGAATGGTAGTCTGCGAATGGCGAGACTCCATGGATGATTACAAAGTTTGGGAAATGGTAATATATAATGGAAAAGATACATTGAGATACAATGACCACCATTCCCCTAACAACTTTTGAAGTCATGAGCAACAGCTTTTGTTGAAGTATGGTGAGGATCCGAGAAGATTGTTGCTTCAACGATCAAGTCTTGTCTGACGTAGTTACTTGCCAAGAAAAATCCCTAACTTTTGCCTAAGCTGCCCTTGCGGGTTTTCAACTTATCGGGAAATTTATTCTGTTTATGTCTCTAATTTTTGCCTAGACCGCCCTTTCAGGTTTCCAGCCTACCGAGACGCTCCTTTTTGCCTAAGCCTCCCTTTCGGGTTTTCAACTTAGCGAGTTGTTCTTTTATTTCTTTAGGCGAAGTATTTCTTGACTGCGTCAGCATTCATGGGACATGGGAACTCCTCGCCATCCATAGTTTCAAGAATTAATGCACCACCAGAGAAGGCTTTCTTGACAACATACGGGCCTTCAAAATTGGGAGTCCACTTGCCCCTAGAATCAGTGTTAAAAGACATGATCTTCCTGAGCACGAGGTCGCCTTTTCTGAATTCACGAGGTTTGACCTTTTTATCAAATGCTTTCTTCATTATTTTCTGATATAACTGCCCATGACATAAAGCTGTCATTCTCTTCTCTTCAATCAAATTTAATTGGTCAAATCTGAAGAAGTGAAAAACACAAGAAGGGGGGGTTGAATTGTAAAACTGAAAATCAATGCAATGAACACGATATTTTTATCCTGGTTCGTTTGATCTCAAACTACTCCAGTCCACCCGTCAAGGTGATTTCGCCTCTCTCTAACGAGGTCTTAATCCACTATATTCAACTGAATATTACAATCTGCTTTAACAACTGCTAAAGCCTTCTTGAAGCAAACCACAAACCGGTTTCACAAGGAATCACTTTCTTACAAAGAATTGAAATCTAGGTGTGTGAATGTTTTCTACAAAACTGTTTATCACAACTGTGATACTACACAACTTAAGCTTATTGAAACTGGATTGCTAAAATAATTGAGTAAGGAATTGATAGCTTTTAGCAAACTGAGAGAAGGAAGATGATGATTAGCTTTTAGGCGTGTAAACTGATGTAGAGCATTAGCCAATTCAATCTTCATTGTCTTGTTTATATAGCATTTAAATTGATGAACGTTGGAGCAATAATCTTGATTCAATGCCAATAACAAACTTTCCTTATTAAGTAGATCTTGTCTGGAATGATGCCTATGGTAATAACTCGTCTTGAATGCACAGTACCGTTGCTACTTAAAGCGTGTTCTGGCTTTGGCTCATTCTGACGCTGCTTAAGTGCTGATGAACTGTTGTTGTCTTTATCAGAGATCAGAGTGTTGAGCGCAGTTTTGTTCATCAAGCTTCAGCATAAGCGTGAGTTGTTCTTCTGATTCTGGTATTCTGATATAGCAACTTCTGATGCTAATGTTGATATCCAATTTTCTGATGATGATTGAGATGTACTCTTGCTGATACCTATCAGAGTTTCTGTAAAACAGAAAGTGAATTTTAGGTAGCAAATAGTTCTTACATGATTCACATAATTAATATATCCTAGCATTTTGTTATCATCAAAACTTAAACTTAGGGTAGTAGATTCAAACTTTGTTCTAACAATCTCCCCCTTTTTGATGATGACAAAAACTAGATATTTTTTAATTGAAAATAGCGTGAAAAGAATCAGAGATAACTAAATGATAAGTTGTATCAGAATTAAATAAGGATTTATCAAAGATAAGGGATAGAGGAGTTGGGGTCGGAGATACTCCCTCTGAATTTATTACTTCCCTTTTTAATTCCATGAGTTCTTCAGGATCAGAACTTTATTGACTTTCTGAACATCAGAGTGTTAGAGCTTCAGATCAGAATATCAGAGCTTTGACTGTCAGAACTTCAGATCAGAATATCAGAGCTTTGCTTTGGTTCAGAGTATCAGAGCTTAGGGCTTCAGTGTATCAGAGAGCATTCTTGTACCTGTAGACTTAAGCAAAAACAGAAAACATTCAAGTATGTCAGAGTTAGAATGTTTGAGACTTTTTGTCTCAGTAATCCGTTATTGAAAAATATCATTCTTGTTCTCCCCCTTTTTGTCAGCAATCAAAAAGTGTAAGTGATGTGCTAAAACGATAAGAGCAGAAAAACTTGTTATATTAAAATATTCAGAGCCAGATAAAGCAGTACAGAAGATATGCAAAGAAAACATTGAAAATAGCATGAATGAAAAACCAAGATTGGGGTGGAAGGAATGTGAACAGAGTCTCCAGCATTGCCTTAATCTGATCAGCTGTCTCATTCTGCTTGTGCACCATGCTGACGACTGTATCTATCTTGCTGTCTTGCACATCCGTCCTTTCATTCATCTTCTGATCACTTTCATCCATTCTTTTCTGCAGACGAATATCATTCAGCTTCAGCTCTTCCAGAGTCTGCCTGTCCAAGGCAGCTTGAGCAGCATCAGAAGCAGGAAGCTTCTGAGAGCTTTCTGCAATATCTTCAGCTTGACTGACCTCTTCAGCTTGAGTTATCTGATCTTCTTATGGCTGCACTCCTGAAGCTGGACGCTTCTCAGACCATGGCTCACTATCCAGAAGGAGCACGTCTTCCTTCAGCAGCTGCCTTCCAACTTCGTTCAGAAGCTTGCTGAAATTCTGTTGTGCCTGCTCATAGTTGATATCTTGCAACTTGAGGGCTTCAACATGTACCCACATTCTGAATCGTGTCCAGAGTTGGTCTGAGGCAGCAGGATCAATCATTCCAGGACTGACTTGCTTTAGAGAAGCAATCCATTGCTGCAAACCTGTTTCAAAAGTCTCAATGCCAGAGCCAACATCTAGCTGTTTTGGTTTTGGAATGGCTATTTTGTTTTTGAGATCAGCAAGACGGTCAAGGATTGTTAAATCTATGAAAGTCCTGCTGTGGTTTTCTGTAGTTTGTTTGGGAGATGGAGTGGGAGAGTCAGAAATAACAATTGGACTGTTGGGAGTTTTTGGAGTATTTGGAGGGGTAGATTCTGGCGAGGATGGCAGTTGGGCCATGTTTACAGTTGTTCCACATGGCAGCTGAATTGCCAAGGGTTGTGGCTCAGAGGATTGAGGAGAATGAGGTTCAGGTGATGGAGTTTCAGAGTGATGAAACTCAGGTTGTTGAGGTGATGGTGGATGAATTTCTGGTTGAGGAGAGGGAGGAGGAATTGCTGGTTGTGGAGAAGGAGGTGGAATTTCTGGTTGTGGAGGAGGAGTTGGAATTTCTGGTTGTTGTTGGTGCAGATCTTTGATATTCAGTGTGGGATCTGTACCATCAGCCTTGCAAGCGTCCAAGTATCTGAGAACCACAGCTGGTTTTTATTCAATCTCAGAGAATAGTGGAAAGTCGTTCAGTGGGACTCTTCTGCTAGTTATGTCAGCAAGAGGAGTAACTCTGGGCTCCTTTCTGATATTCTCTATCAGCTTCATTTTCTTCAGATTCTTGGCGTTGAGAGGCTTGCCAACAGTTGGTTCAATAGTACTTAATTCCTGAGCTTCTGTAAGGTGCTCTATCAGCCTATTCTCCGTCAGAATATCTGATATTAACCTTCCAAAGGGTATCCAATCCCTCTTTGTCCTTTCTTCTTCCCTAGTCTCCTTGACGCTGGTCCTGAGGTGATTAAACAGAAGATGAGCCAAGATGATTTTTACCTTCTGATTAATAAAATAGATCAGAAACTGTTGATCTATATTTATATAATCAGGGGAGCTATTTGGCTTCCTGTGATTAAAACACCCCAGAATGATCTTCGCCCATACTCTGTGGTGATCCTTTAAGTCTCTGATTTTGCTGCTGGGCATCCCAAGGGTGAAAATCTGTTCTACAATGACACCCACGTCAGCGCATCTTTCAGCCATATCAATACAGCGGACGCCACCGCCACTATAACCAATCAATCTTGCTATGTGATCCTCAGTGATCACAATCTTCTTTCCCATTATGAAGGAGGTAACCAGATGTGTTGATGCGGACGCATGAATCCAGAACTCCTTGACCAAAACTGGGAATGTTGGTCCAACCAACCTATCAAAATATCTCTCCCAGCCCTGTGCCCTAACCTCTTCTGTCAAGTCAAAACCATTTTCTTTCAGACTCGAGAAGTCAACAATCAGTTCAGACAGCACTTCCAAATTCTTCACTGGAGTAAGGAGTGTTCTGAGAGGAATCTTGTATTGTTCAGATGTTGCCTTCTTCTGAGAACCTGCAGAGACATTTCTGGAGGTTTCCATGTTCACACTTAGGGTTTTTCTGAGAAAACTGAAAAAAATAGGTTTCTTGAGAGAGAAGAACACACAGAGAAAATGCAGAAAGTATTAGAGAGATTATGAGAAATGGTAAAGGATTAATGTAAGATGTTAAATGAGTTTAAATAGATTTCAAAATACTTTTTGAAAGTGTAAACGGTTTCAAGAAAGAGAAAATAAAATCATGATTGCGTTTTAAACATGATTACTTTCATTTAATGCTTGCTGATTTTGGGGGATTTGAGAAAGATACTTGAAACGGTTACCAGACATGTGTCTCAATGTACCCAATCAGCGTTTTGCCTTCTCAGAAGCGTGCACGCGTTCTGCTTCAGAGATTTGCTGATGATTGGATGACATCTGTTTGATTTAGTGAACAGCACGCCAAACCTTGAGCTGAAACGCTCAGATCTTTAAGACTAGCATCTGATACAATCTGCATGTTCTATCTTTCTGAAAAGAGATTGATCAGAAGTTCACAGTAAAACAAATACATTTTGAAGGATAATATATAAACTTAAAACATTTTCATTCTGGGCAGAGTTTCATGCTGAGATGTTTCAGAATGAAATTGAACCTATCTTCAGAAAGGGGTTTAGTGAAGATATCAGCCCATTGATGGTTTGTATCAATAAATTTTAAATTCAAAATTCCTTTCTGAATATAGTCCCTAATGAAATGGTGTTTTATTTCTATATGCTTAGCCCTAGAATGTAAAATGGGATTCTTACTTAAGCAAATAGCAGAAGATTTTAAAACAGAAGCAGCAGATAAATTACCTCTTTTCTTAGGAGTCTGCTGGGATGATCCTTCTGAAGTGGCCTTCCTTTTCTTTGTCTGCTGGGATGATCCTTGTTTCTGATAACTTCACCTTGTTCATTTAGCTTGTTTCTGAACACCCATCTTGTTCTAATGACGTTGAATCCTTTTGGTCTGGGAACAAGATCCCATACGTCATTTCTGGTGAATTGATTCAGCTCTTCTTACATTGCTAGAATCCAGTCGTTGTCCAGAAGTGCTTCATCAATAGAAGAAGGTTCAATCAGAGACACAAGTCCCATGAGGGTTTCTTCAGAGTTTCTGAAGCTTGCTCTTGTTCTGATTGGATCTTCCTTTCTTCCTAAGATAGTTTCTTCTGGATGATCCAAGCTGCTTCTGGGTAATCTCTTCTGAGGTTGATCAGCAGCTGTTGTAGGATTGCTAGCAGTGCTCCTTTCAGATGTTGAAGGAGTGACTATGTTGAGAGCTTCTGATGACTTGTCTTCAGAACCTGTAAATTCAATTTCCATACCTGTAAAAACTTCATTCTGCTTTGACTTTTCAGAGTCAAGCTTATCATCAAAACGAACACTGATTGATTCTTCCACAATCTGTGTTTCTGTATTGTATACTCTGAACCCTCTAGAGCGTTCAGAGTATCCTAATATAATACACTTCTGTGCTTTAGAGTCAAACTTGTTCAAATAATTTTTTGTATTTAACATAAAACAAGTACATCCAAATGGATGAAAATATGAAATGTTGGGCTTTCTGTTCTTCCACAATTCATATGGAGTCTTTTCCAGAATAGGTCTTATTGAGATTCTATTCTGAATGTAGCACGCTGTGTTTATTGCCTCTGCACAGAAGATCTTAGCAACATTTGTCTCATTGATCATGGTTCTGGCCATTTCTTGCAATGTTCTGTTCTTTCGTTCTACAACTCCATTTTGTTGGGGAGTTCTAGGACAAGAGAAATCATGCAGAATGCCTCTGTCATTAAAGAATGACTCAAAATCTTTGTTTTCAAATTCTCCACCATGATCACTTCTGACTTTAACGATTCTAAGATCCTTTTCATTCTGAACTTGGTTACAGAAGGTAACAAACACAGAGTGTGACTCGTCCTTGTGTCTTAAGAACTTTACCCATGTCCATCTGCTATAGTCATCTACGATTACTAACCCATACTTCTTGCCACTGACTGAAGCAGTTTTAACAGGTCCAAATAAGTCAATGTGCAGAAGTTCTAATGGCTTAGAGGTAGAAACAACATTTTTAGATTTGAAAGAAGGTTTTTCAAATTTGCCTTTCTGACATGCTTCACACAGAGCATCTGAATTGAACTTCAAATTAGGAAGTCCTCTGACCAGATTGAGTTTGTTAATCTGAGATATTCTTCTCATACTAACATGCCCCAATCTTCTGTGCCAGATCCACTGCTCGTTGTTAACAGACAGAAGACACTTTACATTCTGACTTTTCAGTTCAGAAAGTTTGATTTTGTAAATGTTGTTTTTCCTCTTTCCATTAAACAGGGTAGTCCCATCTTTCTGACTAACAGCTTTACATGATTTTTGATTAAAGATTATATCATAACCGTTATCACTTAATTGACTTATGGATAACAGATTATGCATTAATCCATCTACTAGCAGAACATTATTTATAGAGGGAAGATTTCCATTACCTACAGTTCCAGAGCCAATTATCTTTCCCCTCTGATTGCCTCCAAAGCCAACGTGGCCTCCAGGCTTAAGTTCCAGGCTTTAGAACATATGCCTTCTTCCCGTCATGTGTCGCGAGCAGCCAGAGTCCAGGTACCATGACTGGTGTTTCTGATTTGCTGCTAAAGATATCTGCAACATGTATTATTTTATCCTTAGGTACCCAGATTTTCTTGGGTCCTGATTTGTTAGATTTACCAAAACTCTGGTTGAATTTTGGTTTCACAGAATACTTACTGCTAGTGTATTTAATATCATGTGTGTGACCATACACAAAATGTGATTTCAGAGGAGTGTGTTTAATGGTTAAATCCATGACATTCTTAGGTGTAGGGACCTTACCTTGGTATCCTATTCCCTTCCTGCCGTTTCTGCTAACTCCATAGATCATTGAAGCCATTTTGCTTCTATCTATGCTTTTAGCAAGGAACTTCTGGAAACTGTGATCATACTCCTTGATGATCTCATCAGCACTGTTGGGAGTTTCATAAATTGGTTCCTTCTGAGAGTTTTGTAAAACATTTTCTAATTTTGAAATTTTGTTTCTCAGCTCAGAATTTTCCAATCTAAGACTCTCAGTCTTATCAGAGTCAAATTCAAGATTCCTTTTCAGGTTTCTGAATTTAACTCTAATTTGCTGATACCTTTCCAGAATTTCGTTAAGGCTTTCAGCAAGTTCAGCCTTAGTAAAATTAATTGCAAAGTCAGGAAATACCTCTTCAGTATCTGATTCTGAGTCTGATTCAGAAGCTTCGTTGTCTTCTGAAATGTTGGAAATGAGAGCTATGTTTGCTCTCTCATCATCTGATTCTGAGTCAGCTTCAGACGAGTCAGAGTCATCCCATGTGGCCATGAGACTTTTCTTCTTTTCTCTTCCAAACTTCTTTTTGGGCTTTTCCCTCTGAATCTTTGGGCAGTCACTCTTGTAGTGTCCTTTCTCATTGCACTCATAGCAGATGATGTCCTTGGTGTTTGGCTTTCTGCTTCCTGAGGAGCCTTCAGATCTTCTGTATCCAGAGGAAGAATCTGTCCTTCTGTATCTGGAAGAAGACTCGTTCTGATCATATCTTCTGGGATTCCTGAACTTCCTTTGCCTCTGCTTCCACAGTTGATTCACTCTTCTGGAGAGGAGAGAAAGTTCGTCTTCTTCTGATGAGGATCCATCAAATGTTTCTTCAACTGCCTGTAAAACTTTAGACTCAGATTTTTTGTTAGATTTTAATGCTAAAGGATTACCTTGATTCTGAGGTTCGTCAGCTTCTAGCTCTATCTCATGACTTCTGAGGGAGCTGATAAGTTCCTCCAGAGAAACTTTGTTGAGATCTTTTGCTAGCTTCAGAGCTGTAACCATTGGCCTCCACTGCTTTGGTAAGCTTCTGATGATCTTCTTGACATGATCAGCAGTAGAGTATCCTTTGTCCAGAACCTTGAGACCAGCCACCAGAATTTGGAATCTTGAGAACATTGTTTCAATGGATTCAGATTCTTCCATTTTAAATGCCTCATACTTCTGAATGAGCGCCAGAGCTTTGGTTTCTTTGACCTGAACGTTGCCCTCATGCGTCATTCTGAGTGAGTCAAACATGTCCTTTGCTGTGTCTCAGTTGGAGATCTTTTCATATTCAGCATAAGAGATGGCGCTGAGAAGGATGGTTCTGGCTTTGTGATGATTTTTTAAGTCACGCTTCTGTTGGTCAGACATTGCTTTTCTATCAATCTTCTGACCGCTAGCATTCATTGGGTGCGTGTATCCATCTGTCACCATGTCCCACAGATCAGCATCATGTGCCAAAAAGAAGCTTTCTATTCTGTCTTTCCAGTAATCAAAATTCTCTCCATCAAAGACTGGAGGTTTGCCGCTGAATCTGTCTCTGTCCTCATGGTTGTCATTGCTGGTGTGTGAATAAGTTCCTGCCATTGTGTTTTTCTGACGCTGGATCTTGTACTGACACGGTTAAGTGTTTTAGCTTAGAACCAGGCGCTCTGATGCCAATTGAAGAAGTGAAAAACACAAGAAGGGGGGGTTGAATTGTAAAACTGAAAATCAATGCAATGAACACGATATTTTTATCCTGGTTCGTTTGATCTCAAACTACTCCAGTCCACCCGTCAAGGTGATTTCGCCTCTCTCCAACGAGGTCTTAATCCACTATATTCAACTGAATATTACAATATGCTTTAACAACTGCTAAATCCTTCTTGAAGCAAACCATAAATCGGTTTCTCAAGGAATCACTTTCTTACAAAGAATTGAAATCTAGGTGTGTGAATGTTTTCTACAAAACTGTTTATCACAACTGTGATACTACACAACTTAAGCTTATTGAAACTGGATTGCTAAAATAATTGAGTAAGGAATTGATAGCTTTTAGCAAACTGAGAGAACGAAGATGATGATTAGCTTTTAGGCGTGTAAACTGATGTAGAGCATTAGCCAATTCAATCTTCATTGTCTTGTTTATATAGCATTGAAATTGATGAACGTTGGAGCAATAATCTTGATTCAATGCAAATAACAAACTTTCCTTATTAAGCAGATCTTGTCTGGAATGATGCCGTTGGTAATAACTCGTCTTGAATGGACAGTACCATTGCTACTTAAAGCGTGTTCTGGCTTTGGCTCATTCTGATGCTGCTTAAGTGCTGATGAACTGTTGTTGTCTTTATCAGAGATCAGAGTGTTGAGCGCAGTTCTGTTCATCAAGCTTCAGCATAAGCGTGAGTTGTTCTTCTGATTCTGGTATTCTGATATAGCAACTTCTGATGCTGATGTTGATATCCAATTTTCTGATGCTGATTGAGATGTACTCTTGCTGATACCTATCAGAGTTTCTGTAAAACAGAAAGTGAATTTTAGGTAGCAAATAGTTCTTACATGATTCACATAATTAATATATCCTAGCATTTTGTTATCATCAAAACTTAAACTTAAGGTAGTAGATTCAAACTTTATTCTAACAAAACCTGTTTTGGACCCATTCAGCCTCTGTCAAATTGGCTTCCATTATCACACGCAACGAGGGAATCTCTACCTCAACAGGGAGTACAGCTTCCATTCCATATACCAGAGAGAACGGGGTTGCTCCTGTTGAAGTGCGGACAGATGTTCGATATCCATGCAGAGCAAAAGGGAGCATTTCATGCCAATCCTTATAAGTAATAACCATTTTCTGGATAATTCTCTTGATATTCTTGTTAGCAGCCTCAACAGCCCCATTCATCTTTGGCCTGTATGGAAACGAATTGTGATGGACAATCTTGAATTCTTCACACAGTTATGTCATCATTTTGTTGTTCAAATTTGAGCCATTGTCAGTGATGATTCTACTCGGCACACCATACCGGCATATCAGATTGTTTTTGATGAAACGCACAACCACCTGTTTGGTAACATTGGCATAAGAAGCAGCCTCTACCCATTTGGTAAAGTAGTCAATCGCTACCAAAATGAAACGGTGTCCATTTGAAGCTTTGGGTTCTATCATCCCGATCATGTCAATACCCCACATAGAGAAAGGCCATGGGGAGGAAATTACATTGAGAAGTGTCAGAGGCACATGGATCTTATCTGCATAAATCTGGCATTTATGGCACTTCTTTGCAAATTTGCAACAATCAGATTCCATTGTCAACCAATAGTAACCTGCCCTTAGCATCCTTTTAGCCATCGAATCTCCATTTTCATGAGTGCCAAATGAACCTTCATGAATCTCATGCATCAACATTCCTGCTTCATGTCTATCCACGCATCTGAGCAAGACCATGTCATAATTTCTCTTGTATAGCACATTTTCACTGAGGAAGAAACTGCCTGCCAATCTTCTCAATGTCTTTCTATCTTTCCTTGATGCACCAATCAGGTAATCCTGAGTCTGAAGAAAATCTTTGATATCATAATACCAAGGTTTTTCATCTGCTGCCTCCTCTGTCAAAAACACATGAGCGGGCCTATCCAGTCGTCGAACTGTAATACGGGGTATATCATTCCAAGAATTCACTTGATACATGGAAGACAAAGTTGCCAGAGCATCCGCCATTTGATTTTCATCTCTAGGGATGTGATGGAATTTAACTTTATTGAAGAAGGGTAGCAATCTTCTAGCATAATCTTTGTAAGGGATCAAGCCAGGGTGACGAGTATCCCATTCTCCTTTAATCTGATTTATTACCAAAGCTGAATCACCATACACATCTAGAATTTTGATTCTGAGATCAATAGCTTCCTCAAGACCCATGATGCAAGCCTCATATTCTTCCATATTATTAGTGCAATCAAATGTTAGCCTCGCAGTAAAAGGAATGTGAGATCCATGAGGAGTGACAATCACAACACCAATTCCTTTACCATAAGCATTCACAGCTCCATCAAAAATCATACTCCAATGAGATTCAGGGTCAGGGCCTTCCTCAGGCAATGGTTCATCACAATCTTTCACTTTCAAGAACATCACATCCTCATCAGGGAATTCAAATTCTGCAGACTGATGATCTTCCACCGGTTGGTGAGCAAGGTAATCAGCCAACACATTACTTTTAATAGCTTTTTGAGTGCGGTACTCAATATCATATTCAGACAACAACATCTGCCAGCGAGCAATTCTCCCAGTAAGAGCAGGCTTCTCAAAAATATACTTGATTGGATCCATTTTGGAGATCAACCAAGTGGTATGATTCAACATATACTGCCGCAAACGCTTTGCCGCCCAGGCCAAAGCACAACATGTATTTTCTAGCATGGAATACCGCAACTCACAATCAGTGAATTTTTTGCTGAGATAATAAATGGCGAACTCTTTCTTTCCCGTTTCATCTTGTTGTCCCAGAATACAACCCATGGATTTATCTAACACCGTTAGATACATAATCAGCGGTCTTCCTTCTACGGGAGGGAGCAAGATAGGAGGTTCACACAGATATTCTTTAATACTCTCAAATTCCCTTTGGCAGTCATCCGTCCATACACAACCTTGATCTTTCTTTAACAACTCAAAGATCGGTTCACACTTTGCAGTCATGTGGGAAATGAATCTGGAAATATAATTCAAACGCCCGAGGAAACCCCTGACTTGCTTTTCAGTTCTTGGTGCTGGCATTTCTTGAATTGCTCTGACTTTAACAGGATCAACTTCAATTCCTTTCTGGCTAACAATAAAACCCAACAATTTCCCCGATCTAACTCCGAAGGTGCATTTATTTGGATTCAAGCGGAGACGAAACTTCCTCAAACGCTGAAACAAATTTAATAAATCTTTTATATGCCCTTCTTCAGTTTGGGATTTGGCAATCATATCATCAACATATACTTAAATTTCCTTGTGCATCATATCATGGAATAGGGTTGTCATAGCCCTCTGGTACGTTGCACCAGCGTTCTTCAACCCGAAGGGCATCACTCTGTAACAGAATGTTCCCCAGGGTGTGATAAATGTTGTTTTTTCCATGTCCTCTGGAGCAATTCTTATTTTATTATACCTGGAAAATCCGTCCATGAACGAGAATACTTTGAATTTTGCTGTGCTATCCACTAACATATCAATGTGAGGCAATGAAAAATCATCTTTTGGACTAGCTTTATTTAGATCTCTGTAATCTACGCACATGCGGACTTTTCCGTCTTTTTTCGGTACTGGGACAATATTGGCAATCCATTGAGGATACACTGATGTCACAAGAAAACCAGCATTAATCTGCTTTAGGACCTCCTCTTTGATCTTTACTGCCATATCTGGGTGGGTTCTTCTCAACTTTTGTTTAACTGGCAGACACTCTGGCTTCAATGGCAAATGATGCTCAACAATGTCTGTATCTAGACTAGGCATGTCTTGATAAGACCAAGCAAAAATATCCACATACTCTTTCAACATCTCAATTAACCCGCTCTTCACATCAAGATGCAACGATGCTCTAATCTTAATCTCTTTCGGATCTTTTTCTGAACCCAAATTAATCACTTCCAAAGGCTCCTTATATGGTTGAATGGTATTATCCTCGTGCTCAAGCAACCGTGAGACCTCTTCTGGAATCTCAACATAATCTTCTTCTTTAGCCCCAAACACAGGACATTCAAAGTTGGGAGAGGGTGCAGGGTCATTGTATTCAACGGGTTTTTTAATTAATCTGCACATATGATTTATGATTGCTTTTAGAAACTGACACATATAACAAGTGATCATGCAGATTAATTTTCAGTTATCATTTATTTTGAAAGGGTTTTTTATTTTATTACCATTTCCCAAGAAAGAGCAGAAAATAAAGACATATTTTTGGAAGCAAAGACAACTTTTATTAATGATCTTAAAAATCAAAGCAAACGGATAAGCCCATACAATACTTTCACCTTGGGCAGAGTGAAAGCTTTTCAAAGAAAGAACAAATTAATAAAACAAATTACTTTGAAATATTTATGCAAGAAGGAACATCAATGGTGACCCAGTTCTGAACTCGGACTCCATGCGTCACAAAATTCGGTACTTCCCGCTCTGCTTCATCTTCTTCAACAACATTAATTCCAGAACCAATTGGATGGAGGTAGCCTCTGCTGCGGAAAACATCATGATAAATGTTCACGGGAGACTTTGACTTCAAACCTTAGCCTTTGCCATTCTTCGAAGAAAAACCAAAACCAGTTCTGTTCTTGTTCACGGGTGGATCCACCAGTCATCCCCAAACTGCATTATGACCATTGCGCACAACCTGCTGCGCATCCTTCAGGGAAACTACAGAATTCTCATTCCTCCTTATGTTGTCAATGGATAGGGCTTGGAACTGGGTTCCAATAGCATCCTCATCCGCTTCTACAATACTGAAAGAGGATAGGTGGGATATCAACAACGCCTGCTCCCCATTTATGATCACTACTTTCCCTTCACCCACAAATTTTAGCTTCTGATGCAGAGTTGAAGTGACAGCCCCTGCTTCGTGTATCCATGGTCGTCCAAGCAAACAACTATATGCGGGAATAATATCCATAACCTGGAAGGTTATCAAGAACAAATATGGTCCTACATGGATGGGCAGGTCAACTTCACCGATGACAGATTTCCTCGACCCATCAAAAGCCTTCACACTGATGCCACTCGGGCGCATAGATGTTCCTTGATACTTTAACTTCAAGAGGGTACTTCTCGGTATGACATTCAGCGCAGATCCGTTATCAATTAGCACATTGGACAGCGAATCATTCTTACAGTTCATTGATATGTGGAGGGCCAGGTTGTGATTCCTCCCTTCATTTAGTAACTCATCATCACAGAAGCTCAAATAGTTACATGACGTAATGTTTCCAATTACGCCGCTGAATTGATCTAATGGCATGTCATTCTCTACAAAAGCTTGGTTTAGTACTCTCATCAGCGATTCTCTATGAGCAGAGGAATTCATCAATAAGGCTAGAATAGATATATTTGAAGGAGTCTGTAATAGCTGATCTACAATTCTGTAATCGTTCATCTTAATTATATTCAAGATATCATCCACTTCTTTCTCTAATGTAGCCCCACTAGTCCCTCCTGCAGACTTCTTAGGCTCATCATTCTCAGCAATCTTCTTTCCAGCAACAACATCTCTTCGAATGACCGGTCACGACCACTACGGGTCACTCTGCTATTATCAGCTATATTTCCAACATCTGGCATCAGCTGGATGGGAATCTCCACCCCATCTTCTAAGATCATAGCGTTGTATTTGTAAGGTACAGCCTTATCTGATTCATAGGGAACAGGACCTGGCAGACTAATTACCAATGGGGCAACAACTGGTTTGCTATGGTACTCCACCTCTAGATGAGTGGGTGCACCAAAACAAGGTACAATGACAGTCACCCCTTCCTCAACACAATCAGCCATCAAAAATTCATTTCCGGCAAACAAATCTTTGTCTGAAGAGAAATACTCATCTGCGGAGGCATACTCTTCCTCTGACTCTTCCATCAAACAGACTTCAACCATATCAATCTCATGATAATCATCTCTCTGACCTATGATCTTGATGGTTCCATTGTCTAACAGCAACTGAACACCTTCCCTCACAACAGAACATCCTCGGGGATTTCGATAACAAATTATGCAAGATCCATATTGGTGTTCCACATGACCAGCAGTACGACAGAAGGTAGCATGTAACAGCACTAGATCCTCATTCAAATGATCCACATCAAAAATTCTGAATTCACCCGGACATCTAGAAACCATATTCACTTCCTCTTCATATTCCACCCTAGGCCTGATTATATGGATTAAACCTTCATCCATCATCTCCTGTAAATCAGCCTTTATCTTCTCGCAACCTTGTATGTTTGTACTGCAAACAACACAACCAGCATGGTCATGCGTATAATAACTGAATTCACAGAGGTCTGCATGCATCTTCACCAAATCCCCTTTAACCAGATTAATGTCAAAAATTCGAAAGTCGTCTGGACAACCGGCCACCATATTCACAGCATTCACTCCCCCGTGCTTGGGTAGAGGATTGTCTTTCACATTAGGTCCCACGTCTTTGAAAGATAAAATTCCAGACTTCAACAACCTTTGCACTTCATTCCTCAAAGGATAAGAATTCTCAACACTATGCCCCGGTGCTCCCTGATGAAAGGAACACGTCTGGTCTGCTTTGTAATACCACGGTAATGGTGATGGTATAGCGGGAGGTGGTCGTGTCTGGACCAACTTATTCTGAACCAATGCTGGTAATAGCTCTACATAGCTCATGGGAATAGGATCATAGTTCTCCCTTCTCTGATTATACCCTTGATTCCCCTGCTGGGATGGTCTCTGATAAGCAACAGTAGTTGGAGCGACATTCATAACAGGAGTAACTGAGACGACTTGCTGATGATGTTGATAATTCCTTCTAGGAGCATTTACCTTTCTCTCTTGCATAACAGCATCTGTATCCCCCTCTTTCTTCTTTGTAAACCCGTAAGATGGCTTCTTCACACCTCCAGATCCTTCACCCTTTGTCAAACGGCCTTCTCTTCCTGCCTCTTCTAGGCGGACACCCATTCCTACCATCTATGTAAAATCACTTGGGGCACTTGCTACCATTCTTTCGTAGTAGAAAGCTCCTAGCGTCTTTAGAAAAATCTTGGTCATTTCTTTCTCTTCCATGGGCGGAATCACTTGTGCAGCCACTTCGCGCCATCTCTGTGCATACTCTTTGAATGATTCTTTGTCTTTCTGAACCATGGCCCTAAGTTGGTCACGGTCAGGCGCCATGTCCACATTGTACTTGTATTGTTTATTGAATGCTTCTCCCAAATCATTAAAAGTATGGATGTTGACGCTGTCTAAACTCATGTACCATTTCAACGCAGCACCGGTCAGACTATCCTGGAAAAAATGAATCAGAAGACGCTGATCATCAGTATGGGTAGACATCCTTCTCAAATACATCACCAAATGAGCACGAGGGCAAGTGTTGCCCTTGTACTTCTCAAATTCCCGGACCTTGAACTTAGCAGGAACTTTAACATTCGGGACCAAACACAGCTCATTCACATTCTGCCCGAACTACTCTTTTCCCCTAAGATCCTTCATCTCTCTTTGCATTCTATCAAACTTCTCTTGGAAATCATCCATTCTGTCATAAAGACCTGAGTCTTCACTCGGCGGAGGGAAAGGACGACACACATCTTCATTAACAAACGGAACCAAATTCACCGAAGGAGGTGCAGCAGGAACAGTATGCACCACAGGAGGTGCAGGAGTAACAAAATTTGGAACCACTGGAGCATCTTGAGGACCCAGATTGAAACCTTCAGGTGCAAAATTCTCTTTCATTCCCCACAGATAACCCTGAGGCATACGGTTTTGAATAACAGCCGGAGTAGCGGATACAGGAACAGTCAGAACTTCAGTATTTGCCCTTGTTGGTTGAGGTTGAACACTCGGTGGCTGATTCTGAGCAACCACCAGAGCTTCCATCAGAGTGGTCAAGTTGGCCAAGCCAGCCTTCAAAGCAGAAACTTCTTCGTGCAGCTCGCGATTCTCCTGTTCTAAGTTGTCCATCTTCTTTTTGAAATTAGCCCGAGTGTTGTAGTGATGAGTCAGCTTGCTGAATGAAGTAAAGAAGCTTGGTAAGGCACCTGGATATGCATAACAAATGCAACAACATGTGCAATATGATGCATGATATGCAATGTATATGATTATTATTATTTTATCATTTAATATTTCAAGGGATTTAAGATTTACAGACATATTGCAAACATCAAAATAACAACGCATTTAAAATACTGAAAACTTTCATTATAATAACTTCAAAATGGGTTACAAGTTTCAATGATCCCAAGTACAAGATGAAAATACAATCTAAAATCCTGAGAAAAGGAACTGATAGAGATCAATCTGTACGAATGCGCTTCCCTGTGAGCCTGGCAATCTGAGCTCTCAACCTCTGGTTTTCTTCCACATGTCTGATGGCAACCTCCTTCCAATCATCTGAATCAGGAAGTGAACAAACAGCTCCTGTTTGAGGCTTAGGAGAAAATAAATATCCTTGCCTCTCCATAGACTCTACTGCTTGACTCTCAAGGATCTCGATCAAATCATCTCTCTCCTTCAGGTCTGCTCTGTAGGAACTCTCTAAAGTCTGGAACTTGTTCTTCCAAGCATCCCTTTCCTGTTTCATCCTAACCAAAGCAGGCTGCAGCTCTTCTAGATCATCTAATAAGGGAGGAGTGGTCTTCACAAACAAATCAGGCATGTGTGTCTCCCGAGTATACGGCATCTTCAACTGAATGGCTCTCGATCGGACCCACTGAAGATATGGCTCCAAAGAAACAACACCCCTAGGTCCCAAATCCTTCCTACTCTTCTTATGAATGTGACGCCAGGCCTTTGCAATCTGCTCCCTAGCTTCCCTGTGGTCTTCTCCTTCCTTCAGAAAGAAACTACTCAGATGAATATTGTTCGGTTTATCCCTCATCGGATAACCAAGCTGTCGCCGTGCAAGAACATGGTTATAGTTAATTCCCCCCTTTGTACTAAGAAGAGGCATATTGGAGAAACTACCACAACTGTCAATAATCTCCGCATCCTGGTAAGCTCGATGATACCAATCAATATCCGAGTGAGTAAGTGCCATGATCTTAGGAGCCCAACGTGGTTCCTTCTTGACATCCCAAAAAGCGTCAGACTAAGGCATATGAGAGGTAAACCACCGATACAACAAAGGCGTGCAACAGATAATCATTCCCCCATGATAAGAATTCCGAAGATGAACAGAGTAATAAGCATCACCCAACAGTGTAGGAATCAGGTTTCCAATCATGAAAATCTTGATAGCGTTAATGTCGACAAACTTGTCCACATTAGGAAATAAGAATAATCCATAGGCGAGTAAAGCAAAGATGGCCTCAAAAGCAACCGTACTCTTCATCTTGGAAAAGTAATGATCTTTCTCCAATAAGAACTGAGCTGGTAATCCTCTAATCCCTCCTTTGGTAGTCATATGAGCTTCCACCTCAGACTTTCCCAGATGAATCAAAGCAGCAATCTCATGTGGTTTTAGCTCACCCTCCAAACCAGTAAAAGGAACGCGATCGGTAACAGGTAAATCCAATAGATAGGAATACTCTTACAGTGTTGGCATCAACTGATAATCGGGAAAAGTAAAGCAGTGATACACCAGATCATAGAACTGGACCAAAGTTGAGAGAAAACCCTCCTTCATCTTCAGCTTCATGAGAGGAATAATGGATCCATACTTCTTTCGAAAGTCTGCAGAACACTCGATCTCGGGAATTAGATTGATCAACTCATCTATCTTAGGATCCTTGAAACTGTATTTCCCGGTCTTTCTCTTTCCAGAATCCATGGTTTAAAAGTACCTGAGATATTCACAAATAGTCAACCTTTAAATCCCTTGAAATATTGTTTTTTTCAAAAGATGCTTATGAGTGCATGGATGCATGATGCAACAATCACACACAAGATCACACATATAGGGTTTATAGGTTCAACGTCATGAGCATGAGGTCGAAGGTACTACCCATAAGGCATTGGTCTAAAAAGTTATCACCTTCCGAACAAGGTTCTAGAGGTTCTCAGAGTCTACATCCTTCCTTCGGATATTACCAACTTCCCGATTAACTTGGTAATTAGTAATATTCTCAAGAAAGACTCGTCCGAGCGTAGTATCGCATGACAACTACTTCCGGATTACTCCGTTATAGCTTCTGCACTACACCTAAAAGGCCAAGAGGGGTTAGGTAATCTACGGTCCTCAGCTTCGGCAGGCTCCCAGGTCGAAAGCAGTACGTCTTCCCGATTACTCGGTAAATGAAACTACAGTCAAAGGGGCCTCCACTGAGTGGGGGATCTCATGCCTCCTTTTTTGGGATTACTCCCTCAAAGTTAACATGACTATACCGCCCGTCCTATCTTAAAGTTTGCCCAAGTCCGGGTATAGGACTTATGAGTAATCACCAAGCACCCTGTAAACCAGGAAAATCCAGACAAACATATATACAAAATATAACACATAAACAACAATAGCACATATACAGATATAAACAAAGATAGGCTCAACCCACTTAAGGATGGACCAGCAAGAGGTCAATCTTTCCCCAGTGAAGTCGCCATTTTTTCTGTAGCGGTAGAAATGTGCAAGACTAAGCCATTGGATTGACTAGACTTTATACAAATCAAAATAAAAATCGCCACCCGCGCTTTATTGTTTCCAAAGGAATGGGAAAAGAGAGAATAACCCAAAAAGAGGGGGAAAGATTCAAGGTAAGGGGGTTGGTTATGCAAAGGGAAGGTATTAGCACCCTAAACATCTACGGTACTCCGTAGGAACCTCTTTGAAAAAATCTGTATATTTTGGCTATAAAAATGTGTTGTATATAAAATGGATGGTGGAGGTGAGAAAAGAAATATTTTTATGATTTTTGCACCCGTCGCGGTTGCGAACCTTTAGTGCCTACGTACCACCTTTCGTGCAATAGGGGATCAGGGTACACGTAGTTCATCTTTTAAAAATTTGAAACACAAGTGTGTTGGTTGATTTTATGAGACAAGACATCATCGCAATTGTCCGTGTGAAAAAACATACTTACTACCCACAATCATGAGAAAGGAGAATTTGCATCATCTCAAAGTGGAGGATATGGCTTGGATTTTAAAATCAACAATGCCTCACTCAACACCCAAGTGGAAAATATCTCACTTCACTACATATTGTAGAAGTATAGTTGTTTGCATCACTACAAGGATTGACAAGAGTCTAATCTTTTGAGAAAAGTTTAAAGATAAAAGCCAAAGTGGCAAAATGGTTTGAAATGAGATTGATTGACTTTTAGTCTTCTCACAAAAAAAAGGGTCAAGGTATTATTAAATTGATTGAAATTTATTTATGAAAATGTTTTGAAAATGCATGGACCTAAGTCCAAGTTTATTATGAAAATGTTTCAAGTTTCAAAATAAGAAGAGTTTTTTTTAAAGGAGGGAGAAGATTTTTGAAATTAAAGAATATGGGAGGAGAAGAAGAGGCTATCCTAAAGCATAAGGTAAAAGCTAGGGATAAGAACCATCTAACCAACAAGAAGCCAATACTTGACATTATAAGTCAATATAGAATTCCCATTCTTCAGATTGAAACCAAGCAAGCAAAGATACTAGACCTCTTGAGAGAATCAAACTTCAAGTGTATTTAGTCTTCGCAAAAATTGGGCAGAGTAACGGCTGTATACGGGTGAATTCCAGATTACAAACAAAGATCGTAATCTCAATAACCTGCACACAAAACAAACAAACAATCCAATGTCTTGAGGTAAACCCCAAGAACTCCAGACAAAATATCAAATAAAGTCACAAAGTCTCCAAGATAGGCCAAGGTATCTAGTCCTAAGTCCAAGAAGTCCATCACTCCATAATGCAAAGGATAGTAACCATGTAGTCCAAGTATCATTAATGATTTTTATGGTTCATGTTGATTATTAGGTGTCTTTAAAAAAAAGAAAGAAAAGCTCAAGTGAGCAAAATAAAAATGACATAAAAGTAAATGCTCAAGTGAGGAAAGATGAAAATAGCATGAAATGTAAAATGCTAAAAGTAAATGGTACATAAAGCATGAAAATAAAAGCGTAAAGTAAAGTTAATTGTAAGTAATTAGTGGTTAGTTGGATGACCATCTTGAAACTTGCATTTGGAACTCATTAGGGGATTGGTAGAACAAAAGCCTCTACACAACAAGTTGCATTTGCTTTTTGTCAAGTATATCATCCATTTTGGAATTCACATAAGGCAACATGTAATGATCAATGATGTTTAAGTGATCCGCGTTGACCAAAGGTGTTGTAGATCCATCATAGGATTGGTAGAACCAAAGCCTCTACACAATGAATCTCAAGGTTATTGGACCAAAGAGATCAAATTAACATACTTAGGCTTGCAATCATAAGTTTGGGCCACGAATGATCATTTATTTGAATCGGGACAAAATTTAGCGCTATGTTAAGCAATCGTAAGTGGACTTATGTAGAAGTCGCACCTATTTTGAGGCCGGTCAATAGCAATCTATGTACTTCATGTTTGGATAAATGATATAGAGATCACCATCCCTTAACATGTAGCACAATTAAAAAAGAAAGGGATAAGATGAAGAGGGAGGGAAATGATAAGCTAATTTGGATCACCATTTCAAAATTCTTTCATCTTTAAATTCAACCACTCCTCTAGATGGATTAAAGCACTAAACATATCATTAATCCAAAACACCAAAAATGAATTAAATAATTCACTCTTAGGTAGATTTGAATTGATGAACATTTATCCAACTTTATCTACATCACAAAGTCCATTGAGTTTAAAGAAAAATTGGACATTTAAAATTGCAATCCAAACCAACAATCAAAAGGAGTGAGTAGCAAAAGCATTTTGGATCAAAGTTGCCCCAAAACAAGGCAAAAAATACATTTTGTTCTGGTGTAAATCGATTTACACTACTATGTAAATCGATTTACACAGTATAATTTTCAAAAAATCATGCAAAATTATGCTGTGTAAATCGATTGCACACAGTAAAAACAACAAAAACAACATTTTAAAAGGGAAATTTCTTGTTCAAACTTTCCATCAAACACCTTATGATCATGGATCCACTTGAGCACGAAAATTCCATCAAATTATGAGAAAATAACACCATTGAAATCACAAAATAATGCTCAAAGAATCAATCCCAAAGATCACCAAGAGATCACATTGTGAAAGATGAATTATCCAAACTTACCAAAGGTAGATCTAGAAAATTATCAAACAACTTCAAGAATTTGCTTCAATTCAACCACAAGAATAAATTGACCAAGCTTGGGTGTAGAGAATTGATGGAGAAAAAGTGTTTGGATGAAGGTTTAGCTCAAAGATTAGTAAGCTTCAATGCAAAGCTTACTAACTTTTTGAAAATGGAGCTTTGAGTGAATTTGGTAGATGGAGAGAATTGAGAGATTTTTTAGCAAGGTGGATTTGGCTATCAAAAGCTTGAATTTTGAATGAAATGAGGGCTCTATTTATAGAGTTTTAGGATTGGGATTAGTGGTAATTTGGTAATTGATTCTTGGAGCCAAAATTTGAATTAATAATAACTCTTTCAAAAATTAGAGCCAAAATTTGAATTAATGATAATTCTTTCAAATATTAGAGCCAAAATTTGAATTAATGATAATTCTTTTAAAAAATGAAAGATTGGCACTAAAATTTGAATTAATTATACATCTTTCAAAAATGAAGGAAAATTGGAGCCAAAATTTGACAATTTTAAAATGCTGATTTTTTTTATTTTCACGCTGTGCAATCGATTGCACTACAGTGCAAATCGATTGCACAGTGTATTTTTTTTCAAAAATGGCGCAAAATACACTATGTGCAATCGATTACACTTTAATAGCAATCGATTGCATCAGTGAAAAAAATGAAATTTTTTAATTCTTTTTCTTTGCAAATAGAGATTTTAGGAAAATGATACCAGAAATCCTTATTTGTCAGATGCTTCGACTTGGTACCTACAAAACAAAAATATACAAAGACAAAGACAAATATTTTTTGTATTTTGATTAGAAGTTAGTCAACAACACATATACAAAATACACAACCAAGGTGCTTGGAGATTCCTCAAGAGCAAACTTAAAGATAGGAAAAAAGAGGAAGAACCAACCCTAATGTGATCTTGTTATGATCGAGTTGATATGATGTGATAGAGGAATCTTAGGGGAAAAAATTGGGGTACAACAATACCTCCCCTAATACCAAGAAGAGGTATGTTCGGGAACTCCCCATAGCGGTCAATGATAGAGACATCTTCTAAGGATCTCGAACACCAACGGATATCAGAGTGGGTGAGAGACATCATCCTTTGGGACCATTTCAGTCTTTGCCCGTTCTTCAATGTTGATTGAGGTAGGTGTGAAGTGAACCACTTAGCGAGTAGGGGGATACAACACAAAAGAGTACCTCTTTTATTCATGGTGCGGGTATGAAGGCAATGCAAGATGTCTCCTAGTAAGGTAGGTATAGGATTGCGAGAGAGAAAGACTTTGATGGCATTAACGTCTATGAATTGGTCCGAATTGGGAAACAGAACCAAACCATAAATGAGAAGAGCTAGGACGTCTTCGAAATCTTGGAAATCCATGTCATCCCAGAATGAACGAGCTTTTTTAAATAGAAACTTAGCTAGAAAGCCTTTAACCCCGCTTCTTGTCTCCCAATTAGCTATGATGTCGGTCCTCTTCATATGTAAACCTTCGGCGATGACTTCAGGTTTTGGAATCCCTTCTAGACCGGTGAACGATATCTGATCAAGCACGGGCACCCCTAAGAGTAGGGAGAACTCTTCCAATGTAGGTACCAACTGATAGTCCGGGAAAGTGAAACAATGATGTAAGGGATCAAATAATTGGAATATTACACACATCATTTCTTCTTGGAAGTTGGATGTAGCCAAACTAAGGAGTCGACCATACTTCTTGGTAAAAGGAGAATCCTCAGGCACTCTTGAAGCTAGCTCTTGAAGTTGGGGGTGTGCTTTTGCAAAGCTGATTCAGATGGTGTTTCTTCGGAGAGAATTCATGTCCTACAAAACAAAAAACAAAGATAAATTTCTAAATCCTTGAAATGGTTAGTGAGCATGCGTATGATGTTCATGATGTTTATGTACAAGTAAATATATACACACAACAAACAGGTCCCTATGTTTTAGGCTTGCATGAGTTTTGCAGGTAAGTACCCTCTTGAAGTTTAGTTGGCTCAACATGTCCTAGTAATAGCGATCGGGTTCTAAAGGATCTCAATATCACCGACCTTTCTCTTAGGCATTGTCTCAGCACAACAATCTTTTCTTGCGGCCGAGATATCCCAAAAGTATAGCCTCAATGAATGTAGTATCGAGTATCAACCAATTTTCAGCTCTACACCGAAACTGACTATCTCACTACGTCCTAATGGCCAAGTTTGTTCAATTAGGGTTCTAAAGTCAATTAGTGCTTCATGACGCCACTCAGCGGCCCAGTATTCTCCTCGATTCACCACGAGAGATACCGGTACCCACAAATGAGTCACACTAACATAGCCATTGTTTCAACCGTATCGGTCTATGCCGTACAGTTTCCACAATCTATTGCTATTTACCTAAAAAAGGTGTCCCAGATCCGGGTGGAGCATCAAAGCAAGCCCAATACCAAGAACTAAATATAAAGCACACAAATCAAATAATGAATGCAATTAAAGGTGATCTAACCCTAAGGTAACCCTAATTTTCAATCTTATCCCCAGCAGAGTCGCCAGTTCTGTGTTACGGTGGGAGAATTGACTTGGTGTTTTTTTTGCGTTTTGATCGCATTTGTGCGGATAGCAAGAGTCTCCACCGAATTTTCTTTTATCCAAAAGGAAAGGTGAAAAAGCACAGGAAAGACCTTTCGAGATTATTTCTTGGGTTCGGGGGGTAGATTATGAAAAGGGAAGGTATTAGCATCCTTTTCATCCATGGTTTTCCATGGGCTCTTAGTTACTCGCTTAGATCACTTGCTTTTGTTTGACAATATGCTTGTGGTGTGGTTTTTGAAAGTATTTTGAAAATGTATTTGTAACGATTCTCGTTTCTATAAGAACGCGTACAAAGTGTTGTTTCGAAAAATAGTTCAAAGATGTCTTTCTGGAATGTGTTTTTTGAAAGTGGTTTTGAAAAGATGTTTTGAAATGGTTCTCGTCTTTGTAAGAACGTATACAAAAGGTCTTGTCTTTTGAAAATATTTTGAGATGAAAGTGTTGGTATAAAAATGTTTTTGTTGTGAACAAGCGAGCAACTAGGGGCAAATCTACCTACTCGAAAGGTCTCAAATGTTATTTTCTTCCTCCTTTAGATGTTGTTATCTTACCGTTGATTTGGTAAGAAGCCCCATCGTTGGATGTGAAGGGACAGGCGCGGGTCAATTTTACAGTCATCGAAAACAATTTATGAGACGCTTTAGCAATTTTTGTAAGGGACTAGATCGTTTTATCGAAGGTAACATCGAGGGTCATCGAGGACTAACAATCTTTTTTATCGAAGGGTCATTGCTAAAGCGTCCCATATTCGAGGGACATGATTGTGTTTCCGAGGCAACAAGCAAAGTTACCCTAGAGGTGCACGTGTGAAAAAGTGTGTTTGGTTCAAGTTATTTTGTCTTTGAAATTAGGTTATCTATCGATTGATTTTTGAATCTTGCCATGCACGCCTATTTACTATACAGTATATAGAAAACAGTAAATTGTGGGAATTAAAATTCTACGCTATTACAGAGTTTCGGGAATGGGGGTTCAAAGTTACAAATGGGGATGAGTCGAGTACGATTAAAAGCTCAAATAGCAAACAGTACAACCAAATCAAATTTTAACAATTAATTAAAATTACAACAGATTTATGAAGTAAAAATCAAAGTAAAAATATGAAAATGGAATTCTAATTATTTGTCTGAAAAGCTTGGAAAGAAAAGCAAAATTCTATTATATTAAAGAGGACATCTAACTAAAATAAATCAAGATGAATTATTTTTTTTTATCTTTTAGCATTTTTTATAGTATAGAAACTAAAAAAAGAAAAATAAAAGAAAAGGTTAACTAAAAAATTAACTAATAAAACTGTTCATAAGTTTCTAATTTAAACTAACTAAAAAAAATTAATTAATTTTAAAAAAAGTTGTGTTTAAAATTAATTGAATCTTAAAATTAAAATTAAACTAAAACTAAACTAATCTTGTCGTGAGAATAAATAATTAGAAACAAAAATGAAGAAAAGTCCCGACAAGGTGTTGAACCCGAGTCACATAAGCTATGTTTTGCCATTGAACTAAAGCCACTTGTCTGTTATAACTAAGATTTGATTAAAAGGTAAGGCGAAATGCTGGTAATAGGACTGGGCCAAAAGGCCCACTGGGCCGACCCAATTGAAGATACAGAACAAGGAAGGGTTGTGAAAACCCTAGGCACCAAAGAGGCGCCGCATTTGGCCTTGGGGAAGAGTCAGCAATTAATTTTCTTAATCATTTTATAATTACCCAAAAGACAAACTTTCTCTCTCTCGCTTCTCGTTTTCCTCTGTTCTTGAAGAGAAAACCTAAACAACAGCTAACTTCAAATATTTCTCCCTGTTTCATGGCTTTAACATTCTCTATTTCTTACCATCTCTCTTTCTCAACTCATACCAAAATAACGACAACAAAACTCATCCTCTTTTCTATGTTTGTTAACCAAACAATAACCTTTTCGGTTCAGTTTTGATGTGGTAAACAACAACAACCATAATATTCACGATAAGCCAAATCACAGTAGCATACATGCACAATATTTAAACAAATGATAACAACAGAAATAGAAAAAGGAAAGAGCGAGAGTACCGAATCGGGGATTCTCCAATGGGTCTTCTAAGGTATATGATTTCTTATCCTATGTGCTTTATTTTTGTCTCTTTCTTCAACTCTCTCAGAAAATTGTGTGTTTGAGTGTTGTTACTGTTCGGATCTAGAACTCATAGGTACAGTTATGATTGCTTGAGTTATTGATGTTCTTGCAGAATCAGTGATGAAGATGAATGAAGGTGATGCGGTTTTGAGCTATAGTGGTGAAGTTTTACCAAAGATTTTGGGATGAGATTTTTTTTATGTTTCCTTTGATTTCTGCATGTTGTAGTGTTTTGTTGGTTACTGCAAGAAAATGGTTTCTGGTTTACAGTGAGGTTTTTTTTTTGGTTTGGATATTTCTTTCCTGTTTTTCGTTGGTTCTATTTTCTTGGCTTTTTCTTCTTACAGTGAGGTTTATGGTTTTGTTTTACAGTGAGGTTTTTTTTTTTGCTCTGATATTGGTTGGCCCCTTTTTCTTGATATCCTCGCCCCTCATCAACTCATTCTCTTGCTGGATTTATTCATGAATAATAATAGGTTTTTGCGAGGAAATGTGAGAAATTTTGTGAATTTTGAACATTTGAGGTATGATGTTCCAGTGGTTTTCTAATGCAGTTTCTGTTTGATACATTTGCGTGCAATGTTGGCATGTTTTGGAGCAGGTTTGGTTAAGATTTTTGGACTGTTGTTGCAAGGTTTGCAGGTTTTGGACAAAAGCTTGGTCTTGAGCTGACTTGGTACAGTTTTGCAGGCTTGGATTGTTTGGCAATTTTGGGACTGTTTGTCGCTTAGGTGATTTCTTTCCTCTTCATCTTTCCATGAAATAAAAGCCAATTTTGGGTTTTCAACATATTCTGAAGGGTTTGTATTCTTAGGGAAATGATGAGGCATGGGGTTTTGGTGAGCCATAGCTAGTTTGCTGTTTTTTTTGTTGTTTTGAGTTGCTTGTTGGTCTGCTTTAAGTGTAGTTGCTGTTTACAGCGTATATTGTTTTACTGTGCTGCTTGCAGCCTGTTTTTGTCCATGCTGCTGTTTTCTATTTTGCTGCCTTAGTAGCCTTCCTTTGCTTTAATTGGGGCTGCATTGACTTGGCTTTTGGTTACAGTTGTTGTTTTCTTATTCATTTGCGATGCTTGGCAGTTTGCTGCTTGTTTCAGGCAATGTTAGCAATTTCCCTTTTCTCTTTTTTGTGAACAAAAAAAATGCAACCTTTTGTGATTTGAAATTGGGAGAAATGGCCCATGATTAAAAATAAACCCCTCTTAATCTAATTCTAAATATAAACCCTCATGATGAAATGAAAAATTCTTTTAACCATTAATTCTTGCTTGGAATTTTTCACTATGCTTGCTATTTTTTTCTTTTCCTTGTTTCATGAGCAAATGAGAATTGGTGAAGAGTGACTTGAAGTAATTGGTCAAGACTTGAAGATGAAGAAGTTCCCTTGTAGCTTAGTATTTTGTTAGGAATTTAGTAACATCGCGAATCTTGTAATTTGAATTATGTGTTTTAGAAACTTGTAAAGCGCATTCCAATTCACTTGTAAATTTAAACGACGAATTTCGCTTTATTTTGTAAAATTCAAATAATGCAGTTTTGTTGTAATCCTTCATTATTGATTTAACTTGAATTTGTTTATAAGACTTGCAAAATTTGAATATTCTTTGATATAATTTAAATTACGAGCATGATTTGGATTCTTCTGTGGCCCATGAACTTAAAAATGCCTCTTGAGAAAAGAGTGAGACTTGAATCTTGATGAAATATGAAATCCCCTATTTGTATGATTTAAACACACATCTTGCTTGGTAATTTGAACCTCAAGAAAATCCAATGCCTTTGTGATTTGTATTTCAAGTAAAACCATGCGCCTTATCTTTCAAACTCCAATCAAATTCTTGAACAAAATAAATGCTTAAGCATTCCATTCCAAATGGTTTACCCGAACTCAAAACAAATGGATATTTAGATGAAAATCTTAAACTCAGATCATATCCAATTCAAACTTGCATTCAAAATGAAACTCGCACGCCACGCTCGATTAAAATGGAACTTCATTGCCAAATAAACATGCTTTGAGAACATTCGAAAATCTTGTAGAATTAACAAACTTCAACAAACTGTGGTTAAGAACATTTGAAATCAACAAATTACTTACGACAATTCGATAACTTTCAAAGTCTTCCAAACATAATTTTCTTTCGACCTCTGAAGATAAACTCGTGAGCGATATCACTTATGACCATAAACAGAAATAATTGTCTCAAGGTCTTGTAATTTGAAGAAATCGCAATTCTTAGAAATCAGACGACGGTTATTTGAAATTAGGTCAAAATTCATGATGCGACCTCCAACGAATTCGAATTTTGGTGATCTTCTACGCGTAATCAGCTCTTGACTTGTGAAGAGAAAATGGAGATGGCATCAAGGAGAATCATACGCAAGAAAAAAAACGCTCAAAAATATTTAATAATGAAGAAGTTACGATCGTTTGAATTTGTTCTCGCAAAAGGGTTGATTTTAGGGTTGCTGTAGTCATTTTCAATCATCTGAACCGTTGATTGAGCAAACTTGTACTGCGAGGTTTGAAAACTGGTTTAAACAACTTTGAGGAGACATGAAGACCTATGAAAATCATTTGGAACCTTGAAGTATCAATTTTCTTTGAGAAGCGCAAGACCCTAATTGCTGACTTGTTGCCTAGGAAGAGAATCTGCTTGATCAACTTTTGAGCCCTGGGATAGCATCTTGAGTGAATAATGGGAGGGAAAATTTTGGGGTACAACACAAGGGTTATCACGAAGTAAAACATTTTCAAGACAAACACACACAAGCAATTTGAAAAATGAGCAAGTACCTAAGAGCCCATGGAAAACCACTGATAGAAAGGGTGCTAACACCTTCCCTTTCTATAATCTACCCCCGTACTCAGAATATCTTGAAAAAAGGTTTTTTCTGTTCTTTTTCCTTTTCCATGATTGGATGAAATAAAAGTCGGTGGCGACTCTTGCTTACTGTGACATTTTGTGAACAAAAAACACAAAACGCAAACCAGTAAAAATAGTCGGTTTTGCCACCGTATCACAATATGTATATGTTCATTCAATTTTATTCATTGGACAAATTTGCATTCAAAACAAAGTCAGAAATTTTGCACTTCAAATTCTATTTGTATTGATATTTTTCCCAATAATAGGCGTTTTTATACAGAGAGACGGAGATCCTAGTAAGAGGAAATCGTCGAAAGAAAAACAAAATTGAGAATGAAAACAAATAGCCATGTGAAATGATCTAATTTCCTTTCAACTCTACTATTGCCCCAATGTCTTCGAATGTCCCTTGCCGTTGATGGAAGTTGACTGGATTGATCTTGGACCATTTGAACTTGGACCTTGGTGATAGAATTGACTGTGTTAATTTCACGGGCTATAGTTATACGCTTTTAATCCTTAATTTTTGCCTGGACCACCCTTTCGGGTTTTCAGCCCACCAGGATACCCTTTTTTGCCCAAGTCGCCCTTTCGGGTTTTCAAATTGTCGGGTGTACAATCTTTTGCATATATCCATAATTTTTGCCCAAACCTTTTGGTTTTCCGGGATGCCCTTATTTTGCTTAGGTGTGTCAACCTAACGGATCTCTTATGCGTAGTATTTTTTAACTATGTCTGCATTTATAGGATGTGGGAAATCTTCACCATCCATGGTAGTCAGTATCATGGCACCGCCAGAGAAAACTCTCTTGATAACAAATGGCCCTTCATAGGTGGGAGTCCATTTACCTCTGGGGTCACCTTGTAGTAAAATGATGCGCTTTATCACCAAGTCACCAACTTGATATACTCGAGGCTTGACCTTTTTGTTGAAAGCCTTGATCATCCGTTTTTGGTACGACTGACCATGGCAAACAGCAGCTAATCATTTTCCGTCGATCAAGTTCAACTGATCCAATCTCGTTTGAACCCACTCATCTTCACCTAGGCCTGCCTCATTCATAATTCTTAGAGATGGAATCTGAACTTCCACTGGAAAAATAGCTACCATGCCATAGACTAGGGAAAAGGGAGTTTCCCCAGTTGATGTTCCAGATGAAGTGCGATAGCCATGTAGAGAAAACGGCAACATCTCATGCCAATCCTGATAAGTTACCACCATTTTCTGCACAATCTTCTTGATATTTGTGTTGGCCGCTTCGACTGCGCCATTCATTTTCGGTCTATACGGAGAAGAATTGTGATGCTTTATCTTAAACTGAGTGCATAGCTCAATGATCATAGCATTGTTGAGGTTAGTCCCATTTTTGATGATGATCCTTTCGGGGATACCATAACGGAAGATGAGGTTGTGTCTGATGAATCTGGCTACCACATTCTTGGTGACTGAGGCAAACGAGGCGGCTTCGACCCATTTGGTAAAATAGTCGATAGCAACAAGAATGAAGCGATGTTCGTTGGAAGCGGTGAGCTTGATCTCTCCAATCATGTCAATGCTCCATATTTCAAATGGCCACGGAGCGGTCATGACATTCAAAGGGATAAGAGGCACATGGACCTTGTCAGCGTAGATTTGGCATTTGTGATAAGTTCTTGAATGTTGATAGCAATCAGTCTCCATTGTTGACCAATAGTAACCGGCTCTTAAGATTTTCTTAGCCATCATATGTCCACTTGAGTGAGTACCAAAGAGACCATCGTGCATGTCTTCCATAATTTCCTCTTCCTCCTTCTTGTCCATACATCGGATTAGAGTTGAATCATGGTTGCGCTTGTATAATATCCCGTTACTTAGGAAGAATTTGGCTGCAAATCTTCGTAAGAACTTTCTGTCATTGATAGATGCCCCCTCTGGATACTTTTGTGCTTCAAGGTATCTCATCACCTCATGGTACCATGGCTTTTCTGCATCAATGTCAAGCTCATATAAATGTGCAGGTTCATTGAATCTTTCAATTGTTATCATAGGGGCTTCGTTGTCCCATTTAACTTTGAACATTGAAGACATGGTTGCTAAAGTGTCAGCCAACTGGTTTTCTTCTTTAGGGAAGTGCTCAAAAGTGATCTCTTCGAAGTAAGGAATTAGGGATAGCACAAGTTCTTCGTAAGGGATAAGATTAGGGTGTTTAGTGTCCCAATCTCCTTTTACTTGGCTGATCACTAGGGCGGAATCCCCAAACACATCCAAATGCTTGATCCTTAAGTCAATAGCAGCTTTCAGACCTAAGATGCATGCTTCATACTTGACCATATTGTTTGTGCAATCGAAGCATAGTCTGGAGGTGAAAGGAGTGTGACAACCTTCAGGAGATATGATCATAACACCAATTCTGTTACCTAAGGCATTGGAAGCCCCATCGAATACCATAGTCCATCGAGATCCTTGTTCAGGTCCGTCATACGGTCCAGGTTTCGCATAGTCGGTTACCAGCATGATGTTCTCATCAGGGAAGTCGAAGTTCATTAACTGATAATCATCCCTATCTTGATAGGCCAAATGATCTTCTAGTACACTTCCTTTGATGGCTTTTTGAGTCGTGTATTGAATGTCGTACTCAGTCAAGATCATTTGCCACCTGGCTATCCGTCGGGAAAGGGCAGGTTTCTCAAAGATGTACTTGATTGGGTTCATCTTAGAAATCAACATAGTGGTATGAGTCAACATATACTGTCTTAGACGGAGAGCAGCCCATGCCATAACGCAGCAAGTTTTCTTGAGCAGTGAATATCTGGTTTCACAGTCGGTAAACTTTTTGCTCAGGTAATAAATAGCATGCTCTTTTCGGCCAGACTCGTCATGTTGGCCCAAAACGCACCCCATAGAATTCTCTAGTACTGTCAAGTACATGACCAAGGGTCTTCCTTCAACTGGAGGCATGAGAATAGAAGGTTCTTGTAGGTATTCTTTTATTTTGTCAAAGGCAATATGGAACTCATCGTTCCATCTGACTACCCGATCTTTCTTCAAGAGTTTGAAGAGTGGCTCACAAGTAGCAGTCAAGTGAGATATGAAACGAGCAATGTAATTGGGACGACCCAAGAATCCTCTGACTTTTTTTCCAGAATGAGGGACTAGCATTTCTTGGATGGACTTTACCTTGGCAGGATTAACTTTAATGCCTTTATTGCTGACGACAAAACCTAGAAGCTTTCCAGATCGTACTCCAAACATGCACTTGTTAGGGTTTAACCTCATCTTGTACTTTTTCAGCCTCTCAAATAACTTGTTCAGGTGATCGAGATGTTCTTCTTCGGTTTGTGATCTGGAAATCATATCATCCACATATACCTCTATCTCATGATGAATCATGTCATGAAATAACGCTACCATAGCCCTTTGATATGTTTCCCCTGCATTCTTCAATCCGAACGACATGACTTTGTAACAGAAGGTACCCCATTGTGTAACGAAAGTAGTCTTTTCCATATCTTCAGGAGCCATCCTTATTTGATTATAGCCTGAGAAGCCATCCATGAATGAGAAGACTTTATGTTGAGTAGTATTATCAACTAAGGCGTCAATGTGTGGTAGAGGAAAGTCATCCTTGGGGCTTTCCCTATTCAGATCCCTATAGTTTGCGCACATGTGAACTTTCCCATCTTTCTTTGGCACTGGAACCATATTGGCAACCCATTGAGGATAGGATGTCACAGCTAGGAACCCCGCATGATTTTTTCATCACTTCCGCTTTGATCTTTTCAGACATATCAGGCCTCATGCGACGAACCTTTTGTTTAACAAGAGTGTAGTCTTCTCTTGTCAGCAGACGATGAACTACGATGTCGGTATCCAACCCAGGCATATCTTCATAAGACCAAGAAAATACTTCCATGTAATCATGCAACATCTGAACCAACTTGCTCTTAAAACTACTTTCCAAGTTAGCGTCGGTCCTGATTTCCTTCTTATATGACTTAGTACCCTGGTTGATAACCTCAACTAACTCTTTGTGCGGTTGAATAACTTTTTCCTCTTGTAATAGAAGTCTGGCTAGTTCTCCCGGTATGTCACAATCTTCCTCACCTTCGTCTTCGGCTTGGTTGATAGGACATTCAAAGTCGTAGTCGGAAATACTAGAGTCATTGGCGATAGGATTCTGAGTGGGTGTGGACCTACAAGAGTGTGTGTATGTGTATGTAAGATACATGGCTATTTTTTGAAAAATGTATTTGTAAGAAAGGAAAGACAATGAACACAAATATTTGAATGCAAAAGGAGTCAAATATACTGAATGATCATATGATTAGATGAATATAAATAAAACCCTTGACAAATGGACCAAAGTGCCCCGGGCCAGGCACCTGGCTTAAAAGTCATTGTTAAAATATTACAGACAACAATTTCTTGAATTGAAAGAAAAGCAATAACAAAGTAGATTACACCTCAATAAAAGTGATGGGCACAAAGTATTTTGTATGCCAATTCTTCAGCTCTGTAGTAGTTGGATACACCCATTCTTAAAATTCAACTTCTTCTTCAGAATCACCCACGGTGTTGACTTCATGGCTTTCAATGCAGAGAGGTGGCTTTCCAGCACAAGCACGCCTCACCTCCCTCTAAGCTTTGACGGTGAAGCCCAAACCAAACTTGTATGCTTTAAACGGGATATCGAGGAGTTTCCCCCAAGTATCGCAGTTTCCTTATTCAATTGCCGCGCGGGCATCCTTGACTGAAACCATCTTTGGTGTGGTCTTAACAGTTTTGGACTCATCGGAAGAACATTTAGTAGCAGCAATCATTGGTGGTACAACCTCGAAGGCTTGACATGGGATTTCAATGAATTCTCTGTCCATCTCCACGTACTTGAAAGAGTTAAGGTGGCTCACCATAAACTCTTATTCCCCACAGACGGTGACTATTCTGCCCTTGACTGGATATTTAAGTTTTTGGTGTAGGGTTGAGGTTACTGCCCCAACTTTATGGATCCACGGGTGACCTAACAGACAATAATAGGTCAGAAGAATATCCATAATATAGAAGGTGGAGTTGAAGATTTGGGAGCCCACTTTGATTGGAAGATCCACCTCCCCATGAACAATCCTCTTTGATCCGTCAAATGCCCTTACAATGATATCGCTTGGCTTCAAAACTAAACCTTCACAATCAAGACGGTCTAACGCCCCCTTGGGTAATACATTCAGAGAAGAACCAGTGTCGACTAGCACATGTGCTAAGGTAGTCCCTTTGCACTCGATTGACACGTGTAAAGCTATATTGTGATTTTTCTCGAGAGGTGTTAAGTCAGCATCTGAAAATTCCAATCCATTATCAGCTGTCAGTCCAGCCACTCAATTCTCAAATTGATCTGTTGTTGTCTCATGGGGAACATGAGCCTTCTTTAGGAACTTGATTAATGTTCGAGCATGGGCATCGGAGCAAAGCAACAATGACAACATTGAAATCTTAGAAGGGGTTTACCCCAACTGTTCTACAATTTTGAAGTCACATCTCTTTATGATCTTTAAAATCTCGTCCATTTCACGGGCGGAGGGTTCTTCATCAGCTAGGTCTTTGGAGGGTACCTAAATCACACCAGGCTCAACAACCTTCCCCTTCCCTCTAGTATCGGTACTTGGCTTGGCAGCGGTAATGCAAATGGTTGTCTTTGTAACTATTGGAGGTGAGATATTGGGTGAAAATATTCTCCCCATTCTAGTTACTTTGCTTGGTCCAGCTATGTTGCCAACATCGTCATCTTTTCCTTCTTCGATCCAACCATCTTGTTTAATCCCATGATAGAATACTTCAGCACCATAATTCCATGGTACCGCTTTATTTGAAGAGTAAGGAATTGGTCCGGGATTGGTAATTATTAAGGAAGAAATAGTGGGTTCATTTGAAATCCTAATAGGACCTTTGGAGGTGATCCTAAGAGGCTTGTTGGAGATGGTAATAATGGAGAGGTCTTCACATTTGTTAATCAAACTCTTGGCAGGTGGAGTCTTTTCAAATAGAATTTCATGGCTATCCATCAGGCATTGTATGCCTTTCTTCAGCCCTTCACATGCATTGGGTTGTTTTGTACAGCACACACAGTCTACTTCACAGCCAGGGAAGATCCCAGCTTTCAACAGATTATTCTTGATTACATTCAGCGGAGTAGTCAATTCTTCAACACAGGCAACAAAAATTGTATCTTAGACATCATTAACACCTTTGTCATGCTTCGGCATCAGAGTGGTAATTACATTTGGCGTTGGAGGAGGATCAAACTCAATAGTCTTGTTGTCAATCAAATCCTGGATTTTGTTCTTCAAGGCCCAACACTGGTTAGTCTCGTGCCCGGGGCTACTTGAATGGTAAGCACACTTAGTGTTTGGATTATAGTTTGGTGATGAGGTGTCAGGGTTGGCAGGAGGATCGCGCAATGTCACTAGATTAGCCTTGAGCAAATGTTGAAGGGCTTGAGACAGTGACATGCCTAACCTCGTAAATTGTCTTCTTGGAGTTTCAAAACATTGATGATTTGTAAATGGTCTTGGAGTAGGAGTTGGTATGGGCCCTTTCCCCATACACAACATTGACAGACGGACGATCATTCTTCTTGGTATGGGCCCTTTCCCCATACACAACATTAACTTCCTTCTTTGCAGCAAAAGGTTTATTGACAGGATTGATGGTGGAGGTAGATGCCACAGAGATCTTCCCACTTTTGATGCCACTTTCAACTCTTTCACCGGTTAAGATTAATTCGGTGAAACCAGAAGAAGAGCAGCCAATCAACAGATTAAAGAAAGGACCAGATAAAGTGCCCATGAACATGTTGATGTGCTCCCTATCAGTCAAGGGAGGTTGGACTCTACTAGCAAGGTCTCTCCACTTTTGCGCATATTCCTTATATCCTTCATTCTTCCCCATGGTCATATCTTGCAACTGAACCCTCGTTGGCGTCAAGTCTGCATTATAATGATACTGATGGTAGAAGGCAGCAACTATATCCTCCCAAGTGTTGATACGAGAACCATCTAACTGATAAAACCATTCAAGTTATGTTCTAGCCAAGTTCTCTTGGAAAAAGTTAACCCAGAGCTTCTTATCAGCAGTGTGCAGCTGTATCTTGCGCATATAAGATTTCAAATGGAGTTTTGGACAAGAAACCCCATCGTACTTTGCAAAGAGTGGTACTTTGAATTTTTGGGGAATGACTACCCCAGAGATCAAACCCAAATCATCAAAATCTAAACTGGGGATGGTTTGGATTTCAACAGCTTTCAATTTGTCTTCTAACTGCTTGTATTTGATATCAGCGGGTGGATACTGCTCGTTGAAATAATAATCATCATATTCTTGATCATTATCATATTCATCTTGAGTACTCTTGACCTCACCGACCTGGTTCTGTTCCTCTTCAGATGAGTCTCCTCCTACTGGGATTTGATGGATTGTCTCCTTGAACCTTCTACCCATGTTGAGCAGAGCTTTCTTTTTTGGCTTCTTCTTAACGGCCAGCAAAGCCATCATATCTTGCTGCCCCTTGGCTAGGGCTAGTAGAGCTTCCTGAAACTGAGAATTATGGGCTTTGAGATCCGTCGCAGTCTTCTCTAGATCCATCTTGCTGCCATAAACAACAGAAAGATAAGGAAACCTGTTATGTGAAATCCTGTCATACTATGATGCATGGAATATGTACATGCAAATGATTTCAAGGATTAATGAAATTTAAATTTGTATAGACAATAGAATGAACAAACGTTAATTTTCATTAGACAAAACAAGATTACACCATGCCTCTTGTGCTTATAAAATAACTTTCTAAGATAAAAAGACTGAACGCATCCTCTTTGGCGCGAGATAAGCGTTCACACTTTGCTCTTCTTGTAGCTGCTTTATAAGCTCCAAGACCCTCTTCTCACTAGCATAGAATTGAGCTTCAAAAGTATCCCGTTCTTCCTTAAGCTGAATCCAACCCTTTTACAAGTCTTCGAGAGAGGTAGGCATGTCGCGATGGAGGATTGTGTAGGGAACATATCCTTCGACCACAGGCTCCACGATGACTGGTAGGATGGAGGGATAAGGAATCACAAGTTTCTGAGCATGAACTCGCACCCATTTAAGGTAAGGCTCGAGGGGAATGGAATTCTTGTGTCCTAGTGTCTTGCTATCCACCTTGTTCAATATCCTCCAAGCTCGGATAAATATCTGGCAGTGGGTGACCTTGATCGTCGCTCTCGTAGTCAAATACCAAACCTTGGATAAGCATCTCATGTGGACCATACCTTCGGGCGTAACCAAACTATCTTAAGGCTAAGCAAGGGGTTGTAGGTGATACCTCCCCTAATTCCAAGCAAAAGGACATTAGGGAATTCTCCACAATGGTCGATGATAGTAATATTCTCCAAAGCGCGAGAACACCAATGAATATCTGAATGTCTGAGCGTCATCAACCTATGTGACCACCTTGAACCTTGCTCATTCTTCAATACAGATTGGGGAAGATGCGAAATAAACCATATTGCCAAAAGAGGAGTACAACACATAAGGATACCTCTTTTCCTCGTGGTGCGAGTGTGAAAAGAATGTAGGATGCCCCCTAGAAAAGTAGGCATTGGATTACGAGACATGAAGATTTTGACGGTGTTCACATCTATGAGTTGGTCAGGATTTGGAAATAAAACCATCCCATAGATGAGGAGAGCCACAATTTCCTCAAAGGCTTGCAAATCCAAAGAGTTCCAATAGTTTTGGGCTTTCTTAAACAAGAACCTTGCTAGGAAGCCTTTGACACCACTCCTTGTTTCCCAATTAGTTGTGATATCAGATGGTTGCAAGTGTAGAGCTTGAGAAATCTCTTCTGGCTTTGAATATCTTTCCGTACCGTTGAAAGGTAGTTGATTGAGAATGGGAATCCTTAAGAGTTGGGAGAATTCTTCCAAAGTTGGCACAAGTTGATAATCGAGAAATGTGAAGCAATGGTGTAGAGGATCAAAGAACTGAAAGAGCACCTTCATCATGTCTTCATCAGTGTTGGAGGTAACCAAGTTTAGTAGGCGACCATGTCTTTCGGTAAATGGAGAATTTTCAGGAATCCTTGATGCTAGCTCTTTGAGTTTAGGAGGGATCCTTACGAGATTGACTTGAATGGTTTTCCTGCAAATAGAATCCATGTCCTATAAAAAAGGACAAAGATAAATCCCAAAAATCCTTGAAATGGTTAGTGAGTATGAGTATGATGTTATGATGTTCATGATGTTATGTACAAGTAAATATATATAAACAAAGAAAACAAGTCCTTAGGTTTAGGCTTGCATGGAGTCTCATAGGTAAGTACCCTCTTGAAGTTTAGTTGGCTCAAACATGTCCTAGTAATAGTAACCGGGTTCTAAGGAGCTCAATATCATTGGTTTGTTTCGTTGGGCATTGTTTCAGTGCAAGCCTCTTAAATGGAGACCGAAATATCCCAAAAAACCAAACCTCAATGAGTGTAGTATCGAGTATCTACCAACTTCAGACTGCACCAAAGTCGGTCATCTCACTACGTCCTAAAGGCCAAGTTGGTCAAGTAAAGTTCTAAAAGTTCATTAGTGCTTCATGACATCACTCAGTGGCCCTGTATTCTCCTTGACTACTCAAGGGCTACCGGTACCCAAAAACATGTCGCACTAACGTAGCTACTACTTAGACCGTGTCGGTATTCCCCGCACAGTTTCCACAACGTATTGCTACTTACCTATAAGGTATCCCAAATTCGGGTAGAGGATTCAAACCCAAACAAAGAACCAAAATGTAAAGCATACAAGTTAAACAATGAAAGCAAGTAAATGTGATCTAGCCCTAAGGTAACCCCACTTTTAGAATATTCCCCAGCAGAGTCGCTGGTTCTATAACACGGTGGGAGAACTGACTTGGTTTTTTTGCGTTTTATCGCAAATGTTACGGTTAGCAAGAGTTGCCACCGAATTTTCTTTTATCCAATAAGGAAAGGATGAAAAGAACATGAAAGACCTTTAGAGATGTTTTGTTGAGTTCGGGGGGTAGGTTATAAAAAGGGAAGATATTAGCACCATTTTCATCCATAGTTATCTATGGGCTCTTAGTTTCTTGCTAGATCACTTACTTTTGCTTGAAAATGTGCTTTGTATGGTTTTTGAAAGTATTTTGAAAATACACCATCGTTTAGGAAAACTTTGTAATGATTCTCGTTCGTAAGAATGTATACAAAGTGTTGATCTTTTTGAAAATGTTTTCAAGTTTTGAAGGATGTTTTTGAAAGTGTTTGGTGTTTGTTTTGAAAATAGCAAGGATGTTTTGTTTTGAAGGGGAGCAAGTAACTAGGAACATTCTACCTACTCAAAAGTTTTTCATGTTCATTTCCTTTTTCCTTTGACATTGTTATCTTACCATTGATTTGGTAAGCAACCTTATCTTTGGATGTAAACGGGACAAGCATGGGTCATCGTATAATCATAGAAGGAAACATTGTAGGATACCTTAGAAATTTGTTGTAAGGGACTAAGATCGTTTATGAAGGTAACATTGAAGGGCCATCGAGGGACTATGATCTTGTATTCAAGGGTCACTTCTAAAGTATCCCACGCTCGAGGGACATGACTATTTTTATCCGAGGCAACAAGTGTGGGTTACCCTAGAGGTGCAAGTGTGCAAAGTGTTTTATTTTCATGCATTTTGTCTTGAATTAGGGTTTTCTACTTGTTGATTTTATGTCTTGCCATACAAACCCTAATTACTAGCATTTATATTTGAAAGCGATAAATTGCAGAAATGTAAAGTCCCACGCTATTACATCATTTGGGGATGGGGGTAAAAATTTACAAATGGGGAGATGAAAGCAAATAAGCCTAATTTACTATTACAAGGCTTTGACAATTACATAATTATAGTGCGAAATAATAAAATGTACAAAGAAATATAAAGAGAAGAGAAATTGTTTTTATGTTTTTTATGAAAAAAGGTTCTAATTGATTTGAAAAGAAATTAATTAAAATCCTAATGTCTAAATTAATTTAATCAAAATAAACAAATTGAAATAAAACCTAAGTCTAAATATTAAATTAATTTTAAGAAAAGAAATTGATTTTAATATAAAAATGTTTTTGTCATTTTTAGTTTATAAAAAAAAAGGAATAAAAACAAAAGTGTATGCATACATATTTAAATAAAATATTTATATTTTTTTGAAATTTTTTATATAAAAATAATAATAATAAAAGTATAAATAAAAAATAAAAATAAAAAATAAAAAAAAGATCAAAAAAGGTTTTATGAGCTGACACATGAGCTTATGTATTGGCTCGTCCAGATTTCGTATTGGCTCATCCAGATTTCGTATTGTCTCATGTGTCGGCTCATGTGTGTTTCTTGCTCCTGGAATTCAAAACAACTTAGTATGAGTCGACGCATACTGGTTTCATGTCGACTCATAACCATTTCGTATCGAGGCATATGTGTTTCGTGTCGACTCATAACCTGTTTTGAACATAGCATGTGTCGACTCATAGCATTTTGTATCGACGCATAACTGTTGTTTTTTGTTTTTATCACTGTTTTGCTACATGTAAAAGTCAATTCTCAACATATGGTTAGTGAAAATGAAAATAAAGCATATGGTTAGCTTCAAGGAAATTACATCTACATTTTATCTTCACAAATGAATCATTAATGATGCTTGTATGAAGAGTTCAAAAGTCAAGAAAACTTACATTGAAACTGAAATTTGTGCTTTGAGTTTGAGCTGTTGTATGGGCTGCTGTTGAGCTTAGGAAGTGATGATAGTGATATTACAGAAGTTTTTCTTGTGTTTGAACAACTTCTATATGATATATTTGGAGTGTTTGGATGGTTTGTTTGGACAAAAGTTACAAGTAATGAGAGGTTCAAGGATATGGACTTCAAAGCTCAATAATGGGGATTTTATGGACAATTCTGTTTTTTTGACAGTGTGATACGGTGGGAAGAACTAACATTTTTTTGGAATGCTAGTTTGCGTTTTGCGTTTGTGTTTGCAAAATGTCGCGGTAAGCAAGAGTCGCCACCGACTTTTATTTTATCCAACAAGGAAAGGAAAAAAGCACAGAAAAATTCCTTTTTTGAGATTTTCTGAGTACGGGGGTAGATTATAGAAAGGGAAGGTATTAGCACCCTTTCTATCCATAGTTATCTACGGGCTCTTAGGTACTTTCTCATTGTTTTCCTTGTGTTTGTGGGTTTTGAAAAGTTTTTGTTTTGACTTTGATTTAACTCTTGCTTCTGTCCTCAAGAGTGTAATGAAGTGTTTTTTGAAAACTTGTTTGTAAAAGTGTAAGTGTGAAAGAGTTTTGTTTTATTTTAGCAAGTACTTAAGAACTAATCTACCTACTCGAAAAAAGGAATTGTTTTATGCTTGTTTCCTTTAGACAATGCTATCCCACTATTAGTGAGTAGGTAGCACCATCGCTGGAGTTTGAGGGTCAATTCGAAAGAGGGACACACATTCATTAAAGCAATGTTAGGATGTCTTAGTGGTAACCCTAATGTCTTAGATCATTTATCCGAGGCAACGATATCCGAGGCAACCTTTCTGAGGCAACTTATGATCTTTTAGACAAGAGGGCGACCTCTAAAACAACCTATACACAATGGCCTAAGAGTGCGCATGTGCGAGTGTGTCATTTTCAGTTATTTTTATCTTTGCACATGTTAAGGGTGATCTAATTCGATTTTAATATTAGACATTCATTCTTGTCATGCAAACCCTATTATCAAACATCTAGCAGTTGTATAAATTGCGGAATTAAAATGCGGAAATTTAACTAACTATTACAAGGCGTCGGGTATTTACATCACCAAAAGCAACCCTTTGAAAATAAAAGCGATAAATGTAGAATAAACGTCCTAATTAAACTATTACATCCCATGAGCAGTTACATTAAATATCGTAAAAAATAAATAAATAAAAGCGGTAAAGGTAAATAAACGTCCTAATTAAATTATTACAAACTGTGAGCAGATAGAATAATTGGGCAAAATAATAATAAAGCGCGTGATTAAAAATTAGATCAACGACAAATTAGGGTTTTGACCCTTCTATCCTAATTAAAAAAAGAAAATGTTTTTTTGTTGTTTTTTAATATTTTTTTTAAGAAAAGAAATTAGATTTTTAAATTAAATGAAAAATTGATTGGTTATTAAATTAATTAATGATAATAATTAAATGACATATTTTTGGGTTTTTGTTATTTTAGGAAAGAAATAAAATAATTAAGTTAGTAATAAAACCTATTTATTCTAATTAATTTTAATTATGTAAAAAAGAAATTAAAGTTGTCTAATAATTAATAACCTAATTAAATTAATTACTTTTTTTAATAAAAATAAATATCTTGAATTTAATTGGATAGAAAAATGTTTTGTGATTTTTTGATTAAAAAAAAATAATTTGATGGGTTAGTAAAATAAATAAATGAAATAATATAAATATAAAAGAATTAGAGAAAAGCAAACTGGGCCTGCAATGTGGGGGTGCAATCATCAGAAATCTCTAGGCCCGAATCTTCGAAAGCTTCATGCTCTAACTATGGTGTTTTTTTTATTCTTGCGTGGAACCAATGATTCAAACATCCATAACTGTTCTATATAAACTCAAGCAAACGTTAGCATACCATAAAATGTGATTAAAATTAGAGATTCAAAATTTAAATATTTACCAAACCGGTGTCGTCAAATGGGGGCGTGCTAGGCGTGTGATGGATTGCTCTTGGGCCTTGTAAGACTCTTGAGGACTTCAAGAGGATGGTTTGAGGCTTGATGTCAAATGAGAGAGACCGGAACCTCGAGATATGACTTGCACCAATTCTTTGATTTCTGGAGAGCTTTTTGAAGAGCTTTTAGAGAGCTTTTTGAAGAGCTTTTTGAGAACTTTTTAGAGAGGATTTTCGTCCCTTTCAAGCTTGTATGGCTCTATATTTATAGAGGATAATGAGGATACAAGAAAGCATGGAAAGAATCTCCCTCATAATATTGTGTTTTAAGACCATGATCAAGATTTGAAAAAAATGTCATATTTGATGATTTTATGCCATTTTCACATGTGAATGAACCTGGACATATTTGAAAAGTTATTGCACGAAATCAATTGACATAAACCAGCATAAAACTTTCCCAAAATGGATTCACATCAAAATTTACATTATTTCTATTATTTATTTATTTAATTCTGAATTAATGAATAAAATATCAAAAGAAATAGCATAAATAGTAGAAAAATGTATGGGTGGGCTTAGAGGTCGTGGACCAGGTTAGGAATGAGTTTCAAACTTGAAAAGATAGACCCATTTGGAAAAAATCCAAGTTTGGTCAATATTTGCTTCATGCATTTTTTCAAAAATTGTCCAACTTTGACAATGCATAACTCCCTTAATTTTGACTCTTTGGAGGTTTTCTTTGACTTTTTAGAAAGCCTGAGATGTCCTCTAACCAACCCTTTTGGTAGCATATCATTTTGATATTCCATGCTCAAGTTAGAAGCTTTGACAAAAAAGGTGTTTTTGGTGACTTTTCAAAATGACCTATAATGTCCAAATTCATAACATCTTGTGAGTGAATAGTTTGATCTTAGGGTATGAAGATGGATTGTATGGAATTTCATCCTCTTCAAAATGAGTTTTGGATGGGTCATTTCGCATAAAGTATAAGAAAGTTATGCTTGGTAAAAGTTGAGTTGACTTTTCTTGCAAAACCCTAATTTAGCAACTTTTGAATCTTGATGAATTGTGAGCAATCCTTGATGAACCATGATAAACCCTTGATCAAATGATGAAATAAAATTCAAAATGAGAATGTTGACAAAAAATCTTGAATTTTGACTGTATGTAGGTCACAGTTGACTTTTGCCTTAGCACCGTCGATTTTTGGACCTTTGAGCAATTGACTGAGCAAACTTCCTCTGCAAGGCTTGAAACTTGACATGGATGATCTTGAGAACATATTAGGACATTGGGGAGAACTTGAGATCATTTGTACTCAAGGATCTTGATGCAATGTGAAACCCTAATTTGGGATAGACTGCCTTAGGAGATAGCTTGTTTGGTCAATCCTTGAGCAACCTTGAGCAACTTGGAGATTCTTCTTGCAATGTTTTGAGAAATATGGGAGGGAAAATTTTGGGGTACAACAGCTGCCCCTGTTCAATCTTCTTAAACTTGAGGATGTAGATTGACTTTCATGCCTTTCATGATCCGAAGGTGGAAGATGATTGAACACTAGAGTGCCCAGAAATTTGCACTCGCATGAAGTGGTATCAGCCTTGTGAAGTCGGGAATGGGCTTACAAATGCCATTTGGAGATTGTTGGCGGGAGGATGGGATTAAAGATTCCATCTGCAGGAGTGTCGATCGCATAAGATATTCCTTAGCGAGAACTTACATACCTGTTGTTGTAGAAGATTCCGCTGGGGAAGTCTGATCTTGCTGAGATTTAGGAATTTGCTTGTACTTCAACTGAGAGAACATCTCTTCTGAGTTTTAAGAACTTGTCTGTAATTCAACTGGGGGGAAACATCTTCATCGAGATTTAAGAACTTGTCGCGATTTAGAACCTTATCTGTAATTCTACTGAGGATAATTCAGTTGAGATTTAAGAACCGATCAGTACTTCGACTGAAGGAAACATCTTCATCGAGATTTAGGACTTGTCTGTAATTCAACCAAGGATAACTCTGTTGAGATTTAAGAACTGTCAGTAATTTGATGGAGGAACTTTGTCGAGATTTAGAACCTTATCTGTAATTCAACTGAGGATAATTCAGTTGAGATTTAAGAACCAGTCAGTACTTCGACTGAGGGAAACATCTTCATCGAGATTTAGGACTTGTCTGTAATTCAACTGAGGATAATTCTGTTGAGATTTAAGAACTGTCAGTAATTCGACAGAGGAACTTTGTCGAGATTTAGAACGTTATCTGTAATTCAACTGAGGATAATTTGGTTGAGATTTAAGAACCGGACAGTACTTTGACTTGGAGGAAACATCTTCATTGAGATTTAAGAACTCGCCCATAATTCAACTGAGAAAACTCTGTTGAGATTTAGGAACTCGTCTGTAATTCGATGGAGGAACTTTGTCGAGATTTAGAACGTTATCTGTAATTCAACTGAGGATAATTTGGTTGAGATTTAAGAACCGGTCAGTAATTCGACTGAGGGGGAAACATCTTCATCGAGATTTAAGAACTCGCCCATAATTCAACTGAGAAAACTTTGCTGAGATTTAGGAACTCGTCTGTAATTCGACGGAGGAACTTTGTCGAGATTTAGGACATTGTCTGTAATTCAACTGAGAAAAACTCTGTTGAGATTTAAGAACTTGTCAGTAATTCGACTGGAGGGAAACATCTTCATCGAGATTTAAGAACTCGCCTGTAATTCAATTGAGAAAACTCTGCTGAGATTTAGGAACTCGTCTGTAATTCGACGGAGGAACTTTGTCGAGATTTAGGACCTTGTCTGTAATTCAACTGAGAAAAACTCTGTTGAGATTTAAGAACTTGTCAGTAATTCGACTTGGTAAAAGTTTCATAGCTTTGAATTTTGTGAGAACTTAAATGCATCCTTCCTGAAAGGTAAAGGTTAGTTGTATGTAATGCATGATATGTATCAGGCAATGATGTTCTCAGAATAAATGAGATTGTGTTGTATGATGCGTATATGCATGTGTCATGATGTATGGAAATGTAATGTTTTTTAGCTGGGGAAAATAAATCTTGGATAGCTGCTGGAGAAAAGAGTTGAATTCTTCGTTTCTGCTGGGGATAGAGAATGAAGATGACTGTGAGAATAAACCTGCAGGGGAGGATAAATCTGTTGGGGAATAAACCGATGAGGAGATTATTCTGTGGGGAAGAGATGTTATGTTGAGGATTACACTGATAAATTCTGCTTGGGATGAATTACCATTACTGGAGATACTGAATTCTGTTAGGGATTGAATTCTTGTTTGTGAAAAGGAAAGAACTCCGCTGGGGATGATCTTTCAGTTGCGACTTCACTGGGGATAACTTTTTAGGCTCTACTGGGGACAATCTTTCAAAGTCTACTGGGGATATTTTATACTCCGCCAGGGATAATAAGACTTTTAGTGTTGATGGTAGATAAACTCTGCTTGGGGAGAATATTACCGATTCATTCACAGTTGCGAGTCTCAGCTGGGGAGAGCTAACATTACTATCTTTTTCTTACTCTGCGGGGAGTGACTGTTACTGGGATGCGTGCTAAGGATATGACGATGGCTTTGCATCGAGACTTTTCTGTCCCTGTTTCTACGGGAGAAGGTGCCTGCGGAGGCCTTGTGGATCGAGTATTATCCCAACCTATGAGGTGCTTGGTAATTGCCGATTGAAATGACAAATCTTCTTGTGGTAGGTAAGTGACGAGATGACGGGACATAATCGTACGCTTTAATCCCTAACTTTTTCCTGGACTATCTTTTCAGATTTTCAGTCCACCGGGATACCCTTTTTTGCCCAAGTCGCCTTTTCAGGTTTTCGACCTGCCGGGTGTACAAATCTTTTTGTTGTTATCCCTAATTTTTCCCGAACCTTTTTGGTTCGCGGGGATGCCCTTATTTTTGCCTAGGTGTGTCAACCTAGCGGGTCTATGTTCATGCGCAGTATTTTCTGACCATGTCCATGCTCTCAGAGCATAGGGAGTTGTCACTGTCGGTAGTGTCGTGTTGCCATACTACCAGAAGATGTTCGTTTGATCATGCAAGATTTGTTGCGGGAATCCATGTCTAATGCCCCAAGCGATTCAGATGGAGATTTCCCCCTGGCCATTTGGCATCTTTGAGAGATTCCTTGAATCTTGACTTAACTACCCCAGATGATGGACAATGATCGCGTCTGCCCCTTGGTTGGAAGTTCTTTTTTTTTTCACTTGAGGTGACCCTTTTTATTGAAAAGGTTTTTGTTCACTAGATATTCGTCGCACGAATTTCTCTGCTGTTTGAACAAATAGTCATATGCAAACAATGTTATTTTAAGAATGCAAAGCTTATGTCTGTCTTGAAGTTTTTGAAAATGCATTTTTTTCAGTAAGATAGAAAAATTTTGTAAAATGTGACGTCAACTCAGGATTTACAGCAAGCCCTATAGGAGTCAGGATACCTTTTGTAACAGTATGCTTTCGAACCAACCCATGCTTCAGCTAGGACTTTTAAGGGTTTTAATGTGGCCTAGTTCACGGTTTAAGAAACAAAGGGTAAAGGCTCAAATTTTATTTGTACCCACCCGTTCTTCGTGATGTTCTTCGATCCTAACCTCAACTAATTGTGCATTTATTCCCGTTTGAGTCTTTGCTCTAATATTCCAGTGATGGTTCAGATACTGACAGTTTATAGGCAATCACTTTGTTGAGAGTTTGCAGGATCTCTTTCTTTTTTATTTTATTATCCCTGTCTTTTGCCTGAACTGTTTCTTTTGTGATTACAGTCAGCGGGATGCCCCAGTTTTTTGTAATTCTCCTTTATAGGTTTTGACTTAGTGGGCTTTTATTTCGAAAGATAATGATTGTCTGTCCTTACGATTATACGAAACCATCACCGTCTTTTATTTTGGAAGGACTTCTTTGATGTCATTCATTATGCAACCGAATTAACTGAGAAACTACCCTGCCCCAGGTTGTGATTAAGAGTTTTAATTTGTGAAAAGAACAACTCCAAGTTCTTTGGCTCAAAGGGGTTGACGAGGGATTATCTTCCTTATAACTCCATTGTTTAGGATTTGAAACAATGCCTGTACATCGTCAGCAGGGTCTATTCAAAAGCATACTGTAGAGATTTTGATATCATTTTCGACATCCTCCCTCTAAAGGCTTACAAATTTCTAAATCGAGAGTTGAACATCACAAAAATGAAATCAATTTGAATATAGTGAATACGAATGGATTGATTCAAAACAGACATATGCAATGCATTGATAAAGTAACAAAGTTTGACATGAATAAATGTTTGAACAATCAAAAGAAAATTACAAATTGAAAATTCTAATGAACAAAAAATTCTTCTCGTCTGGTCTTGTCACTTCAAATGGTGAGCCTTGGAGGGATGGTAGAAGAACTCAGCCTGACCATCTTGTGTGAATTCCAATGCTCCTTCATCAATCAGGTTTTGAATTTTGTACTTCAACTTCCAACATTCGTCAGTATCATGCCCCGGGCTGTTAGAATGGTATGCACACCTTGCATCAGGATTGTAGTTAGGTGAAGAAGTCTTAGGATTCGGATGAGGTCCTACCAACGTCACCAGATTCAATCTCAACAGGTGTTGCAAAGCTTGGGACAGTGGCATGTTGAGCTTGGTAAACTGCCTCTGATTAACCCGTTGTTTATGGCAAGGTTGTTGTTGGACCCTTGAGGTAGTAGCAACTTGGAGAGGTCCATTCTTTACCAAACCAAATCTTTGTTTTCTTGGAGGTTGATTAATGACTTGGTCCCAGGCCTCGACTGTTTTCTTCATACTGTTGTATCTGTCTTGATGAAGCTGGTTGATAATGGTTCTCAGCTCTTCTTGTTATCGAGCTAAGCCTTGGATAAGAGCCATCTACCCCAGCATCTGGGTTTTTATGGCACCTAACTCAGCTTGCAGTTGTTCCAGCCGTTCGTCCTTATTGTCTTCAGGACTTTTCTTGACCAAGTTCCCGATGAGGAGTTTTTTCAACTATTCCTGCCCCTTGAATAGGTTTAGGAATACGTCCCTGAACTGAGTTTCTTGAAGCTCTCTGTTGTCTTGTTGGTGAGCCATTGCTGAAATAAACAGCGAGAACATGAGAGACCTGTACTGGAAGACCTGTTATGCAATGATATGTATGATATATGTATGCAATGTTTTCAAGGATCTCGTGGGGTAAACAAGAAACTGTTAGATTTTGAATTTTGCAGCTTTGATTGAATAAACTTTGTGTCATCAAGAGTCCTTCTTCAAGATTCAAGCTCACCATATCGAGTGGTTCATAGCCACCGACTCAAATTATCGTGTTTTAATCTCTAGACGGCATTGGCTAGAGGAAAATAAATCCCCTTTGCCCCTTGCTGGATGTTTGATTTATCATAATCTGCATCACAAACCCTTGAGATCCTTGAAATGGTTAAGGAAATGTTAAGGCATGATGTTATGATGTGTATGCTATGCGTTTAAGCAAAAATGCGAGGTGATGTAAACAAGTAAATCCGACAAGAAAACCATGTTATTGGATAAGGACTATAAACAAAACCTACAAAGAACTCAAGTTGTCAGATAAAACACACAACGGGTATCACATATAGAAAACATGGTAAAGGAAAACAAGTCACATCATAGCCCTTAAATTTCAAGCTAGCATGGAGTTTAGGTACTACCCTCTTTCAGTTCAGTTGGTTCAACTTGTCCTAGTAATAGTAACCGGGTTCTAGAGGATCTCAATATCACTGACCACCCTCGATCGGTCATAATTCCAGTTTGGCAACCTTTTCTTGCGGTCGGAATCATCGCGAGAGTTTGGTCTCAATGAGTGTAGCATACTGCTACTTTTCTATGGCCAAGTTGGTCAATTATAGGTTCTAAGGTCAGTTGGTGCTTAATGACCCCTTAGAAGACCCATATTCTCCTTGTTCCACCATAAGGGATATCGGTACAAACTAAAGTGTCACACCAACGTAGCTACTACTTCAACCGTATCGGTCTACACCGTACAGTTCCCTCACAGTCTATTGCTACTTACCTAAAAGGTATCCCCCAGATCTGGGTTAGGATCTATAGTAACTCTGATTCAAACCCACAAAGATAAAGCATACACATCAAACAATTGAAAACATTATGATGAACTAATCCTAAGGTACACCCCACTTATTAATTCCCCAGCAGAGTCGCCAGTTCTATGATACGGTGGGAAGAACTGACAGTTTTTTGGAATGCTGGTTTGCATTTTGCATTTGTGTTTGCGAAATGTCGCGGTAAGCAAGAGTCTCCACCGACTTTTATTTTATCCAACAAGGAAAGGAAAAAAGCACAGAAAAATTCCTTTTTTGAGATTTTTTGAGTACGGGGGGTAGATTATAGAAAGGGAAGGTATTAGCACCCTTTCTATCTGTAGTTATCTACGGGCTCTTAGGTACTTGCTCATTGTTTTCAAAATTGTATTCTTTGTGTTTGTGGATTTTGAAAATTTTTTGTTTTGACTTTGATTTAACTCTTGCTTTTGTCCTCAAGAGTGTAATGAAGTGTTTTTTGAAAACTTGTTTGTAAAAGTGTAAGTGTGAAAGAGTTTTGTTTTATTTGAGCAAGTACTTAAGAACTAATCTACCTACTCGAAAAAAGGAATCATTCTATGCTTGTTTCCTTTAGACAATATTATCCCACTATTAGTGAGTAGGTAGCACCATCATTGGAGTTTGAGGGTCAATTCGAAAGAGGGACACACAGTCATTAAAGCAATGTTAGGATGTCTTAGTGGTAACCCTAATGTCTTAGATCATTTATCCGAGGCAACGATATCCGAGGCAACCTTTCCGAGGCAACTTATGATCTTTTAGACAAGAGGGCGGCCTCTAAAACAACCTATACTCAATGGCCGTTTACGAAGGCAACCAAGTGGGGTGTACCCTAAGTGTGCGCATGTGTGAGTGTGTCGTTTTCAATTATTTTTATCTTTGCACATGTTAAGGGTGATCTAATTCGATTTTAAGATTAGACACTCATTCTTGTCATGCAAACCCTATTATCAAACATCTAGCAGTTGTATAATTTGCGGAATTAAAATGCGGAAATTTAACTAACTATTACAAGGCGTCGGGTATTTACATCGCCAAAAGCAACCCTTTGAAAATAAAAGCGATAAATGTAGAATAAACGTCCTAATTAAACTATTACATCTCATGAGCAGTTACATTAAATATCGTAAAAAATAAATAAATAAAAGCGGTAAAGGTAAATAAACGTCCTAATTAAATTGTTACAAACTGAGAGCAGATAGAATAATTGGGAAAAATAATAATAAAGCGCGCGATTAAAAATTAGATCGACGAGAAATTAGGGTTTTGACCCTTCTATCCTAATTAAAAAAAGAAAATGTTTTTTTGTTGTTTTTTAATATTTTTTTTAAGAAAAGAAATTAGATTTTTAAATTAAATGCAAAATTGATTGGTTATTATATTAATTAATGAAAATAATTAAATGACATATTTTTGGGTTTTTGTTATTTTAGGAAAGAAATAAAATAATTAAAAACCTATTTATTCTAATTAATTTTAATTATGTAAAAAAGAAATTAAATTTTTCTAATAATTAATAACCTAATTAAATTAATTACTTTTTTTTAATAAAAATAAATATCTTGAATTTAATTGGATAGAAAAATGTTTTGTGATTTTTTGATAAAAAAGAAAATAATTTGATGGGTTAGTAAAATAAATAAATGAAATAATATAAATATAAAAGAATTAGAGAAAAGCAAACTGGGCCTGCAATGTGGGGGTGCAATCATCAGAAAAATCTAGGCCCGAATCTTCGAAAGCTTCATGCTCTAACTATGGTGTTTTTTTTATTCTTGCGTGAAACCTATGATTCAAACATCCATAACTGTTCTATATAAACTCAAGCAAACGTTAGCATACCATAAAATGTGATTAAAATTAGAGATTCAAAATTTAAATATTTACCAAACCGGTGTCGTCAAATGGGGGCGTGCTATACGTGTGATGGATTGCTCTTGGGCCTTGTAAGACTCTTGAGGACTTCAAGAGGATGGTTTGAGGCTTGATGTCAAATGAGAGAGACCGGAACCTCGAGATATGACTTGCACCAATTCTTTGATTTCTGGAGAGCTTTTTGAAGAGCTTTTAGAGAGCTGTTTGAAGAGCTTTTTGAGAGCTTTTTAGAGAGGATTTTCGTCCCTTTCAAGCTTGTATGGCTCTATATTTATAGAGGAGAATGAGGAGACAAGAAAGCATGGAAAGAATCTCCCTCATAAAATTGTGTTTTAAGACCATGATCAAGATTTGAAAAAAATGCCATATTTGATGATTTTATGCCATTTTCACATGTGAATGAACCTGGACATATTTGAAAAGTTATTGCACGAAATCAATTGACATAAACCAGCATAAAACTTTCCCAAAATAGATTCACATCAAAATTTACATTATTTCTATTATTTATTTATTTAATTCTGAATTTTAATGAATAAAATATCAAAATAAATAGCATAAATAGTAGAAAAATGTATGGGTGGGCTTAGAGGTCGTGGACCATGTTAGGAATGAGTTTCAAACTTGAAAAGATAGGCCCATTTGGAAAAAATCCAAGTTTGGTCAATATTTGCTTCATGCATTTTTTCAAAAATTGTCCAACTTTGACAATGCATAACTCCCTCAATTTTGACTCTTTGGAGGTGTTCTTGGACTTTTTAGAAAGTTTGATATGTCCTATAACCAACTCTTTTGGTCTCATATAATTTTGATATTCCATTCTCAAGTTAGAAGCTTTGACAAAAAAGGTGTTTTTGGTGACTTTTCAAAATGACCTATAATGTCCAAACTCATAACTTCTTGTGAGTGCATATTTTGATCTTGGGGTATGAAGATGGATTGTAGGGAATTGAATCCTCTTAAAAATGAGCTTTGTATGGGTCATACTCATAAAGTGTGAGAAAGTTATGCTTGGTAAAAGTTGAGTTGACTTTTCTTGCAAAACTCTAATTTAGCAACTTTTGAATCTTGGTGAATTGCGAGCAATCCTTGATGAATCATGATCAACCCTTGATAAAATGATGAAATACACTTCAAAATGAGAATGTTGACAAAAAATATTGAATTTTGACTGTATGTAGGTCACAGTTGACTTTTGCCCTAGCACCGTCGATTTTTGGACCTTTGAGCAATTGACTGAGCAAACTTCCTCTGCAAGGCTTGAAACTTGACATGGATGATCTTGAGAACATATTAGGACATTAGGGAGCACTTGAGGTCATTTGGACTCAAGGATCTTGATGCAATGTGAAACTCTAATTTGGATAGACTGCCTTAGGAGATAGCTTGTTTGGTCAATCCTTGAGCAACCTTGAGCAACTTGGAGATTCTTCTTGCAATGTTTTGAGAAATATGGGAGGGAAAATTTTGGGGTACAACAGACAGTTCAGGGATTTTTTTAGGGATTCTACACAAGAGAACTTCTTAATTTTCTCTCTATTTTTCTAACCTCCTACTCTTGCAAATGCTTCTTCTATTTATAGGCAAGGGGTTTATGCATATGAGCTGATTGGGTTTTTAGAACAGCATGTTATGGTTTGGTTAGATTACAAAGATCAAACTAAGTCAAGTACTCCATAGTCCCAAGATGAAGTACCAAAGTTGCTGGTATTGAGGAGCTACTTCCCATGATTTATGGTGGAATATAATCAACAACAAGCAAGGTATGGGCTTAAGATAAACTTTGTACCAAAAGGCTTGCTTTTCAAGAGTAGCAATGGTGCCTTTATGCCATAAATGGAAAGATCTTTTGGACAATGGCTCAAACACTTGGGTAATAGCTCAAGCTCTTGTGTAAACATTAAATTATGTAGATATTTGCAAGCAAGAAGGTTCGCAACATAAGATTATGCAGCATAGCATAAGGGTTTTGTTATGTGTTCTTCAATAGAATGACTTGCAATTCAAGGATGGATGCCCAACTTCAAGCCCTTGAATCTCCTAGCTCAAGTATGATAAATTCATGCTCTTGGATGTTTTGGAAAGCTTGAAATATCCTCTATAACTTTCATGTTGTCCATTTTGACAAAATCATCTTGTAACTATGTGAAAAAATGCCAAGAAGTTGGGATAAAATCCTGAACAAAATCTGTTGAAAATTTCTCTAAGTGTTAAGTGAAAATGTCATGACTTCATGAATTTATAGCTCAAAATCCAAGCACTTCTAGGATTTGATCAGCAAAGCAAAGTTGTAGATCTCATTGGGATCTACAACTTTCATGTTAAAAGTTTTCCTTGAATCATCTTGCATCTTGGTGAAAGAATGGCATGAAGTTATGAAAAAAATATGAACTTTCTAACACTTAGAAAAAATTCTAAGTCTTAGAATTTTGACTTTTCAATTCCTTGATGAACAAGTTTCATATTTTGACATGTCTTGATGAAATTTGATCTTTGGAATGTAATGTTGACCAAAAGGTCAAAGTTTGACTTTCCAGTATGCAATTGACCATTTTACCCTTGTGCCAAATCCAAGCCTAAATTGATGTATCAGTGCTGTAAACTTGATGTCATAGAAGATCTTGTGAGAGAATCCTTGAGAAATGAGAGGGAAAATTTTGGGGTACAACAATATTCAACAACAACAATGTATTCGACAACGTTGGCATAAGCCTACAACTTAATCAACTTATCCCACTGCTAAATTATTTTCATCACTAATAAAATACTAATTCAGCCATTTAAAATATATATAGTCCATTGTTAATTGTTCTTCCTATACTAATTTATTATACAACTAATGGATGTGCCATTTTCTCCATAAAACTAGCTTCTAGCAACTAAATTTAATTTACTGCTACTGAAAACAGTGACATTCATATATACTGCTATTAGCTATTACTGATATCATTTAAAAATTATGCAGCACGGTGCCATAGAAAGACAAAACAGAGAAACAGAGATAGAAGTAAGTACCCCTGCCTCACAGTGCCAAAGTGGCACTTTTTCTCCCCACCTCTCACTTGTGCCGGTCAGCACAACTCCTTCTCCAGGCCATAACGGTCATTATACCTTCCCTTCTAGCTTGTGACGGTTGTCACAGGCACTTCCCCTCACCTACTAACGATCGGCATCAAACCCCCATTCTATGATTCTCTGTTACTTCTCTAGTTTCCTTCGTATCCATATATTTTTCAACGGAACAATCTATCAACAACACACAAGAATATGAAAGTTTCACCCATATTCATCACTAATTAATTCATAACATCAATTTCCATAAACAAACACAAACAGAAATAAATTTACGCCCTAAATCCCCACATACAATTCCTCATAAGCCCCATTATAGGATAAGAAAATCCACCCTTACCTTGGATTGGAGATCGCTCTATAATTCTGATTGCAACCCGCTGCTGCCATTTCTCCAAACCTTCATTCTTCTTCTCTTCTCCATGTACTGCATCCTTTTCTTTTCTCTTTCTCTAAAACCCTTATTCTTCCTTACAACCACTTCTTATTCTCTCTTCTACTTTACAAAAAAACCTAATTCCTTCTTATTCACCTTTAACATATAATTTCTATTATTAATTCTATTGGGCCTAATATTCACACCCCACTTTTTACTACCAACAACACTTTAAATTAAGCCCATAAGAAATAATAATAGTATTATTATAACACTATTTTCCACCACTTAATCAACTCAATAATATTCCAACATAATAATATTATTTCTAATATTATTTCTCCGATGAAACCGACTAATTTATCTGAATATCAACTTACTGTTCAACTCAACATAATTATCCAATTGTGATTTTTAGAATAATACTGACAATTCTCTACTTCGACAATATCCAATAATTAAATCTTTAATTAAATAATTAATTAAATTCGGGGCGTTACAGTCTTTGATTCCCAAATTATGTCTTTTTCTTGGAAAATGGTAATCAGAAAATCCCTTTCAAAATAAATAAGAATTGTAATTGAATCTGCATAATCACTTGCTATATGTGTCAGTTTCTAAAAGCAATCATAAATCATATGTGCAGATTAATTAAAAAACCTGTTGAGTACAATGACCATGCACCCTCTCCCAACTTTGAATATCCGGCGTATGTGGCCGAAGAAGAAGAATATAATGAAATCCCAGAAGAGGTTTCATGATTTCTCGAGCGCGATGAAAGTACCATTCAACCATAAAAAGATCCGTTTGAGACAATTAATTTGGGTTCAGAGGAAGATCCAAAAGAAGTCAAGATTGGAGCATTGCTTCATCCCAATGTGAAGAGCAGGTTGATTGAATTGTTGAAAGAGTATGTGGACATCTTTGCTTGGTCATACCAAGACATGCCAGGATTGGATAATGATATTGTGGAACATCATTTGCCCCTAAAGCCAGAATGCCCACCAATCAAGCAAAAGTTGCGAAGAACTCACCCTGATATAGCAGTAAAAATTAAAGAAGAAAGTTTAAAGCGGATTAATGCCGGTTTTCTTGTGAAATTATTGTACCCTCAGTGGATTTCCAATATTGTCCCCCAATACCAAAGAAAGACGGAAAAGTTCGCATGTGCATTGATTATAGAGATTTAAACAAAGCTAGTCGAAAAGATGACTTTCCATTACCACATATTGATATGTTGGTCGATAGTATAACAAAATTCAAAGTATTCTCGTTCATGGATGGATTTTCCGGAAATAATAAAATTAGAATGGCTCCTGAGGACATGGAAAAAATAACGTTTATCACACCCTGGGGAACATTCTGTTACAGAGTGATACCCTTCGGGTTGAAGAACGCTGGTGCAACGTACCATAGGGCTATGACAACCCTATTCTATGATCTAATGCACAAGGAAATTGAGGTATATGTTGATGATATGATTGCTAAATCCCATACTGAAGAAGGGCATATAGAAGATTTGTTGAAATTGCTTCAGCGTTTGAGGAAGTACCATCTCCGCTTGAATCTAAATAAATGCACCTTTGGTGTCCGATCACGAAAATTGTTAGGTTTCATTGTCAGCCAAAAAGGAATTGAAGTTGATCCTAAAGTTAAAGTGATTCAAGAAATGCCAGCGCCAAGAACTGAAAATCAAGTTAGAGGCTTCCTTGGGCGTTTGAATTACATTTCCAGATTTATCTCCCATATGACTGCAATGTGTGAACCGATCTTTAAGTTGTTAAAGAAATATCAAGGTTGTGTATGGACAGATGATTGCCAAAGGGAATTAGAAAGTATTAAAGAGTATCTTCTTGAACCTCCTATCTTGCTCCCTCCTGTTAAAGGAAGACCGTTGATTATGTATCTGACAGTGTTAGATAATCCTATGGGCTGTATTTTGGGACAACAAGATGAAACATGGAGAAAATAATATGCCATTTATTATCTGAGCAAGAAGTTTACTGATTGTGAGTCGCGGTATTCTATGCTGGAAAAAACATCAAAATGTAAAATATACTTCTTTCCTCATCCCCACAATCTATTTTTGTATATAAACTTTATAGCCAAAATACATAAATTTTCAAAGAGGTTCCTGCAGATTGTCGTAGATGTTTAGAGTGCTAATAACTTCCCTTTGCATAACCAACCCTAGAACTTAGATTCTCTCCCCCTCTTTTTTGGGTTATTCGCTCTTTTCCCATTCCTCTGGAAAAATAAAGCACGGTGGTGATTTTTATTTGATTTGTGTGAGTTAAGTCAATCCAATGGCTTAGTCTCAACATTTCTACCGCTACAACAAGACAGAAGCTCGCCTAGCGAGATATGTGGTCACTTGACGAGGCTGACAACACATATTTGATTTTTTTCGACTCAATTTTTTGATAACGTCCTAGTTTAATGAATGTTTGGTATTGTTAGATGCCAATTACCATTGTTGAGTGTTGTTTGATTTTGACTAATGACTTGTTAATTATTTTACCTAATCTTAATAACTAATGTGTTTATGTGTTGTATTCAAAGATACAATTGATATGTGATGTGACCTTATGTTATGGTGATGTTATACTGGTGTATTCGGTACAAAGATGGAACCATTGTTGAATTATGTAGGTGAAGGTTAAGGTGAACCTCGTATGTTGCACCCCAAAATTTACTCTCTTGATTCAGGCTTATGTTTCATCATAAACATCATATTGCATTGCATTCATTTTTGTAATGGGATCAGGGTACTCTGGTTCTGAATTTGTCCACAAGTTGTGCTGGTCGATGGCATTGACAATTAGTGTAGGAAGGGAGCTCATTCTCTCAAACTTTGGGTTCTCAAGTCACAACGGTCTCTCATGTCTGAAGACATTTCATCCATCTCATTGGATCATCAAAAGGTTGAAGATTTTGTTGATTTTAAAGGGAATCACATTCTCTTAAATCATCGGTCAAAATTAGGTTTTTGTCCAAATTGAAGTGATTGGGGTTTAGATGAGCCAAATTTTGAAGTATCATCTTCTCATCATCATGGGAATCAACTTTGTTCAAGAGATCTTTCAAGATGTCCAGTGGAATTAGGGTTTTGAAGCTTGATCAATTATCTCCTAACACAAGGTGCAAAAATTAGGGTTTTGGATTTAATCAGGATTTTTGACTTTTTCATCCAACCTTGTTTCCATGCTTCACTACATGTTATTAAGCATCTTTGACTGAAATATTGAGGCTCAATTCTTTATTGGAAACAGTTCAATTGATCAAAAGGGCTAAAATGGTCATTTGGACCAAAAGTCAACAAAGTCAAGAGTTGACCAAGTGGACTTTTGGTAAACCCTCAATTTAAACATTCTCATTTCATATTTCATGGCTAATTTCATCATTAAATCAAGGGAATTGAAGAATTTAGGGTTTTCTTGTTCATGAAGATATTTGAATTTTTTTGAAATTTCTAAGTGTTCATAGTACATAACTTGGCCCAATCATAACTTGAGTTGGGTTTAATTTGTTTGAAGAAAATGATACATATTCATAAAGCCCTTGAAAAATTATAAAAATTTGTATCAGTGTGTGTAAAGCTCAAAAATGAACCATTTGAGAGAAAAATGGCTTGGAAGTTTCATGTACAAGACAAGAATTTTGGCTAGACAAGCAAGTATGTCACGCGCGTAATTTCATCAAACACTTGGTATACCATTTTGTGGGATTAATTTCTTGTGACTCAATCCTCAATTTGAAAAATTAAAAAGAGCATTTTATGGTTTTCCATGAGAGCTTCTCATTGAGATTTGAATCATTCAATTTGGCCAAGGATTGAGTGAGTTATAATACCTCAAAGTTGGTATCTCAAAGGTGACTTCATGCACACCATGTAAGCCAGGAACACGCGGAGACCTAGGCAAGCTAAATCACTTTTTTTTTCTCAACTTTGCAATATCATATCTCTATTAATTCAGATTCAATTTAATAAATTCAAAGCCCTTTGATATTCTACATTGTGAGAGCTTTTGAAAGGCCCCCCAAGCATCCAAAACACACGAGTGTTTTTTAGGATAATTGAGTATCAAGTTCGGTCATGGAACTGTAGCTTGCACGCCTATTATGGTCAGGATTTTGGTTATGAGCCATCTCAGGTTTATTGGCATGTGATAGCATGCATTCACTCACTCTCATCTTACCAAATAAGGCAATTCCACCCACACTTGATGCATTGTATGCTTCCCCATCACATTTTTCTATTTTTAGCAAAATACACCATTTCAAAAAAAAAAACTGACCTCGCGTGAAATAGAGGGCCTCACATTTATTTCTCATTTTTTTCTACTCACCTCACACCCTGGCTGAGCTCACAAAAACGTAAGCTCCAACCTGTCCATTTTTTTCTTCTGATTTTTGAAGCAACTTTTAACTAACGGTTTTTTAAGCTTCAAAGACACTCCTACCCTCAGCTCACACTGGCTATATAACCATAACTTTAGATTCATTTTGGAGGAAGCTTCGTGGAGAAGAAATTCCATATATGACCTCAAGTTTTTCCTCTCTCAAAATTCTGCTTCTTGTTCTTCATTTCTCAAGTTACTGAACTTCATTCTCTCTAGATTCCCCCACAGTGTAGCACAAGGATCAAGATAGAACAATTCTCTCACGAGTTCAGAGGCAATAATTAAGTTTATTTCTCAACTTAAGAGGTACTTTCTGATCTCAAATTCTCCATCTATAGTTTGTTTTCTTTGGTTTCTAAGCTGTTAATTATGTTGATGCATGTTTATACTTCATGTTTGAAGCCTTACTTTGATCTAATTTGAGTTGGTCGACATGATTTGAACTTCTGAAAATTCATGTTCAGTTGGTTTTTGCGATTTTCGCGTCCAAATTTCTAACTCTCTAGTTAATCTTTTTGAAATCTATAAGTAGCACGATGTAGATGATATATCTGGCTTCATATTAAGATTTGAATCACTAATTTTGGTGAAGAAATGAAGTAGAAATCATGATTTGAACATAGGGACTTGAAACAGAGAAACACGCGTTATATGGTTTATCTTGAGGAAGAAGATGATTGCGTGGCAGCATCTGTTTGGCTGGCTTAGTTTTTTAATGAAATTTCATAATATTTTGTTTTAATTAATTTTATTTTAAAATAGTTTTTATATAATTTTCAAATTTAGTTTGACACATTAGCTAAATTCATTTATTAAATGTGTTAAATTAATTAATGTTTTCATACATATTTTGTTTAATTATTATTTTTTGACTTTTCTTTCACAAAAATTCCACCAAAAATATTTTGGACATTTTTATTGGTCTATTTTAATTTTTTAAATTTTTTTAAAATTTTACCATTTTTGATTGTTTAATTGTTTTGTGAGATTCAAGAGCTTTTTAAGCATTTTTATGTCATTTTCACATTTATTATAGGACCTTTTCCCAACATAAAAATTCACAAAAAAAATATATCTTAGGCTTTTCTATTAGCATATTTGTGATTTCTTAATTTAATCTTCATTTTCTAGCATCTTTGGTCAATTATATAATTCTTAGGGTTTAATTAGGTAATTAATCATAATTTTCATATTTTAGTTTTATTTCCCAATTTCCTTTATTGCTAAAAATACCAAAAAAATCTTTTCTGACCTTTTAAGGCTCTTAGGTCGACCCTTGATTTTTTATTTTATTTTTTATCTTGTTTTTTCCATTTATTTTGAAAATTAAACATTGATTGTATGATTTTGTTGATTTTTGCTTGCTTAGCACAAGCATCTGATTTGCGACCGATAGATTTCATTCAATTCTAACATACAAATACACAATAGAATGATAACTTCCCAGTAGGATCATGTTCCTATAAGTTAAGCCACAATAGAATACTAGAAACAAACTAATGACCTAATACTAGGAAAAACAAAACTTAACTAAAAATTAGGAAACATATTTGAAATGTTCAAAACAAAACGAGAAATAGCAGGAAACTGAAGTCTGCAAACATGGCAACAATTCTAAACACAATATGTAACACCCCCCATTTCTTTAGAGACTTCAAACACCAAGTTTAGTTCTCAGGTCTTCAAACTTGCTTGCTTATAAAGTTGAGTAAAAATATGTTATTTGTTCTTCAATTTTGCAGTAAACAAGAGTTACAACATAATCCTTCTGCACCTCCCTCACAAAAAAATAGCTTGATGTTGAAAAGTTTATTTTTTCCGTGAAATATTGGATTATGAGAATAGCTATTGCAGCTTGATTATTAACAAAAATCTTAGTGTCTTCTTTCTGCTCAAGATGAAGATCACTCAATATCTTCCTTAGCCACAAATCTTGATTTACAGCAGCAATAGCATCAACAAATTCTGCTTCAGCAATAGATTGAGCCATTGTTTCTTGTTTTTTTGAACTCTATGAAAAACTCTTGTTCCAAAGCTAAAACAATACCCTGAATTGCTTTTCACATCATCAATGGATCCCGCCCAATCACTGCCAGAGAACCCAAACAACTTGAAGTCCTTGTTTTTCTTGAACTTGATGCCAAAGTTGATTGTGCCTTTGATGTGTTAAACCACCCTCTTAACAACCTTCAAGTGAATTTCACATGTACGGTTCATGAATTGAGATAAAATACTCACATCATTCAAGATGTATGGTATTTTTGCTGTAAGATACATAAGGCACCATGTTGTATCCCGAAATTTCCCCCCTCATTTCATTCAAAACATTCTCCTGGGGTTTTCAATTGCTCAAGGTTGCTCAAGAATTAATCAGATAAATTCTCCACTTAAGCAATGGGTTCACAACTAGGGTTTCATATTTCACAAGGAAATTTTGGTTTTTAAGGTCTCAAGTATTTTTAATGGTTTCTTATATATCTCAAATAATGCTCATACCAAGTTTCAAGCCTTGCATCACAAGTTTGCTCAGTCAATGGCTCAGATGAATAAAAATCAATTATATTGGATAAAAAGTCAAATATGGTCAACATACAGTAAAACTTCAAGATTTTTGGTCAAAATCAACATCTTGAAGTCACATTCATCATTTGATCAAGAGTTGATCATGGTTCCTCAAGAAAAGCCCTCAAATCATCAAAAGTTGCCAACTTAGTGTTTCCCTAAGAGAAGTCAACTAAACTTTGACCAAGCATAACTTTCACATGCTTCATCAGTTTTTCCTCAACGACGGCTCATTTTGAAGGAAATTCAATTCTATACCACTTTGTCACTCTAAGATTAAGTCCAAAAAATTCTTAATTTAAGAGATATGAGCTAATACGTTACATGTCATTTCAAAAGTCAACAAAAGAACACATTTTGTCAAGGCAACTTACATCAAGATAAAGTCTCCAAATGCAAAAATGATCAAAAGAGGGATTGTATATGACATCTTGAGCTTTCCAAAAAGTCCAATATCTCCTTCAAAGGATAAAAAATTGAGAGATTTATGACCAGTGCAAGTTGGGAAATTTTGAGCAAGTTCACGAAGTTCAAATTGAGCAAACTTGATATTTTGGACGATTTGCCCATTGTTTTAAAGTCCAAACATGTATTACACTCCTTATACACCTCAAATATTTTTCATGCACCCTTTGACCTACTTTTGTTTTAATTGTTTTGATTTATTCATTAATATTTCAAAAATAAATAAGATAAAATATAGGCCTTTTTTACACAAGGTCCAACTCCACAAATATTTGACCTAATTTGTCCTATATAGTCTCATTCTCTTCATACGAACACACACAAAAACCCTTGCCTCAAAACTTGTCAAAAAAATCTCAAAATTTTCCAAAGAAACCTAAAGAACTTCAAACCCTTATCGCAACCCTTTCACTACAAACAAGTCATCTCATTCACTTCCAGGAATCCAATAGGGTAAGGCTGGATCGATCTCCATGATCAAAAGCGGGTAAAAGCATACATACATGCCATATCGGTTTTAACACTACAAAAATTCCTAATATTTATTTTCCTTGTGTTTGATTGTATACTAACTTGTTTAATGTGTTCATAAGGATCAACAATGTAGGAATGACCCCTTAGGAGAGTCCCATAATGGTCGGATGGTGCAGAGCCATGTTAGCACTGATCCATGAAGTTTTCTTAGTAGCTCTTAAACCCTTATAATTTAGACTGAAATAACCATCCCATTAGATTCTTAGCCCTTGATTTATGGGAGAAGGGTCCCCTGGATTGTTAATATTGTATGTATTGCAGGTTTGAAAGAAAGGGGCAACCGGAGAAGACGGTCGGAGCTAGGTCACTGGTGTCTCTTTGGTTAAGGAAGTATTCTTATATTATATATTTATTGTTTGATCATAATTACCGGATGTATTACCGCCCAACGGTTGAAGCGCGCGCGATAAGGTCTTAGTATGCCAAGGCGTAGGTTCGATCCCAGCCTTTTGGCATTTTTTATGTTTTTTTCTGATTTATTTGCCTTGCAGTTTTCAAAACACGCTGAAGCTATTTCCTAACACCAAGGCGCGCTTGGCCTAGTGGTGAAGGTGTTGAGTGAAAGGACATGGGCGTGGGTTCAACACCCAGCCCTGGTAACTTTTTTAAAACCATATTTTTAAAACTATTTTCACTTTTAAAAACTCTAAATTCATCAAACTAGACCATGTTTTTTTTATCAATTAATTTTATCACAAACCCTTATCAACATTAGGGTTTAGTTTTTGGTGAATTAATAAACTTTCTTCTTTTTTTAATATAAATTAATTAGGTTTTTTTAGGTCTTTTTAATTAATTAAAATCGATTTCGGGTTTGATTAACTTAATTGGTCAATTTCCTTTTTCCCAAATTAAAATTAATTAGGTTATTAGGTTTATCATAAAATCTTTTCTAACAAAAATCAATCCAAGCAATTTCTTTTTCCTTTTCCTTTCTTACCGCTTCACGTATTTTATCATTTTCGCATCTTTCGATTATTATAACTGCTTACGGTTTGTAATAGTTAATTAGGGTTTCTATTTCCCCCCGTTTTTATTATTTGTACCCCCACTCCAGAAGCCTTGTAATAGCGTAGGAATATTTAATTTCTGCCTTTACTTTCTGCATTTATCGCTTTCCATATAACTGTTTAGCTTAATAAGATTGTATGGCAAGACATAAAAGCCAATGATAGCTAACCTAATGCAAGATAAATTAATTCAATTCAATACACTCGCACGCACGCAACTCTAGGGTAACCTCACTTGTTGCCTTCAGAAAAACAGTCATGTCCCTCGAACGTGGGGATGCTTTAGCACTGTCCCTCGATTAAAAATATCGTAGTCCCTCGATGACCCTTTTGATGCTAACTTCGGTAAACAATCTAGTCCCTTACAAATTGCTAAAGTGCTTCTACGAGTTGCCTTTATGATTGTACCATGACCCACGCCTGTCCTTTCACATCCAATAGATGGGGTTACCTACCAACTAATGGTACGGTAAGCACTACCTCTAAAAGGAGGAGGAAAATGATAAGAAAGACTTTGAGTAGGTAGATAGCTCGTAATCGCTTGCTCACAAACGAAACAAAATTTTTTTTACACAAACACTTTCAAAAAATATTTCAAACTGACACTTTGTACGCATTCTCTAGAATCATTACAAAGTTGCCTCACTATTGGCATTTTCAAAATATTTTCAAACATACACAAGCACAAAGCATTTTCAAAAAAAGTGAGTTAGCGATTAAGAGCCCGTAGATAACTACGGATAAAAAGGGTGCTAACACCTTCCCTTTTCATAATCTTCCCCCGAACTCAAAATAAAAAAAAAAGGTCTTTCCTGTTCTTTTCACCCTTTCCTTATTGGATAAAAGAAAATTCGGTGGCGACTCTTTCTATCCGCTACATTGACGATAAAACGCAAAGCCAAAAGCCAGTTCTTCCACTGTATTACAGAACTGGCGAATCTGCTGGGGAACTATTAAAAATAGGGGTTACCTTTAGAGTTAGATCATTTTTAAATTCCTTCCTTGTTTTCCTTGTATGCTTTAAATTTGAGGGTTGCTCGAGTTTACTTTTCTTGCAAAGATCCTACACCCGGATCTGGGGGCATTTTAGGTAAGTAGCTATAGATCATGGAAACTATACAGCGTATACTGATATGGTTGAAGTGATGGCTACGCTAGTGCGACACATTGGTTTGTACTAGTGTCCCTCGAGTCAGTCAGGGAGAATACTAGGTTGTCGCATAGTGTCATAACCACTAACTGACCTTTAGAATCTTAATTGACCCAACTTAGCCATTAGAAGGTAGTGAGATAGCCGGCTTTGGTGCAGTCCGAAGGTGGTTGATACTCAATACTATGCTCATTGAGATTCGAATCTCGAGTTTTGTTTGGCGGAAAGTCAGTTTCCGTGCTAGATAAAGCTTGTGGGAAAATCAGTGATATTGAGATTCCTAGAACTCATTTACTTCTTTAGGACAGATTGAGCCAACTAAAACTTCAAGAGGGTACTTACCTATGAACCTCATGCAAGCCTTAAACCTAAGGCCTTGTATGATTTACTTGTTTTTTATTATCTATTTAAACATGACATCATAACATCATAACATCATATCATGACTAACCATTTCAAGGATCTAAGGGATTTATTTTTTTTCTATGTTGCAGGGTCATGCCTTCTAGTCGTAGAAATACCATCCGGATCAACTTCGTAAGGATACCTTCTATAATACTGTGGGAGAACTGACTTTTGGTTTTGCGTTTTATCACAAATGTTGTGGATAGCAAGAGTCGCCATCGACTTTTCTTTTATCCAATAAAGGAAAGCGTGAAAAGAACAGGAAAGACTTTTGAGAATTTTTTTGAGTTCGAGGGATAGGTTATGAAAAGGGAAGGTATTAGCACCCTTTTCATCTATAGTTATCTACGGGCTCTTAATCGCTAGCTCACTTTTTAAAATTCTTTGTGAATGTGCAAGTTTGAAAATATTTTGAAAATGCCTAAGTTCGGCAACTTTGTAATGATTCTCGTATCAACTGAGAATGCATACGAAGTGTTTATTTTGAAAATATTTTAGAAAAGAAGTGTTTTGTGTGAAACACGTTTTTGTTTGTGAGCAAGCGACTATGATCTATCTACCTACTCAAAAGCCTTTCGCATTATTTTCCTCTTCCTTTAGATAGTGTCATTAGTTAGTAGGAAGCCCTATCATTGGATGTTTGAGGGACAGGCGCGGGTCGTCGTACAATCATATAAGGTAACTCGTAGGACTCTTTAGCAATTGTCTTAAGGGATTAAGATCATTTACCGAAGGTAGCATCGAAGGGTCATCTAGGGACTACGATCTTTTAACCGAGGGTCTTTGCTAAAGCGTCCCACGTTCGAGGGACATGACTGTTTTTATCCGAAGCAACAAGTGAGGGTCACCCTAGAGGTGCGTGTGAGCGAAGTGTGTTATGATTCAGTTATTTTAATCTTTGAGATTAGGGTTAGCTATCGTTTTATTTTTAGATCTTATCATACAAACCTAATTACTACGCAGTTATATATACATACATGCATAATTAATGGTGCGGAAAGTAAAATGCGGGAAGATAAAAAAACTAAGCTATTACAATGCTTCGGGGATGGGGGTACAAAGCCATAAAACGGGGAAAGAAATAGTTAAACCCTAATTAAGACTATTACAGAACATTAGCAGTTACATAATAATAAATAATTTCTAATGCGAAAAAATAATAGAAACGCGCGAAGGTTGTAAGAACAAACGAAGAGACTAATTAATGAAAATGTAATTGACGATTTACATAATGACTAATTGATTTTTGTTTATTTTTTTGAGGAAAAAAATAATTAAAACCTAATAAAACCTAAGTTAATTTTAATCGAAGAAAAGTAAAATTAGATTAATTAATTTTGATTAATTTATTTACGAAAAAAATTGAATTGAATTTAAATAAATAAATAAAAGTCGGGTTGATTTTATCCTAAATCTAGGTTAGTTTTAATTAATCAATTAAAAAAATTAATTACGTTCTCTTTTTTTTTAATTTGTAAAAGAAAAGCAAAATGGGCCTGCAAAGAGTAAACTCAGGGGGGTGAGAAGCCTGAAATCATTGGGCCCAAAAAAATGAGCCTAGATTACTTGCATTGGATCTGGTGAGGATGGCCCTTGAAGGTTCATGGTGGGGGAATGCATCTGAGACGCTGAATCTGGATCTATTGAGATCTGATGGTCAGGATATGAGATGTACGATGTGCGTGTTGGGTTGCTTTGCACTGGATCCGCAAGAGAAAAGTATGAAAAATAACATGCCAGGGGCAGGTATCGAACTCATGCCCTGGCACACTAACACCTTTACACACACACGTTTATCGTTGGGGAGGTCGTTACATCCATTAATGTAAATCAAACCAAAAATACATAACATAAAATTGAATAAGATGACCAGAGAAGCGCCGAAGCCCTAGCTCCGGTCGTCTTCTTCGACAAGCTACAAAAACAAAACCTACAAAAATAAAAATATTAGTGATCTAAAATAACATACCCCCCCCCCCTAATTCGACCCTCTTGAGTTCGAATATGGGGTTTGTTTTGACTAAAAATTCCTTTAGAATGATATGCAAATAAATTGTGTTTGACTTCCCTAACCATGTCATCTTTCGATCCTAACATAGAACCTTTGATTTAACCACCCATAACTGATCTATAAATTCACATAAACTCAATCAAACGTTAGTATGCCAAGAAATGTGATTAAAATAAGAGATTCAAAATTCAAAACCTGACCAAACCGATGTTGTCAAGTGGGATGTTCTGGGTACAGTGGGACATGCTGATGGACTTGAGGAGACTTCTGGGAATCTCAGTAGTGATGTTTGATCACTTGTTTGGGCTGAGAACTTCTGGAAATTAGGATTCGATGTTTGGCTTCTTGGAAAATTTTGTGAACAACACTTTAGCTTGGAGGCAGCAGCTGCGTGTGTCCTCTTGTGATCCGATGCTTGTGTATATGTGAGGCATCATATTAGGTTAACAAAAATGGCCTCATATTATGTACAATCAGAGTTATTCAATTGTTTCCAAAACAAATTGAAAACTTTCCAAAACCATGAAGATCCTTCCCAAAATAGATCCGCGTGTTTTTTTATAGTTGGCTGACATGAATTTGGGCTTTTTAATTGATCCAAAACAAGACTTGCACACCTAAGCCCATTTAACTTGTATTTATTTTGAATTAATTTTGATTTTAAATCAATATAATCAAAATAAATAAAATAAATAAAATAAATAAACTAAAATAATGCATGGATGCACTTAGGGGTCTTTAAACAAGTCATGAACACATTTTAGTTCCAAAACTTAGGCCCAATAGCCCAAAATCACCAATTTTCTCAATAGAGAATTCATGCATTTCTCAAAACTTTCCCAACTTGTGCAACTCATAACTTGCTCAATTTTTATCTTTTGAAAGCGATCTCAGACTTTTTGGAAATCTAAATATGTCCTCTTCAATTTCTCTTTTGATCATTTTTGCATTTGAAGGCTTTATATTGATGTAAGTTGCCTTGACAAAAAGTGTCTTTTTGTTGACTTTTGAACTGACATGTATTGCATTAGCTCATATCTTTCAAATGAGGCACTTTTTGGATATGAGCATAAACACAAAGTTGTATAGAATTGAATTTCCTTCAAATTGGGCTTTGGTTGGGGAAAAGTTGATGAAGCATGTGAAATTTATGCTTGGTCAAAGTTTAGTTGACTTCTCCTAAAGAAACCCTAATTTAGCAACTTTTGACTTTTGATAATTTGAGGGATTTCCTTAGGGAATCATGATCAACCCTTGATAAAATGATGAATATCACTTCAAAATGTTGATGTTGACCAAAAAATTGAAGTTTGACTGTATGTTGACCATAGTTGACTTTTTACCCAATACAATTTATTTTCAGTCATCTGAGCCATTAACTGAGAAAACTTGTGATGCAAGACTTGAAACTTGACATGAGCACTGTTGAAGACCTGCGATGAACCATGAAAATCATTTGAGACCTTTAAAACTCATTCTTCATTGTGCAAGATGAAACCCTAGTTGTGGACCCATTGCTTAGGAGGAGGTTTGACTAGTCAACCCTTGTGTAGCTTTAAGTACTTGAGATCTTTGTAAGCATGTCTTGAAGAAAAATGGGAGGGGAAATTTTGGGGTACAACAACTTCCCCTGTTCAATCTTCTTAAACTTAAAGAGTTAGATTGGCATGTCTGCCATTCGTGACTTGAAGGTGGAAGATGATTGAACACTTAAGTGCCCAGAAACATGCACTCGCCGGTGCACCAAGTAACACTTTTGGTTGATTATTTCGGGAATGGGCTTAAAGATGCCATTTGGAGAGGTGACAGAGAGTCATCGGAGATGGGCTTATAGATGCCATCCAAAGTAACCGTTGATAGAAATTAGACTAAGTCTACGCCCGACTTTGTCTAAGAAGATGTATTTTGAGTGAGTATACGCCCGACTTGGTCCAAAAGGATAATCAGAATAAATCTACACTCGATTTAATCTGATACAGAAGATATCTACACCCGACTTCAACTGGAAGAAGTATCAGAATAAATCTACGCTCGATTTAATCTGAATACCCTCATCACAAAGGGGAATAAGAAGAAGACTAAAAAGCCAAAAGTATTTCCTAATATGGGTAGAAGATTCAAGGGTCCAATCAAAAGGGCTCTAGATTTTGAGGTCCCCCTGAATGAAGATGATGACCAAGAGAAAGATGACGAGAGTGTGAAAGCTGAAAAGATTAAAAACCTTGGCTCTGGCCAAGATTCTGATGAAGACTATCCCGTTGAACAGTATCCTCCCGCTGACGATAAATACAAGCAGCTGGAAGATTGACTTAATGCTATAGAGATACAGAAAGTTCCTGGGCTGGACTTTGAAGAGTTGGGTCTTATCTTGGGGGTTGTTATCCCTCACAAGTTCAAAGTTCTTGCCTTTGCCAAGTATGATGGTGTGTTCTCTCCAAAGCTTCATCTAATTTCTTATGTTCAGAAGATCTAACCCCATATTGCTGAAAAAAAAGTTACGGGTTCATTTCTTTTAGGAAAGTTTGTCTGGTACACAACTGGAATGGTTCTATCAGCTGGAAGGAACCAATGTATGTACATGGGAAGACTTGGCTGCTACTTTTTACAAGCAGTATCAATATAATATTGACCTCGCACCGACTTGTGGGCAATAATAAAATATGACTATGGGCTCAAATGAAGGGTTTAAAGAATATGCCCAGAAGTGGAGAGATCTGACTGGAAGAGTTCAATCTTCTCTATCTGATAAGGAGCTGGTTGATACGTTCATTGGAACTTTGACAGGGTCTTTCTATAATCACCTTGTCGGAAGCTCCTCATCTGGTTTTACTGAGCTGATCCTAACTGGGGAACATGTTGAGAGTGGTATCAAGAGCTGAAAAAATTCAAGTGGTTGCGTCTTCAAGAGTTGTAAAGAAGACATGAAAGAAAGAAGCTGATGTTGTTTATGGCCAGAAAGGTCATGTTAGAAGTGACCGCAGTCAGTCTGTAGGAGTGGTTCTAATCTCTAATCATGTGCCTATTCAACAATAACAACAACAACAAGGCAATTAGCGTAGGTCAGACGCACCGAGAAGACAGTTTACTAAGATCAGTATGCCTTTGTCTCAAGCATTGCATCATCTTTTGAAAGCGGAGCTGATAACGGTAAGGGATCCTCCTCAAAATCCCAACACCTCCTCTCCTTGATACAATCCAAATGCAAAGTGTGCATATCATTCCAACAGTCCTGAGCACGACACCAACAACTGTTGGGCCTTGAAAAACAAAATCTAAGACATGATTGACAACAAAGAGATTGAGTTCGATCCTCCCGAGACCCCGAATGTAATTATTGCACCTATGCTGAAGCATGACAAAGTCGTCAGTGCTATTGATGATGTTATTTATATTGCTATTGCAAGTCAACTGGTTACTCCCCTCCCAATTATCAAAGATAATCTATTGCTTGCCGGTTTATTTTTGGGCTGTATTGAAAGATATTACTGTAGCGGTAGAAATGCTCAAGACTAAGCCATTGGATTGACTAGACTTTATACAAATCAAAATCAAAATCGCCACCGCGCTTTATTGTTTCCAAAGGAATGGGAAAAGAGCGAATAACCCAAAAAGATGGGGAAAGATTCAAGGTAAGGGGGTTGGTTATGCAAAGGGAAGGTATTAGCACCCTAAACATCTACGGTACTCCGCAGGAGCCTCTTTGTAAAATCTGTATATTTTGGCTATAAAAACTGTTGTATATGAAATGGATGGTGGAGGTGAGAAAAGAAATATTTTTTATGATTTTTGCACCCGCCGCGGTTGCGAACCTCTAGTGCCTACGTACCACCTTTCATGTGATAGGGGATCAGGGTACACGTAGTTCCTCGTTTAAAAATTTGAAACACAAATGCGTTGGTCAATTTTATGAGATAAAACATCATCGTCATTGTCCGTGTGGAAAACATACCTACTACCCACAATCATGAGAAAGGAGAATTTGCATCATCTCAAAGTGAAGGATACAGCTTGCATTTTAAAATCAACAATGCCTCACTCAACACCCAAGTGGAAAATATCTCTCTTCACTACATATTGTAGAAGTATAGTTGTTTGCATCACTACAAGGATTGACAAGAGTTTAATCTTTTGAGAAAAGTTTAAAGTAAAAGCCAAAGTGGCAAAATGGTTTGAATGAGATTGATTGACTTTTAGTTTTCTCACAAAAAATGTCAAGGTATCATTAAATTGATTGGAATTTATTTATGAAAATGTTTTGAAAACGCATGGACATAAGTCCAAGTTTATCATGAAAATGGTTCAAGTTTCAAAACAAGAAGAGTTTCCAAAAGGAGGAAGAAGATTTTTGAAATTAAAGAAGATGGGAGGAGAAGAAGAGGCTATCCTAAAGCATAAAATAAAAGTTAGGGATAAGAACCATCTAACCAACAAAAAGCCAAAACTTGACATTATGAGCCAAGACAGAATTCTCATTCCTTGGATTGAAACCAATCAAGCAAAGAAATACTAGACCTCTTGAGGGAACTAAACTTCAAGTGTATTAAGTCTTCACAAAAATTAGATAGAGTAACGGCTGTATACAGGTGAATTCCAAATCACAAATAGAGGATGTGATCACAAAACAAACAAGCAACCCAATGTCTTGAGGTAAACCTCAAGAACTCCAGACAAAATAATTAGATAAGATCTCCAAGATAGGTCAAGGTTTCTAATCCTAAGTCCAAGAAAAGTCCCATGCTCCATATTTCCAAGGATAGTAACCAAGTAGTCCAAATACCATTAAAACCTTTTAGGGTTTATGTTGATTATTAAGTATCTTAGGAAAGGAAGGGAAAAATATCAAGTGAGCAAAAATAAAAATGGCAAGAAAATAAATGCTCAAATGAGCAAAGATGAAAATGGCATGAAATGTAAATGCTAAAAGTAAATAGTACATAAAGCATAAAAAAATAATAAAAGCATAAGGTAAAACAAGTCAATAATTAGTGGTTAGTTGGATGACCATCTTGAAACTTGCATTTGGAACTCATTAGAGGATTGGTAGAACCAAAGCCTCTACACAACAAGTTGCATTTGCTTTTTGTCAAGTATATCATCCATTTGGAATTCTCATAAGTACCATTTAATGATCAACGATGTTTAAGTGATCCACATTGGCCAAAGGTGTTGTAGATCCATTAGAGGATTGGTAGAACTAAAGTCTCCACACAATGAATCTCAAGGTTATTGGATTAAAGAGATCAAATTAACATACTTGGGCTTGCAATCATAAGTTTGGGCCACAAATGATCATTTATTTGAATCGGGACAAAATTTAGCGCTATGTTAAGCAATCGTAAGTGGACTTATATAGAAGTAGCACCTATTTTGAGGTCGGTCAATAGCAATTTATGCACCATTTGTTTTGAGACATGATATAGAGATCATGCTCCAACAACATTTAGTGCAATAAGAAGGGGATGAGATGAAGAGGGATAGGGTAAAAAATATACAAACCACATTTGAATTAAATTTTAATCAAACTATTATTAAAATCATTCATCCATTTTTGTGGAGTTAAACTCAACACCATGGATCCAATGATGTTAATAAAGTTCATGATCCAAAACCTAACCCAAGACCATCCAGAAAATAATCACAAAATAATATCACATTTAATATAAAAAAAAGGATAAAAAAATGTTTTAAAAATAGAAAATAATGAGAAAAATATCAATTATGTTTAAATTAATCAAGAAATGAGAAGTAAGGCCATGGAAAAATCAGAAATGGATCCAAATATTTTTATAAAATTTTTGGTAATTTTTAAAAGTCAGAAACTATTTTTAAATTATTTAAAATTGCTCAAACAAACATAAAATAGGTCAAAAATAGTAAACCTCAACATAAAATTCCATAAAATTTTCAGAAACTCAAAAAATATGCAAAATAATATTTATGAATTTTTTCAGAATTAAAAAATGTCAGAAAGTATTTTTTAGGTAATTAAAAGAAAGCAAATAATATAAAAAACACTAAATGTCAAAATAAAAATGTGAAAAAATAGTCATGAGATCAGAAATAATTCAAAGTATTTTTGTGAATTTTTTCATAATTTTTGGATAAAAAATAAAAGAGTTATGAATTTTTGAAAATTTAATCAATAAAAATATAAAATCAGAAAAATAAAATAAAACCAAAAAGATGTGGACCATCAGATCATAGTCAAAACGCGTTAGTAAGCTAATCCAATGGACCAGACGCGTTGTGCTTGATATGGACCTTAGTGAGATACATATAGGATCAGGAAAAGGGAAACCAGTGAAATTAAAACGTTTGGCACGCTATCATTGGCTGAGACAAGACATGTCATCGTCTTCAACCTCCAGACACCCTGCAATGGGGATTTTGTGAGATCCTTCAAATGGAAAAATTAGGATCCCAGGCTAGCATAATTGAACTCGTCTCTTCAAGACGATTCTAACACAACCATCGCGCCAAATTTATATAAGGTATGGAGAGAGATATGAATCAAAAACCCAGAAAATAGCGAGCACCTTTAATTTGAGATTTCTCTCTCAATTCTCAATAGATTTAAAAATTGTAAGCAGCATTAGAATCAGGAGAATGAGTAGAATAGATTAGTGCTTGATTTGGATTCAAATGGTGGAGAATTCTACCTTTTCGAAGTTCAAGGAAGAAGCACTTAAATTGGACTTATGTAGCTTGAATTATGGATAGCTTTGATTGGTTTAAGTGTTGGAGAGTTTATATGATGATCAAGGATGATGAATGCGCAAAACATTTTGGAAAAGGGAGCTTAAATATCAGAAACTGAATTAAAAAAATATGGGTTTGTGTGAGGTTTTGGCAGGGTGTTTTTGGCTCTCAAAGCTTGAAGAAATGAATGGGGAAGGACCCTCTATTTATATGGAAGTGAATGGGAATGAAAATTTGAAGAAACCAGGAAGTTTGGAGGGAAATTGAGTGAAGGTTGAGCACGAGTGAAGTGTGACTTAATTTTCATCAAAACTCAACCAAATCTTGCGTTTTGGGGTGCTAATCACTTCTGTAAAGTTGGCTAATCAAGTTTAAATCAAAAACACGCATAAATCTTGTGTTTAGAAGTCACATTATGGATTTCAAAATTCTGACTTTGTGAAAAAATCAATTTCAAGTTACCAAATTCAAATCCATGGCATTTCCAACTCAAGGGGTCTTAGGGCATGATTATTGATGCTTTAGAAAGATGAGGTTACAATCTTTGCAATGGAAAAAGAATGGAATCAAATGGATGCTTGAGCTGAAATTTACATTGAGTCAAAGTTGAAGAAAAAGGGTTGACTTTCCATACTTAGAAATATTTCAAATTCTTCTTCAAAAATGACCTATAATCTTTTACATCCAAACATGGCCTTCCACTTGGAATTTGCTCTTACCAAAAAATATGGAATGAATTAGATCTCTTGAATAACATTTTGGGACTTGAACCATTCAAAATCTCCAAAAATTGAGAGAGTTATGACTTGTTGAAGTTGGCCAAAAATCATGAAATGACCTATAATCTTTTGCATATTTAAGGAAACTTCCCTCCATTTTCTCACTTTTCACATAAAATAAGGCATAAGTTACACATATTCAAGATCATTATGGAAAAATAAAGGACTCAATGTGATAAAAATTGACCAAGTTATGACCATTTGAAGTCACATGTGGAAAATTGTGGGTTCATCTGGATGACATGTAATCTTTCTTCATCATCAAGATTCTTCCACATGAAAACTCCTTGAAACTTTTGAAGTGATTTGTTTATAACCCTTTGAAGAGAAGGATGTCTTTGGAATCACTCAAAAATACCAAAAGATGAGCAAGATATGCTTCTTTGAAGTTCAAAACCCTAACTTCTAGATTATGAGAATGCCTTAGAGAACTTTGACAAGTTTGAACAAACTTCTTGTACCAATATTATTTCTTTATGAATAGAAGTTGTTGAGGATGATAGTGAAGATTCATAGCCACCAAAACCACTTCCATATCTTGAATTTTGAGAGAAATATGCTCTTGTGACCAATAGAGACAAGGCCTTGTCCAAACATGATAACTTCTCCAATGAACCCCTTTTACTTTTGGGTCAAATTTAATAACCTTTAAATATGGTGAACCAAAACAATCTTGCCATGCTAATTCTTCCAAAACCAATCAAATGATGAGGTTTGAACTTCTCAAGCTTGTATTGACTAGGGCATGGAAATAAACTCATGAACACATGGGGTAACTTGTTAAATCTCATTGCCCTTACCTACATGGATAACAAACAAGACAGGCCAACATTGTATTTTATAAGTGAAGAAATCAAAACAATATTCATGACCACAAAAGGAACATAAGTCAAGGTGCTTGGTAATCCCTCAAAAGAAGCACAATTCAAAGTAGGGAGGGGAGCCAAGGATCCTAGTGTGATCTTGTTGTGAATAAATCAACATGGTACGATGAAGGGATCTTAGGTGGAAAATTGGGGTATAACAATTACTGATGTGTATCCTAACCCAATGGCTGCAAGTTACTGAAAGAGGGCATTTAACGCTTAATGGACAATCACATAATTCAGATTGAGAAGATTCCATCTGCTGAGAATCTGTTTCAAGACTTATATGTAATATTCGGCCCTCCTGTCAGGATCACCTCCAAAGGTCCTGTAAGGATGACTGCCAATCCAAAATTTGCTCCTCTGGTAATCACCACACCTGGACCTATTCCATACTCTTTTGACAAATCTATCCCGTGTAATTATGGATTTGACGTCTACTACCATGGGGTCAAGCAAGACCTACCAACTACTAAAGATGAAAGTATCGAAGCTACTGATTCCAACATTGACAACATTGCTGTAACTAGTAAGGTAACTAGAAGCGGAAGGCAAATAACTGAGACTCAGAGCTACTACTAAGTAAGGTAACTAAGTAAGGCAAATAACATGGGGTCAAGCGGAAGGAAAATAACTAGTAAGGTAACTAGAAGCGGAAGGCAAATACTGATTCCAACATTGACAACATTGCTGCTACACATATTCGAGTTACTACTACTAAGTCAACTACTGAGACTCAGAGCAAAGAGCAAATAACAGAGCATGCTCGGACGGAGGCACCTAAAGAAGTTGCTGTTGAAGATGTAACGCCTGTTAATTTAATTAATTATTTAATTAAATTATTTTTGGATTATTTATTGAAAATTTGTGAGATTTGAGAATTGTTGGTATAAGTTGTTAGATTATTATTAATTAATTAATCAGTTGATTAATAATAATAATAATGTTGGAATTAATAGAATAGTTATGTTGGGCTTATGTTATTGGTTGGAAGTACTAAAGTGGGGGTGTGTAAGTTAAGCCCAATAGGATTGATGATATAAGGTTATGCTGACACAAGTATTTGGTTTTTGGAGAATAAGAAGTCTTGTGCACTAACCGTGTAAAGCCACACGAAGAGAGGAGCAAGCTGCCCGTGTCGAGTAGAACGAAGCAAGGATGTCAGCTGAAATTTTGGTTGAGCAACCTTCAATCCAGGTAAGGGTGTGGTTCTGACCGTATAATGGGATTTATGATGTGTATTATATGGGAATTGATCGTTTGTATGACTGTTGTGCGTTGATGTTTCTGAATCCGTTTCTGAAGTTGCTCGTTTCCTCATGTCGTGGTCGTTAGGGAGTTACCGTATGACTGTCTTGCATGGTTAGTGAACCTGTTATTGAGTTGGTTGTTAGTCGTGTTGTGGGCGTTTGGAGTTGTCTGAATAATTTCCCAGTATAATCGATGGATAGGTTAGGGTAGTTATCCCCTATTGATGTAGGTGTTATGATGTTGTGGTATTCCGAGCGGTTGGCCGGAAATTAGGGATTGTTGTTGGGGTTTCTTTAGGAGGGTTTCTGCGTGACAGTTTTGTACAATTAACGAATTTTTTGATAGGAAATATAGTGGCCCATTACTATTCTATTCCGAGCAGTTGGTCGGAAATTATGAATTATATTGATGTAGTCGTTATGATGTTGTGTTGTTCTATGCTGATTCGCCGGAATTAGTGGTCAAAGAGGATGCTGATGGTTTTAGGTTTCGAGTGGCATGTAGCCTACAAGGTGTGTCAGAGAATATATGCGTTGGATGTCGAGCGATATTAGGCTGCAAGGTGTGCTTAGGAGTGCAGTATTGGTGTCGAGCTGCACGAAGTTGCAGGTTGTGCCGAGGAACATAAGTTAGTTGTTATTCTTCTTTGTTTTTGTGCGTGTCGAGGAATATGAGTTAGTCATTATTGGCTTGGTTGATGTGCATGTCGAGGGGCACATAGCTTCCCTAGTCCTATTTCCTGTGTGTATTGGTTTGGTCGTTATGGTGTGCTGTGTAGTTTGTGCTTAAATTGAGAATTTGCAGGTTGATGAATTATGTTGAGATGCCTCTAATTTTGGAAAATATTATGTTGAAGTCTTATGGCCAAAGTTTAATTATGTTGATGTTGAATTGTCATTGATGTTGTAGGCTTAAGGCCAATGTTGATTTATGTTAACTTGTTGTTTGTTATTGATTTTTGCTACATTCATGTTACGCCGCATACATCACATATCAAGTTGGAGCTGATGCTCGTTAAGTTGGCATGGATTGGCAAAATATTAAGTTGGAGGTTTATTCCTTGTTGATGCCTCTATTTTTGGCACATTTTTAAGTTGGTAGTTCTGCTCCATTGGTACCACATGCATTTGTATAAGGACAAGTTGCATTTTGTGTTGCTTTTTGAGTCGTTGTGTGGTTGATTTGATCATGCTTATGTTATTAAAATCTGAGAAGTGGTGAATATGTATGAACTAATTCTAATGATTTATTTATCATACGTTCTATTATATGGTTCGATATCCCACCCCTTTTGTTTGAATGTTACCCCTATGTTGGTAACGTGTAGGTAATCCAGAGTGAAGGTGGTTTACCTTCAGTAGTTTGAGTCAGTGCCATTGCTCTGATACATAACACTCGGGGGGATGAACGCTTGCGATTTTATTTTTATTATTCAGTTGTTGTACTTTAATTTGTTGTTCGTTAAATAACTGTTATTTGAAGTTGTTTTAGTTGGATAAAGATGTTATATTCTTTACGTTGAATATTTGATTTCGATGTGTGGTTATGAAAGTTGTTGGTTTTAAAAGATTAATTTATGTTGTTGCTGGTTCATCCAAGTTTAATGTGTTATGTATCTGTAATGAATATCCTTGCTTTAAGTTGAATTTGTAGCATCCTGGTTCGGTTGTCGAATTTTTGTAACTCTGATTTTATATAATTGTTGGTGAAACAACCGGCTGAAAATCATCAAACAATGAAGTCGCCATCGAACATCTTTTATCCCACATGTAGGGAAAGGTAAACATCGAGAAAACCTGAGAAGGGAGAAGTCACGGTCTTGCAACTGAGAGATCGGGTAAGGGAGTCTGTTATGCGAGGGGAAGGTATTAGCACCCCACACGCCCGTATTACTCTATGGCATCGACTCTTGTTATCTATCTTATGGGTGTGTTTAATCTATGCTTACTGTTTATTACTGCTAAAGGAAGAATGCATGCAAAAGAAAGGGGAAAAGAATGTAGGTAAAATAAAATTGTACTCGCTTGGGCCCTACCCCGATGCCTACGTATCCCTTTTAAGGAATCATAGCTACCGTAGTTCGGCTCATATGTTTTTGCTTGTTTGTGTTTTTTATGGAAGAAATTAATTTTGCCTTCTGCCGCAGCTCGACCTTTGGAGACTTGTGCGTTGACACATAAGTAAATTAATCATGTCCTTACCTGAAAAGGGTTTCTTAGAAAAAGGTGCTTGAACGCACAAAATGGTTTGAATTGGTTTGTATTTTGTTGCAGATAATGACTAGTTGACCTCAAGAGAGAGATATTAGCCACTTTTCTACTTAGCCATGAAAGGAGTTTTTGAGAATTGAACCACACCTAGACTTGATATGAATAACAATAAGATCGAGAAGAGACCCGCTTATCATTTCCCACGCTAAGCAAAGGCATGATTCTCATCAGTAGATTTAAAGTGTTTTGAATTTTGAAAGAAAAAAGAAGTTTTAGTTTTAGTGCGAATGCAAACGGGGAAGAAAAGTCATAGGGAGACTAGCCTATTTCTAAACTTGATTTTATCATGCATTGTTAGACCTAAAGTTATAATTTCAAAGGAATTCTACCTGATGTTTGCGTGCATGAATTGCAGTAAAGCCCTACTTCTCATGATTTCTAGAAAGCGATAACGAAATGCAATAAAGTGAAAAGAAGTACAAGAGTAGTAATGAAGGCTACCAAAGTGAGCAAGTCGTCAAGAGCATACGAAAGCACTGAAAAAGCAGGGAGTACGCGTCGAGCAAGTTTCACCAAGAAACAAATAGAGTCAGAAACAATATCCAACTAAGATAAAGGAAGTGCAATGCATAATCAGAAGTTCCTCGCACAATGAACAAACGCGTCAAAAATAATATGGCAAAGCAGCATGAAAATACGGATGACGGCTAAAAAGAAAAGGAAGTGTTTTTATTAGTTTTTTATGTGTAAAATTCTATAGAACTAAAGAATTTCTAAAAAAGGTTCTATTATTCTACCATTTTTTATTGATTCTATTATGTAAAAGATCTATCAAAAACTAGAAATTAGTTCCTAAAATCACCTAAGAAGATCTAACAAGTTTTATACTTTTTATCATTAATTTTTCTTCCTAATAGCAATATCTAAAAAATCAAGAAAAGAAGATTAGAGAAAAATCTAAACAAACTCTAAACAGAAAGGGGTATATGGACTGGAAGTAGGTGTATGACCAATAATGAGACTTGGACGCAGGGCCCATCTAGTTTGAGCCCAAGAGGATCTTTTTTTGGTTTAGCTAGGCTTTAGTTTAAAAAAATGTAGCATTTGGACTACAAGGAAACTCGCAGCAAGGGGCCCAAAACACAATTCAGATTCTTATCCATTTTGTTTTATTCCTCAGCATCATTGTATTATTAAACAAGAAAAGAAAAATTAAAAGAAATGAAAAAGATGTTTGGATGAAACGATGCGTTTTAGCAGAGAAAATTAGGGTTCAAAAGTTTGTGTCCCTTCATCCTCATCGAACAAAATTCCCTCTTCCTCTCGCCCACTCAACAACATGACTCTCAACTTGCTCCATCGTTAACCACTTCACCGCTGTGGCCTCACACCCTCTGTATTTTCCACCTCTCTTCATGTTGTTCATCACTGGTTCCCTCATGATGGCTTCATCTTCTCAATCTCAAATCTTCATTCCGCCAACTCTTTGTTTTCCTTTTGATTCATAATCCTTCTTCGTTCAACGCCATTTTGTACGATTGATTCGAATGCAACCATGCAAAATAACTACGGATACACACAGGGCAGAAAAATCCTCAATTTCAAATGCAAACTCAAAGCGATAGAATTTGCAGAAGCGAAAGAGATCTTACATGCAACAATTTCGAAGACGTCAAACAAGAAAACTAGAGAGGAGGTTCCTACACAAGTTATAGGTACAAATTGATTTTTCTTTTCTTCTTCTTTCTTGTTCTACTCAACTTTCCCTTTTTTGTGATTTATGAATGCCGAGAAGTTGTTGTGGTTGTTGTAGTGAAGGCTGAAGCGCTTGAGGCGAAATGAAAGTGATGAAGAGGTGTTGTTGTACGGTTTTCAGAGAGAGCACGAGATTGAAGGTGATTATGAAGCGCAGGTGCAGAGTTGCCGAGAATTGATGATGAAGATGTGAAGGTTTTTTGGAAGAACAACGAAGTGCAATAAAGATGAAGGAGCTTATGTGAAGAATGATGAAGATTGTGAAGAGTTGAAGGTTGAAGATGAAGATTGCAAAGAGGTGAAAGAAGAATTAAGAGATTGCAGTGAAATTGGTGGAAGATAGAGATTGATGATGGTTCTGTTTTTTTTTTATTCAAAGAATGGTGATGAAGATCTTGCAGAGAATAAAGTTGTTTGTTGCATAGAAAATCCAGATGAAGCTTGTGCCGGGAGATTGAAGGTTGAAGATGAAGAGTTTGTTATAGATTTTTTTTCTGTGAGTTTTTTTTGGTGAATTAATTGTATATATTTTCTCTGTTATCGATCTCTTCTTTTGTTGTGAATCCCCCAAAGTTGGTTAGCTAATTTCTGTTTTATAGGGGTTTGTTAGGTAGTTAGAAATTCAGTTACAGTCGGTTATGGAGTGGTTATATGGCAGTTAGTTAGAATTCTGGTTATTTGGTTAAGAGATGAAGAGTTGGTTAGTTAGGAATTAAAATTGGAGGGAATTTTGTTGGAAATAACTGTTAGTAATAGTTGGGAAATTGAAGTTAGTTAGGAGTTTTAAAGTTGAGCTGGAATTTGGTTAGATGTTCTGTTGGGAGTTAGTTGGCTGGATTTTAAATAGTTAATAGTTTTGAAGTATGTTATGTTAGCTATTGTTTCTATTATGATTATGTTTTGTTAAATTCTGTTGAAGTTTTTTGCGGTTGTTCTATGTGTTGGAATTTGGTTAAGGATGCAATGGATTAGTTAGTTAGTGAATTTATTTTTGTATTGATGCCCTGCCTTATATTCTCTTTTGTCACAAAAATATCCCTGCTATAAGACTTGAATTTAACTACATACTGCCTTCCAAATGATGTTTCAGTAACCGCTATTTTCCAAGACAACTCAACCATCTGAAGACCCTTGCCCATAAATTTTGCAGGAGCAGTGGTAATTGGAAGGCTATATGTAATTAAGATTCTTGGTAGAGAAGGTTCAATGTTGGTAAAGATCTGACTCTTATGCACTGCAGCAAGTTGATTTGCATTCTTGAACTGGCTTTCGTAGCATGATTTTGAAGATCAACCATTCAGATGTGCCCTTAAACGAATTCGGTAGCTTTTATTTTTTTACTCAAATGCCACTGTTTTGGTCTCTTTTCTTGATTGCAGGTTTGTTTTGGAGCAATTTGAAAGCATGGATAATTCAAAGTTGAGTATTCTGATGAGACAAGGGTGCAATACGCTTCGAGCTTTGAACATGAAGGATTAAGATTTAATCAAGAGGGTAAAAGTCAGAAGCATGAAAACTATGGATTTTAGTGTGGAAGAAACATGAAGTTATACATAATGTTTAGATTTTGTAGGATAATATCTTGTAATTCTTTCCTCGTAAAACCTTCTCTCAAATTATATATTCCTTTTTTGAGTAACTCTTGTATGAAACTTGGACTCTAATGGAGAAGCTTCACCTATTTCTTTCTTTTATTTCAAATTGAACTCCGCTGACAGTTTGATAGTGTGATGAAATTAGGGGTACTGAATATCTTGAATTCAATATCAATTCTCTTAAGTGCTCAAAGTATCATCTTTTATATTTTCCATGGAATTTAACTTCGAATACTCCTTTAATGGCGTAAATGCCAAGCGTAATATGATTCCATTATTTGTGTAATGCCAAACACTCCATAGTCAGAATGAAAGAGACTTCCACAAGAGTTCGTTAAAGATTGTTTCACCGTACTCCCTTTGTAATGTATAGCAACATAAGTAGCCATGCTTGAGCTTGAAATAAAGACCTTCATAATCAATGAGGAGACACCGATCCCGAGTGACATGGTGTATTACACCCACCACTACCTTGTGCCACCAATAATAAAACCATAATTCAAACGTATGACTTCCTTGTAAGTACAGTCTTTATCCAAAGCAACTTGGTTCATTCATATTCCCTCCTTTGCATAATGACTTGAAATCCGAGTAATTCCATAACCACTTTGGAGTCTAATTCTTATACCAAACCCACTTTGGAGCATAATGAACATTCAATTGAATTCAGAAAACTCAACCATGATGAAATGTAAACCCTAACAACTCGCAACCCTAACTTGTCTGCTTACTGAAGCAACTCGGAAAGGTGGCTTTATCTTTTGATGAAAATAAGTATCTTAATAAAATAGGAAATTCCCAACGACCATGAACACAAATTCTAATCCCTCAAACCCTGATTTATAAAGAACTATGTCGATCCAAGCTTGTATAAAGATGAGAACCTAAAAGCACGAAAAGACCAAAATTCTTCAATATCCCCAATCCCAGGCCAAATTATTGACCAATGATGCATGACGTGCAAAATGACCTAACGAAGGGTATGCAGATGGAATGAAGAGTGTAAGATGCGTAAGCTAGATAAAAGCAAAGGGGTAGGACAAATTTGGGGTATTACAGCTGTCCCTATTTAATCGTCTTAAACTTGAAAGTACGATTGGCGCGTGCCTTTCGGGAGTTCAAGGTTGAAGATGATTAAATATCAATGCCAAAAATTTGTTTTGGGAGAAAGCGTGAGTATTTATTTATTTTTGCGGTATCAGCTAGAAATTTTTTTGTTTTTTTTTAAAGTGAAAATACGGAGGTTGAACTTGTAACGTGGCGTGATGCCAATACAAGACAAAGGTTGGTACGAAAAGATAGCGGACAAGGTCTACGGGCGACCTACAATCCTAAGGTGAAACATGAGAGTGATTTGACAAAGAACCTATCCTAAGGGAGATCTCAGGTTCGACAATAATCTAAAGAAAAACCTAGCCAAGAGGCGATCTCAGGTTCGATGGTGATCTAAGGAAGAACCTAGCCTACGGGCGATCTCAGGTTCGACGATGATCTATGGGAAGAACCTAGCCTACGGGCGATCTCAGGTTCTAGGATGATCTAAGGAAGAACCTAGCCTACGGGAGATCTCAGGTTCAACGATGATCTATGAAAAGAACCTAGCCTACGGGCGATCTCAGGTTCTAAGATGATCTGAGGAAGAACCTAGCCTACAGGCGACCTCAGGTTTTAGGATGATCTGAGGAAAAACCTAGGCTACGGGCGATCCTAGGTTCTAAGATGATATGAGGAAGAACCTAGCCTATGGGAGATCTCAGGTTCGACGATGATCTATGGGAAGAACCTATCCTACGGGTGATCTGATGATCTAGCATGATCTGAGGAAGAACCTAGCCTACGGGAGATCTCAGGTTCGACGATGATCTATGGGAAGAACCTAGCCTACGGGCGATCTCAGGTTCTAAGATGATCTGAGGAAGAACCTAGCCTACGGGCGATCTCAGGTTCGACGATGATCTATAGGAAGAACCTAGACTACGGGTGATGTCAGGTTCTAAGATGATCTGAGGAAGAACCTAGCCTATGGGCGATCTCAGGTTCGAAGATGATCTATGGGAAGAACCTAGCCTACGGGCGATCTCAGGTTCTAGGATAATCTGAGGAAGAACCTAGCCTATGGGCGATCTCAGATTCAACGATGATTTATGGGAAGAACCTAGCCTACGGGCGATCTCAGGTTCTAAGATGATCTGAGGAAGAACCTAGCCTACGGGAGATCTCAAGTTCGACGATGATCTATGGGAAGAACCTAGCCTCTGGGCGATCTCAGGTTCTAAGATGATCTAAGGAAGAACCTAGCCTACAGGCGATCTCAGGTTCGACGATGATCTATGGGAAGAAGCTAGCCTACGAGCGTTCTCAGGTTCTAGGATGATTTGAGGAAGAACCTAGCCTACAAGTGATCTCAGGTTCGACGATGATCTATGGGAAGAACCTTGCCTACGGGCGATCTCAGGTTCTAAGATGATCTAAGGAAGAACCTAGCCTACGGGAGATCTCAAGTTCGACGAAGATCTATGGGAAGAACCTAGCCTATCGGCGATCTCAGGTTCTAAGATGATCTGAGGAAGAACCTAGCCTACGGGCGATCTCAGGTTCGACGACGATCTATGGGAAGAACCTAGCCTACGGGTGATCTCAGGTTCTAATATGATCTGAGGAAGAACCTAGCCTACGGGCGATCTCAGGTTCGTCGATGATCTATGGGAAGAACCTAGCCTACGGGCGATCTCAGGTTCTAATATGATCTAAGGAAGAACCTAGCCTACGGGCGATCTCAGGTTCGACGATGATCTAGGGAAAGAACCTAACCTACGGGCGATCTCAGGTTCTAAGATGATGTGAGGAAGAACCTAGCCTACGGGCTATCTCAGGTTCAACGATGATCTATAGGAAGAACCTAGCCTACGGGTGATCTTAGGTTCTAAGATGATCTGAGGAAGAACCTAGCCTACGGGCGATCTCAGGTTCGACGATGATCTATGGGAAGAACCTAGCCTACGGGCGATCTCAGGTTCTAGGATAATCTGAGGAAGAACCTAGCCTATGGGAGATCTCAAATTCAACGATGATTTATGGGAAGAACCTAGCCTACGGGCGATCTCGGGTTCTAAGATGATCTGAGGAAGAACCTAGCCTACAGGAGATCTCAAGTTCGACGATGATCTATGGGAAGAACCTAGCCTCTGGGCGATCTCAGGTTCTAAGATGATCTGAGGAAGAACCTAGCCTACGGGCGATCTCAGGTTCGACGATGATCTATAGGAAGAACCTAGCCTACGGGTGATCTCAGGTTCTAAGATGATTTGAGGAAGAACCTAGCCTATGGGCGATCTCAGGTTCGACGATGATCTATGGGAAGAACCTAGCTTACGGGCGATCTCAGGTTCTAGGATAATTTGAGGAAGAACCTAGCCTATGGCCGATCTCATATTCAACGATGATTTATGGGAAGAACCTAGCCTACGGGCGATCTCAGGTTCTAAGATGATCTGAGGAAGAACCTAGCTTACGGGAAATCTCAAGTTCGACGATGATCTATGGGAAGAACCTAGCCTCTGGGCGATCTCAGGTTCTAAGATGATCTTAGGAAGAACCTAGCCTACTGGCGATATCAGGTTCGACGATGATCTACGGGAAGAAGCTAGCCTACGAGCGATCTCAGGTTCTAGGATGATTTGAGGAAGAACCTAGCCTACAGGTGATCTCAGGTTCGACGATGATCTATGGGAAGAACCTTTCCTATGGGCGATCTCAGGTTCTAAGATGATCTAAGGAAGAACCTAGCCTACGGGAGATCTCAAGTTCGACGATGATCTATGGGAAGAACCTAGCCTATCGGCGATCTAAGGTTCTAAGATGATCTGAGGGAGAACCTAGCCTACGGGCGATCTCAGGTTCGACGACGATCTATGGGAAGAACCTAGCCTACGGGCGATCTCAGGTTCTAAGATGATATGAGGAAGAACCTAGCCTACAGGCGATCTCAGGTTCGACGATGATCTATGGGAAGAACCTAGCCTACGGGTGTTCTCAGGTTCTAAGATGATCTGAGGAAGAACCTAGCCTACGGGCGATCTCAGGTTCTACGATGATCTATGGAAAGAACCTAGCCTACGGGCGATCTCAGGTTCTAAGATGATCTGAGGAAGAACCTAGCCTACGGGCGATCTCAGGTTCGACGATGATCTATAGGAAGAACCTAGCCTACGGGTGATCTCAGGTTCTAAGATGATCTGAGGAAGAACCTAGCCTACGGGCGATCTCAGGTTCGACGATGATCTATGGGAAGAACCTAGCCTACGGGCGATCTCAGGTTCTAGGATAATCTGAGAAAGAACCTAGCCTATGGGGGATCTCACATTCAACGATGATTTATGGGAAGAACCTAGCCTACGGGCGATCTCAGGTTCTAAGATGATCTGAGGAAGACCCTAGCCTACGGGAGATCTCATGTTCGACGATGATCTATGGGAAGAACCTAGCCTCTGGGCGATCTCAGGTTCTAAGATGATATGAGGAAGAACCTAGCCTATAGGCGATCTCAGGTTTGACGATGATCTATGGGAAGAAGCTAGCCTACGAGCGATCTCAGGTTCTAGGATGATATGAGGAATAACCTAGCCTACAAGTGATCTCAGGTTCGACGATGATCTTTGGGAAGAACCTTGCATACGGGCGATCTCAGGTTCTAAGATGATCTAAGGAAGAACCTAGCCTACGGGAGATCTCAAGTTTGACGATGATCTATGGGAAGAACCTAGCTTACCAGCGATCTCAGGTTCTAAGATGATCTGAGGAAGAACCTAGCCTACGGGCGATCTCAGGTTTGACGACGATCTATGGGAAGAACCTAGCCTACGAGCGATCTCAGGTACTAGGATGATCTGAGGAAGAACCTAGCCTACGGGCGATCTCAGGTTCGACGATGATCTATGGGAAGAACCTAGCCTTTGGGCGATCTCAGGTTCTAAGATGTCTGAGGAAGAACATAGCCTACGGGCGATCTCAGGTTCGACGATGATCTATGGGAAGAACCTAGCCTACGGGCGATCTCATGTTCTAAGATGATCTGAGGAAGAACCTAGCCTACGGGCAATCTCAGGTTCGACGACGATCTATGGGAAGAACCTAGCCTACGGGCGATCTCAGGTTCTAATATGATCTGAGGAAGAACCTAGCCTACGGGCGATCTCAGGTTCGACGATGATCTATGGGAAGAACCTAGCCTACGGGCGATCTCAGGTTCTAAGATGATATAAGGAAGAACCTAGCCTACGGGCGATCTCAGGTTCGACGATGATCTAGGGAAAGAACCTAGCCTACGGGCGATCTCAGGTTCTAAGATGATCTGAGGAAGAACCTAGCCTACGGGCTATCTCAGGTTCAACGATGATCTATAGGAAGAACCTAGCCTACGGGTGATCTCAGGTTCTAAGATGATCTGAGGAAGAACCTAGCCTACGGGCGATCTCAGGTTCGACGATGATCTATGTGAAGAACCTAGCCTACGGGCGATCTCAGGTTCTAGGATAATCTGAGGAAGAACCTAGCCTATGGGCGATCTCAAATTCAACGATGATTTATGGGAAGAACCTAGCCTACGGGCGATCTCGGGTTCTAAGATGATCTGAGGAAGAACCTAGCCTACGGGAGATCTCAAGTTCGACGATGATCTTTGGGAAGAACCTAGCCTCTGGGCGATCTCAGGTTCTAAGATGATCTGAGGAAGAACCTAGCCTACGGGCGATCTCAGGTTCGACGATGATCTATAGGAAGAACCTAGCCTACGGGTGATCTCAGGTTCTAAGATGATTTGAGGAAGAACCTAGCCTATGGGCGATCTCAGGTTCGACGATGATCTATGGGAAGAACCTTGCTTACGGGCGATCTCAGGTTCTAGGATAATTTGAGGAAGAACCTAGCCTATGGGCGATCTCATATTTAACGATGATTTATGGGAAGAACCTAGCCTACGGGCCATCTCAGGTTCTAAGATGATCTGAGGAAGAACCTAGCTTACGGGAGATCTCAAGTTCGACGATGATCTATGGGAAGAACCTAGCCTCTGGGCGATCTCAGGTTCTTAGATGATCTTAGGAAGAACCTAGCCTACTGGCGATATCAGGTTCGACGATGATCTACGGGAAGAAGCTAGCCTACGAGCGATCTCAGGTTCTAGGATGATTTGAGGAAGAACCTAGCCTACAGGTGATCTCAGGTTCGACGATGATCTATGGGAAGAACCTTGCCTACGGGCGATCTCAGGTTCTAAGATGATCTAAGGAAGAACCTAGCCTACGGGAGATCTCAAGTTCGACGATGATCTATGGGAAGAACCTAGCCTACCCGCGATCTCAGGTTCTAAGATGATCTGAGGAAGAACCTAGCCTACGGGCGATCTCAGGTTCGACGACGATCTATGGGAAGAACCTAGCCTACGGGCGATCTCAGGTTCTAAGATGATCTGAGGAAGAACCTAGCCAACAGGCGATCTCAGGTTCGACGATGATCTATGGGAAGAACCTAGCCTACGGGCAATCTCAGGTTCTAAGATGATCTAAGGAAGAACCTAGCCTACGGGCGATCTCAGGTTCGACGATGATCTATGGAAAGAACCTAGCCTACGGGCGATCTCAGGTTCTAAGATGATCTGAGGAAGAACCTAGCCTACGGGCGATCTCAGGTTCGACGATGATCTATAGGAAGAACCTAGCCTACGGGTGATCTCAGGTTCTAAGATGATCTGAGGAAGAACCTAGCCTACGGGCGATCTTAGGTTCGACGATGATCTATTGGAAGAACCTAGCCTACGGGCGATCTCAGGTTCTAGGATAATCTGAGGAAGAACCTAGCCTATGGGCGATCTCACATTCAACGATGATTTATGGGAAGAACCTAGCCTACGTGCGATATCAGGTTCTAAGATGATCTGAGGAAGAACCTAGCCTACGGGAGATCTCAAGTTCGACGATGATCTATGGGAAGAACCTAGCCTCTGGGCGATCTCAGGTTCTAAGATGATCTGAGGAAGAAACTAGCCTACAGGCGATCTCAGGTTCGATGATGATCTATGGGAAGAAGCTAGCCTACGAGCGATCTCAGGTTCTAGGATGATTTGAGGAATAACCTAGCCTACAAGTGATCTCAGGTTCGACGATGATCTATGGGAAGAACCTTGCATACGGGCGATCTCAGGTTCTAAGATGATCTAAGGAAGTACCTAGCCTACGGGAGATCTCAAGTTCGACGATGATCTATGGGAAGAACCTAGCCTACCGGCGATCTCAGGTTCTAAGATGATCTGAGGAAGAACCTAGCCTACGGGCGATCTCAGGTTTGACGACGATCTATGGGAAGAACTTAGCCTACGGGCGATCTCAGGTACTAGGATGATCTGAGGAAGAACCTAGCCTACGGGCGATCTCAGGTTCGACGATGATCTATGGGAAGAACCTAGCCTTTGGGCGATCTCAGGTTCTAAGATGATCTGAGGAAGAACCTAGCCTACGGGCGATCTCAGGTTCAACGATGATTTATGGGAAGAACCTAGCCTACGGGCGATCTCATGTTCTAAGATGATCTGAGGAAGAACCTAGCCTACGGGCAATCTCAGGTTCGACGATGATCTATGGGAAGAACCTAGCCTACAGGGGATCTCAGGTTCTAAGATGATCTGAGGAAGAACCTAGCCTATGGGCAATCTCAGGTTCGACGATGATCTATGGGAAGAACCTAGCCTACGGGAAATCTCAGGTTCTAGGATGATCTGAGGAAGAACCTAGCCTACGGGCAATCTCAGGTTCGACGAGGATCTATGGGAAGAACCTAGCCTACGGGCGATCTCAGGTTCTAAGATGATCTGAGGAAGAACCTTCCCTACGATTGATCTCAGGTTCGACGATGATCTATAGGAAGAACCTAGCCTACGGGCGATCTCAGGTTCTAGGATGATCTGAGGAAGAACCTAGCCTACAGGAGATCTCTGGTTCGACGATGATCAATAGGAAGAACCTAGCCTACGGGAGATCTCAGGTTCTAAGATGATCTGAGGAAGAACCTAGCCTACGGGTGATCTCAGGTTCGACGATGATATATGGGAAGAACTTAGCCTACGGGCGATCTCAGGTTCTAAGATGATCTGAGGAAGAACCTAGCCTATGGGCGATCTCAGGTTCGACGATGATCTATGGGAAGAACCTAGCCTACGGGTGATCTTAGGTTCCAAGATGATCTCAAGAAGAACCTAGCCTACGGGCGATCTCAAGTTCAACGATGATCTATGGGAAGAACCTAGCCTACGGGCAATCTCAGGTTCTAGGATGATCTGAGGAAGAACCTAGCCTATGGGCGATCTCAGGTTCGACGATGATCTATGGGAAGAACTTAGCCTACGGGCGATCTCAGGTTCTAAGATGATCTGAGGAAGAACCTAGCTGTCATACCCAAATTTTTGACCTAAGATACCACTTCCCATCTACATCATTACATAGCAAGTGTTCACAGGCGATTCAACCTATTTTTGTCAGTTCTCGAATTAGATTTTAAATATTTCATAACTTCTTCAAATTTTGATATTTTTGAGCGGTTGTTTTGCACATGATTTTCCTTGACATCATCTACAACTTTTCTTTACAAGTCAAGGGCAAATTATGCATTGAGAAGCCACGAAAAATTGTTAACGTTAGAAGTCGTTTCAGGAATTTGATTCTTAATTTTGGACTATGTTTTGTCCGACCATACATTTTACACTTTCTCTTCTTTTATTCTTATTTCCTGGAAAAAAATCCTTTAAAAAAATATATTTAGTTCATGTCATCTTCATTTTATTTACGCTTTTATTCATAAAAATAGTCTCTTTAGATTTCATTTAGATTTTTGTTCTTGTATCATTTAAGCCAAAATTATAATCTTTTAGATTTAATTTAGTAAAAAATCTCAAAAAATATGTGTTATCATTATTTTATTTTAGCATTTCACTTTAATTCAAAAATCATAAAATATATAGTTAATATCTTTTCCTTTTTATTCTTTTAGTTATTATAATTTTTGCTTCTTTCTTTCAATATTAGTCTTGATTTGATTCTAATTTTAATTCAATTTTTAAGTTGGGTTATTGTTAAAATTAAAATTAATTATAATTTCTCTTTTTTTATTATTGTTCTTCGCAAGTTTTAGATTAATCCTTTTCCTTTTATTATTACTAACTATTATTATTATTATTATTATTATTATTATTATTATTATTATTATTATTATTATTATTATTATTATTATTATTATTATTATTATTATTATTATCATTGTTATTATTATAATTGTGTTTCAATAGTTTTTGTCATAATAAGAAATCAAGTTTGGGACCATTCTCTTCATGCTACAATATATCCACAAGATTACTGTTATGTTGCTGTCAAACTAGTTATGATGCTGTCAAACTAGTTATGCTGCTGCCCTGTACTAAGACCTTGCCATCTAGCCTATTACATGAGTCCAAAAAATGCAGCCAATACACTAAACAAGCAAAACTCAAAACTAAAGAAAAAAGCTATGAAGACAGTTTAACAATTTGGTCCAAATACACCAACTTCCCCCCCCCCCAAATTTTATCATTTTTTCCTATAAAACTAAGATATCATTAAACAAAAAAAAAAAACCTCCATCTCTCAAATATGTCAACACAGAAAAACAGAAGAAAATTGGTTTCATACCCCAAAAACCTCCCTGCATTCTCATTAGGAAAACCTTCATTAGGCTCTGCATAAATTCAAAACTGCTAACACTTTTCTACAAAAAAAGTTCCATTAACCTATAATCACAGTATACAGAAAAACTACCTAAAATTCTCACCTCTGCAAAAAAACGCACAACAGAAACTCACCTCACTTTCAATCTATTACAAACCTCTTAATCATTTCTCTACAAACAATCTTCTCATAACCTTCTCATAACCTGACATCACACTACTCCCTCAAATTTCAATTGGACATCGCTCCATATTCCCTCGAATCTCTCAACTCAAACCTGACCACCAATATCCGCGACCTGCAACCATTCTATACTTCATTCAAAACCTGTAAACAGAAAACAACTCTCTCAAACCACATCTTACAGCCAACCAACAGACCTATAAACACGATGAATTCATCATGCCACACGAGTCATTAACCGCAATAGCATAGCCTGCGGATCAAAACGGAAGCAACTTCAAAATCCATCATAACAACAATAACGCGAGATCGACGTGAGATCAGCAAATCGCAGACACACAAACTCATAAGTTCAAATCACACCACAAGAAGAAAAAGTAACAGATTCAAAAGCACCTGTAAACCATATCGTTTCGAAACACTGACGCGGTCACGCTATAAACAACAACATCATCCTGAAACCCATAGAAGAAGTAGAAGAAAGGTTAATATCCAAAGCTTACTAGTTTCGGCCACCGATTGATGAGATTTACGGCCATATCCCTTGTTCGGTTTGCTTTCTCTTCTCTATTACTTTTGTTGCACTAAATAATCTGAGGCTTGTTTGTTTTTTGTTGATAAACTATGAGAACCAATATTGTTGTTGTTGTTCGGTTGAGGGAAGATTTGAAACAAAATTTTGTTTGTAGCGTTGTAACAGAAGGGTGAAGCATGGAAATTAAAAGCAGAAGAAGGATAATATATTTCTTGTTTTACGTGAGTTATTGGAATAACAAAAAAATAATTTTAACTTTCCCTCTTTCTCAAAAAACCAGTCGCCGTGCCCCCTATAGATACAATTAGGGTTTTCTTCTTTCTTCATCCTTCCAAAAGCGGGTCGAATCCATGGGCCTTTTAGCCCAATTTTGTTTAAACCTTTTCCATTTTTAGGTTAGTTAAAATGTGCATATGATATTTAAGTAGTATTAGTCCAATTGCAAAGTTAGTTTAGTTGTGATTAAAGAAACATGAGTTCAATTCCTACTGGAACATTTCTTTTCCGTTTTTGTTAGTTCTTTAGTCTTATTTCCCAAAAAAAATTAATTAATATTGGTAAATCTTATAATCAATTTATTTTAGTCTTAAATTAGTATTAATTTAGAATTCTTTTAGTTAGTTTAGATTTAGTTTAAACTTTTCAATTTTTATTTTATTTAGATTTGACTTAGTAAATTTTAGAATTTTATTTGTTTTAGTTTTGACTTAGTAAACTTTAGGATTTTATTTTGTTTTAGTTTTATTTTAGTAACTTTAGGATTTTTATTTTATTTAGATTTGACTTAGTAAATTTTAGAACTTTATTTGTTTTAGTTTTGACTTAGTAAACTTTAGAATTTTATTTTGTTTTAGTTTTATTTTAGTAACTTTAGGATTTTTATTTTATTTAGATTTGACTTAGTAAATTTTAGAATTTTATTTGTTTTAGTTTTAATTTAGTAAACTTTAGAATTTTAGTTGTTAGTTTTAGTTTAGAGACTTTAGAACTTTATTTGATTTAGAATTAGTTTAATGAGTTTATAATTTTTATTCGATTTAGAATTAGTTTAATAAGTTTAGAATTTTAATTGTTTAGAATTAGTTTAATATTCTTTTAGAATTTTATTTGATTTAGATTTAGTTTAGTAACTTTGGAACTTTTTTTGTTTTAGATTAGCAACCTTGGAATTTTTATTTAGTTTAGATTTAATTTACTAATTTTAATTTTTTTTTTAATTTAGCTTAGATCTAATTTAGTAATTTTAGAACTATTTTTGCAACCTTAGAATTTGTAGTTAGTTTAGAATTTTTTTTAGTAAGTAATCTTAAATTTTTTTTTAAATAACTTCTTTAGATAATTAGTTACATTCTCTTTTGTTTTATTTAAATATCTTTGTCATTTTAATTTCTCGATGCCTTTAGGTCATTAATCTGTTTCGTTATATTTATTTTCTTGTGAATTTTGATTGCTTATATTTTGATGTCTATTTTATTTTTGCTCGCTCGATTTAATCCAGGAGAAAAAATGATTAAATTTGTTGACTTCATGTCCTCAAATCCAATCGCGCGAATACCTTCATTTCATTGAAAACTTAAGATAATTTTCCCAAATATTCAATTTTTTCAAAAACTCATACCTTTTAAGTCAAAACTTCGACATTAGGTCGTCGTATCTTCAAAAAACCGTCCGTACCCCTTTTTGGCCAAAACAATTTATTTTTAATCAAATAAACAAATTTTAATAAACAGATATTTCAAAAGGTTCCTATAGGATACTATAGATGCATTGGGTGCTAATACCTTCCCATTCTATAACCAACCCCCGAACCCTCGATCTCTTTTCAAAACGCATCGTATTTTCATTACTTCTAAGTATTATTATACATTGCATATTTTAGGGTTTTATTTCGCTCTTTTCCCTTTTCCCTTGGAAATAATAAAGCGCGGTGGCGACTCTTGCTATTTGCGAGTCAAGTTAATCAATAGCTTGATCTCCGATTTTCACCGCTACACTAGCCTACGGGCGATCTCAGGTTCGACGATGATCTATGAGAAGAACCTAGCCTATGGGCGATCTCAGGTTCTAAGATGATATGAGGAAGAACCTAGCCTACGGGCGATCTCAGGTTCAACGATGATCTATGGGAAGAACCTAGCCTACGGGCGATCTCAGGTTCTAAGATGATCTGAGGAAGAACCTAGCCTACGGGAAATCTCAGGTTCGACGATGATATATGGGCAGAACCTAGCCTACGGGCGATCTCAGGTTCTAATATGATCTGAGCAAGAAACTAGCCTTCGGGCGATCTCAGGTTCGACGATGATCTATGGGAAGAACCTAGCCTTCGGGCGATCTCAGGTTCTAAGATGATCTGAGGAAGAACCTAGCCTACGGACGATCTCAGGTTCGACGATGATCTATGGGAAGAACCTAGCCTACGGGAAATCTCAGGTTCTAAGATGATCTGAGGAAGAACCTAGCCTACGGGAGGTCTTAGGTTCGACGATGATCTATGGGAAGAACCTAGCCTACGGGCGATCTCAGGTTCTAAGATGATATATGGGATGAACCTAGCCTACGGGCGATCTCAATTTCGACGATGTATGCATGTTTGAATTTCTTTTGCTGCAAAGATCCGTGCTGATGGATCGGCTACGCGCCTTTGAGGATGCAATGTTATGTAATGCAAAGAAATAAACTTCTTGGGGATAAGCGAAAGCTTGCTGGGAACCATTGCTCATCACTAGGGATTCCAATATATATCAACGTTGGAAGCCTATAATACCGAAGATCGTTGGGGATACTGATAAGAACTTGCATTGGGGAGCCCATGATACTGCCGATTATTGATGACTCTGATGAAGATTGAATTGTTGATGAAGCAATTTTTCAGATACGCTGCTGAATTCTGAATCATACCGTTGGGGAAGAGATAATCCGGATAGACTTCCACACATCCTGAAATGAAGAAGATGGTAGAATCGAATATGCCTAAGAATGGATACTGAACACGATGTGGATCTCTTTGAATACATGCCCCAAGTTTACACACACTGGGGAATTATCTCTTGAATCACTTGGGGATAAGAGATGGGCATGGACACCTATGAATGCCCCGGTTTAACTCTGAGAATGCTCCGGTTGAGCTTTGTGAATGCCCCGGTTTTGCTTCACTGGGGATGTTCTTGATTAACTCCACTGAGGATGGACTTGCGCGTGCTGAGTCAAACGACGACTTCGAAATTTCTGAACTCACTTGGGGAATCAGATTCGAAATTGTTCGCAGCAGATGAAGGCAGCTTCGTGCGCTGGCTAAGTCAGGGTGACTATTATGATGCTTTTAGCTGATTGTAGTAGTCTCGTGCAACATAATTGGCTTTAGTAACTTTGCAAGTACGAATGAGGAATGCCCCTGTCTGGGGATCTCTGAGAAGATCTATGTTGAATAGAAGACCAGGATATTCGTGCCACCATACGATATGAGGTGGCCTTCCCCAATGTCTTGAGCCATGAAATAAACTGCTCCTGATTAGATCTTTCTTGGAGAGATTTGTCAAATCTCGACGTAACTGCCCCAGGTTGAACAAATTTTGAATAGATTTCTCGATGTGATAGCCTTTGATTGATGGTAACTTAAAGAGATTCATCAAAGTCATAGGCTCTGATTGACAGCTTTGAGGGAATGCCCCAGATTTGGCTGAGCTTGGAGAGATCGACTCTCGACTTGATTGCCCTAGATTGACAGACTCTTCTAACTTCATCCCTGAAGGGTACTCAGACTGTGAAGCACCAAGATGTTTTCTCTGGACAGAAACACTGGTTAACATGCCCTTGGATAAGTTATTTCTCTTGTGGCAGCTGACTCTTGCTTCAACAGGGTATTCAAGCCTCTCTTCTCTGAAAATATTGAGCTCTTTACTGATTGTTCATTGTGTAAACTTACTTGATGTTAATCAGTTGTTTTGTATGTAGAAGAATGTTTATTATGAGAATAATAATTCTAATGCAACACATATGTAAGTCTTGAACTTTGAAAAAACTTTGAATGAAATGACGTCATAACTCTATTGTGAACGAGTCACTAGCTAGAGAGAGACATTTACATATTCCCTTTTTTATGAAAGATAACGCAAGCATATGATGCCAACACAGATATTCAAACATACCTCTTAGGAGTCAGTTAAACGCTATCTCGTTGTAGCACGCTTTCAAATTGACCCATACTTCAATTAGGACTTTTATGGGTTGTAACGTGGTCTGGTTCACGGTTTTAGAAAAAAGGATTCAACGCTCAAAATTATTTGGTGCCCACCCATTCTCCATAATGTTCTCCATTCCTACGTTCAGTTGACCCGATACAAGCACTTATCTCTCTAGTAGAGTTTGCGATGATTGAGAAATTACTGTGGTTTCTTGGACACGACAGTCACTTCACCTTTTGCTTGTGGTGTCTGATCACACGACTTTGTTCTTTCATCGGGATTCTCATTGGTAATCCTTTTCTCTCCTTTTAGGCTTTTCAATTTCTTTCTTGCTTTTGCCTGGACATATTCTTTTGAATTTCGATTGGAAGTCCAGCGGGATGCCCCAACTTTTTCCTAAGCGACTTGTTTTCAAGTTTCGACTTAGCAGGGATTTTTGTTTCTTTTTTATTCGTATTTTCCATTTTGAACAAGTCGTTGATCTTTACGTTGTTTTAATTTGTTGGAAGTGATCGTGGCTGCCTGAGTTTTTAATAGATGAGGGATAGCCATTATTATATCGTTATCTGTTGACCTCCTGATGTGCGAGAGATACCCATTGGGATATTGTCAATAGACGCACGTTATTGTTAGATGAGGGTTAACCATTGTGGTTTTGACTTTACTCAACCTTTTGATGGATAACCATTGTTGTATCCTTGGATGCACACTCTTGATGAGTTCTGAATGCTTGATCAGATTAGTTGAACACTACCCGCCCCAGGGTTAAAATGAGGGTTTTTTCTGAACAGAAAAGAAACTCCTACTTCGAAGGCTCAGAGGGGTTAACGAGGGTCTATCTCCCTTATATCTCCGGTGTTTAGGGATTGAAACAAGGCATATACATCGTCAGCAGGGTCTTACTCAAAAGCGTACCAACCAGAGATTTTGTGTTTTCAGATTATCGTCATCCTCCTTCCAATCTTTACCTAAGCATAAGACTAGGAAATTTGGCATCAATATGCAAGTAAAAAATTTAAAGAGTGATAACGAATGAATGAAAAAATGAAAAGGATACTTCAAGACAAGCATACTTATTGTATTAAGAGTTTCATTCAAAAATAGACAAGTTTCTATATGCAAACAATGTTTAAACAAACAAGTAAGAATGTGAATGAAGATGCACTAAAGAGATCCAATGGTTGCCATCGTTGAGGAGACTTGACTCCGTATGGACTTGTTGATTCTGACGACTTTCTGTAGTCTTGATGCTCGAGTGTGTGAGAGAATTCCCCTTCTCATCTAATGTGAACATAATAGTCTCTGAATTGAACCTGTCATGGACATTGTCTTTGGATGACATACCTTTTAATCGAATGGCCAGGTGCCCCAGAATGATATGCATATAAGGTTCTTTCAGGAGAACGAATGAATGATTTACCCAGTGAATTTTTACAAACTGCATCACCAAGCATATCTTGTCTCAAAGAAATAATACAGTTCATCTTCTCTTAGAACAACAGAGACATCCGACTCGTGAGAAAGATCCTGGCAGTTGGCCAAATAGGAATTGGACCTTTGAAAGAGACGCCAGATAGGTGTTGGGCTTTATACTTCAACCCCTTTACAGTCTTCAACATCAAAATTGGGTGCCTCAGAATAGGGGATACATCTAGCATGTGTATCGCGATCAGAAGGAGTATTTGTGGGAAGAGGGTCCCAAAGATCAGAGCTGGAAAGAATAGGATGTAATGCATTGGGCTCGCATCAACATGCTCATCAGGCTTCTTCTGTCTTTTCTTAGAAGCTTTGCCTCATGAATTCAGTTGGGGAATAAAGACTGGCTATTGTTGAACAAATTATGGAAGACAAGGCTGTGGAGAGTGCCCCCGATTGGATAGTCGGATGCCCCGGTGTAGCAACCACATCTGACGTTGGTCGACAAGGATGGAGAACTGATGTAAGATCCTACAGTAAATGGGAACCATCTGCTGCAGCAATAAGTGCAAGATTGTTGACATCATCATCAAAGCTTTCATGACCTAGCTCATCTGAGTCTTCAATCAATCATCTTCCTGTTCGAATAAATTTCTGACTACGGGCCAAAGTATACCACACGGAGTCATTCCATAGCTGATCCCTGAACACGTGCAGTGAGAAATCAAGTTGAGCCTTTGAAGAGAACCCCAGGTCTGAATAAGAAACCCCAATCTTCGGGTACCTGTTATGAATGCATGAATATGGATGGGGTGCATGAATGAATTCCATGTCATGTTCTGTCATTTCCAAGGAATTTACGTGCTTTGATTTTGATTTTGCGCAAGTAAGGGATGGAAGAGTTTAGCACAAGACTTGCAAATGTGATTCCCTCTAAATAACAGAACATGTATGTTAAGCATGTGGTTAGCCATGTTATATATGCAAAGGCATGGGATCAAATGGGATCAAGGTTCCATCATTTCTGAATATGATTGTTGCGCTGTTCTGAATCATATGAGTATCATCAAGTAAAAGGTCCGGCATGGCTTCCGCACATATAAGAACCAAGTACCATGTAGATCTGTCATTGTACGGGATCAAGGCTTCTGAAACATCGGATATTGTTCAGCATTTTCTGAATATGCTGGGAGTACCAAGATCGAAGGCTCGAATAAATCTCCAAGTAAGCAAGCCAGGAACTCAAAATAAATCCGAGAACCATACGGTCACCAACAGGATATAGCATCTGCATAAAGTCATAACAGAAATCCTGAACATAGCCATTAGAACCAATAGTCACTGTCTGGGCATAGTCACCATCTGCACCTGTGATAAAAAATCCCTCCCCACTCGCGGGTGAAGACTAGGTTAGGGTAAGACAATGGTAACTCGAAAATCATGGATTCTCTTGAAAGTAACATCATCGCAACACAGACATGCATGACGAAAGTACCTCCAATTGAACCTCATCCGAGCATGGTATATGACATGAATGCACTAGTCGGACCACTTCCTATAGCCAGCATGCCCCCACTCTATTCCCAGTGTCCTAGTGCACTCTGGCCTGGGTACTGGGCCTTTTACCTCAATAGTAACAGCCACCCAATAAGAAGCAGATCCTGTACAACAGTAGTATATGGAAAACAGTAAAATGCAATGCATACGTATGCTCAAGTATATACAAAATGAGTGAATAAACCGAAAGCATAAAAATAAACACCCAAAGAAAAGAAACAAGAGTTAAGAGTGACTCCGGGATGGACCAGCATTTGGTCGACCATTCCCCAGTGAAGTAGCCAGCTGAAACAACCGGCTGAAAATCATCAAACAATGAAGTCACCATAGAACGTCTTTTATCCCACATGTAGGGAAAGGTAAACATCGAGAAAACCTGAGAATGGAGAAGTCACGGTCTTGCGACCGAGAGATCGGGTAAGGGAGTTTGTTACGCGAGGGGAAGGTATTAGCACCCCACATGCCCGTAGTACTCTACGATATCCACTCTTGTTATCTATCTTATAGGTGTGTTTAATCTATGCTTACTGTTTATTACTGCTAAAGGGAGAATGCATGCAAAAGAAAGGGAAAAGAATGTAGGGAAAATAAAATTATGCTCGATTGGGCTCTACCCTGATGCCTACGTATCCCTTTTAAGGAATCAGAGTTACCGTAGTTCGGCACATATGTTTTTGTTTGTTTGTGTTTTTTATGGACGAAGTTAATTCCACCTTCTGCCGCAGCTCAACCTTTGGAGACTTGTGCGTTGACACAGAAGTAAATTAATCATGTCCTTACCTGAAAAGGGTTTCTTAGAAAAAGGTGCTTGAACGCACAAAATGGTTTGAATTGGTTTTTATTTTGTTGCAGATAATGACTAGTTGACCTCAAGAGAGAGATATTAGCCACTTTTCTACTTAGCCATGAAAGGAGTCTTTGAGATTTGAACCACATCTAGACTTGAGATGAAGAACAATAAGATCGAGAAGAGACCCGCTTATCATTTTCCACGCTAAGCAAAGGCATGATTCTCATCAGTAGATTTAAAGTGATTTGAATTTTGAAAGAAAAAAGAAGTTTTAGTTTTAGTGCGAATGCAAACGGGGAAGAAAAGTCACAGGGAAACTAGCCTATTTCTAAACCTGATTTTATCATGCGTTGTTAGACCTAAAGTTATAATTTCAAAGGAATTCTACCTGATGTTTGCATGCATGAATTGCAGTAAAGCCCTACTTCTCATGATTTTTAGAAAGAAATAACGAAATGCAATAAAGTGAAAAGAAGTACAAGAGTAGTAGCGGATGCTACCAAAGTGAGCAAGTCATCAAGAAAAGACGAAAGCACTGAAAAAGCAGGGAGTACGCGTCGGGCAAGCTTCACCAAGAAACAAACAGAGTCAGAAACAATATCCAACTAAGATAAAGGCAAACTCGAGTTACGAGTGCAATGCATAATCAGAAGTTCCTCGCACAATGAATAAACGCGTCAAAAATAATATGGCAAAGCGGCATGAAAATACGGATGACGACTAAAAAGAAAAAGAAGTGTTTTTATTAGTTTTTTATGTGTAAAATTCTATAGAACTAAAGAATTTCTAAAAAAGGTTCTATTATTCTACCATTTTTATTGATTCTATTATGTAAAAGATCTATCAAAAACTAGAAATTAGTTCCTAAAATCACCTAAGAAGATCTAACAAGTTTTATACTTTTTATCATTAATTTTTCTTCCTAATAGAATTATCTAAAAAATTAAGAAAAGAAGATTATAGAAAAATCTAAACAAACTCTAAACATAAGGGGGTATATGGACTGGAAGCAGGTGTATGACCAATAATGAGACTTGGACACAGGGCCCATCTAGTTTGAGCCCAAGAGGATCCTTTTTTGGTTTAGCTAGGCTTTAGTTTAAAAAAATGTAACATTTGGACTACAAGGAAACTCGCAGCAAGGGGCCCAAAACACAATTCAGATTCTTATCTATTTTGTTTTATTCCTCAGCATCATTGTATTATTAAACAAGAAAAGAAAAATTAAAAGAAATGAAAAAGAGGTTTGGATGAAACGATGCGTTTTAGCAGAGAAAATTAGGGTTCAAAAGTTTGTGTCACTTTATCCTCATCGAACAAAATTCCCTCTTCCTCTCGCCCACTCAACAACATGACTCTCAACTTGCTCCATCATTAACCACTTCACCGTCGTGGCCTCACACCCTATGTATTCTCCACCTCTCTTCATGTTGTTCGTCACTGGTTCCCTCATGATGGCTTCATCTTCTCAATCTCAAATCTTCGTTCCGCCAACTCTTCGTTTTCCTTTTAATTCATAAATCCTTCTTCGTTCAATGCCATTTTGTATGATCGATTCGAATGCAACCATGCAAAATAACTACGGATACATACAGGGCAAAAGAATCCTTGATTTCAAATGCAAACTCAAAGCGATAGAATTTGCAGAAGCGAAAGAGATCTTACCTGCAAAGATTTCGAAGATGTCGAACAAGTAAACTAGAGAGGAGGTTCCTACGCAAGTTATAGGTACAAATTGATTTTGCTTTTCTTCTTCTTTCTTGTTCTACTCAATTTTCCCTTTTTTGTGATTTATGAATGCCGAGAAGTTGTTGTGGTTGTTGTAGTGAAGGCTGAAGCGCTTGAGGAGAAATGCAAGTGATGAAGAGGGGTTGTTGTACGGTTTTCAGAGAGAGCACGAGATTGAAGGTGATTATGAAGCGCATGTGCAGAGGTGCCGAGAATTAATGGTGAAGATGTGAAGGTTTTTCGGAAAAATAGCGAAATGCAATAAAGATGAAGGAGATTATGTGATGAATGATGAAGATTGTGAAGAGTTAAAGGTTGAAGATGAAGATTTCAAATAGGTGAAAGAAGAATTAAGAGATCGCAGAGAAATTGGTGGAAGATAGAGATTGATGAAGGTTCTGTTTTTTTTTTTTGATTCAGAGAATGGTGATGAAGATCTTGCAGAGAATAAAGTTGTTTGTTGCATAGAAAATCCAGATGAAGCTTGTGCCGAGAGATTGAAGGTTGAAGTTGAAGAGTTTGTTACAGTTTTTTTTCGGTGAGTTTTTTTTGGTGAATGAGTTGTATATATTATCTCTGTTATCGATCTCTTCTTCTGTTGTGAATCCCCCAAAGTTGGTTAGCTAATTTCTGTTTTATAGGGGTTTGTTAGGTAGTTAGAAATTCAGTTACAGTCGATTATGGAGTGGTTATATGGCAGTTAGTTAGAATTCTGGTTATTTGGTTAAGAGATGAAGAGTTGGTTAGTTAGGAATTAAAATTGGAGGGAATTTTGTTGGAAATAACTGCTAGTAATAGTTGGGAAATTGAAGTTAGTTAGGAGTTTTAAAGCTGAGCTGGAATTTGGTTAGATGTTTTGTTGGGAGTTAGTTGGCTGGATTTTAAATAGTTAATAGTTTTGAAGTCAGTTATGTAGCTATTATTTCTGTTATGATTCTGTTTTATTAAATTATGTTGAAGTTTTTTGCGGTTCTTTTATGTGTTGGAATTTGGTTAAGGATGCAATGGATTAGTTAGTTAGTGGATTTATTTTTGTATTGATACCCTGCCTTATATTCTCTTTTGTCACAAAAATATCCCTGCTATAAGACTTGAATTTAACTACATACTGCCTGCCAAATGATGTTTCAGTAACCGCTATTTTCCAAGACAACTCAACCATCTGAAGACCCTTTCCCACAAATCTTGCAGGAGCAGTGGTAATTGGAAGGCTATATGTAATTAAGATTCTTGGTAGAGAAGGTTCAATGTTGGTAAAGATCTGACTCTTATGCACTGCAGCAAGTTGATTTGCATTCTTGAACTGGCTTTTGTAGCATGATTTTGAAGATCAACCATTCAGATATGCCCTTAAACGAATTCGGTAGCTTTTATTTTTTTACTCAAATGCCACTATTTTGGTCTCTTTTCTTGATTGCAGGTTTGTTTTGTAGCAATTTGAAAGAATGGATAATTCAAAGCTGAGTATTCTGATGAGACAAGGGTGCAATACGCTTCGAGCTTTGGTCATGAAGGATGAAGATTTAATCAAGAGGGTAAAAGTAAGAAGCATGAAAAATATGGATTTTAGTGTGGAAGAAACATGAAGTTATACATAATGTTTAGATTTTATAGGATAATATCTTGTAATTCTTTCCTCGTAAAACCTTCTCTCAAATTGTATATTCCTTTTTTTAGTAACTCTTGTATGAAACTTGGACTCTAATGGAGAAGCTTCACCTATTTCTTTCTTTTATTTCAAATTGAACTCCGCTGACAGTTTGATAGTGTGATGAAATTAGGGGTACTGAATATCTTGAATTCAATATCAATTCTCTTAAGTGCTTATAGTATCATCTTTTATATTTTCCATGGAATTTAACTTCGAATACTCCTTTAATGGCATAAATGCCAAGCGTAATATGATTCCATTATTCGTGTAATGCCAAACACTCCATAGTCAGAATGAAAGAGACTTCCACAAGACTTCGTTAAAGATTGTTTCAGCATACTCCCTTTGTGATGTATAGCAACATAAGTTTCCATGCTTGAGCTTGAAATAAAGACCTTTATAATCAATGAGGAGACACCGATCCCGAGTGACATGGTGTATTAGACCCACCACTACCTTGTGCCACCAATAATAAAACCCTAATTCAAACGTATGACTTCCTTGTAAGTATAATCTTTATCCATAGCAACTTGATTCATTCCTATTCCCTCCTTTACATTATGACTTGAAATCCGAGTAATGCCATAACCACTTTGGAGTCTAATTCTTATACCAAACCCACTTTGGAGCATAATGGACATTCAATTGAATTCAGAAAACTCAACCATGATGAAATATAAACCCTAACAACTCGCAACCCTAACTTGTCTGCTTACTGAAGCAACTCGGAAAGGTGGCTTTGTCTTTTGATGAAAATAAGTATCTTAATAAAATAGGAATTTCCAATGACCATGAACACAAATTCTAATCCCTCAAACCCTGATTGATAAAGAACCATGTTGATCCAAGCTTGTATAAAGATGAGAACCTAAAAGCACGAAAAGACCAAAATTCCTCAATATCCCCAATCCTAGGCCAAATTATTGACCAACGATGCATGACGTGCAAAATGATCTAACGGAGGGTATGCAGATGGAATGAGGAGTATAAGATGCGTAAGCTAGATAAAAGCAAAGGGTTAGGAAAAATTTGGGGTATTACAGTTGGGTAGAATTAGGGTGTTACAAAGTTGTTATTAGAGCAAGTCGGTTCGTCCGACCAAGTTATCGAGTCGTAGGTTATCTAACAATCGAGTGTTGTTAACTTGAGTTCTTACCGTTGTTTGTGTTGTAGTGATAAGTTGATATGGTTGGAAGGATTTACGCTACACTTGCTACTGGTTTAGAAGCAATGGTGCATACTATGGAGAATCAGCCGAACACTGACGAGAATGTTGGATCTCATAGTTTGGCGACCTTCCTGAGGGAGAATCCACCTACATTCAAGGGTAAGTATGATCCTGACAGAGTGTTGGATTGGTTGAAAGAGATTGAAAGAATCTTTCGTGTGATGGACTGCACTCCAGCGCAGAAGGTTCAATATGGTACTCACATGCTAGCAGTCATCAAAGCTTTCAACAAGAAGGTTAAGCATTGGGTATATCAGGCTGGAGACTTGGTAATAAAGCATATCATCTTACTACAAGGTGACCCCAGGGGAAAATGGACTCCCATCTATGAAGGGCCATTTGTAGTAAAGAAGATATTTTTTGGCGGTGCCATGATACTGACCACCATGGATGGTGAAGATTTTCAGCACCCTGTGAATGCGGACATAGTCAAAAGATACTATACATAAAAGTGACCTGCTAGGTTGTCTGGCCTAGACAAAAATAAGGGCATCCCGGCGAACCAAAACGGTTCGGGAAAAAATTAAGCATATATAAATAAAGATTATACACCCGGCAAGCCAAAAACCTGAAAAAGGCAGCTTGGGCAAAAAAAGGTATCCCGGTGGACTGAAAACCCGAAAGTGAAGTCCAGGCAAAAATTAGGGATTAAAGTGTACGACTATGTCCCGTGGGATCACTTACAGCAAGCTTTGTTACCAACGTCAAGTGCAAACGGTACAGACCAATTCAGTCAACTTCTTTCGACAGCAGGGGATTAGATGCTTAAAGACATAAAGACAATAGCAGAGTTGAAACTCAATGAGATCGTTCCCACATAGTCATTTTCTCTTTTTACTCTTTTCATTTCATGACGATTTCCTCTTACTAGGATTTGTGTTTCTATGTACATAAATGCCTGTTTATAGGCAAATTATCAATACAAAATACAATTTCAAAATTCAACTTTGTTTTACTTTCTCTGTTTTGTTTACAAAAAAAACGTCCAATGACTAAATTGAATGAACATATACATATGAATATGATTATTGTTAACAAATATATGCATGAAAACAAGAATAAGCATTTACTCAAGACTCTAGGAATTGGGATAACGTTCAGGTCGTCTACAAGTCTCCACAGGAAATCCCCATAAAATAACCTCCATGGAACTATCCCCACAGAGTTACCTTCATAAGCTCATCCCCGACGGAGATACATTCCCCTGAAAGTCTAATATGCTTCCAGATAGGAATTGAGGTATCTTCCAGCAATTAACCTAATCATACTCCCCAACAGATCCCCTTAGCGGATAAAGGAGTATGATCTTTTCCCTGGCAATGTCGCCAACCTATGGAGTCGTAATCCTCATCAAAGATTATGTCATCAGCACAGTTCACAGGAATTCTCTTCCCCAGCTGAGTTTATTTCTCCAACTATAAAATCCCATGCAGAATTCTCTTCTCCAGCAGGGCTTATTTCCTCAGAAGAATATTTCTCCAATAGGTTTTATTTCCCCAGCAGGGTTTATTTGCCCAACAGAATTCAGTCTCCCCAGCTTAAGTATATTTCTCTGACTACTACAAATCATCGGCAACATTCCTATCTCTAGCGAAGGATAATCCATGCTTCTATCCCCAATGAGTTGCTACGGAATTTGAAACCATACCAGATCTCGTTTAACCTTATCCTCCCCAGACGAGTTGGCATCCATATCGGAAACTCGATCAGATAGCATCTCAGAAGGTTATCCATCTCTCTTATCCCCAATCAGGGTATATAAGATTTAAATTCCCCAGTAGAGCGATGAACGACCAAAGTTCATGAACTCTTCTCCCAAGCAGAAATCAAATTCCCCAGCAGTGTTTCCTCAAACAGCAAGCAGGAATCTCCAGCGGAAACATTCTAGACAAGATTGAAGATTACACGTATTCTTCACCCCCAGCAACAGTCAGGGATTTATTTTACCAGTCGGAGATGTTATACAAAGCTACCAATATGCTTCAACAACATCTCACATCCATACATCATTTACAAATATCATAGCATATGCATACGACACGCATATCACACTCTCATTTACTTTGAGAACATCATTACACAGTGCATTACATACATCATGACATTGCATACAACTAACTTCTTATATTTTCATGTAAAAGTCTACAAATAGACAGATATCATCAACAATTCTCAAATAGGTCACAGATTAATTCCCGAAAGAAGACGGAGCAACTATCTATATGACCAGACACAGATTAACTCCTAAAATAAGACCGGGAAACTATTTTTGATAAACAAATTGTAGATCAATTCCCGAAACAGGACGGGGCGACTATCTACATGAACAGGTTGGAGATTAACTCTTGAAACAGGACGGGGAAACTATCTATACAGCCGTGAAAAGATTAACTCCTGAAACAGGATGGGGAAAATATCTTTTTATCTTTATGCACCAGGTGGAGATCAGATCTCGAAATAGGACGGGGCGACTATCTTTATCATCAGGTGGTATGAATTCCCGAAACAGGATAGGTTTACCAACAACGGGATATAGATCAATTCTCGAAACAAGAAGGGGCGACTATCTACATGACAAACATCTCCCTCAGAAACTGAAGTCTGACAAGCATCTCTCCTTCAGAGACTAAATCTGACAAGTAGCTACTCAAACACCTTCCCTAGAGGATCATTCTGGAAAGCATCCTTCAGATATTGTCAAGCGTAGACTCATTTTGATACTTTATCAATAGTTACTTTGGATGGCATCTATAATCCTATCTCTGATGACATTTTGTTACCTCTCCGAATGGCATATTTAAGCCAATTCAAGCAATACAATCAATCAACAGTTTTACTTCTTGCACCGGCGCTGTAGCGACTGGTTTTTTGATCAAGAGTCGCAACTATTAGTTTTTATCCTAGGGAAGGGAACCTAACAGAAAACCCTAATTCACAGACAGAGATTCTAGGTTTCAGACTCAATTAGACGAAAGGAAGGTGTTAGTCATATTTCATCCACATTGTTCACAAGGATATTAGACTCTAGGTTTAGGTTTGGGGTAAACAGGATTTTAAGTTTTAATTAGAAATACTCGCCACGATTTTAGGTCGTATGCCTACGTATCCTCTTAGGAGGAATCAAAGTCTGAATTCGTAGTTCATATGGGTTAGTATTTTTTAGGGGTTGGCAAACATATTTTGAATCACTTTGCACTCGGTCAAGAGTAGTGATTACGGAGATTTTGACTGAGTGTGTAGTAAGCCAAAACTAGTTTGAAACCCTTTTGCAAAAAGACAGTTGATTAGTTTGGTTTATTACAAAAATAGTTTTAAGGTTTTGTTGAATAACTTTTAATTGTATTAATTGCAAAAATATCTTAATTAATGCATGATAATGAAGGAGGATGATTGTTATGATGGGCGCGCAGATACTGGATTGGATGGAAAATCATTTTGGTTTTTATTCAATTTTCATATTTTGTTTTTTCAGTAATTGATATCCTCTCTCTCGCCTCAACCCCCTTTATCTCTTTCTCCAAACCCTAGTTCTCTTAGAACCTCCAGTGGCGGCCCCAAATTCCCAGTAACCCTCAATCAAAACCCAGCCAAACAAAACCCCAAAGCAACAATTATATAAAAAAAACAAAAGCTAGGTCTTTTACCCTCCGCGATATTTCTTTCTGACTTTCAATTTCCGGCCCAATTTGGGTGCTAATCCGCTATTCTCCTTCTCAATTTATAGGTTGCAGTAGCGGCGGAGCTTGAAGTGGACGATGATGGTTCGATTACGTGATTAGGGTTTTGATCGTGGAATTTGTACTTATGTATCCAATGATTCGGACTGCAAGTGCACAGTCCTGTCGAGTAGTTTTAAAAGATATCGAACCACAGAGACTGATGAATCGATCTACCGTCTTCTATTGTTACTTTGTAAATCTAAAGCTAATGAATATTTGATTTGGGTTGTAGGGGAAACTAATTACTAAATTAAGTTGTATTTTAATAATCAATGAGCTTAATTACCAGCATGCAACAGTCGTACCTCAGAAACTAGCGACTTGTCGCGTGTCTTTATATTTTCAAAACAGTTTTCAGTAAAACCTATCTAGTTTAAAAACGCTCGTCTCACACTGTCGTTTTGTTGATCTAGGTTGTGCAGTTAAGTCCTAACGTACGCTTCCACCATCCCGCAGGAGTTAAAAACACTTTTTGGAAACTAAACAAAATCTTAATTAACTTTAAAGTGCTTCCGCTGTATTTTAAGCCAATGCCTAATTACTACTGTCTAGTTAAAAGATCTCAAACTCCCGCTTTGTTGACCCTAACCTCTATCTGTTTTTTACTTCCGTAACAAAATAATTTAATGATTTGAAAAATAGTAACTTAGGCCAGAAAAGAAAGTTTCATAGTAAAAATAGTCCCGACTAAGCTACTCGTTCCCTCAGTTGATTGACTTTACATACCAGTATAAGATTTCTAGCCTGACATAATATTAAACCAAATCGCAGAATAATTTAAAGGACAAACACAAATAAGCATAATTATATTAATTAATAAACAATAAGAATTTGTAAACATAAACCTGGAAATAACTCTGAAGACAGAAGCACTCATGCACAAATTGTAGGCTTTGCTTCGATCGGAGGATATATTTAACCGTACAGAAGAAAATAAAACTGAAAAGAATAATGCTGGAAAGAAATAAATGGGAAAAGAAATAATGCTGGAAAGAAATAACTAGGAAAAGAAATAATGCTGAAAAGAATGCTGCTGAAAATAATATTCTGCTGAAAATAATATTCGCTCAATAAAATCTCTAAACTTTCTTGCCAAAAAGAAGAACCATTTCTACTGTGGTCTCCGGCTCTATTTATAGTGCTTTCTTGATCCGTTGCTCTCGAAAATATAGGAACAGTTTACTTCCTTCTTTGAGAAATAATAGGCCATTCAATTTTCACGTTCTTTGCTCCTCTGACTGAGTGGGCGAGAAAATGTAGGACATCGTTGGATTAACCCTTGAACGCGCTTCTGCCCGTTGGATGAACAGAAAGTGGAGTAATGGGTTGTGACGTTCGTCACACTCAAGTGACTATCGTCACTTGGTCTTCATGGCGCGTGAGGTTCGTCACGTCCCCTTGACGGTCGTCAGGGCTTTCTTACTTGTGGGCCACGTGCTCACATGTGTGATGGGCTTTTGGGCTGGTTTCTTCTCCTTAGGCCTTTTTACTACTTTTTTGCACCCTTTTTTCTTCATTTCTTCAAAAGTGTTCGGCTCGGTGCATATCTGCAAAAATAGAAAAATACCTGCATAATACTTATAAAATAATTTAATTTAAACTAAAGTATGAGAAATATTTGGTGTATATCAAGCCAGAAATATCACATATTTGTGTGTCATCAAACTCCCCCACACTTAAACTTTGCTTGTCCTCAAGCAAATGCTAAGTACCATGTTTTTCTAAACAAGGTTATGACTCGGATCAACTAATATATAACTGCGTTGTGTTTTTGTCAGAAAATCGGTGGTTTGATTCGTGCTTCATTACTACGTCTACGATGTTAGACAGTCCCATTTTACGTAAACTAGTTACAGGTCCTATCATAGCCTACCTCGAGTATTTGTCTTATTTTGCCCCTTTCATTCTAGCGCAATCACATTAATCCCTTTATCTTCGCACGCACATAGCAGAACAGTCGGTTAGTGGTTATGATCCTTTTAGACTTTTAGAGGTTTCTGGCACAGTAATGTGGCAACCTTTAATTCAAATGTTGGATGCGGGGGATCAGACCGTAATCTGCCCTACCGAGTTCAGTACCAGGTGCTCCTGAACCATCCATCAAATGAATTTTCATGTTACTTTGTAAGGTTTACATCCTTTGGATTAGGCGATCGGGTGAGGACCGTCCAATTTAATCGGTGTGTTTCCTTGCAATATTTTGCTGAAATATTCTATCATCCACTTATATTCATCGACTTCCTGCGTAGTTTGTGTTTAAGACGATGCTGACTGCTAATATAAACTACTCAAGGTTACTATAAAGACTAAACTCAGGGTGTTGGAAACAACAGGTACTTGAACTGATCTATCATACTCTGGGGTTGTAGAGTGTCTAGACGGTAGAAATTTCGCTTAATCTCGCCCCAATTCCTGATGATTAAAGATTTTGCAGTCTATTTACTTTGTCGAGTGAGGAAAAAAAATTTTATGGGCTCAAAAAGAAGGGGGAGTCTAAAAGAACAACACAAATTGTTGCAATAGATAACTTGATAAAAAAAATTTATTGAGTTAAACATAACAGAAGGGAAATTACAAAGAAAATAAAAATTACTAGGAAAAAGGGAAATACTTCCTCCCCCATACTTGAATCATACATTGTCCTCAATGTATTGATAGAAGTGGGAAAGGGGAAATGGAAACTGGATAATCATTCTTCCTCCTCTTGTCTTTGGTATAGGCCACATGTCCTTGCTCTTCGACGTGCTTGCCCGCCATATCTGGAAGATTCGCCGCCATCTCTCTGGGATATGATATTATGCAAGTCGTCAACATGGAGTGTTAAGGCTCGCATATCTGCCGTTATTCCGGTGGTGAATTCCAGCATACTTTGACCGTGCCTGCGAGCGTAGTCATTTTGGTCTCTCTGCATTTGTTGCATGAGAGTCATCATCTTGATTTGGCACGTCTCGATACTCTGGTGGCGTTGAGTGGACAGTTGGTTTTGTTGCATTATTGCGGCATATATTACGTCTATGGTAGCGGGATTGTTGGTTTGCTGGGGTTGGGGCTCTTCCTGCTCTAATTCTTCTTCGATTTCGTCAGCGGAAATGTTGTTGGCCTGACCTTGATTTCCTTGCACATTTTCTCCGGGTTCTGGGGCGTTCAGGTTGTAAAGCCAGTTATTCGGATTACCCAAGTAAGTACGATTATGATTTGGCATGATTACACTATGAACCCTTGCATTCTTAACCATTAGATAGTACCCTCCAGCTTCTCGTACTTTGATCAGGCGGCCAGCTCTACAGTTATCAATGTCCATAAAAATTGCTGGCAGTGGAGGTAGGCGTTGGATCCTTTCCCCCCAGTTCAAGTGAACTGCGATGGCGGTGACGACGCCTCCGATGCAAAAAGGTGTGGTCCCTTCTCTTGCAACGAGGTTTTGAATGTGGGCCATCATTAAAGTAATGGGATTAAGGCGGAGGTTTTGCGAAAAGGTACAGTGAAGAGCATACAATTCTTTAGTGTTTACCTTGTTGTTGTTTGCCCTTCCGAAAATGGTGTTCGCCATAACACGGTGTAAGAAGCGGATGTTCGGGTTGTGGATGTGAGAGGCGTACCTTTCTTCGGGTGTGACATTTGGTTCGCCGGTTATTCTCTCCCATAGTGTGTATGCACTTCCATTCCAATCCAATTCTGGGGGGATGCAATATTGCACATTATTCCCTCGGGGAAAATGAAATATGTCGCTCAAAATCTCATGGTTGAGTTGGTACTCTCAGTTGAACATCCGAAAATGAGCGGCTCCCGTTAAGTGTGCGTCTGCATCGTCTCGAGTGTGATATGCGTAGGAACTCAAGAATTCCAACGTGAGAGCTTCGTAAGTTGGTGTGTTCATCGTGCTAATAAAGCTTAGGCCAGCTTTATTAAGCAAACCTTCCATATGAGGTTGCAAGCCTAATTCTTGCAAGTAATTATTGTCGACGAACCGTGTGGATGTTAGCCCTCTGTGATGGAATTTTATGTACCTCTCTTTTTGAAGCTCACCAGCTTCTCCTTCTCGGAGCACGAGATGTCACATGTCGGGTTTGGGTTGGTTGGCCATGAGTGTTGAACTTGATAGAGAAAAAAATGTATTTATGGTAGAGAGATGGAAAGAGAGTGGTAGTGATAAAACTAAGGATGGGAGGGGAGGGTTTATATAGATGGTTTTGTGGAGTAAGAAATTTAATGGTGTTTATGGGAGAATTTTAGAATTTGGGAGGTTATGGAAGTTATGGGTGAGTGGAGTAAATGGGGTGGTGGGATTTTAAAACAAATTTTTCGTGCATCAATGATGTTCAATGGTCACGGATTTGAAAAGCGTGAGGGACAATGCCTGCCTCCCGTCATGTTCTCTCTGACGCTCGTCGGAGTCAAAGACACTCCCTGGCGTTCGTCACATGCATACTGACGTTCGTCAGGGTGAGGTGATGTTGGTCTCTTTGACTTCTTTGAACGCGTGCTCCACTAAATTAATTAATTAGTTTTAATTTTGAGAAGTATATTGCAAGGGATATAGTAGCACATTGTATAATTGGAAGAATGATATAAGAAGCAAATAAAAATAGTAACAGAAATAAGAAACACATGAAAATAATGATAGAAATTAGAAACAAATGAAAATAATAACGGAAATTTGCACAGTACAAAAAAAATGAATACATACTTTGTATGAAAATAAATAAATAAATACTTTAAAATAAAAATAAAACGGATATGAAATGAATAGATGAATAAATAAACGAAATTTTAGAACCGAAAAGTATTAAGTTATTCGAAAATAATAAAACCATAATGAGTTTTGAGAATAATAATAATAATGAACCCCCCCCCCCCATACTAAGAACAAACAGTGTCCCCACTGGGGCGGTACAGAAAAACAATCAAGCATGAGGGCCTCCGGGAGGTGGTGCAGAAGCGTGCAGATGTTGATAAATGTGATCAAACTGCTTTGTGACGACATCCATGAAATGAAAGAAGTCACGCCGAAGTGTGTTGACATTATCTTTAACAGTGTCGAGCTCGCCTCGGAGTGTGGTAACATCTGTCTGCAGAGTCTTGATCGCATGTGCATGATCAGGCATGGGTATGTCATCAGCTGTAGTAACAAGGGGTAGTGTAGGGTAATCCAAGGGTGTATAATCGTGGTAACCTGTGGGTGTGGATGGGTCGCTCTCCTCCCTCTCAGGGTCGTGTTCGTCTGTCTTCTCTAGGGGATATAACCAATTAGTCTTGGTATAGACACGGGTATGCACGGGGCTAGGCAATTTGAAGTAATAGACAGGGTTACGTTGGACAAGCAGCTGAAAGTGAGGTGGGCTGAGGTTACTAATCAAAGAAATGTTAAAGCAAAAAAGGGATGTCCATGGTATAATACCTGGCGTACGATGTAAGGCTCGACAGAGATGACCGTAGGGATAGGGCCTCGGCTATCATAGTGACTAGCCCGCCGACACAGATGGGGCCATGGGTACACTGAGCTATAGCTGACATGTTGGCGATCATAAATGATGCACCAATGACTGGTCTGGACTGAAAAGCACAGTAAATGATGAACAACTCATCCCTAGAAACCGAGAGTCGAATAATAGGTTTTCCAAAGAATGTGAAGGCTAAGATATGATGGAAATACCTAATCGCAGGGTTATGAATCTCGGTGGCATCAAGGTGGTCGGGGTCCTCAGGATATTGGCCCGCTATGTCTCTCCAAAATTGATTAAGCTCAAAGTTGAGGTAGTCATCCGCCTGGGTTTCCATGTGGGCGTCTAAAGAAATAGGGAATCCTAGCAGCTCAGCTAGACTGCAAACTGTAAACTGGTGGGTGAAACCGAACAATCTAAAGGACATCTGACTTCTACTACGCCCTAAGCCTTGTATGGGTTTATAGATGAGGGAGCTCAAGAACTCCAAGGTGAGGCGTTGGTGTGTAGGGTGTTTATGGGCTAGGAACCCCTCCCATCCTATCTGGTTAAACATGAAGTAGACACTTTCCCTGATTCCTAAGGTTGTCAAGGTGGGATCATGCACATACGTGGTCATACTCATCTGGCGCTGAGCCAGAATCTCATATCGTCTCTGCTGAGTCTCCGAGGCAAAAATGATAGTATCCATGAATTTCAGCTTGTAGGTTCCTGTGAGTCGGTACTAAAATTTGTAAAAGAAAAATGCAAATAAGTAAAATATGTTGTGGGAGAAAGAAAGAAAGAAAAGGAAAAATCGGAAAATCAAAATCAAAATGCAGAAAAAAAATAAAAATAAAAGATAAAGATACTTTAGAGATAATAAATAAAAAATAAAAATTGTGGGTTGCCTCCCACACAGCGCTTGTTTAATGTCGTTAGCTTGACAATGTTGTTAGACGTGAATTAGTTTCCAAATTCGTGCGGTAGCTCTAATAGCGTTAAGCTTGTTGTGTAATCCTTATTTTCGACGTTGTAATAATGCTTTAGGCGTTGGCCATTTACTAAGAATGGATTCATGGATTTTCCTTTAATCTCTATGGCACCACTGGGGAAAACTTTGGTTACTTCGAATGGTCCAGACCATCGTGAACGGAGTTTTCCAGGGAAAAGTTTCAGACGAGAGTTGAATAGGAGTACTACATCTCCCTCATTGAATTATTTCCTTGAGATTCGTTTGTCATGCCATTTTTTCGTCCTTTCTTTGTAGATCCTTTCATTTTCATATGCGTCTAATCTTAGTTCTTCTAATTCATTTATGTCGAGGATCCTTTTCTCTCCTGCCGCAGTGCAGCTTAGGTTTAAAGTTTTAATTGCCCAGTAAGCTTTGTGTTCAATTTCCACTAGCAGGTGGCATGATTTTCCATATATGAGTTTAAAGGGTGTTGTACCTATTGGTGTCTTGAATGTCGTCCTGTAGGCCCATAATGCGTCAGGTAACTTAGCCGACCAATCCTTTCTTGAAGTGGCAACATTTTTTTCCAATATTTGTTTTATTTTTCGATTTGAGACTTCCACCTGTCCGCTTGTTTGGGGGTGGTATGGTGTTGCGACGCGGTGCTTCACCCTATATTTGGTTAGGAGTTTATCAAAGATTCGTGATATGAAGTGGGAGCCACCGTCGCTTATAACTTGTTTGGGTACACCAAACCTTGGGAATATAATGGTTTTGAAGAGTTTAATCACGACTCTAGTATCGTTTGTTGGATAAGCTATTGCTTCAATCCATTTCGAAACGTAATCTACAGCCACGAGTATATATTTGTTGCCGAATGAGGATGGAAATGGTCCCATGAAGTCTATTCCCCATACATCAAAGACTTCAACTTGTAGAATGCCAGTCTGAGGCATCTCATCGCGTCTGGATATATTTCCAGTGCGTTGGCATCGGTCGCAGTTTAGGATGGCTATGTGCACATCTTTCCACAAATTAGGCCAGTAGAAGCCAGACTGTAAAATTTTGGCACATGTCTTTGATGTGTTTGCATGGCCTCCATAAGGGGCATCATGACAATGAGAAATAATGCTTTCTATTTCGTTTTCCGGGACGCATCTTCGGAAAATACCGTCGGCACTCCTCTTGAATAGTAAAGGTTCATCCCAAAAGTAATGTTTCAAATCGTGAAAGAATTTCTTCTTCTGTTGATAGGTCATATCAGGAGGTAGGATTTTGGCAGCCAAGTAATTTGCTATGTCCGCATACCATGGTATGGTTTGGTGGGTTCAGACAGAGACCACGGCTTCTTGTATAGCATTATTTATTTCGTCTTGGCTCTCTCGTGCATCATTATTAGCAGCTTGTGTCTCAAGTCCTAAAAGCAATTGATTTGGATTTGATTCAGGTGGTTCTTTGCTAGCATCTCCTAAGTCCATCTGAGCTAACAGACGTTCATACGGGAAGTCATCGTTAATAGGTACTTCTTCTGGTGTCAGCTGTTCCATTCGAGATAAATGGTCGGCTACTACGTTTTCGATACCTTTTTGTTCTTTAATTTCTAGATCGAATTCTTGTAGAAGCAGAATCCATCTCAAAAGTCTCGGCTTTGAGTCTTGCTTGGTCAAGAGATATCTAATAGCTGCGTGGTCTGTATAGATGATTATTTTTGCGCCTACTAGGTAGGAGCGAAATTTGTCTAGTGCGAAGACTACGGCTAAAAGTTCCTTTTCCGTTGTTGTGTAATTCATATGTGCAGGGTCCAAGGTTCTACTAGCATAATATATCGCATGAAGCTTCTTATCTCTTCATTGTCCCAGGACTGCACCTACGGCGTAATCACTTGCGTCGCACATGATTTCAAATGGAAGTCTCCAATCAGGTGGTTGCATGATTGGTGCGGATACAAGAGTTGTTTTTAGTTGGTTAAATGCTTTTAGGCATTTGTCATCAAAATCAAATTCAACGTCTTTCATAAGGAGGGTGGTTAGAGGTTTTGATATTTGCGAGAAATCTTTTATGAATCGTCGATAGAAACCGGTGTGTCCTAAGAAACTGTGTATTTCTCTCACTGTTTTAGGGGGTTGCAAGTTTTCTATGACTTAGATATTAGCTTTATCGACTTCAATCCCCTTTTCGGACACAATGTGTCCTAGTACGATTCCTTGTTTGACCATAAAGTGGCACTTTTCCCAATTCAGAACGAGGTTAACTTTTACGCATCTCTCCAAAACTTTCTCCAAATTTACGAGACAATCTTAAAAACTCTCTCCACATACAGAGAAGTCATCCATAAAGACCTCCATAATGTTGTCTATGAAATCAGCAAAGATTGCCATCATGCATCTCTGAAACGTGGCGGGAGCATTGCATAATCCAAACGGCATTCATCGGTAGGCGAAAGTTCCATAAGGACAAGTGAATGTTGTTTTCTCTTGGTCATCGGGGTAAATAGGGATTTGAAAGAATCCGGAGTAACCGTCTAGATAACAGTAATGTGAGTGCTTAGCTAATCGTTCAAGCATTTGATCAATGAATGGTAGAGGGAAATGGTCCTTGTGAGTGACCTTGTTTAGCTTCCTATAGTCAATACACATTCTAGCTCCACTTATAGTTCATTCTGCTACAGCTTCGCCTGCTTTGTTTGTTGTTACCGTTATACCACCTTTCTTTGGTACACAGTGGATTGGGCTTACCCATTGACTATCGGAGATTGGGTATATGATTCCTGCGTTCAAAAGTTTTTTAACTTCATCTTTAACTACGGTGCTCCAAATTGGGTTAATTCTTTGTTGATGTTCTCTAGAAGATTTACAATCATTTTCCAGCATAATACGATGCATGCAAATGGAAGGACTTATTCCTTTTAGATCTGTAATGTTGTATCCTAAGGCGGGGGGATATTTTCTTTGGACTTGTAATAGCTTGTCTGTTTCATGTTGTCTTAAGTCCGCGTTGACAATTACAGGTCATTTTAACTCGGTGTCAAGGAATTCATATCTGAGGGTCTTAGGTAATGGCTTAAGATCCAATGCTGGTTTTCTTGGACAAGGCATGTGATCGGGTGTCAGAGCTAAGCATTCACTCAGATTATCGTCTTGGTATTCAGGACACCATTCGTTATCTTCGAATATAAGAGGTGTGGGAATCTTCATGGTTTCGGAACAAGGTATTGGTTCCCATTCAATTTCTCTTACGCATTCGGCCATGATGTCCACCAGATAACATGTGTCATCTATGGCGGGCATTTGTAAGAATTGTGTTAGAATAAATTCGACTTTCTCTTCACCTACTTCAAAGGTTAATTTGCCCTTTTTTACATCTATGATAGCTCCAGCTGTGGCTAAGAATGGTCTTCCTAAGATGATAGGTGTGCTTTCGTCTTCTCTAATGTCCATGATTATGAAATCTGTAGGGATGTAGAATTGGCCTATTCGTACAGGAACATTTTCTAAGATTCCTACTGGGTATTTGACGGAGCGATCCACTAATTGAACGGACATCTTCGTTGGTCTTAGTTCACCCATTTCCAGTTTGTTGCATATGGATAAAGGCATAACGCTAATACTAGCGCCTAGATCACATAGGGCTTTGTCTATGATGAACTTACCTATATGGCATGGTATAGAGAAACTTTCGGGGTCTTTCAGCTTAGGAGGCATCTTGTTTTGGATAATCGCGCTACATTCTGCTGTAAGCGTTACTGTTTCATTATCTTCTAGATTTTTCTTGTTAGATAAGATTTCCTTGAGGAATTTGGCATAGGAGGGCATTTGAGTTATAGCTTCTGTGAAAGGAATTGTTATATTAAGCTGTTTCAGAAGTTCTACGAATTTCTTAAATTGCCCTACATTCTTGGGTTTGGCTAATCTACCGGGAAAAGGGATTTGGGGTTTATAAGGCGGTGGAGGCACATAAGTTTTTTCTTTTTCTTTTTCTTTGGCCTCTCCTCCTTTATCTTCGTCGTCTACCTCTGGTTTCTCTGGTTGATTCTCCTTCTCAGTTGATGCTTCAGCCCTTTGATACATACTTTGATTTGACAGTCTTGGGTCAGGCGGTCCATCTAACTCGGTTCCACTCCTTAATATGATGGCATGAGCATGCCCCTTCGGGTTAGGTTGTGGTTGACCGGGAAATGTATCAGCCGGTGCAGCTGTAGGTTCTTGTTGTTGAGCCACTTGAGAGATTTGGGTTTCTAACATTTTATTGTGGGTGGCCAAAGCATCTATTTTGATTGCTAATTGTTTTATCTGCTCATTAGTGTGTATGTTCTGATTTTGGACGTCCTTGTTTGTTTGCGCTTGGGTAGCTATGAAGTTCTCCATCATCAGTTCTAAGTTTGATTTTCTAGGTTCACTAGGAGCATTTGCAGGAGTTTTCTGATATCCAGGTGGTACGGCAGGTGCTTGGTTCGTAGCATACAATGCATTGGGGTTTTTATATGAGAAATTTGGGTGATTCTTCCATCCAGGGTTGTACGTGTTTGAGTAAGGGTTTCCTTGGGCATAATTGACTTGGTCAGTTTGAGTTCCTGCCATGATCTTACATTCAGTAACTAGATGTCCAGGCACTCCGCATATTTCGCAATTGGGAGTTATAGCAGCCACGGTGGCTGGAGGTATTGCGGTCAAATTATCAATCTTTAGGGTGAGGGAATCTACCTTAGCATGGACACTGTCTAAGTCGCTTATCTCATACATTCCTCCTTTTGTCGGTGCTTTCTATGTAGTACCTTTGTCTGCGTGTCCTCTTTCACTTCCCCACTGATAATGGTTTTGGGCCATACTTTCAATTAGAGCATAGGCAGCGGTGTAGGATTTGTCCATAAGTGCACCACCTGCGGCAGCGTCTATTGTTAATCTTGTATTGTAGAGGAGACCATTATAGAAGGTGTGGATAATTAACCATTCTTCCAGGCCATGATGTGGGCATAGTCTCATCAGATCTTTGTATCTTTCCCAAGCATCGAAAAGGGATTCGTTCTCCTTTTGTCGAAAATCTCTTATCTGAGATCTTAGCATAGCTGTTTTTCTTGGTGGAATATATCTCGCAAGAAATACTTTCTTCAGCTCGTCCCATGTAGTGACTGAGTTTGCGGGTAGAGATTGGAGTCAAGCTCTTGCTCTGTCTCTTAGAGAGAAAGGGAAGAGACGAAGTCTTATTGCCTCTTGACTGACCCCATTGTTCTTGATTGTATCTGCATACTGTAGAAATATTGATAGATGAAGATTAGGGTCTTCCATCGACCCACCAGAGAACTGGTTTTGTTGCACAGCAGATAACAAAGAGGGTTTCAGTTCAAAGTTGTTAGCCTCGATTGGAGGGGCAACAATGTTATTATGTGGTTCATCTTGTGAGGGTATGGCATAGGATTTGAGTGGGCGCGGAGCAGGATTGGCAGCCATTTCTTCGGTTGGTCGAGAAATAGGAGGTTCGAGTGATTGAAGAGGTTGAGTGTTATGCAAGAGATGGTACTCTTGAATGCGGCGTCTAAGTCTGAGATAACGCTCGATATCGTTGATTTGTATGTATAATGGCTCGCCTTGCGAACGAGTGTTTGGCATACAAATAAGAAAAGAAAAGAAAATAAATAGAGATAGAAAAGAAAGAGAGAAGTTTTTGCTCTAGTCTCTACTGCGTAACAAAAGAGTAGCGATATCGATTTAAATCAGTCCCCGGCAACGGCGCCAAAAACTTGATCGTGGGATTTGTACTTATGTATCCAATGATTCGGACTGCAAGTGCACAGTCTTGTCGAGTAGTTTTAAAAGATATCGAACCACAGAGACTGATGAATCGATCTATCGTCTTCTATTGTTACTTTGTAAATCTAAAGCTAATGAATATTAGATTTGGGTTGTAGGGGAAACTAATTACTAAATTAAGTTATATTTTAATAATCAATGAGCTTAATTACCAGCATGCAACATTCGTACCTCGGGAACTAGCGACCTGTCGGGCGTCTTTATATTTTCAAAACAGTTTTCAGTAAAACCTATCTAGTTTAAAAACCCTCGTCTCACACTGTCGTTTTGTTTATCTAGGCTATGCAGTTAAGTCCTAACGTACGCTTCCGCCATCCCGCAGGAGTTAAAAACACTTTTTGGAAACTAAACAAAATCTTAATTAGCTTTAAAGTGCTTCCGCTGTATTTTAAGCCAATTCCTAATTACTACTGTCCAGTTAAAAGATCTCAAACTTCCGCTTTGTTGACCCTAACCTCTATTTTTTTTTTACTTCCATAACAAAACAATTTAATGATTTGAAAAATAGTAACTTAGGCCAGAAAAGAAAGTTCCGTAGTAAAAATAGTCCCGACTAAGCTACTCGTTCCCTCGGTTGATTGACTTTACATACCGGTATAAGATTTCTAGCCTGACATAATATTAAACCAAATCGCAGAATAATTTAAAGGACAAACACAAATAAGCATAATTATATTAATTAATAAACAATAAGAATTTGTAAACAAAAACCTGGAAATAACTCTGAAGACAGAAGCACTCCTGCACAAATTGTAGGCTTTGCTTCGATCGGAGGATATATTTAACCGTACAGAAGAAAATAAAACTGAAAAGAATAATGCTAGAAAGAAATAACTGGGAAAAGAAATAATGCTGGAAAGAAATAACTGGGAAAAGAAATAATGCTGAAAAGAATGTTGCTGAAAATAATATTCGCTCAATAAAATCTCTAAACTTTCTTGCCAAAAAGAAGAACCCTTTCTACTGTGGTCTCCGGCTCTATTTATAGTGCTTGCTTGATCCGTTGCTCTCGAAAATATAGGAACAGTTTACTTCCTTCTTTGAGAAATAATAGGCCATTCAATTGTCACGTTCGTTGCTCCTTTGACTGAGTGGGCGAGAAAATGTAGGACATCGTTGGATTAACCCTTGAACGCGCTTCTGCCCGTTGGATGAAGAGAAAGTGGAGTAATGGGCTGTGATGTTCGTCACACTCAAGTGACTATCGTCACTAGGTCTTCATGGCGCATGAAGTTCGTCACGTCCCCTTGACGGTCGTCAGGGCTTTCTTACTTGTGGGCCACATGCTCACATGTGTGATGGGCTTTTGGGTTGGTTTCTTCTTCTTAGGCCTTTTTACTACTTTTTTGCACCATTTTTTCTTCATTTCTTTAAAAGTGTTCGGCTCGGTGCATATCTGCAAAAATAGAAAAATACCTGCATAATACTTATAAAATAATTTAATTTAAACTAAAGTATGAGAAATATTTGTTGTATATCAAGCCAGAAATATCACATATTTGTGTGTCATCAGGTTTCTGATCCAGAAACTCTAATCCCTTCCTCTTTTGGTCTTCAACGACAAAAAAGGGTTTGTTCTTCGTTCTTCCTTTCGTTCCTCTTTTTCTTCTTCTGTCTCTTTTACCAGTATTTATAGGTTTTAGGAATTTTAGGGTTTTTTCTATTTTGCTGTTACAGTTAGTACATATTACAAATGATTAGGGATTTAGTATCAATTAGGGATTGTAAATTTTATTGTAATTCATTGAGTCTGTAATGTAAGATTTGTTCTTGTAATGATTTGATTTGTTAATATATTTGATTCTGTCATTTGGATTTGTAATAAGATTTTATTTAATTTGATTCTGTATAATTTGATTGAATGTAAGATTTGTACGGATGTACCATTTTCTATATTAATATTTCTGGAGATTTGATTGTAAAAAGATGTGATTTTGTATAGTTTTTGGATTTGTAACATATTAGAGATTGGGTTTGATTTAGATTTGGCATTAGTTCTATAATAGCGATTTCAATTTAGTATACTTGTATAGGATTGGATTTAGTTTGGACTCAACTCTGCATAATCTGATTTTCTGGATAAGATTTAATTCTGGTTATTATACTGCAAATTTGATTTCTACAGTATGCATTTTCAAACTAGGCTTGCGCTAATTATTCCAAATTGGGTCTGTTTTGTAACTCTTATATCCAACAACATTACTTCTTTTATTTACAACAACGTGCTTTTTATAATTGGGCCCAAATCTTATTAAAAATTGCAGTCCAAACAGGAACTTTTTTCTAAACAAGCATCCTTAATAAATGGAATAAATAATATTTAATCTAATATCCTTTTTAATAATAAAACATTATAAAAAAATTTATCAACAAAAATATCTCATTCTCCTAAAGAAATATATATTATTTATTATTCTTTTTTTTATTACTAAAATGATAACAAAAAGCTTTTAATAGTACTGCTTTTTCCCTAAAACAAAACAGCAACAAAACAATAAATGGGTTGCTAAGACTCAATGGGCTTGTAACCAGAATTACACCTTCCCTTTTGCTATTTACTTACCCAAAACAAGATGAACATATCCTAATGGGCTTTAAGTTGCAATTTCGACCTCCTTTTTTTTACTAACAGCAGTAATTTCTAGATACTTTTAATTTAACTTCAAACAACTTAGACTTAAGTTGTCTTTAAGAATTAAGGACTTAATAGTTTAATAACTTAGTAATTATTAATTTTGAAACGAATTTCCATTTTCGAATTTCATGGGCCATAGGCCAACATGCTTCGTGAATAAGTTTATGGGTCTTTCTGATTCAAAAAGTCCAACCTTCCTGAATCAAAATACACCCCCTAGTTAACTTGGATTTGAGAATGAGCCATCAGATATTGCTGGACCATCCTTAATTAAAACATTATCTTCTATTTTTAATTTTGAAAATACGATCATAAAGGTATGGCAAATTTGGGGTACGACAGCTGCCCCTATTCAATTATCTTCCAATCGAATAGCGTGAGAATACACAAGTCTTAGGCATTTTGATTGGGAGTTTATTGAATACTTGGAATACCCCAAAATTTGTCTGATAAACGTAAGGTTATACTGATATAGCATACCCTTTGGGAGTCTAGAGAAAATAGGACACGATGATGATATGTCGCTTACCAGGGTTTGATAATAGGGCAACAGATAATCTTTAATCTGAAAAACATAGTTTCATATGCCTTAGTTTATCCACCCATTAATACTTGATGGTGCATGGCTTCTTGAAGACTAAGGCCATGGGTTACGTTTGTGAATCAATGCACGACGTCTGAGGCGATGTTTCGAGTGTGAATGCATTGTGGCTCAGAGTCTATGTGTTTGAGTTTGGAGAATGCATTGCGGCTTAGAGGCAATTCGTTGATCTGGATAATACATTGCGGCTTAGAGGAAATGTGTTGATCTGGATAATACATTATGGCTTAGAGGCAATGTGTTGAGTTTGTGAGTACATTGCGGCTTAGAGGCAACATGTTGATCTGGATAATACATTGCGACTTAGAGGCCATGTGTTGATCTAGATAATACATTGCAGCTTAGAGGAAACGTGTTGATCTGGATAACACATTGCGACTTAGAGGTAATGTGTTGGATTGGATAATACATTGCGGCTTAGAGGCAATGTATTGATCTGGATAATACATTACGGCTTATAGGCAATGTGTTGATCTGGATAATACATTGCGGCTTAGAGGCAATGTGTTGAGTTTGTGAGTACATTGCATCTTAGAGGCAACGTGTTGATCTGGATAATACATTGCGGCTTAGAGGCAATGTGTTGATATGGATAATACATTGCGGCTTTGAGGCAACGTGTTGATCTGGATAACACATTGCGGCTTAGAGGCAATGTGTTGAGTTTGTGAGTACATTGCGGCTTAGAAGCAATGTATTGAGTTTTGAGGATGCATTGCAGCTTAGAGGTAACGTCCAGAGTTTATGAATACATTACGGCTTAGAGGCAATGTGTTGATTTTTGCAAATACATTGCGGCTTAGAGGCAATGTGTTTGAGTTGGATAATATATTGCGGCTTAGAGGTAATATACTGAGTTTTGTGAATACATTGCGGCTTAGAGGCAATGTTGTGAGTTGGATAATATATTGCAGCTTAGAGGCAATACACTGAGTTTTCTGTTGTTGTTGCATGAAGACTTAGGTAAATGGATGAATGCGTCATGGCATGGAGACTTAGGTGATGGGTTGGGTCGCGAGAGAAGTATTTGGCTAATGGACCCTTGGATGAATGAATCTAGAGTAACATTGTTTGTTTGTTGCATGATACATGCGTATGATGTCTGATATCGAGATGTTTGGATGTATGCGGAATGTATGATGTTTGACATCGATGTGGAACCCTAGATATATGTGTATTATATGCAAGAATGTGATGTGCATGTGTGTTTGGATATGCCAGATGTGTGTATGTATGAAATGTGCGTAAGATGCACGTATGCCTTGAATGTTGTGAAGACTATCTTTGTCATTCTCTCCTTTAAACCATTGGCTCAGAGTTACCGATCCCTAGCATTGCGTGTTGTCGTAGCATTGTTGATTTTGAACACAGGGGACAATGTTAGTAAAGTCTGAACTTTGATTTTCTATTGTGAGAGAATGGACGTAGACGTAGACGTAGGTAATGGCCTATGCGTAGATTTATATGTTGTGAGCGCGGGTGTATACGTATGTATCGGCATATGTGTGGTCTCTATAGGCGCGGGCGTAAGCGTAGACCATGTGTTGTAAGTTAGGCATAGGTGTTGACATGGACGTAGACTTTGCATAGGGACGCGTAGATATATGTATAGACTTTGTATCGTTGAGTGCAAGCATAGGCGCAGACATGTGTGTGGACGTAGACTTTGTGTACGGACGCGTAGATATGCATAGGTACATGCATAGACATGTGTATAGATTTTTGTGTTGTAAGACGTAGGAGTAGCCGTGTACGTGGACGTAGACGTGGATTTTCCTTCGATATTTTTCTAACCAAAACGTTTTTCAATGTTTTGTCAAATGCTTTTATTCTGTTAATTCCCCAAAAAGATTTCAAGACAATATTCACAAATAATAGTCGTAGTATTTTGTAAATAAATATGAGAAAATAAAAACATAATTCTAAAGATGTAAAGAAAACAAATGTTTTATTGATATGCCTCAGAGTAGGCGAGAATACAAGATGCAATTTCTAGAAAGAGGTAATTACAGAAAGTTTTAAATAGTAAATGGAAATGAAAAATGATAATTTCTACTGTTGTTCCCCCATATCTTTTGATGATCTTATCTCATTTGCTTCCGAGTTGTATGATTCCAATCTATCCTTCCCTTCGTGGTTCATAGTCGTAGCTCTTTAGATCACAGTCTTTTTGTTCTTTATTTCTTTGTAGGAAATCCCTAACTTTTGCCTAGATTTCCCTTTCTGGTTTTCAATCCTCCGGGATAATTTTCTTGTTATATGCCCTTAATTTTTTCCTGGATCGCCCTTTAGGGTTTTCGATCCATCGGGACGCTCCTTTTTTCCTAAGTCGCCCTTTTAGGGTTCGAGCTTAGCGAGCTTTTTATACATAGTATTTTTTATCTGCGTCTGAATTTTCCTGATTTGGTAGTTCTTCCCCATCCATTGTTGTGAGGATGAGACCACCTCTAAAGAATATTGTTTTGACTACATATGGACCTTTGTAGTTGGGTGTCCATTTACCACGTGAATCGAGGTGAGGTAGTAGAATCTTCTTGAGCACTAGATCCCCTTCCTTGAATATTCGAGGGCGTACTTTCTTATCGAAGGCTCTCTTCATTCTCTTTTGATGTAACTGACTATGGCACAAAGCCGTCAATTGTTTTTCTTCAATGAGGTTGAGCTGGTCAAGTCGTGTCTGCACCCACTATGCTTCTTCCAGCTTTGTTTCCCTCAGGACTTGAAGTGATGGTATCTCCACTTCCACCGGGAGTACTGCCTCCATGCCATATACTAGTGAGAAAGGAGTCATGCCTGTCGATGTGCGTACCGAGGTGCGATAGCCATGTAGGGAGAAGGGAAGCATTTTGTGCCAATCTTTGTATGTTTTCACCATTTTATGGATGATCTTCTAGATATTTTTTTTGGCTGCTTCAACGGCCCCGCTCATCTTTGGCCTGTAAGGTGAGGAATTATGATGCTCGATTTTGAAGTCGTCACACAGTTCCTTCATAATCTTGTTGTTTAAATTAGACCCATTATCTGTAATTATCCGGCTTGGGTCATCGTACCTGCATATGATGTTCTATTTGATGAAGCGTGTAACCACTTGACTTGTTACGCTGGCGTAGGACGCTGCTTCTACCCATTTGGTAAAGTAGTCAATGGCTACCAATATAAAGCAGTGTCTATTGGATGCTTTCGGATCGATCATGCCAATCGTATCAATTCCCCACATTGAAAATGGCCAAGGGGATCTCATGACATTCAGAGGAGTTGGTGGTACATTTATCTTGTTGGTATAGATCTGACATTTATGACAAATCTTCGTGTAATGATAACAATCAACTTCCATTGTTAACCAGTAATACCCTGCTCGCAGAATCTTTCTAGCCATGGCGTGCCCGTTTGTATGGGTTCCGAAAGTGCTTTCATGGATTTCTCTCATGAGCGTATCTGCTTCTTGCTTTTCCACACATCTGAGTAGTACCATGTCGTAGTTTCTTTTGTATACCACTCCATTACTCAGAAAGAATTTTGAAGCTAACCTTAGCAAGGTTCGCTTATCAATGATAGAGGCATTTTCTGGATATTCCTGCTTTTCCAGGTACTTCTTGATGTCGTAAAACCAAGGCTTATTGTAAGGTCATTCCTCAATAGCAAGGTAGTGTGCGGGCTCTTCGAAATGTTTGATCGTGATACGTGGTTTGTGATTTGGCCAAGTCACTTTGAACATAGCTGATAGGGTTTCCAGGGCGTCTTCCATTTAATTTTCTTCTCGGGGATATGGCTGAAAGTGATCTTTGTAAATTTTACGACTAACTTTAAAACATGATCCCGATATGGAATCAGTTTATGGTGTTTAGGATCCCATTCTCCATTAACCTGGTATATGACTAATGCAGAATCCCCAAATACTTCGAGGTGCTTTATTCTCAAATCGATGGCAGCTTCTAGTCCTAGTATACAGGCTTCGTATTCAGCGATGTTATTGGTGCAGTCAAAACATAACCTTACAGTGTATGGTTTGTGATAATTCTTGGGAGATGTTAATACTGCCCCACACCATGACCTAGTGCATTTGAAGCCCCGTCGAACATGAGTGTCCAACGTGCCCCTGGCTCGGGCCCTTCGTCAGGTCCTGGTATTTCATAGTCAGCTATAAATATGACATCTTCATCGGGAAAGTCGAACTTCATAGGCTGATATTCTGATAGCGGTTGGTGAGCTAGATGATCAGCTAGTATACTACCTTTGATGGACTTTTGCGTGACATATTGAATGTTGTATTCTGATAGTGGCATTTGCCATCGTGCGATTCTTCCAGTGAGAGCTGGTTTTTTAAACACATACTTTGGAGGATCCATTCTTGATATTAACCATGTAGTATGGGTTAACATATATTGCCTCAACCTCTTGGTAGCCCAAGACAACGCGCAACAAGTTTTCTCAAGGAATGAGTACCTGGTTATGCAGTCAGTGAATTTCTTGCTGAGGTAATAGATCGCATGCTCCTTTCTACCTGTTTCATCCTGCTGTCCCAAAACACAACCCATTGACCCTTCGAGCACTGTCAAGTACATGATGAGTGGCCTTCCGGGGACTGGTGGCATTAAGACTGGTGGCTCTAGCAGATACTATTTTATCGTCTCGAAGGCAGTTTGAGAAGCATCATTCCATACTACCATCTGATCTTTTCGTAATAACTTGAATATTGGCTCGCACGTAGCTGTTAGATGCGATATCAACCTTGAAATGTAATTCAATCGCCCTAAGAAACCACATACCTCTTTTTTTGTTCCTGGTGCGGGCATCTCTTGTATAGCTTTTACTTTGTCAGGGTCCACCTTGATACCCCGTTGGCTTACAATGAAACCTAACAATTTGCCTGACCTGACGCCAAATGTGCATTTATTCGGGTTTAACCTCAGTCTGAACTTACGCAGCCACTCGAATAACTTTTGTAGATGTATGATGTGTTCCTCCTCCGTATGGGATTTAGAAATCATATAATCTACGTATACTTCAATCTCCTTGTGGATCATATCATGGAATAACGTGACCATTACCCTTTGATAGGTTACCCCTGCATTCTTGAGACCGAATGGCATTACTTTATAGCAGAAAGTTCCCCAAGGTGTCATGAAAGTGGTCTTTTCCATGTCTTCAGGCGCCATTTTGATTTGATTATAGCCCGAGAAACCCTCCATAAATGAGAATACTGGGGCTTGAGCGGTGTTATCCACTAGGACATCTATGTGGGGTAACGGGAAATCATCTTTGGGGCTTGCCTTATTTAGGTCTTGATAATCTATGCACATGTGTACTTTGCCATCCTTTTTGGGTACTGGTACTATGTTAGCTATCCAGGGTGGATAATCTACCACTGCTAAGAATCCTGCATCAAATTGTTTAAAAACCTCTTCTTTGACTTTGCTAGACATATCTGGACGAGTTCTTCTGAGTTTTTGTCTGCCTGGAGAACACCCTTCTTTGAGAGGTAGTCTGTGCACCACGATGTCTTTATCCAACCCTAGCATGTCCCTGTAAGACCAAGTGAATATGTCCATATACTCATGTAATAACTTGATTAGCCTGTCTTTGACACTCGGCTCCAATATTGCCCCTAGCTTGATTTCTTTTGAATCTTCCTTTGTGCCTAGGTTAATGTTCTCAATAGGATCTTGATATGGTTGTATTTGTTAGCCTTTCGCTCTATTTCCCTTGCCATTTCCTTGAATAGTTCAAGATCTTCGTCATCTTCCTTTTCGGCTTGGTTGATAGGAGCATCAAAATCGTATCGGGTCGTAGCAGTAATGTTATCGGTAATTTTGGGCATGGATCTGCACATTTATCATGTTTTGGTGCATATTTTAGTGTTTGGAATTTGAAAATGCGTATGCATAGAAAGTATTGCCATTTTTTTAAAATTTAACACATAAATGCAAAAGAAAGACTAGGATCTCAATTGAAAACATAATATAACTTTTATTAATTGTAAATATTATCTGAAACCAAAAACAGGGAAAACCCTTACAAGAAACCCCTATGCCTCGGGTTTGACATAGGTTCTCTCAAAACAATAAATATTACTTAGAAAAGAAAAATATCTCAGGAATCTCCACAGCAGTCCATCCTTTGAGATCTTCTCCCGGGGTGCCCTCCTTGATGAAGTCAGTTGCCCTTTTGGTATTGATCTTGCTTGATATCATCGCCACATGCCCGCCAAGCTCTGTTCCTTTACTGAAAAAAAGTCTCTTGGATCGGAGGGAAACATGATTTTCCTTTTGGAGTAGCTTTCGACGATTCATAGCCCAAACCGAAGCGATTCTTCTTCTCAGGAATTTCTGGGAGCTTTTCCCAACGTTTCGAGGCATCATATCCCATAGTCACTTGCAGATCTCTCCATGATGTCACTGTAATATTGTTACCCTTCTTGATTGGTAATGTTACCATTGAAGCAATTTCCAAGGCTTGGAACGGGGTAGCTATACAGTCTTCGTCGGCACGTATATACCTGTACGATTCAATGTGGCTTACGAAAATGTCTTCCTCGCTGTCAATTATAATTAACTTCCCTTCCACTAGGAACTTCAATTTTTGATGCAGGGTCGAGGTTACTACCCATGCCGCATGGATCCAAGGGATGACTAGAATTTTCTTGGTAAGACTTGGGCCCTGGCAAGGGATTACCAGTGGCTTTTTCCCTCCAATCGTGGCTATATATTTTTCCTCAGGGTACAGTCTGAATTGGAATATCCCCTGATCCACCAGCTTTTGCAGAGTTGTTTCAAAAGCTTTATTATGCTCTAACAAGAATCCACATTCGAACATATATTCTTTCAACAAGTTGATAGGGGTTTTTTTCCTTTATGGTTTCCCCAAAGTCAGTGACCACCTCAATGGCATTTATTGTTGGCCCATCGTGCAGAGGCATAGGGTTTGATTTGATGTTAGGCTTCTCAAAGGTGATGTCTGAAGAAGTGAAAAACACAAGAAGGGGGGGTTGAATTGTAAAGCTGAAAATCAATGCAATGAACACGATATTTTTATCTTGGTTTGTTTGATCTCAAACTACTCCAGTCCACCCGTCAAGGTGATTTCGCCTCTCTCCAACGAGGTCTTAATCCACTATATTCAACTGAATATTACAATCTGTTTTAACAACTGCTAAAGCCTTCTTGAAGCAAACCACAAACCGGTTTCTCAAGGAATCACTTTCTTACAAAGAATTGAAATCTAGGTGTGTGAATGTTTTCTACAAAACTGTTTATCACAACTGTGATACTACACAACTTAAGCTTATTGAAACGGGATTGCTAAAATAATTGAGTAAGGAATTGATAGCTTTTAGCAAACTGAGAGAAGGAAGATGATGATTAGATTTTAGGCGTGTAAACTGATGTAGAGCATTAGCCAATTCAATCTTCATTGTCTTGTTTATATAGCGTTGAATTTGGTGAACGTTGGAGCAATAATCTTGATTCAATGCCATTAACAAACTTTCCTTATTAAGCAGATCTTGTCTGGAATGATGTCGTTGGTAATAACTCGTCTTGAATGCACAGTACCGTTGCTACTTAAAGCGTGTTCTGGCTTTGGCTCATTCTGACGCTGCTTAAGTGCTGATGAATTGTTGTTGTCTTTATCAGAGATCAGAGTGTTGAGTGCAGTTCTGTTCATCAAGCTTCAGCATAAGCGTGAGTTGTTCTTCTGATTCTAGTATTCTGATATAGCAACTGCTGATGCTGATTGAGATGTACTCTTGCTGATACCTATCAGAGTTTCTGTAAAACAGAAAGTAAATTTTAGGTAGCAAATAGTTCTTACATGATTCACATAATTAATATATCCTAGCATTTTGTTATCATCAAAACTTAAACTTAGAGTAGTAGATTCAAACTTTGTTCTAACAATCTCCCCCTTTTTGATGATGACAAAAACTAGATATTTTTTAATTGAAATTAACGTGAAAAGAATCAGAGATAACTAAATGATAAGTTGTATCAGAATTAAATAAGGATTTATCAAAGATAAGGGATAGAGGAGTTGGGGTCGGAGATACTCCCCCTGAATTTATTACTTCCCTTTTTAATTCCAGGAGTTCTTCAGGATCAGAACTTTATTGACTTTCTGAACATCAGAGTGTTAGAGCTTCAGATCAGAATATCAGAGCTTTGACTGTCAGAACTTCAGATCAGAATATCAGAGCTTTGCTTTGGTTCAGAGTATCAGAGCTTAGGGCTTCAGTGTATCAGAGAGCATTCTTGTACCTGTAGACTTAAGCAAAAACAGAAAACATTCAAGATTATCAGAGTTAGAATGTTTGAGACTTTTTGTCTCAGTAATCCGTTTATTGAAAAATATCATTCTTGTTCTCCCCCTTTTTGTCAGCAATCAAAAAGTGTAAGTGATGTGCTAAAACGATAAGAGCAGAAAAACTTGTTATATTAAAATATTCATAGCCAGATAAATCAGTACAAAAGATATGCAAAGAAAACAGTGAAAATAGCATGAATGAAAAACTAAGGTTGGGGTGGAAGGCGTGTGAACAGAGTCTCCAGCATTGCCTTAATCTGATCAGCAGTCTCATTCAGCTTGTGCACCATGCTGACGACTGTATCTATCTTGCTATGTGATCCTCAGTGATCACAATCTTCTTTCCCATTATGAAGGAGGTAACTAGATGTGTTGATGCGGACGCATGAATCCAGAACTCCTTGACCAATACTGGGAATATTGGTCCAACCAACCTATCAAAATATCTCTCCCAGCCCTGTGCCCTAACCTCTTCTGTCAAGTCAAAACCATTTTCTTTCAGACTGGAGAAGTCAACAATCAGTTCAGACAGCACTTCCAAATTCTTCACTGGAGTAAGGAGTGTTCTGAGAGGAATCTTGTATTGTTCAGATGTTTCCTTCTTCTGAGAACCTGCAGAGGCATTGCTGGAGGTTGCCACGTTCACACTTAGGGTTTTTCTGAGAAAACTGGAAAAAAAATGGGTTTCTTGAGAGAGAAGAACACACAGAGAAAATGCAGAAAATATTAGAGAGATTATGAGAAACGGTAAAGGATTGATGTAGGATGTTAAATGAGTTTAAATAGATTTCAAAATACTTTTTGAAAGTGTAAATGGTTTCAAGAAAGAGAAAATAAAATCATGATTACGTTTTAAAACATGATTACTTTCATTTAATGCTTGCTGATTTTGGGGGATTTGAGAAAGATACTTGAAACGGTTACCAGACATGTGTCTCAATGCACCCAATCAGCATTTTGCCTTCTCAGAAGCGTGCACGCGTTCTGCTTCAGAGATTTGCTGATGATTGGATGACATCTGTTTGATTTAGTGAACAGCACGCCAAACCTTGAGCTGAAACGCTCAGATCTTTAAGACTAGCATCTGATACAATCTGCATGTTCTATCTTTCTGAAAAGAGATTGATCAGAAGTTCACAGTAAAACAAATACATTCTGAAGGATAATATATAAACTTAAAACATTTTCATTCTGGGCAGAGTTTCATGCTGAGATGTTTCAGAATGAAATTGAACCTATCTTCAGAAAGGGGTTTAGTGAAGATATCAGCCCATTGATGGTCTGTATCAATAAATTTTAAATTCAAAATTCCTTTCTGAATATAGTCCCTAATGAAATGATGTTTTATTTCTATATGCTTAGCCCTATAATGTAAAATAGGATTCTTACTTAAGCAAATAGCAGAAGTATTGTCACAGAGTATAGGGATGTTACTCTCAAAAATCTGGAAGTCTTCAAGCTGACTTTTCATCCAGAGCATTTGTGTGCTACATCCTGCTGCTGCTATGTACTCAGCTTCTACTGTTGATAGCGCAATGGTGGATTGCCTTTTGCTGGACCAAGAGATCAGATTTTCTCCCAGAAACTGGCAGCTTCCAGAAGTATTTTTATGCTCTACTCTGTCTCCAGCAAAGTCAGCATCACAGTAGCCTACTAAGCTGTAATCACTAGATTTTCTATAAAATAAACCCAGATTAGTAGTACCTTTCAGATACTTGAAAATTCGCTTAACAGCTGTTAAGTGAGATTCTCTAGAATCTGATTGGAATCTAGCACAAATACAAACGCTGAACAAGATATCAGGCCTTGAAGCCGTCAGATAAAGGAGAGAACCAATCATACCTCTGTAGACCTTCTGTTCTACCTTTTTGCTTACCTCTTCTCTTTCCAGAATGCACGTGGGATGCATTGGAATCTTTGATGGCTTACATTCTGAGAGGTCAAATTTCTTCAGAAGATCTCTGACATATTTGCTCTGATGAATGTAAGTTCCCTCTGGAGTTTGATTGATCTGAATTCCTAGAAAGAATTTCAGTTCCCCCATGAGGCTCATCTCAAATTCTGCCTGCATACACTTAGCAAATTTTCTTCCAAGAGAAGGATTAGTAGATCCAAAAATAATATCATCAACGTAAATTTGACAGACTAAGATGTCATTCTTAACTGACTTACAGAATAAGGTAGTGTCCACCTTCCCTCTGGTGAATTCATTTTCTAACAGAAAGTTACTTAGTCTTTCATACCAAGCTCTGTGAGCTTGTTTCAGACCATATAGTGACTTCTTTAGTTTGAAAACATGTTCTGGATGTTTTGTATTTTCAAAACCAGGGGGTTGGTGCACATAAACCTATTCTTCTATATAACCATTTAAGAATGCACTCTTGACATCCATCTGATACAGAGTGATGCCTCTATTAACTGCAAATGAAATTAAAAGTCTGATAGATTCTAACCTAGCGACTGGGGAAAAGGTTTCTGTATAGTCTATCCCCTCTTGCTGACTATAACCTTGTGCTACCAGTCGTGCCTTGTTTCTGATAACTTCACCTTTTTCATTTAGCTTATTTCTGAACACCCATCTTGTTCCAATGACGTTAAATCCTTTTGGTCTGGGAACAAGATCCCATACGTCATTTCTGGTGAATTGATTCATCTCTTCTTGCATTGCTAGAATCCAGTCGTTGTCCAGAAGTGCTTCATCAATAGAAGAAGGTTCAATCAGAGACACAAGTCCCATGAGGGTTTCTTCAGAGTTTCTGAAGCTTGCTCTTGTTCTTATTGGATCTTCCTTTCTTCCTAAGATAGTTTCTTCTGGGTGATCCAAGCTGCTTCTGGGTAATCTCTTCTGAGGTTGATCAGCAGCTGTTGTAGGATTGCTAGCAGTGCTCCTTTCAGATGTTGAAGGAGTGACTGTGTTGAGAGCTTCTGATGACTTGTCTTTAGAACCTGTAAATTCAATTTCCATACCTGCAAAAACTTCATTCTGCTTTGACTTTTCAGAGTCAAGCTTATCATCAAAACGAACACTGATTGATTCTTCCACAATCTGTGTTTCTGCATTGTATACTCTGTACCCTCTAGAGCGTTCAGAGTATCCTAACATAATACACTTCTGTGCTTTAGAGTCAAACTTCTTCAAATAATTTTTTGTATTTAACATAAAACAAGTACATCCAAATGGATGAAAATATGAAATGTTGGGCTTTCTGTTCTTCCACAATTCATATGGAGTCTTTTCCAGAATAGGTCTTATTGAGATTCTATTCTAAATGTAGCACGCTGTGTTTATTGCCTCTGCCCAGAAGATCTTAGCAACGTTTGTCTCATTGATCATGGTTCTGGCCATTTCTTGCAATGTTCTGTTCTTTCGTTCTACAACTCCATTTTGTTGGGGAGTTCTAGGACAAGAGAAATCATGCAGAATGCCTCTGTCATTAAAGAATGACTCAAAATCTTTGTTTTCAAATTCTCCACCATGATCACTTCTGACTTTAACGATTCTAAGATCCTTTTCATTCTGAACTTGGTTACAGAAGGTAACAAACACAGAGTGTGACTCGTCCTTGTGTCTTAAGAACTTTACCCATGTCCATCTGCTATAGTCATCTACGATTACTAACCCATACTTCTTGCCACTGACTGAAGCAGTTTTAACTGGTCCAAATAAGTCAATGTGCAGAAGTTCTAATGGCTTAGAGGTAGAAACAACATTTTTAGATTTGAAAGAAGGTTTTGCAAATTTGCCTTTCTGACATGCTTCACACAGAGCATCTGAATTGAACTTCAAATTAGGAAGTCCTCTGACCAGATTGAGTTTGTTAATCTGAGATATTCTTCTCATACTAACATGCCCCAATCTTCTGTGCCAGATCCACTGCTCGTTGTTAACAGACAGAAGACACTTTACATTCTGACTTTTCAGTTCAGAAAGTTTGATTTTGTAAATGTTGTTTTTCCTCTTTCCATTAAACAGGGTAGTCTCATCTTTCTGACTAACAACTTTACATGATTTTTGATTAAATATTATATCATAACCGTTATCACTTAATTGACTTATGGATAACAGATTATGCATTAATCCATCTACTAGCAGAACATTATTTATAGAGGGAAGATTTCCATTACCTACAGTTCCAGAGCCAATTATCTTTCCCCTCTGATTGCCTCCAAAGCCAACGTGGCCTCCAGGCTTAAGTTCCAGGCTTTGGAACATATGCCTTCTTCCCGTCATGTGTCACGAGCAGCCAGAGTCCAGGTACCATGACTGGTGTTTCTGATTTGCTGCTAAAGATATCTGCAATATGTATTATTTTATCCTTAGGTACCCAGATTTTCTTGGGTCCTGATTTGTTAGATTTACCAAAACTCTGGTTGAATTTTGGTTTCACAGAATACTTACTGCTAGTGTATTTAATATCATGTGTGTGACCATACACAAAATGTGAGTTCAGAGGAGTGTGTTTAATGGTTAAATCCATGACATTCTTAGGTGTAGGAACCTTACCTTGGTATCTTATTCCCTTCCTGCCGTTTCTGCTTATTCCATAGATCATTGAAGCCATTTTGCTTCTATCTATGCTTTTAGCAAGGAACTTCTGGAAACTGTGATCATACTCCTTGATGATCTCATCAGCGCTGCTGGGAGTTTCAGAAATTGGTTCCTTCTGAGAGTTTTGTAAAACTTTTTCTAATTTTGAAATTTTGTTTCTCAGCTCAGAATTTTCCAATCTAAGACTCTCAGTTTTATCAGAGTCAGATTCAAGATTCCTTTTCAGGTTTCTGAATTTAACTCTAATTTGCTGATACCTTTCCAGAATTTCGTTAAGGCTTTCAGCAAGTTCAGCCTTAGTAAAATTAATTGCAAAGTCAGGAAATACCTCTTCAGTATCTGATTCTGAGTCTGATTCAGAAGCTTCACTATCTTCTGAAATGTTGGCCATGAGAGCTATGTTTTCTCTCTCATCATCTGATTCTGAGTCAGCTTCAGACGAGTCAGAGTCATCCCATGTGGCCATGAGACTTTTCTTCTTTTCTCTTCCAAACTTCTTTTTGGGCTTTTCCCTCTGAAGCTTTGGGCAGTCACTCTTGTAGTGTCCTTGCTCATTGCACTCATAGCAGATGATGTCCTTGGTGTTTGGCTTTCTGCTTCCTGAGGAGCCTTCAGATCTTCTGTATCCAGAGGAAGAATTTGTCCTTCTGTATCTGGAAGAAGACTCGTTCTGATCAGATCTTCTAGGATTCCTGAACTTCCTTTGCCTCTGCTTCCACAGTTGATTCACTCTTCTGGAGAGGAGAGAAAGTTCGTCTTCTTCTGATGAGGATCCATCAGTTCTTCAACTGCCTGCAAAACTTTAGACTCAGATTTTTTGTTAGATTTTAATGCTAAAGGCTTACCTTGCTTTTGAGGTTCGTCAGCTTCTAGCTCTATCTCATGACTTCTGAGGGAGCTGATAAGTTCCTCCAGAGAAATTTTGTTGAGATCTTTTGCTAGCTTCAGAGCTGTAACCATTGGCCTCCATTGCTTTGGTAAGCTTCTGATGATCTTCTTGACATGATCATCAGTAGAGTATCCTTTGTCCAGAACCTTGAGACCAGCCACCAGAATTTGGAATCTTGAGAACATTGTTTCAATGGATTCAGATTCTTCCATTTTAAATGCCTCATACTTCTGAATGAGCGCCAGAGCTTTGGTTTCTTTGACCTGAAGGTTGCCCTCATGCGTCATTCTGAGTGAGTCAAACATGTCCTTTGCTGTGTCTCTGTTGGAGATCTTTTCATATTCAGCATAAGAGATGGCGCTGAGAAGGATGGTTCTGGCTTTGTGATGATTTTTGAAGTCATGCTTCTGTTGGTCAGACATTGCTTTTCTATCAATCTTCTGACCGCTAGCATTCACTGGGTGCGTGTATCCATCTGTCACCATGTCCCACAGATCAACAACATGTGCCAGAAAGAAGCTTTCTATTTTGTCTTTCCAGTAATCAAAATTCTCTCCATCAAAGACTGGAGGTTTGCCGCTGAATCTGTCTCTATCCTCATGGTTGTCATTGCTGGTGTGTGAATATGTTCCTGCCATTGTGTTTTTCTGACGCTGGATCTTGTACTGACACGGTTAAGTGTTTTAGCTCAGAACCAGGCGCTCTGATGCCAATTGAAGAAGTGAAAAACACAAGAAGGGGGGTTGAATTGTAAAACTGAAAATCAATGCAATTAACACGATATTTTTATCCTGGTTCGTTTGATCTCAAACTACTCCAGTCCACCCGTCAAGGTGATTTCGCCTCTCTCCAACGAGGTCTTAATCCACTATATTCAACTGAATATTACAATCTGCTTTAACAACTGCTAAAGCCTTCTTGAAGCAAACCACAAACCGGTTTCTCAAGGAATCACTTTCTTACAAAGAATTAAAATCTAGGTGTGTGAATGTTTTCTCAAAACTGTTTATCACAACTGTGATACTACACAACTTAAGCTTATTGAAACTGGATTGCTAAAATAATTGAGTAAGGAATTGATAGCTTTTAGCAAACTGAGAGAAGGAAGATGATGATTAGCTTTTAGGCGTGTAAACTGATGTAGAGCATTAGCCAATTCAATCTTCATTGTCTTGTTTATATAGCGTTGAATTCGGTGAACGTTGGAGCAATAATCTTGATTCAATGCCATTAACAAACTTTCCTTATTAAGCAGATCTTGTCTGGAATGATGCCGTTGGTAACAACTCGTCTTGAATACACAGTACCGTTGCTACTTAAAGCGTGTTCTGGCTTTGGCTCATTCTGACGCTGCTTAAGTGCTGATGAACTGTTGTTGTCTTTATCAGAGATCAGAGTGTTGAGCGCAGTTCTGTTCATCAAGCTTCAGCATAAGCGTGAGTTGTTCTTCTGATTCTGGTATTCTGATATAGCAACTTCTGATGCTGATGTTAATATCCAATTTTCTGATGCTGATTGAGATGTACTCTTGCTCATACCTATCAGAGTTTCTGTAAAACAGAAAGTAAATTTTAGGTAGCAAATAGTTCTTACATGATTCACATAATTAATATATCCTAGCATTTTGTTATCATCAAAACTTAAACTTAGGGTAGTAGATTCAAACTTTGTTCTAACAATGTCTTGAGACTCTAACAAATCCTGAACCTTATGCTTGAATGCCCAACATTGTTTTATGGTATTCCCCGGAGAGTTAGCATGGTACTCACACCTGTCGTCGGCATTGTATCTTTACAGGAGTGGCCCGACTGGAGGAGCTAAAGGCTTGATTTCCACCAAGGATGCCTTAACCAAGTGTTGTAATAATTGGCTTGGAGGCATGGGCAGCGGATCAAAATTTTTGGGTGGCCTTTTAAATTTGTCGTGCCTTTGTCCTTGTGGGATCACCAATGGTTGTGATGTCCTTGGTTGTGAGGCTACAACATTGAATTCTCCCTCCTTCCTTCTTGGGAAATTTGAAGCCGGTCTTTTTGAATTGTAAGGGGCATTTGACGACCCCCCTGATATCTTCCCACTTTTTAAACCAGTTTCGATTCTTTCGCCAATAGTCACTAGATCTGAGAATCCCGACGAGACACTTCCCACCATTTTCTCATAATAAATCCCTTGTGAGGTTCCCATGAACATGTCTACGAGTTCTTTTTCCAACAGTAGTGGTTGTACATGGGATGTTATCTCCCTCCATCTTTGAGCATATTCTTTGAAGGACTCTTCCTTCTTTTGGGACAAATTTTGGAGTTGCAAGTGGGTAGGAGCCATGTCCAAGTTATACTTGTAATGCTTCAAGAAAGCATTAGAAAGATCCGCCTAGGTTCGGATATGCGTTCATTCCAACTGCATGTACCAGTTCAAAGATGCCCCACTTAAACTGTCTTGGAAATAGTGAATCATTAGTTTCTGATCATGGGCATGGGCATGCATCTTCCTGCAATACACATGAAGATGATTCCTTGGACAAGTGAGCCCTTTATACTTTCCAAAGTCAGGTACTTTGAGTTTTGGCGATATCACCAAATCAGGGACTAGACCCATTTCCAAAGCGTTTACTTCGAAAGTGTCGAAACCCTCCACAGCTTTTAATCTTTCTTCCAGGGCTTTATATTGATTCATTACCAGTGGGTTATCTGCAGCATGAGTACCAGTTGTCTTCAAGGGTGCCTGGTGAGTATCCTCTGGGTCATGATCTCCGTATTGCAAGTCTAGGTAATTATCTGCATTATTTGTTGGAATTTGTAGGGTATGTGATGCCCCTACTTTTGATGGTGGTGGGATAAATCCTTCAGTTTTAACATCTTGCTGGGCCATGGTGGAATTTTGGGGTCCTGCTTCCGGCTTTTTCCTTAGTTGGTGACCGCTCGATGCACCAATGGTTTGGGCTACTTCTTCAAAAGCTACCCTGGGAATTTGATCCTACCTGTCAATAATGTTCTTCAAAGCTAGAAGTACTTGACTCAAATCTCCTTTCATTGAACTTACGTTACCCTTCACTTGGTCAAGATCCTCTTTGAACACAGCTTGAGTCTCCTCGATTTGTTCCATTGCTTTTTGTTGATGGGCCCTTGTTTGATATGGAGGCCAAGGAGGTGAAGGTCTTCTTTTACCAATGGCTTAACTGGAGAGATTTTTAAAGCAAATGAGTTTTGATATGACATGCATGTGTTTTATAAATGCATGCGTGCGAATGGATGTGCATGATCATTAAATAATTTCTTGTTTTAAATGTCTTATTCACCTGGGTACATGCTCGTGTTTTACTTATTATTTTATTTAGTGACTAGCTTTAAAATAGACATGCCGTCGAGCTAGGGAAACAAAATTCCTTTATTAAGAGTAACATAATCCAGATATTGAAAAATATTACTGTGATACGGTGGGAGAACTGACTTGGGATGTTTTGCATTTGATCACAATTGTTGCGGTTAGCAAGAGTCGCCACCGACTTTTCTTTTATCCAATAAGGAAAGGGTGAAAAGAACAGGAAAGACCTTTGAAATATTTTCTTGAGTTCGGGGGGTAAATTATGAAAAGGGAAGGTGTTAGCACCCTTTTCATCTATAGTTATCTATGGGCTCTTAGTTGCTTTCTAGATCACTTGCTTTTGTTTGAAAATGTGCTTTGTGTGGTTTTTGAAAGTATTTTGAAAAGGCGTATTCATTTAGGCAAACTTTGTAATAGTTCTCGTTCGTAAGAATGTATACAAAGTGTTGAGCTTTTGAAAATATTTCATGTTTGGAAAAGGTTTTGAAAGTGATTTTAAAGTGTTGGTGTTTATTTTGAAAATAAGCAAGGTGTTTCATTTGAAAATGAGCAAGCAACTAGGAACAATCTACCTACTCAAAAGTCTTTGTTCATTTCTTCCTTTCCTTTGATATTGCTATCTTACCATTGATTTGATAAGAAGCCTTATCTTTGGATGTAAAGGGACGTACATGGGTCATTGTATAATCATGATAGCAATGTTGTGAGATGTCTTAGCATTTCTCTTTGAGGGACTAAGACCATTTTGAAAGGCGACATTGATAGCGTCACCAAGGGACTATGATCTTGTATTTTTGATTGATTTTGGCTAAGACATCTCACATGCATAACATGGGCATTTTTGTAAAGCAACAAAGTGGAATTACCCTAAGGGTGCAAGTGCGCAAATGTGTTTGATTTACATGCATTGTTTATCTTGAATTAGGGTTTGCTACTTGTTGATTTTAGTCTTTCCATACAAACCCTAATTACTAGCATTTATATTAAAGAGATAAATTTTCGGAAAGTAAAATTATTACACTATTACATCATTAGGGGACGGGGTGTACAAATTTACAAATGGGGAATTGCAAGAAAATTAAACCTAATTATCTATTACAACCATATTGAATATTGTACAAGAATTGAAGATATAATACAAGAATATAAATGGAAAAAGAAATGATTTTTGTTTGGATTTTATGAAAGTGTTTAGTTTTGACCTAATTACTAAAAAAGGAAAAATAATTAATTAAAGATAAATAAAAATAAACCTAAATTAATTAAGAAAAGAAATTAGGTTAAAAAGTATTTTTTAGGGTTTTTGTGAAAGGTTTTAAGTTTAATAAAATAAACATGAAAGTTAATTAATTAAAAGAAAACCTAAATTCTAAATTAATTTTAAATAAAATAATAATTAAACCTAAGTCTAAATATTAATTATTTAAGAAAAAGAAATTAATTTGTTAAGAAAATGTTTTTGTCTTTTTTGTTTTATAAATAAAATAAACATATATATGTGAAAATAATAAATACAAATATTTTTGAATTTTTTATTATTAATAATAATAATAATAGTAATAAAAATATAATAAAGAAAAATAAAATAAGAAAAAGAAAATAAAATGAATAAAAATGATAAAAGAAAAAAAAATTGGTTAGGTGTGTGAAAGTGAACAGAGGAGGTATGGGGCGGAAAAAATGATAAGGCCCACTGATTGAGGCCCAGCGCTGTTGTTTGAAACAAAAAAAGGAGGAAAAATGTGAGAAAAATGCACAAAAACTAGCGCTGGGACTTGAACCACTGACCTTCAACATACACGCGCGCTACCTTTGTCACGGGGGTGGCTGTACATCCGGTAACATAAATAAAATAACAAATACATAATACAAGTTAAGTCATGATGATGACTTCACCTTCAACCTGCAGCCTGAACATCTGTAACTTCACAATTTCTCAATAAAAAATGAAAGATGCAAACATGAAAGTTGCTTCATTTTTCCATATGAATCAAACCTTATAAATATCATAAGCTATAAATCAAAGATGAATGAGAATTTTTGAAAGTACCAAATTCTGACCTAATTATTTTCAGAGGTTCAAACCTAAAATTCTCTAAGCCCAATCAATATAAATGAAATATATGGATATATATAGTTTCAGGGCAATGATGTCTACATTTTATCTTCACAAATGCAAGCCTAACAATGCCTAAATGAGAAGATACAAGTTCAGAAAATGTACCTCCAAACTGGAAATCATGAAATGAGTTTGAGCTGCTTTCAAAGAGTTGTGATGATCAGGTTAGCTTCCTCAAGTTCCCAGGAAGCTAATGCAATGCTTACTTGATGCTGAGAGTGTTTGAATTGTGCTAGAGAAGTCAAGGTGCAAGCTCTGTTTTTTGGTTATGGAAGTTGATGAAGATGATGTTACAGTCGTGTAACAGGGTGTGGGATTGTTTGTAGTTGATGTTTAGGAACTTTTGGAAGTGAAAAAGCCAAGAAACGCACGAGTGGATCCTAAGTTTGGAATTTTTTGTCAGAATATGCAACAATGGTGTTTTGTTATGCAGTTATGAGTTTATGAGAGTTTAAGGGCTTGTGCATTCGTGTATCCTCTTGCAATAGACTTGTATAATTATAAGAAAAAGGTTTTAGCACTCCAGGTTGACAGATCTGTGAGATATAGAGTTATGGCTATGTTACTTGATTTTGAAGAAAAGTGGAAAACATGGTTTCAAGGCATAGTACAAGAATGGCCTGAGTTTATGGGAGGCTCTAGACATGTTTCTTTTATGTTTGATATTGCTTGTACTCAGATGAAACAAGTTGGGAACTCTATGCATTGACTTTTGCAATAAAGCTTGCTTTTCCAAAATGGAATTGTTACCTTTGTGCCATTAATGGAATAACCATTTGGACAATGCCTCAAATGCTTATATCAAAGCTCTAACAGTTATGTAAACATTTAATTATGGAGTGAAAGGAAAGTTAGAAGCCTGAAAAGTGATATTTGTACATCATGCTTGAAGATTGGAACAAGTGTTCTTCACAAATTTGCTTTGCAAAACAAGAATGAAACCCTAACTTCATGGGTTCGATTCTCTTAGCACAAACATGATCGCAATGAGTTCTTGGACATTTTGAAAAGCTTGTAACATCCTCTACAACCTCTATGTTGGAAATTTTTGAAGATTCATCTTGGAACTATGTGAAAAATTTCCATGAAGTTAGGTCAAAATCCTGCCTAAACTAGGGCAAAATTTCACTAAGTTTTTCAAGTTTCATGAACATGTCTTCACAAAATCATAACTTGAAATCCAAGCATTTATAGAAAAAGTTGTGCTATTAAATGTTTTATATCTCATTGAAATATACAACTTTCATATTGTAAGTTTCCTTTGAATTGTCTGGCATCATGGTGGAAATTTGGCTCAAAGTTATGAAAAAATGTGAGTTTTCAACACTTAGAAAAATTTCTAAGTTTAGAAATTTTGACTTTTTAAAATGAAATCTTGACTTTTTGATTTCTTTATGAACAAGTTTTATATTTTGACATGTCTTGATGAATTTTGATCTTTGATACTTGATTTTGACCAAAAAGTCAAAGTTTGACTTTTTAGTGTACAATTGACTTTTCATCAGTTGACTGAAATTCAACTGTCAATCAATTGAACTTGAGAATTGTTTTGAGCCATGCCATTAGGTCAAAATGAAGTATTTGAAACCTTGATATCATGTCTCAAACCAATAAGTAATTTGTTAGGTCAAAAATCAGGAATTCCACTTCCTCAATCAAAACCCTAATTTTGACCATTTTGCCCTTTTGATGATCTGGTCAAATTTCTTGAGGAATTGCGATCCAAACTTGATAAAATGACATATATGAGTTCATGATGTTGATATGGACCAAAAATTATGAAGTTTTACTGTAAATTGACTTTTTCCCCAATACAACTGATTTTAGGTCAACTGATCAATTGACTGAGCAAAAATGTGATCCAAGACTTGAAACTTGACATGAGAAATATTAAGGGTCCAAAATGATACACAAAATTCATATGGGGTATTAAAATTCCATTTGTCCTTGTGCAACCTCAAACCCTAATTTTCAGTTATCAGTGCTTGAGGAGGTGTCTTGAGCTGGTCAAACCTTATGCAGTCTTGAATCAAAGGAGATCTTGTGAGAGATTACTTGAGAAATTAGAGGGAAAATTTTGGGGTACAACAGCTACCCCTTATCAATCTTCTTAAACCTGAAGAGTTAGATTGGCGGATCCTCCATTCGTGACTTGAAGGTGGAAGATGATTGAACACTAGAGTGCCCACAACTTTACACTCGAAGATGGATTGGGAATGGGCTTATAGATTCCATTTTGAGGAATGATGCTAAATACTGGAAGAAGTATCAGCATAAATCGTTGGTCGATTTATGCTAAAACTTGATGTTTTACATGTGGAAAAAGGGTTAGTTAAATGCAGATGTATGCATGATGTTCATAAGATATGGTACTATGCTAAATGCATTTTGTATGTATATGATATGATGTATGAATATGGGATACATATTTTTCCGGGAAAATAAATCCCTGACTGCTGCTGAGGAATTTTGAATCCCAGATTGTTGTTGGGAATTATCTCTTGAATGCTAGTTGTTATCTGGTCGGATTCAGGCTTCATAACTTGCTGAGGATGAGGAAGTCAGATGTTATGTGGTCGGATTCAGGCTTCATGGTAACTTATTGGGGAAGAATAAATTAACTGTTATCTGGTCGGATCCAGGCTTTGTAGAAAATTTCTTGGGGAGAGTAAGGTTAGGTTGTTATCTGGTTGAATTCTCAGCTTCACAATAACTTGTTGGGGATAAGGAAGTTATCTGTTATCTGGTCGGATTCCAGTCTTTGCAGTAACTTGCTAGAAAGGATTAAGTTGAACTGATATCTGGTCGGGTCCAGGCTTCATAGTAACTTGAAGTGGTAACTACTATCTGGTCGGGTCCAGGCTTCATAGTTTTTTTTGAAAAGTTATACTATTATTTGGTCGGGTCCAGGCTTCAGAGTGTCTTGCTGGGGATTGTAGCTAGTTGTTATCTGGTCGGACTCCATGCTTCATAATAAGTTGCTTAAATAGACAAAATTGAACTGATATCTGGTCGGATATAGGCTTCATATATTTTGAGGTGGATGAAGTTAATTTCTATCTGGTCGGGTCCAGGCTTCACAATAAACTTGTCTTAAGAGATAGAGTTAAACTGATATCTGGTCGGGTCCAGGCTTTACAGTAACTTGTTTGGAACTTAATTGTTATCTGGTCAGTTTCTAGGTTTCACATCAAACTTTTGAGGGGAATTGTTATCTGGTCGGATCCAGGCTTCACAATAATTTGTTGGGGTAGATGCAAACTCTACTGGGGAAAAGAAGTTAAACCCTGGTCTGGTTAAGTCCAGGTTCTTCAATGTCTCGAATGGTTAAACTATTATCTGGTCGGGTCTAGGTTTCAAAGTATTTTGAAAGGTTAACTATTATCTGGTCGTGTCCAGGCTTCATAGTATTTGAAAGATTTTCACTATTATCTGGTCGGGTCTAGGCTCTATAGTGAATTGAGAAGTTGACTATTATCTGGTCAGGTCTAGGTTTCATAGCAGCTTGAAAATTGTACTATCATCTGGTCGGGTCCAGGCAGAATTGAGATGTTTGTTGCTGCTTAGCAGGACACATGTGCCAAATAGTTTTAATTATGTTCCATGCATATGTTCGTTCAATTTTAGTCATTAGACAATTTTGCATTCAAAACAAAAACAGAAAGTTTGCACTTCAAATTATATTTGTATTGATATTTTGCCCATGAATAGGCGTTTTTGTACAAAGAGACGGAGATCCTAGTAAGAAGAAATCTTCGAAAGGAAAACAAAAATTGAAAACAAAAACAAATAGCCATATGGAAATGATCTCATTGCATTCCAACTATACTATTGCCCCAATGTCTTCGAGTGCCCCTTGCCGTTGACAGAAGTTGATTGGATTGATCTTGGACCATTTGAACTCGGACCTTGGTAAAAATTTGACTGTGGTGATCCCACGGGACATAGTCATACGCTTTCAATCCTTAATTTTTTCCTGGACCGCCCTTTCGGGTTTTCAGCCCACCAGGATACCCATTTTTGCCCAAGTCTCCCTTTCAGGTTTTCAACTTGCCGGGTGTACAATCTTTTGCATATATCCCTAATTTTTGCCCAAACCTTTTGGTTTGTCGGGATGCCCTTATTTTTGCTTAGGTGTGTCAACCTAACGGGTCTCTTATGCATAGTATTTTTTAACTATGTCCGCGTTCACAGGATGTGGGAAGTCTTCACCATCCATGGTAGTCAGCATCATGGCACCTCCAAAGAACACTCTCTCGACAACAAATGGCCCTTCGTAGGTGGGATTCCATTTTCCCCTGGGGTCGCCTTGTGGCAGAATGATGTGTTTTATCACCAAGTCACCAACTTGATATACTCGAGGCTTGATCTTTTTGTTGAAAGCCTTAATCATACATTTTTCGTACGTCTGACCATGACAAACAGCAGCCAATCGTTTTTCATCGATCAAGTTCAACTGATCCAATCTTGTCTGAATCTACTCGTCTTCGCCTAGGCCTGCCTCATTCATAATCCGTAGTGAGGGAATATAAACTTCCACTGGCAAAACAACTTCCATGCCATAGACCAAAGAAAAGGGAGTTTCCCCAGTTGATGTTCTAGCTGAAGTGCGGTATCCATGAAGAGTAAATGGAAAAATCTCATGCCAATCCTTGTATGTTACTACCATCTTCTGCACAATCTTCTAAATGTTTTTGTTGGCTGCTTTGACTGCGCCATTCATTTTAGGTCTATAAGGAGAAGAATTGTGATGCTTGATCTCTAACTGAGTGCAAAGTTCGGTAATCATAACATTGTTGAGGTTAGTCCCATTTTCGGTGATGATCCTTTCGGGGATACCATAACGGCAGATGAAGTTATGTTTGATGAATCTGGCTACCATGTTCCTTGTGACTGAGGCAAAAGAGGCGGCTTCGACCCATTTGGTGAAATAATCAATAGCGACCAGAATGGAGCGATGTCCATTGGAAGCGGTGGGCTTGATTTCTCCAATCGTGTCAATGCCCCACATTGAAAATGGCCACGGAGCAGTCATGAAGTTCAGAGGAATAGGAGGCATATGGACCTTATCAGCATAGATTTGGCATTTGTGACAAGTTCTTGAATGTTGATGGAAATCAGTCTCCATTGTTGACCAATAGTAGACAGCTCTCAGGATCTTTTTAGCCATGGTATGTCCGCTTGAATGAGTCCCAAAGACACCATCGTGCATATCTTCCATAATTTCCTCTGACTCCTTCTTATCCACACATCAGAGTAGAGTAGAATCATGGTTGCTCTTGTACAATATTCCGTTACTTAGGAAGAATTTGGCTGAAAATATTTGTAAGAACTTTCTGTCATTGATGGATGCTCCCTCCGGATACTCTTGTGCTTCAAGATATATCATCACCTCATGGTACCATGGCTTTTATGCATCAGTGTCAAGCTCACGGAAGTGTGCAGGTTCTTCTAATCTCTCAATTGTAATCATAGGGGCTTTGTTGTCCCATCTGACCTTGAACATTGAAGACATTGTGGCCAAGGCGTCAGCCAACTAATTCTCTTCCCTAGGGAAATGTTCAAAGGTGATCTCTTCGAAGTAGGGAATCAAGGATAGCACAAGTTCCTTGTAAGGGATGAGAATAGGGTGCTTAGTGTCCCAATCTCCTTTTACTTGGCTAATCACTAAAGTGGAATCCCCAAACACATTCAAATACTTGATCCTCAAGTCAATGGCAGCTTTCAGACCCAAAATGCACGCTTCGTATTCATCCATATTGTCCGTACAATCAAAGCATAGTATGGAATTGAAAGGAGTGCGGCAACCTTCAGGGGAGATGATCACAACACCAATTCCATTACCTAAGGCGTTGGAAGCCCCATCGAATACCATAGTCCATCGAGATCCTTGTTTAGGTCTATCATACGGTCCAGGTTTCGCAAAGTCGGTTATTAGCATGATGTTCTCATCTGGGAAGTCAAAGTTCATAGACTGATAATCATCCACAGCTTGATGGGACAAATGATCTGCTAGTACACTTCCTTTGATGGCCTTTTGCATTGTGTATTGAATGTCGTACTCAGTCAAGATCATTTGCCACCTAGCTATCCGTCCGGAAAGAGCAAGTTTCTCGAAAATGTACTTGATTGGGTCCATCTTAGAAATCAACAGAGTGGTATGAGTCAACATATACTGTCTTAGCCGCCGAGCAGCCCATGCCAGAGCGCAGCAAGTTCTCTCGAGTAGTGAATATCTGGTTTCACAGTCGGTAAACTTTTTGCTCAGGTAATAAATAGCATGCCCTTTTCGGCCAAACTCGTCATGTTGGCCCAAAACACACCCCATAGAGTTCTCTAGTACGGTCAAGTACATGATCAAGGGTCTTCCTTCAACTGGAGGCATGAGAATAGGAGTTTATTGCAGATATTCTTTGATTTTGTCGAAGGCAGCTTGGCATTCATCATTCCATCTGACTACTTGATCTTTCTTCAAGAGTTTGAAGATTTTCTCACAAGTAGCAGTCAAGTGAGATATTAAGAGGGAGATGTAATTAAGACGAACCAAGATTCCTCTAACTTCCTTTTCAGAGTGGGGGACTGGCATTTCTTGGATGGCCTTTACCTTGGCAGGATTGACTTCGATGCCTTTATTACCGACAACAAAACCTGGAAGCTTTCCAGATCGTACTCCGGATGTGCACTTGTTAGGGTTTAACCTCAACTTGTACTTTTTCAACCTTTCGAATAGCTTGTACAGGTGATCGAGATGTTCTTCTTCAGTTTGTGATCTGGCAATCATATTGTTGTACCCCAAAATTTTCCCTTCCATTTTTCATGCAAGATACTATCCTAGGGTTTCTCGAATACTCAATTTGGCTCAAAAGTTGATCAGACAGATTCTCTTCCTAGGCAGTAAGTCAACAATTAGGGTTTGTTATTTCCCAAAGAAAATTGAGTCTCCAAGGTTTCAAATGGTCTTCATAGATCTTCATGTCTCCCCAAGTATGTTTGTGCCAAGTTTCAAACCTCGCATTGCAAGTTTGCTCAGTCAATGGTTCAGATGACTAAAAATGACTCCATTGACCAAAAAGTCGACCTTTTGCGAGACCAAGTTCAAGCGATTGTACCTTCTTCATTAATCGATATTTTTGAGCGGTTCTTTTTGTGTACAACTCTCCTTGACGTCATCTCCAATTTCTCTTCACAAATCAAGAGCTGATTACGCACGGAAGATCACCAAAATTCGAATACTTTAAAGGTCGCTTCATGGATTTGACCTAATCTTAAGTAACTGTCGTCTGATTTCTAAGAAATATGATTTCCTCAAATTACAACATCTTGAGATGATTATTTCTGCATATAGTCATAAGTGATGTCACTTACGAGATTATCTTTAAAGATCGAAGGAAAATTGTGTTTGAAATACTTTGAAAGTTATTGAATCATTATAAGTCATTTGTTTGATTTCGAATGTTCTTAACAACAATTATTTTCTCAGGACCATGATTCTCACGTTGAAGTTTGTTAATTTTACAAGATTGATGATTGTTCTTAAAGCATGTTTGTTTTGGAAATAAAGTTACATTTTAATCGAGCATGGCGTGTGAGTTCATTTTGAATGCAAGTTTCATTTGGCCATGATGTGAAGATTAAGATTTTCATTTAAATGACCATGGTTTTGGGTTCGAGTTAACCAAGTGGAATTGAATTCTTAAACATTTATTTTGTTTAGAAATTTGATTGGGGTACAAGGTGCATGGTTTACTTGAAATACAAGTTACAAAAGTCATTTGTGATTACTTGAAGTCCAAGTTACAAAGTCAAGGTGTATCATTCAAACCATTCAATTTCAAAGTTCAAACAAAATCCAATATTTGTCTAATTACTGTACAACAAATTTCATGATTCACAAATTAACTCAAGTTTTTTGTTCGTTACATCACAAGGAAATTTCAAGTTTTCTATTCAAAGTTGTTAATTTACTACAAGAAATTGGCAAACTTCAAGATTCATCAACTTATGTTACAAAGATTACAAGTTAATACAAGCTACAAATTTTGTTTTGTTTATTCAAGTATTCTTTGCTTCATCTTCAAGCAACTAATCCACTCCTTGCTAGCCATGGTTTTCTCTTCACCTTGCCTCGCTTGCCATCCACTCCTCGTGACCATGAAACAAGAAAGGAAAAAGTTAGCAAGCATGTGAAAATTAAAGAACATATTGTTATGAACAAGTTTGAATGCTCATAATTAGGGTTTGTATTTAGGAATCAGATTTAAAGGTTGTTTGTTTTTAATCATAATCCATCTTCTCCTATTTTGCAAATCAAAAGGTTTGGGCCTTGGTTCACAATTTTTTTTTTGCAAACATAGCATAAAGCCCAAGGCTGTCCAACAACAAACAAATATTTGCAGCAGGGCAAAAGACAATACAAAATGCAAAAAGCCACAGCAGAACCTGCAACAAAACAACAGGGAAAACAACAGCTAGGCTACCAAGCAATGCAAGTTTCCCAAATGCAGCAAACCTGCAACAAAATATTGCAGCAAAACAGCAGCTACTGTAAACATAGCAAGCAAGCTGTCCAAATGCTTCCAAACACACAAACCAACAAAGCAGAACAAATGCAGCATAAAGATAACAACGGTAACAAGTAAAACAAAACAGAACAAGGCAAAACAGTAAGCTAGCTTGCTCAACAATCTCAATTGCATCATCATTTTCCTAACCTATGCAAACCCTTCAGAAAATTGTATAAAAAAGAAAATTGGCTTTATATTTCATTGAAGGATAAAAGAGGAAAAGGGATAGGTGTGGAAAGATGTCACCTAACATAGTCGGCCAGAAGAAAATAGCCCAAAACATGTCAAGAGTCAGCTCTGTCCAAAAACCTACCATGACCAGCTATGCTATTGTCTCAAACCTGCAAGAATGTCAATCCAAAATTTGCACCAAAATAGGCATAACCGAAACCTGCATTCTAAAGCCAAAAGTCAGCAGTACAAGAGTGTTCAAAAACCTCACTGGTACCCTCCAATTTTCCACCCTTGTTTCATTCTAAGAGAATACAAGATATACAGCAAAAGGGGGGAGGACAGCCAGCATAAGAAAACCGGAGGGGGACTCTCTGTTAAAAAGATACAGAAAAGAGAACAAAAAACTTATGAAAACAATCAAAAATCTCAATAACCACAACCAATCTCCACACAAATACATACCCTTCAACTTTTCACAGATTTCCCTCATTGAATCACTCAACTCAGAATCACGCTCAATTCCATAATACACTTGTGATACGGTGGGAGAACTGACTTGAGGTTTTGCGTTTGTTTTCGCAAATGTTTCGGTTGAGCAAGAGTCGCCACCGACTTTTTATTTTATCCTAAGGAAAGGTTTAAAAAGCACAGCAAAAACCTTTGAGATTTTTTCTTGGGTTCGGGGAGTAGATTATAGAAAGGGAAGGTATTAGCACCCTTTCTATCCATGGTTATCCATGGGCTCTTAGTTACTTGCTTAGATCACTTGCCTTTTTCAATTGTTTGAAATGGTGCTTGTGTGTGTGGGTTTGAAAATGTTTTGAAAAGAGGCCAATGTGGTGGCAACCATTGTAATGATCCATGTTGGGATGTATACAAAGGTGTATGTCTTTTGAAAAGGTTTTCATTTGTTTTTGAAAGTTTGTTTTTTGAAAGTGTTGTGAGGTGTGAAAAAACAGGCAAGTGTTTTCATTTTGCAAGTTTGACAAGTACTTAAGAGCGATCTACCCTAAAGTTCTCAAAGGTTTTGTTATGTTTTTAACCCTTTTAACAATTTTGTTCCACCATTGTATTTGGTGGACAATCTTGTGTTAGGATGTGAAAGGGACGGGCGCGGGTCATCGTTTAGACCATAATTGCAATGGTGCCAAGTATCTTTGGGCATTTTCCTTAAGGGACTTGATCATTTTTTAGGCAACTTTCGAAAGCGTCATCGAGGGACTATGATCATTTGAATTGTGTTTGTTTTTGCCCAAAGAGACCTAACATGCAATATGGCCCAATTTTGAAAGGCAACAAGTGGATATAACCCTAGGGGTGTTAGTGTGCAAGTGTGTTTTATTGCATACAAGAGTTTTTTCTTTGAATTAGGTTTTTCTATTTCATTGATTTTATCTTGTCATACACGTCCTAATTACTAGCAATAAGAAGCGGAAATGTAAAATCCTACGCTATTACAACAATTAGGGGAGGGGGATACACATTTGTACATGGGGGGTTCAACGAGAAAAATAGACAAAAAAGAAAATAGCGAAAAACAAGATATATAGAGAGAGAGAGAGAGGGAGCCCGCGCGCTGTTGGGAGGCCATCAGAAGTTCTGACCCAGATCCGCTGTCAGATGATCAACCTGTTGGTGAAACTGGATGAGTCAGAACTTTTGACTCTAGAACCTGCAAAACAGAACCTTGTTAGTGGGGAAATCAGAAGTTCTGATTTCCCTGCGCTGCAAGACAGAAGTTTGTTAGTGGAGAAACCAGAAGTTCTGATTCTGCTGAAAAGGCAATAACTCTCAGAGGTTCTGATGTCATTGACAGCAAAACAGGCTTCAGATGTGCTAACGTCAAAGTCAGCACTTGGCTTTTTCCTGTACTAATCAGAACATCTGCAATCCTGTTGTTACTCCACAAAACAGGAAACATATTTGGAACAGATCCAGCAAAATAGCAAAAATGTTTCAGAGGTCAGAATCACCAAGGTCACAGGCAAGTCCTATACTGGCTCAGAACGTTCTGAGGTATGAGAATCCTCATAACATAAACAGCAATAACATGAATATTTACATTATGTTACTTGAATATGCACAGCTGATGATGCTTAACAGTGTGGTGAGGGTCAGCAGGTGCTTACCTGACTGTCTGGAAAATGGTGGGTGAAAGTTAGCTTTTGGTTCTGGTGGTGTTCTGGACAGATTTGGAAAAGGGGAAGTGAAGGTGTATACGTGTATAGGGTCAGAAGTTTGGAAAGAACGTTTTTGGTTTACAGAAAAGAGCTGGATGTTTGATGAAGTTGAAGGTAAGAAACTTAAAGTTATGAAACAAAGCTGGAGATTTTGGCAGAGTTTCAGAATGTTACGTTGCTAGGAGTTTCGTTTCTCTCTTAGCAATTTTTCTGTTTCTCTTCTTGAACTCCTTTTGCAGTGGTGAAAGCTCTCTATTTATAGGCAAAGTTCTTGTGGATGCCTTGAACATTTAAGGCGCCAACAGAGTTTGAATTTGTTCTTTGACAGAAATTCCTGGGAAGTTGTGATAACAGCTATCTTTCAGCCTAGGTAGCAGCAGCAGGCGTAGATTGGGGAGAAGTGACCTCTGAAGTGGGCGGTGGCGTGAAGACCCATGCCAGAATCTGTGCAAAAGCATTTTCCAAGCCACACGTGAATGCTCAAGAGTGGTTGGAAGCATTAATGGGCATTAAATGGTGACAAGACCTGTCAATACCAACATTTTGGTAATGGAAACCAGCGTTGAATCAACAGCGTAAACCATGCTCTGGCCTTGGCTACCTGTTGTCTTAGCAAGCTCTGGAGATTCTCCTGGTTTTCTGGTACGTTCCTTGGATCTTCTTCTGGACAATCTGGACTTAGAGATTCTGTATCAATGTGACACCTATCCTTCTGACCTTCCATCTTCTGATTTCAACCTGTTCTGAAGGAGCCTTCATACTTTCCTGTTTCTCTTGCATTCCTTTAGCAAATTCTGACTGAGCTTGTGTAACTGCTGAAGGGGCATGTTCTGTTTGAGGCTTACATTCTGAACCACGTTTACAACTTCTGATTGAACTGATGTAGCTGCTGAAGAGCCAACTTCTGACCACGCTGAGCCAAGCTTGCAACTTCTAACCGTCTTCATCTGGAATGGGTCCAGAAGTTCTGAAGCGCTGATTTTTCTAAAAACACTTATTTTAAAGAAACATTCTAAGCACTTAGAATTTGATTTTCCTCAAGATGAAAGCGTTGTTTCTGGAGTTTGTGAGATCATCTTGCTCTTGTAAGTGACTTGCTTGGGCAAAAGGATAACTCAGGACTTGGACTTGTTTCAGGGGACTTTGAAAAATCTAAGATGGTTTCCTGAAGAAAGGGAGGGCAAATTTTGGGGTACAACAGTTGCCCCTGTTCAATCTTCTTGAACCTGAAGAGTTAGATTGGCGAGTTTGCCTTTCGCGACTCGAAGGTAAAAGGAGATTGGACACCAGAGTGCCCGAAAATTTGCACTCGCTTAGTAGAGTATCAGTAATGTGATGGCGGGAATGGGCTTACAGATGCCATTTGGAGAGGCGGTAGATAGGGAGATGGGCTTATAGATGCCATCTGGAGACGTGACAGAACCTTGTCGGGAATGGGCTTATAGATGCCATTTGGAAGTGTCGATCGCATAAGAGATTCCTTAGCGAGAAATTTGTATATTTGAGAAAGACGGATGTTTTCCTGGCTTGTTACAGGTGTTTGATCTTCAATCTCCTTATGCAGATGTGCCCTGGCTAGATACAGGTATCGAATCTACAATCGGTTGCTCACAGATGTGCCCTGGCTGGATACAGGAGTCGAATCTGGAAATAGTCGTTAATAGATGTGCCCTGGCTGGATATAGGAATCGAATCTTCGAACTCTTCAGACGTGCCCTGGCTAGATACAGGAATCGAGTCTGGAAACGTGGTCCACAGATATGCCCTGGCTGGATACAGGAATCGAATCTTCGAACTCTTCAGACGTGCCCTGGCTAGATACAGGAATCGAATCTGGAGATGTTGTAGTTGATAGATGTGCCCTGGCTGGATACAGGAATCGAATCTTCGAACTCTTCAGACGTGCCCTGGCTAGATACAGGAATCGAATCTGGAGATGTTGTAGTTGATAGATGTGCCCTGGCTGGATACAGGAATCGAATCTTCGAACTCTTCAGACGTGCCCTGGCTAGATACAGGAATCGAGTCTGGAAACTGATCACTCTCAGATGTGCCCTGGCTAGATACAGGAATCGAATCTGGAATTGTGACAGTTGATGCTAGTTGTTTTTGGGATTGTCTTTTTCCCTGAAAAGGCAAAAACATAAGTTGTACGCAATGTCATGATGTATGATATGCATGATGTCATGATGTTCAACATGAGATAGTGTTGTATGCACTTTATCATGTATGTAAGCAAGATGTATGAAAGTGTGAAATGTTTATGAATGTATCTTTGTCTTAGGAAAATAGATCTTTGACGATTGGCTGGGGAGTTGCCCTGTGGCCGAGATACTTTGCTGAAGTTTTGATGAGAGGCCTGCTGAGGACTTTAATGATGGATCCCGCTGGGGATAATGATGATAAACTCTGCTGGGGATACCAAAGATAAAATCCGCTGGGGATTTGAAAGATAAACTCCGCTGGGGATTTGAAAGATAAACTCCGCTGGGGATTGAAAGAACTTTGCTGGGGGCGATCTTCCGTGGCGATTAGCTGAGGATAACCCAGTTATAAGCCCTCGTGAGGAATAAAGTTAGGGAGAGACGTCCGTATTCTGCAGGGAACAAGCTTCCAGAATCTACTGGGGATGAGCTTTAAGACCTGCCGGGGAATGTTGTGCTTTTTCAAGGTTGTCGGGGAATCGACTCAGCTTGGGGAGAGTATTGCTGACTCTTGTCTCACTCTGCGGGGCGTTGAGATGATTTGGTCACATCCTTCAGTCGAATCTAACCGGGTACCAGAGCAATCAGACTGCATCGGACGACTTCACATTGCCCCTGTTTCCGATGTCACCTGTAATTGATCTTTTGTTTCATATGCAAATATTTATGAATCAGCAATTTTAATGTCAAATGCATATATCAAAAATGAACATTGGACGTTCTTCGCAAGACAAAACAGAAAAAAGAAAACGATGGTAATTTGTATGGACAAGTGAATTTGTATTGATTTGAACTTTGCCTGTGAATAGGCGTTTTTATACAAGAGGCTGACATCCTAGTAAGAGGACGCCGCCAAATAACATAGAATTTTGAAAAGGAAATAAAACAGCTATGTGAACGATCCCACTGGGTTCCAACTCTGCTATTGCCTTTATGTCTCCGGGCGTCTCATCGCTTTGCTGCCTGGTTGAAGATGAAGCTGATTGGTCGATGCCGAAGTCTGAGCCAGGTAGTTGATACTGAATTCTGGATGTGATGTGATCCAATGAGACATAGTGTTACGCTCCATCCCTAACTTTTGCCTGGACCGCCCTTTCAGGTTTTCAGTCCACCGGGATACCCATTTTTGCCCAAGCCGCCTTTTCAGGTTTTCGACTTGCCGGGTGTACAGATTTTTTTCATTTCATCCCTTATTTTTGCCCGAACCCTTTTGGTTCGCCGGGAAGCCCTTATTTTTGCCTAGGTATGTCAACCTAGCGGGTCTTTCATTTATGCGTAGTATTTTTTCACTATGTCTGCATTGGCGGGGTGAGGAAGGTCGTCACCATCCATGGTGGTAAGGATCATGGCTCCTCCTGAGAACACACGCTTAACCACAAATGGCCCTTCATACGTGGGGGTCCATTTTCCCCTGGGATCACTTTGAGGAAGGATGATGCGTTTGATTACCAGGTCCCCAACTTGATACTCTCGTGGTTTGACTTTCTTGTTAAATGCCCTGATCATCCGTTTTTGATACGTTTGACCATGACAGATAGCAGTGAGCCTCTTTTCGTCAATCAGATTTAATTGATCAAGTCGAGTCCGGATCCAGTCGTCTTCACTCAGGTCTGCATCCTTTATTATCCGGAGAGAGGGTATCTGAACTTCAATTGGCAAGACTGCCTCCATGCCATAGACCAAAGAAAAAGGAGTTGCCCCGGTTGACGTTCTGGCTGAGGTGCGGTACCCATGAAGAGCGAACGGTAACATCTCGTGCCAATCTTTATAGGTCACTGTCATCTTCTGCACAATTTTCTTGATATTTTTATTGGCTGCCTCTACAGCCCCATTCATCTTCGGCCGGTAGGGAGAAGAATTGTGGTGCTGTATCTTGAATTGTTCACAGAGTTCGGTGATCATCGTATTATTGAGATTGGTACCATTGTCCGTAATGATTCTTTATGGGACACCGTACCGACAGATCAGGTTATGCCGGATGAAACGTGCCACGACGCTCTTGGTTACTGTGGCGTAGGACGCTGCCTCAACCCACTTCGTGAAGTAATCGATCGCCACCAAGATGAAGCGATGCCCATTGGATGCCGTCGGTCGGATCTCACCGATCATATCGATGCCCCACATTGCGAAAGGCCAAGGTGCCGTCAGGACGTTCAGAGGAACCGGCGGGATATGCACCTTGTCAGCATAGATCTGGCATTTATGACAAGTTTGGGAGTGTTGGTAATAATCAGCTTCCATTGTGGACCAGAAATATCCTGCCCGAAGGATTTTCTTGGCCATGGTGTGTCCACTGGAATGTGTTCCAAATGTGCCTTCATGTAATTCCATCATAATTTTCTCTGCTTCAGCTTTATCCACACAATGTAGCAGAGTTGAATCATGATTCCGCTTGTAGAGAATGTCGTTGCTGAGGAAGAATTTTGCAGCAAACCTCCTCATGAACTTTTTATCATTGACAGACGTACCTTCAGGGTATTCCTGAGCTTCCAAGTACCTCTTCACCTCGTGATACCAGGGTTTTTCAATAACCTTCTCAGCTTCTAACTCACAGCAATATGTCGGTTCATCCAACTTCCAGATGATGATTCGGGGAGCCTCATTGTCCCATTTAACTTTGAACATTGAAGACATCGTAGCTAGTGCGTCCGCTAGCTGATTCTCCTCTCTTGGGAAGTGCTCAAAAGTTATTTCTTCAAAGTGGGGAAGCAAGGTCGACACATACTCCTTGTAAGGAATAAGATTCGGGTGTTTCGTATCCCACTCGCCTTTGATCTGATTGATCACGAGAGCGGAATCTCCGAAGACATTTAGAAATTTGATCCTCAAGTCGATTACAGCTTGTAAACCCATGATACATGCCTCATATTCTGCCGTGTTGTTGGTGCAGTTGAAACATAATCGGGCGGTGAGTGGAGTATGAGTTCCTTTGGGAGATATGATTACAGCGCCGACGCCTTTACCCAAAGCATTGGAGGCTCCATCAAAGTGCATAGACCATCGGGATCCTTCCTCAGGTCCTTCATCCGGTCCAGGTACTTCACAGTCAGTTACCACCATGATGTCTTCGTCCGGAAAATCAAAGTTCAATGATTGGTAATCGTCCACAGGTTGGTGCGCCAAATGATCTGCCAGTATACTTCCCTTAATTGTTTTCTGAGTTGTATACTGGATGTCATATTCTGTCAAGATCATTTGCCATCTCGCTATTCTTCCGGACAGAGCAGGTTTTTCAAATATGTACTTGATGGGATCCATCTTTGAAATTAATAGAGTAGTGTGAGTCAGCATATACTGTCTCAGCCGGCGAGCAGCCCATACAAGAGCGCAGCAAGTTTTCTCAAGCAGTGAGTAACGAGACTCACAGTCGGTAAACTTTTTGCTCAAGTAATAAATAGCGTGCTCTTTTCGGCCAGACTCGTCATGCTGTCCCAGCACACACCCCATTGAATTGTCAAGCACTGTCAAGTATAGTATCAGAGGTCTTCCTTCCACCGGTGGCATAAGAATGGGTGGCTCTTGGAGATATTCCTTTATCCTTTCAAAGGCGGCCTGACATTCATCATTCCAGTGTACCACTTGATCTTTCTTCAGCAATTTGAAGATTGGCTCACAAGTAGCAGTCAGATGTGAGATGAATCGGGCAATGTAATTCAGTCGTCCTAGGAAGCCTCTGACTTCTTTCTCTGTTTTTGGAGTCGGCATCTCTTGTATGGCTTTTACCTTGGCAGGGTCCACCTGAATACCTTTATCACTTACAATGAAACCTAGCAATTTTCCGGATCTTACCCCAAAGGTGCATTTGTTGGGATTCAACCTCAGCTTGTATAACTTGAGTCGGTCAAACAACTTCCTCAGATGGTCAAGGTGCTCTTCCTCAGTTTGAGACCTGGCAATCATGTCATCAACGTATACCTCAATCTCATGATGGATCATATCATGAAATAAAGCAACCATGGCACGTTGATAGGTTGCCCCAGCATTTTTCAATCTGAATGGCATGACCTTATAACAGAAGGTGCCCCACTGAGTCACAAATGTAGTCTTCTCCATATCCTCTGGAGCCATCTTGATCTGATTATACCCTGAAAAACCATCCATGAAGGAAAACACCTTGTGTTGAGCTGTATTGTCAACAAGGACATCAATGTGAGGTAAGGGGAAGTCATCCTTGGGGCTGGCCCTGTTCAAGTCCCTGTAGTCGACACACATTCTGACTTTATCGTCCTTCTTTGGCACTGGTACCACATTGGCAACCCACTGAGGGTAAGAAGTCACTGCAAGGAAACCGGCATCAAACTGTTTCATAACCTCGGCCTTGATCTTCTCAGACATCTCTGGCCGCATCCGTCGGACTTTTTGCTTTACCGGAGGGCAATCTTCCTTGGTTGGCAGGTGGTGAACTACAATGTCGGCATCCAAACCAGGCATATCTTCATAGGACCAAGCAAAAATTTCCATGTAATCTTGTAGCATCTGGATCAATCGTTGCTTCACGCTGAGCTCTAGATTGGCACCAATCTTGACCTCTTTCCTATCTGTCTCAGTACCCAGGTTAATTGTCTCCACAGGCTCTTCATGTGGTTGAATAGCTCTCTCTTCCTGGAGTAGCAGTCTCGCGAGTTCAATAGGCACTTCGCAATCATCTTCACCTTCATCTTCGGCCAAGTTGATCGGATTCTCAAAGTCATAACTGGCGGTAGCAGAGCTGTTACCAGTGAGATCCAGAGTGGATTGAAACCTGTATAAGTGAGTGTGTGTAAATATAGCTGTTTTGCAATATATATAACACAGAAAGGAAAAGAGCATAAGATTTGAAATGCAACAAACGTCCAATGTTTTGATTGATGATATATGAAAATGTCATACAAAAAGCCCTCACAAATGGAGCTACGATGCCCCGGGTAGGACACCGAGCCAACAAAGTTTTAACATTTGTTTGTTACAAATTTGGAAATCAAAAGAAATCAATTATTGCGTGACAAATGTGATAGGGGTAAAATCCTTTGCCGTCCAGTTGCTTGGTCCGTCGCTGGTGGTCGGGTAGATCCAACTGTCAAACTCTGCTTCCTCTATGTCCTCCTCAATAGCGTTCACTCTTGAGCTGGAGATAAACACCGGAGCCTTTCTGATCTTCTCTTCGCGCACAGCCCTCTGAGCCTCTGCAGTAAAGCCCAGCCCAAACTTGTCGTTCTTCTGAGTGAAGTCGGGAAGCTGACCCCAGTTTGCACAATTGCCTTTCTGAACCACAGCCCGGGCATCCCTTAGGGAAGCCATCTTCAAGGAAACATTCTCTTCAACTGTTGTCTCTGCAGCTGCTGAAATTGGATGCACCTCCTCGAAATGCTGAAAGGGGGTTTCAATAAACTCCCCATCCATCTCAATGTATCTGAAGGAATTCAAATGGCTCACCATATACTCCTCTTCTCCTTGCACAGTGACAATCTTTCCCCTGACAGGGTACTTCAGCTTCTGGTGCAAGGTAGAGGTTACTGCCCCAGCTTTATGGATCCAAGGTCGACCCAGTAGACAAGAGTACGATGGGCGTATATCCATCACATAAAACGTAGAGTCGAACACCTGAGAGCCCACACGAATAGGGATGTCAACCTCTCCGTGAACCATCCTTTTTGAACCGTCAAAGGCCCTGACGACGATATTGCTGGGCTTCAGTTCTAGGCCTTCATAATCCAAACGGTCTAAAGCCTTTTTCGGTAGAACATTCAAGGAAGAACCAGTATCCACCAATACATGCGCCAGAGTAGTGCCCCTGCATTCGATAGAGACATGTAGGGCGTCGTTGTGGTTCCTTCCCTTCGCAGTTAGGTCAGCATCTGAAAAACCCAAGCCATTGTCTGCTGTCAGATTTGCTACACAATCAGCGAACTGGACTGCAGATGTCTCCTGGGGTACATGGGCCGTCTTGAGAAATGAAATCAAGGCTTTAGCATGGGCCTCGGAGCATAGCAATAAAGAGAGCATGGAGATCTTGGAGGGCGTATGCCCCAGCTGCTCGACAACATTGAAGTCACTCTTCTTTATTATTTTCAGGATCTCCTCCATTTCTTGTTGGGAGGCCTCAGCATTTATAGGTATTGGTGCCTCCATCCGGGCAGGCTCCTCTTCAATCCCTTTGCCCCGAGCATTAGATGACTCGGCAGCAGGGGAAACAACTTGATCAGCAACAGGAACAGGTAAACTTGTAGGTTTTATAAGGAGGGGTTTTCGAATAGCGGGCGGTGCAATGTCAGGCGAGAAGAGCCTGCCACTGCGGGTGACCTTGGCTGGACCAGTGATATCGCAGATACTGGCGCCAGTGTCGAATTCTTGTTTGATTCCATTCACATATACATCTGCCCCATAATGCCAGGGGACAGCTTTATCAGATACGTAGGGGAGAGGCCCCAGAACAGTAATAACCACAGGTGCAACAGTCATGATTTGAACAGGCTTCTTCGGGAGAGTCTTGATTGGATTATTGAAGATGGTAACCACGGAAACTTCTTCTGCCGGAACCAACTGAACAGCCGACTTCTTAAACAGAATCTCCTTGCTATCCATTAGGCTTTGGATGCCTATCTTCAGCAAGGGACAACCAGATAGGGAAATAGCACAGAGCAGGCAACCTTCACTGCAACCCGGAAATAAACCGGCCAGTAGTAAGTTCCTCTTAACAGTCAAAAGAGGGGTAACAACTTCATTTACCGAAACAGCATACAATTCTTCCTCAATGGCACTTACTCTATGCTGGGGCATAGGAGCAGTTGCAACATTTGGTCTCTCCGGCGCTTCAAACTGAATTTCCTTCGCGTCGATCAGATCTTGCACTTTGTTTCTTAAGGCCCAGCAATCATCAGTAGTGTGCCCGGGACCATCAGAATGATAAGCACACCGGGCACTTGGGTTATACTTAGGAGACGCAGTGTTGACGACCTTAGGAGCTTCTTTGAGGGTCACCAGGTTGGTGGATAACAGTTGGGGTAAAATTTGAGATAAGTTCATACTCAATCGAGTATACTGCCTCTTGGGCCTTTCGCTTCTTTGTTGATTGTACTGCTGAGGGGCAGCGACAGGTTTCAAGATGACCAAAGCATTGACGGCTTGGCGACTTTCGGGCTTGACTTGTCTTCTAGGACCATAGACGTCACTTGCTTCTTTATTAAACGGCCTCTTCTCAGCACTTGTGGAGGCGGCCTTTTGTATCTTGCCTGACCTGATGCCAGCTTCAATTCTTTCTCCCGTCAATATCAAATCTGTAAACCCAGCGGAGGAGTTACCAACCAAATGATTGAAAAACGGGCCAGACAACGTCCCTAGAAACATATCAACCAGCTCTCGATCAGTTAATGGAGGCTGCACCCTGCCAGCCAAATCTCTCCATTTTTGAGCGTATTCTTTGAACCCTTCACCCGTTCCTAGAGACATACCCTGAAGTTGGGTACGCGTAGGAGCGAGATCAGAATTGTATTGGTATTGTCTGTAGAATGCGCTTGCCAAATCTTCCCAGTGTCGGATGCTAGCTCCATCCAATTGGTAGAACCATTCAAGCTGTGACCCCGAGAGACTATCTTGGAAGAAGTGAATCCAGAGGTTCTTATCCGTCGTATAAGGTTGGATTTTCCTTACGTACGACCTCAGATGCAGCTTTGGGCAGGAGACCCCATCATACTTGGCGAAGGCAGGCGCCTTAAACTTGTGTGGAATTACTACCCCAGAAGATAACCCCAAATCTCCGAAATCCAGTCCCGGCACATTCTGAATTTCCATGGCGCTCAAGCGGTCCTCCAATTGTTTGTATCTGTCAGCAGCAGGTGGGTATTGTTCGTCGTTATAGTCCGTCTCGTTGTCGGAGACTGCGGGACTAGGAGCTCCTCTCCCTTGGGGACTATTCTTCTCAGCAGAAGAAGTAGTTGGATCAGCTTCATTATGGAGTGTGTTCCCAAATCTGTGTCCGGTGTTGAACAACGCAGTCCTCTTTTTCTTTTTCTTCTTCAGGAGTAGAGTCTTCAACTCTTGCTGACCCTGGGCTAGGCTTAGGACCATCTCTTGAAACTGTGCACTTTGGGCCTGAAGGGCCTTGATTGCTTGCTCACTGGATGAGTCTGGATTCATGATGACTGACTGTTCCAAATAAACAGCGAAGAAGATTAAGCAACCTGTAGAAAAATGGGTACCTGTTATGCACATGATGCATGAGATGCTATCTATGCAATGCATTCAAGGGTTTTGGAAATTCACAATTGTTGTAGAAAAAAAGAACGCACGTCATATTAATAAGAAAAGATTTGTTAGTGCATAAATGCCCCATGGGCCAAATATTACAAAATAATTTCTCAGGGTAGAAAGACATTGCGTATCCTTTTTGGTGCGATGTAGGTGTTGAGGCCCTCTTGCTCATGGAGTCGACGGGTAAGCTCTAGAACCTTCTTCTCACTGGCGTAGAAGCTAGCCTCAAAAGTATTACGTTCCTCCTTGAGCTGAATCCAGCTTTTCTGCATCTCCTCCCACGATGTAGGCATGTCTGGATGTAGGATGGTGTAGGAAACCTCTCCTTCATTGACGGGCTCTTTAATCACAGGGAGAATATGAGGATAAGGCATCATCAATCTTTGGGCTCGGGCTCGTACCCATTTGAGATAAGGTTCAAGAGGGATGGAGTTCTTGTGTCCCAAAGTCTTGCTATCAACCTTGTTGAGTTTTCCCCAAGCTCTGATGAATCTTTGGCGAAGTCCTTGCGCATCGTTGTCGAAGTCAAAAACTAAGCTAGGAATCAACATATCATGAGGGCCATCCCTCCGGGCATATCCAAATTGCCTCAAAGCTAGGCAAGGATTGTAGGTGATACCCCCTCTAATTCCAAGTAAAGGAACATTAGGAAATTCTCCGCAACGATCGACAATGATGATATTTTCTCTGGACCGAGAACACCAATGCACATTAGAATGAGTAAGAGCCATCAATCGTTGGGACCACCTTGTACCTTGATCATTCTTCAAGACAGATTGTGGAAGGTGCGAAATAAACCACCTTGCGAGGAGGGGAGTACAGCACATGAGAACACCCCTCTTTCTCATTGTTCGTGTGTAAAATGAGTGAAGGATGTCCCCAAGCAATGTTGGTATTGGATTTCTGGATAAGAAGATTTTGACAGCATTGACATCTACCAATTGGTCAGGATTTGGGAACAAGACCAACCCATAGATAAGGAGTGTCACGATCTCTTCAAAGGCTTGTAGGTCCAATGAGTTCCAACATTCTTGTGCCTTCTCAAACAAGAACTTGGCTAAGAATCCTTTGACGCCGCTTCTGGTTTCCCAATGCCCCTTGATGTCGGATGGTTGTAGATGTAATGCTCGAGCAACATCTTCCGGCTTTGGTTCCTTTTCCGTACCGTTGAAGGGTAGTTGATTAAGGATAGGAATTCTCAGGAGTTGAGAAAATTCCTCCAAAGTGGGTACTAACTGATAATCGGGGAAAGTGAAACAGTGGTGAAGAGGGTCAAAGAACTGGAATAGCACTTTCATCATGTCTTCTTCAATGTTGGCGTTGACTAGGCTGAGCAGTCTACCATGTCTTTCACTGAAGGATGAATTTTCCGGAATTCTTGAGGTGAGCTCCTTGAGTTGAGGAGAGATTCTCACAAGGCTGACTTGAATGGTATTTCTGCGAGGAATCTCCATGTCCTGCAAAACAAGAACAGAGATGAAGATCCAAAACCCTTGAAATGGTTAGTAGATGCATATGATGCTTCATGATGTTTATGATGTATGCACAAAACATATGTACAAGCAAATCACACCAAACCCTAGTTTCAGGCTGGCATGGGGTTTCATAGGTAAGTACCCTCTTGAGTGTAGTTGGCTTAAAAACCTGTCCTATAAATAGTAACCGGGTTCTAAGGAGCTCAATATCATTGGATTGTTTTCAATGTTCATTGTTTCGGTTTAGCCACTTAACTAGCGACCAAAATATTCCAAGAAAACAACCCTCAATGAGTGTAGTATCGAGTATCTACCAACTTCGGACTGCACCAAAGCCGGTCATCTCACTACCCCTAATGAAAGGCCAAGATGGTCAAGTAAGGTTCTAGGTCATTAGTGCTTAGTGACATCACTCAGCGGCCCCGTACTCTCCTTGATTGAACTCAAGGGTTACCGGTACTCACAAATATGTCGCACTAATATAGCTATTGCTTAGACCGTGTCGGTATACCCCGCACAGTTTCCACAACGTATTGCTATCTATGAATGTTTCCCAAAATCCGGGTGGAGGATTGTAAACCCAAACAATAGAGCCAAAGTATAAAGCAAGCAAATCAAACAATTAGTCATGCAAGAGGGTGATCTAAGCCCTAAGGTTACTCCACTTTTAAAGTATTCCCCAGCAGAGTCGCCAGTTCTGTGATACGGTGGGAGAACTGACTTGAGGTTTTGCGTTTGTTTTCGCAAATGTTTCGGTTGAGCAAGAGTCGCCACCGACTTTTTATTTTATCCTAAGGAAAGGTTTAAAAAGCACAGCAAAAACCTTTGAGATTTTTTCTTGGGTTCGGGGAGTAGATTATAGAAAGGGAAGGTATTAGCACCCTTTCTATCCATGGTTATCCATGGGCTCTTAGTTACTTGCTTAGATCACTTGCCTTTTTCAATTGTTTGAAATGGTGCTTGTGTGTGTGGGTTTGAAAATGTTTTGAAAAGAGGCCAATGTGGTGGCAACCATTGTAATGATCCATGTTGGGATGTATACAAAGGTGTATGTCTTTTGAAAAGGTTTTCATTTGTTTTTGAAAGTTTGTTTTTTGAAAGTGTTGTGAGGTGTGAAAAAACAGGCAAGTGTTTTCATTTTGCAAGTTTGACAAGTACTTAAGAGCGATCTACCCTAAAGTTCTCAAAGGTTTTGTTATGTTTTTAACCCTTTTAACAATTTTGTTCCACCATTGTATTTGGTGGACAATCTTGTGTTAGGATGTGAAAGGGACGGGCGCGGGTCATCGTTTAGACCATAATTGCAATGGTGCCAAGTATCTTTGGGCATTTTCCTTAAGGGACTTGATCATTTTTTAGGCAACTTTCGAAAGCGTCATCGAGGGACTATGATCATTTGAATTGTGTTTGTTTTTGCCCAAAGAGACCTAACATGCAATATGGCCCAATTTTGAAAGGCAACAAGTGGATATAACCCTAGGGGTGTTAGTGTGCAAGTGTGTTTTATTGCATACAAGAGTTTTTTCTTTGAATTAGGTTTTTCTATTTCATTGATTTTATCTTGTCATACACGTCCTAATTACTAGCAATAAGAAGCGGAAATGTAAAATCCTACGCTATTACAACAATTAGGGGAGGGGGATACACATTTGTACATGGGGGGTTCAACGAGAAAAATAGACAAAAAAGAAAATAGCGAAAAACAAGATATATAGAGAGAGAGAGAGAGGGAGCCCGCGCGCTGTTGGGAGGCCATCAGAAGTTCTGACCCAGATCCGCTGTCAGATGATCAACCTGTTGGTGAAACTGGATGAGTCAGAACTTTTGACTCTAGAACCTGCAAAACAGAACCTTGTTAGTGGGGAAATCAGAAGTTCTGATTTCCCTGCGCTGCAAGACAGAAGTTTGTTAGTGGAGAAACCAGAAGTTCTGATTCTGCTGAAAAGGCAATAACTCTCAGAGGTTCTGATGTCATTGACAGCAAAACAGGCTTCAGATGTGCTAACGTCAAAGTCAGCACTTGGCTTTTTCCTGTACTAATCAGAACATCTGCAATCCTGTTGTTACTCCACAAAACAGGAAACATATTTGGAACAGATCCAGCAAAATAGCAAAAATGTTTCAGAGGTCAGAATCACCAAGGTCACAGGCAAGTCCTATACTGGCTCAGAACGTTCTGAGGTATGAGAATCCTCATAACATAAACAGCAATAACATGAATATTTACATTATGTTACTTGAATATGCACAGCTGATGATGCTTAACAGTGTGGTGAGGGTCAGCAGGTGCTTACCTGACTGTCTGGAAAATGGTGGGTGAAAGTTAGCTTTTGGTTCTGGTGGTGTTCTGGACAGATTTGGAAAAGGGGAAGTGAAGGTGTATACGTGTATAGGGTCAGAAGTTTGGAAAGAACGTTTTTGGTTTACAGAAAAGAGCTGGATGTTTGATGAAGTTGAAGGTAAGAAACTTAAAGTTATGAAACAAAGCTGGAGATTTTGGCAGAGTTTCAGAATGTTACGTTGCTAGGAGTTTCGTTTCTCTCTTAGCAATTTTTCTGTTTCTCTTCTTGAACTCCTTTTGCAGTGGTGAAAGCTCTATATTTATAGGCAAAGTTCTTGTGGATGCCTTGAACATTTAAGGCGCCAACAGAGTTTGAATTTGTTCTTTGACAGAAATTCCTGGGAAGTTGTGATAACAGCTATCTTTCAGCCTAGGTAGCAGCAGTAGGCGTAGATTGGGGAGAAGTGACCTCTGAAGTGGGCGGTGGCGTGAAGACCCATGCCAGAATCTATGCAAAAGCATTTTCCAAGCCACACGTGAATGCTCAGGAGTGGTTGGAAGCATTAATGGGCATTAAATGGTGACAAGACCTGTCAATACCAACATTCTGGTAATGGAAACCAGCGTTGAATCAGCAGCGTAAACCATGCTCTGGCCTTGGCTACCTGTTGTCTTAGCAAGCTCTGGAGATTCTCCTGGTTTTCTGGTACGTTCCTTGGATCTTCTTCTGGACAATCTGGACTTAGAGATTCTGTATCAATGTGACACCTATCCTTCTGACCTTCCATCTTCTGATTTCAACCTGTTCTGAAGGAGCCTTCATACTTTCCTGTTTCTCTTGCATTCCTTTAGCAAATTCTGACTGAGCTTGTGTAACTGCTGAAGGGGCATGTTCTGTTTGAGGCTTACATTCTGAACCACGTTTACAACTTCTGATTGAACTGATGTAGCTGCTGAAGAGCCAACTTCTGACCACGCTGAGCCAAGCTTGCAACTTCTGACCGTCTTCATCTGGAATGGGTCCAGAAGTTCTGAAGCGCTGATTTTTCTAAAAACACTTATTTTAAAGAAACATTCTAAGCACTTAGAATTTGATTTTCCTCAAGATGAAAGCGTTGTTTCTGGAGTTTGTGAGATCATCTTGCTCTTGTAAGTGACTTGCTTGGGCAAAAGGATAACTCAGGACTTGGACTTGTTTCAGGGGACTTTGAAAAATCTAAGATGGTTTCCTGAAGAAAGGGAGGGCAAATTTTGGGGTACAACAACACTTAACTCACAAAGCTTCAGAAATTTGCTCCATAAATCATATTTGCATAGACTCGTTCCACTCAACCTCGTATTATTCAACTCCACTCATACCAATAGGAACGACAGCACTCACTTCTCATCCTCACAAAAACCCTCTCACGATCAACCTCCATAACATCATTCTGCATCGGCCTCACAACAACAATCACAGACATTCGAACAGAAATGATGACCATAACACAGATTCAGATCCATAAATGACAACAGTGAGAAACGACAACATCGCAAATCTCAGAGCATAGAAGCAGAATAGAAGAAAGAAAAACCAGGTTTGTAACTTACATCTACCTTCGAATTACTCTTTACTCTCGTTTAATTTTTGTATCTACTCTCCATGTGCATTTGGCAACGATCCAAAAATGTAAATAAATGAGAGGTTACAGATTTCCATCGACATTTAGGGCTCTGGTCGCCTGCTTGCACTTGCACCCTTTTCATCGCGCCGGCATCCGAGATGTGAGGTTGAGATTCGATGTTTTTGTTTGTTCATCGCGAAAGAGACGGAGGAGGTGTGACAGAGATTAGGGAGTGAGAGAGACAAAGAGGCGCTTATGCCCTTTTCTTTCTAGAGTTTGTTCAACCCATAGCATTTTGAGTAGGAAGCAGGGTCTGAACCCGACCCAGTCTGGCCCAGCATTGTTTTTTTTTTATATATAACATTTTTTTATATAGGCCTTCCTTGCAAATTTCTTTCATGCACCATCCGTTTTGCTTATTTCCTCTTTATCTTATTTTCTTTCTAATTGTTTTACTTTCTGTGATGCGGTGGGAGAACTGACTTGAGGTTTTGCGTTTGTGTTCGCAAATGTTTCGGTTTAGCAAGAGTCGCCACCGACTTTTTATTTTATCCAAAGGAAAGGTCAAAAAGCACAGGAAAGACCTTTGAGATGTTTTCTTGGGTTCGGGGGGTAGATTATGAAAAGGGAAGGTGCTAGCACCCTTTTCATCCATGGTTTTCCATGGGCTCTTAGTTACTTGTTTAGATCACTTGCTTTTGCTTTTCAATTGTTTGAAATGGTGCTTTGTGTGTGGTTTTGAAAATATTTTGAAAAGAGGCCTTTGTCTAGGCAACCTTTGTAACAATTCTTGTTTGAATGTTTTACAAAGGTGTTTGTCTTTTGAAAAATGTTTTAATGTTTGAAAGTTTGTTTTGGGAAATGTTTTGAAATTGTGTTGTGACGTGTTTTTGAAAATAGCAAGGATGTTTGCAAGTTTTGATCAAGTAACTAGGAGTTGTCTACCCTACTCACTCAAAAGTCTTTCCTACACATTTTTAACCCTTTTACATTGTTGTTTTACCATTGTATTTGGTAAATAACCTTGTGTTTGGATGTTACACGGGACATGCGCGGGTCATCGTATTGACCATGATAGCAATTGTGTTAAGTATCTTAGCAAGTTTTTGTTTGAGGGACTAGATCATTTTGTATAGGCAACCAAGATAGCGTCATCGAGGGACTATGACCTTTTTGTTTTGATTTTGTTTTGCCAAGACACCTAGCATGCATATCATGGCCATTTTAAAGGCAACAAGTGGATGAAACCCTAGGGGTGCTTGTGTGCATTGTGTTGTCATTTTCATGCATTTTCTCTTGTATTAGGCAAGCTAATTGTTTGATTTTAGATTTTTGCATACAAACCCTAATCTTTCTATCATGGCATATTTAAAAGCAATAAAGGCGTAAAAGTAAATCTACAATTATTACAACATGATTATGGGGAGGGGGATACAAATTTGAATAGGGGGTATTTGCAAGAAATTAAAACCCTAATCCAACTATTACAACCAAATTGAATTAAGTGTGCAAATAAATAAATAGACAATATTTAAATATGCAAATAAATATGAATATGAAAACGTGTTTTTGTATTATTTTTATGTATGTAAAAATAAATTATTTAATGTTTCAAAAATAAAAGATTATTTTTGGAAAGGATAATAAACCCTAATTTTATTTTAGGAAGATATATATATTATAATTATTTATTCATTTATGTACAATAAAATAAAATAAGATATATACAAATGTTAAAAAATAAAATATGTATGACAAAATATTATTTAAGTATATAAATAATAAAAATAAAAATATAATATTTTTTTGTATTAATTATAAGTTTTGATTTAGGAAAATAAAAGTATATTATTAAAGTAATTATTTCTATGTCCAAAAAAATAATAAAAATAATAAAAATAATAAAATAAAATGTGAAAATTTATGAAAATATTTTTGGTAATTTTTAATGTTTAGAAAAATAAATAAAAGTCAGAAACTAAAAAGAAATGAAAATAATATGAAAATATAAAACAATGGGCCAAGGGGGTGCAGAAAGCACAATGGGGGTGCAAATAGCAAGGCCAAGTCAGGCCCAGCCCATTCCATCTTCATCCTTGTCCTCCAGAACACGCGCGCCATGGCTCTTACACACGAATCATGTTCTCTCTTATTCTTGCATTAAATCAAAAACTCACAACATAAAAGTTATAGCATTTTCAAACACGATTCCAACCATGTAAAGAACTTAATCTAACTCTCAAAGATCAGAGAGAATTTCTCTGGCCCTAATTTCTAACCTAGTTTTTTCAGAAAGTTCATCATTCAAATTCTCCCAACTCAGTTAAACTAAATGAAATATATGCATATGTACAGCTCAAGGGCAATGAGTACTACATTTTTTATTCACAAACCTAAGCCTAATGTTTCCTAAATAGAGAGATAGAAGTTTGAACTTTACCGGTTTCAGTCAAGCTCGAGTATGGCAATGCAGGGGTTTTCAGTGAGGCCTGAGATTCTTGTGAGCTTCCTTGAAGTTCCTTGGAGCTTTCCCAATGCTTAGCTAGCTTTGAACTTGCCTGAATAAGCTTGTAGAAGTCAACTTGCACAGTCAGAATTCAAAAATGGTGAAGCTTGAAAACAATGTTACAGTTGCTGGCCAATGGTTGGGATAGCTTAGGTGTTTTGTTTAGAATGTGTTTGAAGTGGTTGCAAGCAAAACGCATGAGTGGATTTTGCTTTGGATGTCAAACTGCAGAAGTTGCCCTGTTTTGCAAGAAAATATGATTTTGGTGTTTTGGAAGGTTTGAGAAGTGGTTAGCTCGTGCTTCTGACTTAATGTGATATGCAAAACTTGTTTGAAATGGTTACCACACTTGGTTATATCATATACAAGAGTTATGTGGTTTTTGCAAGTTGACTTGGTTTTGAAGAAAAGTGTGATTTTGACAATGCAAAGGGCTGTACTGGCCTCCTTCCTAGCTGAACAAAGTTGGTATACTTTTCCCTAAGTTTATGAAGTTGGTTTTCTGCAAAGTACTTGGTGCAATGCTCAAGAGAAACAAATTGACATAAAGCCACCTTTATCAAAATGGCATTGTTAACTTTTTGCCATTTTTAGATTAATCCATTGTGTAATCTTCCATTGATCAGAACAATGCCTTAATACATTGTATTTGCATTCAATTTTTGAGTGTGGAAGGGCTTAAGGACCTGTAAGCAAGTACAAGCAAAGCTGGACAGAAATTGCAACTTGTATCAACATAAAAAATGCCATGGATCAAAGTGATATTTTGCTAAATTCAAACCTTCGATTCTCCCTAACCACAAATGATCTTGGAGAGTTCTAGGACATTTTGGAAAGCTTGTAACATGCTATACAATCCATCTTTGAGATTCATTTTGAGATTCCAATTTGAACTAGGTGAAAAATTTCCATGAAGATAGGTCAAAATCCTGCCTAAACTAGGATAAAATTTCACTAAGTTAAAAAGTCTTTGGACCCTTGTTCACAAAATCACAACTTGAGATCCAAGCATTGTTTGGGAAAAATTTGTGAATAAAAGTTGTAGATTTTGTGGAGGATTACAACTTTCATGTTGGATGTTTTGTTTGAATCCAATTGCATCATGGTGAAAATGTTGGGCAAAGTTGGAAAAAAATAAGAAATTTTCATAACTTAGAAAATTTAAGTTATGAAAATTTTCCATTTTAAACCCTAATTTGAAAAATTAGGTTTCTTGGTGAACAAGTTTCATATTTTGACACATCTTGATGAAAATGACCCTTGGCACTTGATTTTGACCAAAAAGTCAAAGTTTGACTTTTCAATGTACAATTGATTTTTAATCAGTTGACTGGAAAATTCATCTGTCAATCTAATGCAATTGAGATCTTTTGAACCTTGTGATTAGGTCAAGATGATACCATTGATTCCTTGAAACCATACTTGAACCCAATTTTCCATTGGCTAGGTTTAAAATCAGAAATTGCCCTTCTGCAGTCAAAACCCTAAAAATGACCATTTTGCCCTTTTGATGATCTGATCAAATTTCTTGAGGAGTTGTGATCCAAACTTGATAAAATGGTTCATATGAGTCTATAATGTTGATGTGGATAAAAAATTATGAGGTTTGACTTTAAATTGGCCACAATTGACTTTTTCCCCAATACAACTGATTTCTAGGTCAATTGTCCAATTGACTGGGCAAAAATTTGATTCAAAGCTTGAAACTTGGTATGAGCAATCTTATAGGTCCAACATGAAGTATGAAAGTAACTTTCATCATTGGAAGTCCAAAAATCCTTGTGCAAACTCAAACCCTAATTTTAGGTCAACAGTGTAAGGAGATGTCTTGAGCAGAGAAAACCCTAATCTAGTCTGGAGTCCCAAGAGTCTTGTGAAAGGAAATCTTGATAAAATGAGAGGGAAAATTTTGGGGTACAACAGCTGCCCCTGTTCAATCTTCTTGAACCTGAAGAGTTAGATAGGCGAGTTCGCCTTTCGTGACTCGAAGGTAAAAGAGGATTGGACACTAGAATGCCCGTAAATTTGCACTTGTCAGAATGTAGTTGAGGGAATGGGTTTAAAGATGCCATTTGGAGATGATAGAACCTTGCTAGAGATGGGCTTAAAGATGTCATTCAAGAATGTTTGATGAAAATCAGGAGAATGAACATCAGAATGGTATCCGTATCTGGAATGTATCTGAGTCTGAATAAGCGACAAAATAGCATCTGTGTCTGGAGCATCTCTGGGATGGGGGGAAAAGTCAGAGTAAGTGACAACATGGCTACCGTGTCTGGAGCGTATCTGGACCGTATCTGAATCTTGAATCTGATTAAGCAATAGAATAGCATCCGTGTCTGGAGCATCTCTAAGTTGTTTTCTGAGTTTTGAATCTGAATAAGCAATAGAATAGCATCCGTGTCCGGAGCACCTCTAAGCTGTTTTCTGAATTCTGTTTTTGAATAAGCAATAGAGTAGCATCCGTGTTTGGAGCATCTCTAAGCTGTTTTCTGAACTTTGATTTTGAATAAGAAATAGAATTGCATCCGTGTTTGGAGCGTCTCTAAGATGTTTTCTGAACTTTGATTTTGAATAAGCAATATAATTGCATCCATGTTTGGAGCATCTATAAACTGTTTTCTGAACTTTGAATCTGAATAAGCAATAGAATTGCATCCGTGTCTGGAGCGTCTCCAAACTGTTTTCATGATTGAATCTGAATAAGCAATAGAATTGCATCCGTGTCAAGAGCGTCTCTAAACTGTTTTCATGATTGAATCTGAATAAGAAATAGAATAGCATCCGTGTCCGGAGCACCTCTAAGCTGTTTTCTGAATTCTGTTTTTCAATAAGCAATAGAATAGCATCCGTGTCTGGAGCGTCTCTAATTTATTTTCTGAACTTTGATTTTGAATAAGCAATAGAATTACATTCGTGTTTAGAGCGTCTCTAATCTGTTTTCTGAACTTTGATTTTGAATAAGCAATAGAATTACATCCGTGTCTGGAGCATCTCTAAGTTGTTTTCTGAACTTTGATTTTGAATAAGCAATAGAATTGCATCCGTGTCTGGAGCATCTATAAACTGTTTTCTGAACTTTGAATCTGAATAAGCAATAGAATTGCATCCGTGTCTGGAGCGTCTCTAAATTGTTTTCATGATTGAATATGAATAAGAAATAGAATTGCATCCGTGTCTGGAGGGTCTCTAAACTGTTTTCATGATTGAATCTGAATAAGCAATAGAATAGCATCCGTATCCGGAGCACCTCTAAGATGTTTTCTAAATTCTGTTTTTAAATAAGCAATAGAATAGCATCTGTGTCTGGAGCGTCTCTAAGTTGTTTTCATGATTTCATATTGGTAGCTTGTTAATCTTATCCTGAAAAGGGTAAAATATTAGCTGAAACACAAAGTTATGTTGCATGAAATGTATGATGCAATATATGTGTTTTATCAATGTTTATGACATATGATTGTAATGTATGCGCATGTAAACTGATTAGTTGTCCTGCTGAGGAAAATAAATCCTTGATAGTCGGGGATATTAAAATCATGGACTGCTGTCGGGGAAAATAAATCCATGACCGCTGCTGGAGATCCAAGATTTTTGACAATTCTGTGGGGATGTGAGAATCCTTCATGACTTTCCTGGGAACAGGAATCCTTCAAGTCTGCTTGAGAAACCTGCTTGGGGAATCCTGAGAACTTTGATGATTATGGTTGGAGATTGCACAATTGGAATCCTTACTCGGCTGGGGAATAAAGAAACTCTGATGACCTCCACTGGGGATTAGATGAAAGAAAACCTTGATCTGCTGGAGAATAAGGAAGACTTTGATGGCTGCTACGGAGAATTAAGAATGAGAAACTTCGATCTCCTGGGGAAATTGAAACCTAGGGGGCTTCACTAGAGAAGTGAGAAAGAGAATCTTCGATCTGCAAGGGATTAAAAATTCTGACAAACTCACGTTGGGGAGTCAAGGATACTCAGGCAATTTTACTGGGGAATCAAGAATGAGAATCTCCAATCTGCTAGGGGAAAATAAATCCCTGGGGACTTCAAGCTGGAGAGTTAAGAATGAGAGTCTTCATTCTGTTTTGGGAGTAAAAACTCTGTGGGGAATAGCTATACTGCTGGAGAGTAAGCTATCCTGCTGGAAAGTAAGTTCAAGACTCTGGGGGAAGAGGTTTATTCTTGTTTGGAAAAAAAAGTTTAGGAGTTTGGGTTGTATGCCAATCTACTGGGAAATTATCCTTAGTTGGGGATAAAAGTTAACTGTTATCTGGGTGATTCTCAGATTTTAAGATAACTTGTTGGGGAATCTGGAGAAACTGGATGGTTTCTGCTGTAGATCGGTAGTTAGAAATTTGACTTCGTTGGGGAAGAAGGTTTCATCTTTGCTGGGGATTTATGACCCAAAGTTTTGCTCTACTGAGGATTTTAACTCTGATGAGAATTAAAAGTTTGAAATATGACTCCGTCGGGGATTGGGAGTTTGAAGTTTCGACTCTGGCGAGGATTTTGAAATTTGATTCCGCTGGGGATATGTATTTCAAGGTTGTAGCTCCGTTGGGGATCCAGATGATGTACTGTAGGGATTTCTCTTGGAATAGCCTAAAGACGTTTTCCTATACTTTCAACCTGTCAGTAATTATTCTTTCACATTTCGTTTATTTGTAAACAGTGATTATATTCAAATGCATATGCTCATTTAATAAACCATTAGACGTTTCCAAATAAAACACAAGTGTAAAGAAAAAGAAAAGGCAAATAGTTTTCTGCACTTTGAAATATCTTTGTATTAACTTTATGTAAGTATTTTGTACAAAGGAGACAGACATTCTAGTAAGAGAATGTTGTCATAAAATTTGATAAAAATTTATACAAAGAAAGGTGGCTATGTATAAAAATTCCTTGGGGTTACCATTCTACTATAGCCTTCGTAACTCTGAATATCTTGTCCATTCGTTGCTTCGTCCGAGGATGAATGAATTGATCAGAAACCTGGAGCTTGTCCGTGAAGAGATTGTCCTTAAAGTGATTCGACGAGACATAGTCATACGCTTTAATTCCCTAACTTTTTCCTGGACCGCCCTTTCGGGTTTTCAGTCCACCGGGAAACCCTTTTTTGCCCAAGTCGCCCTTTTAGGTTTTCAACTTGCTGGGTGTACAAATTTTTTTTATTTATCCCTAACTTTTTCCTGAACCGCCCTTCCGGGTTTTCGATTCACCGGGATGCCCTTTTTTTCCCAAGTCGCCCTTTCGGGTTTTCAACTTGTCGGGTCATTTATGCGTAGTATCTTTTGACTATGTTTGCATTCGCAGGGTGCGGCAGGTCGTCACCGTCCATGGTGGTCAGGATCATTTCCCCACCAGAAGAGATGTTTTTTATCACAAATGGTCCTTCGTATGTAGGAGTCCATTTGCCCCTGGGATCACTTTGCGGCAAGATGATCCGCTTGATTACAAGATCTCCGACTTGATATACCTGGCGTCTGACTTTCTTGTTGAAAGCTTTGATCATTCGTTTTTGATACGCCTGACCATGGCAAACAGCAGTAAGTCTCTTTTCATCAATCAAGTTAAGTTGATCAAGCCGGGTCTGAATCCAATCGTCTTCACTCAAACCAGCATCTTTCATGATTCTCAAGGAGGAAATCTGAACCTCGATAGGTAAGACAACTTCCATGCCGTATACCAAAGAATAGGGTGTTGCCCCAGTTGAAGTGAGTGTCGTGGTACGGTACCCGTGCAGAGCAAACGGTAACATCTCATGCCAGTCCTTGTAAGTGACTGTCATATTTTGAATGATCTTCTTGATATTTTTGTTCGCAGCTTCGACAGCACCGTTCATCTTCGGCCGATAGGGAGATGAATTGTGATGTTGAATCTTGAACTGCTCGCACAATGCGGTGATCATAGTATTGTTCAGGTTTGTACCGTTATTAGTGATGATTCTATCAGGAATACCGTACTGGAAAATGAGGTTCTGCATGATGAAGCGGGCAACCACATTCTTTCTAACGGAGGCAAAGGAAGCTGCTTCGACCCACTTGGTAAAGTAATCAATGGCCACCAAGATGAAGCGGTGTCCATTAGATGCTGTAGACTTGATTTCTCCAATCATGTCGATTCCCCACATCGCGAATGGCCAAGGAGCTTTTAAGACGTTGAGAGGAACTGGAGGTATGTGAACCTTGTCTGCATAGATTTGGCATTTGGGACAAGTACGGGAATGTTGATGGCAGTCAGGTTCCATGGTAGACCAGTAATAGCTTGCCCATAGAATCTTCTTAGACATCGTATGTCCGCTAGAATGAGTGCCAAAGGTACCATTGTGCAGTTCAGCCATGATTTGCTCAGCCTCAACCTTGTCCATACAACGGAGTAGAATGCAATCATGATTGCGCTTGTATAGGATACCATTGCTCAGAAAGAACTTGACAGAGAATCTCCTCAAGAACTTTTTGTCATTGACTGAAGCTCCTTCAGAGTACTCTTGTGCTTCGAGATACCTTTTGATGTCATGAAACCACGATCGGTCCACTACTTCCTCGGTATTAATCTCGTGACAATGTGCAGGTTCGACCATTCGTTCAATGGTGATTTGGGGAGCCTCATTATCCAAGTTAAGTTTAAACATGGATGACATTGTAGCTAGCGCATCTGCTAGCTGATTCTCTTCTCGCGGGAAGTGCTCGAAGGTGATCTGCTCGAAATGTGGTAACAATGTCAGGACATGTTCTTTGTAAGGGATGAGGTTTGGATGTTTAGTATCCCACTCTCCTCTGATTTGACTGATAACCAAAGCTGAGTCCCCAAATACAATCAAAGATTTGATTCCCAAGTCAATAGCGGCCTTGAGACCAAAGATACAAGCTTCATACTCGGCCATGTTGTTGGTGCAGCTGAAGCAGAGTCTGGCAGTGAAAGGTGTATGGAAACCTTCTGGAGAGATAAGTACCACGCGGATATCGTTGCTGAGTGCGTTGGAGGCACCATCAAAGTACAGGGTCCATTGGGATCCTTGTCCAGGTCCGTCATACGGTCTGTTTTCTTCAATGTTGTCCAAAGTCATAATGTCCTCGTTGGGGAAGTCGAACTTCATGGATTGGTAATCTTCGACAGCTTGATGGGCCAGATGATCGGCTAGCACACTCCCCTTTATGGCTTTTTGGGTCGTGTACTGTATATCATATTCGGTGAGGATCATCTGCCATCTAGCGATTCTTCCGGATAGAGCAGGCTTCTCGAAGATGTACTTGATCGGATCCATCTTAGAGATCAGCAAAGTGGTATGAGTCAACATATACCGCCTTAGCCGGCGAGCAACCCATACCAAAGCGCGAAAAGTTTTCTCGAGCAGTGAGTATCGGGTCTTACAGTCGGTAAACTTTTTGCTAAGGTAATAAATGGCATGCTCTTTTCGGCCAGACTCGTCATGTTGGCCCAGTACGCACCCCATTGAATTCTCTAGGACAGTCAGATACATGATTAGCGGCATCCCTTCGACAAGTGGCATCAAGATAGGAGGTTCCAGCAAATAATCCTTGATTTTATCGAAAGCAACTTGACAGTCATCATTCCATTTAACCACCTGATCTTTCTTCAACAGCTTGAAGATTGGTTCACAGGTAGATGTTAGGTGAGAAATGAACCTTGCAATGTAGTTTAGGCGTCCCAAAAAACCTCTGACCTCCTTCTCAGTGCGAGGGACAGCCATTTCTTGTATATCTTTGACTTTGGCAGGATCAACCTTGATGCCTTTGTTACTGACGATGAAACCCAAGAGTTTAACGGACCTGACTCTGAAAGTGCACTTGTTAGGGTTCAGTCTGAGTTTGTACTCTTTCAACCTGATAAACAGCTTTTGTAGATGGTTGAGGTGTTCTTCTTCAGTTTGTGAACGGGATATCTTGTCGTCTACGTAGACTTCTATCTCATGATGTATCATATCATGAAACAAAGCCACCATGGCGCATTGATAGGTTACCCCGGCATTCTTCAGTCCGAATGGCATCACTTTATAGCAGAACGTACCCCACTGTGTAACAAAAGTAGTTTTCTCCATGTCTTCAGGGGCCATTTTGATCTGCTTGTACCCTGAAAATCCATCCATGAAAGAAACTACCTTGTGCTGAGCTATATTGTCAACCAAGATGTCAATGTGCGGTAGTGGAAAGTCATCTTTAGGGATAGCCCTGTTTAAGTCTCTGTAATCCACGCACATTCTGACTTTGCCGCCCTTCTTAGGCACGGGCACAATGTTAGCAACCCATTATGGATAGGAAGTAACAGCAAGAAAGCCAGCATTGAACTTCTTCATCACTTCAGCTTTGATCTTTTCAGACATGTCGCGCCTCATGCGATGAACTTTCTATTTAATTGGTGGACAGTCTTCTCTTGTAGGGAGACGGTGAACCACAATATCTGTATCAAGTCCCAGCATGTCTTCATAGGACCAGGCGAAGATCTCAACATATTCATTCAATAGTTGAACTAAGCACACTTTGACACTTGGCTCCAGGTTGGCACCCACTCTAATTTCTTTTCTGTCCTCGTATGTTCCCAAGTTGATGGTCTCTAACAACTCCTCGTGAGGTAGAATAGCCCTTTCTTCCTGTTGCAACAGTCTAGCCAATTCTCCAGGAATTTCACAGTCTTCATCACCTTCCTATTCGGCATGATTGACCAGATCTTCATAGTCACTGAAGGCCATAGCAGAATTGTCACCCATGGAATCCAGAATGGATGGGTACCTGCATTGGTGAGTGTGGGTGTGTGTAAGGGATAGCCATCTTTAAACAAATAAAATGTAAAAAGAAAGAAAATGAACATAAAAGTTTATATGTGAAAACATCCATGATTCATTAAAATGGCATATGAAGATGAAAAATCAAACCCTTACAAATGGACCTATGTGCCTCGGGTAAGGCACAAGGTTAAAAGTGTACGAATTGTTTGAGAATTATTACAAACCAACAAAAATGTTTGAAAGATAAATTACTGATTGATGAAAGTAATGGGAACAAAATCCTTTGCCTCCAAATTGCATAGTCCTCCTTCAACGGTAGGGAAAATCTAGTCTTCTAGGTTGCTCTCCTCTTCACCATCCTCCAAAGCACTGACTCCATGATGGGTGATCTTCAATGGTGGTCCTCCAACCCGGGAGAGACGCACAGCCTTCTGACTAGAAGCAGTGAAACCCAAGCCGAATTTATCAGACTTGAAAGGAAAATTGGGAAGCTGCCCCCAGATTGTGCTTCCTCCTTCTTCAATCACAACCTTTGCATCTTTGAGTGACGACATCCGAGGCGGAGGTCTGGTAATCATGGGTACATAAGGCACTGTCTTGGCTGCTGCAATCTCTTCAGAAACTTTCTCGAAGTGTTGAAAGGGGGTCTCGATGAACTCACCATCACATTCCACATAGCGGAAAGAATTAAGATGGCTTATCATGTATTACTCTTCACCGTGAATTGTCACAATTTTCCCCTGGACAGGGTACTTGAGCTTTTGATGCAGAGTTGAAGTGACGGCTCCAGCATGATGAATCCAGGGTCTTCCCAACAAGCAAGAATAGGAGGGACGGATGTCCATGACATAAAATATGGAGTTGAAGGTTTCAGTTCCCACTTTAATCGAGATGTCCACCTCCCCGTAGACTATCCTTTTAGGACCATCAAAGGCTCTGACAATGATGTTTTTGGGCTTCAAAGTTATACCTTCACAATCTAGCCTATCCAATGCCTTCTTTGGTAAAACGTTCAGTGATGAACCAGTGTCTACCAGAACATGCGCCAGAGTAGTCCCTCTGCATTCTACCGAGACATGCAGAGCGTCATTATGCTTTCTTCCTTTGATTGTTAAATCGGCGTCGGAGAAACCTAGACCATTGTCTGCTGTTAGGCTAGCTACACATTCCTGGAACTGGTCTGTGGAGGTTTCCTGGGGCACATGGGCCGTCTTCAAGAATTTGATCAAAGCTTTGCAATGAGCTTCTGAACAAAGCAGCAATGCCAGCATAGAGATTTTTGAGGGGGTTTGCCCCAGTTTCTCCACAACATTATAATTGATTTTCTTGATTATTTTCAAAATCTCTTCCATTTCCTTTTGAGAGGTCTCAGGGATGATCAATGGCTGAGCCCTCGTCCTGATAGGCTCTTCTTGGATCCCTTTCCCTCTATCATCAACAGCTGCAGAGAGGACAACTTCAGGATTCACAACTTCTTCAATAACTGGAGTTCTTGCAGATATATTGACCGGCACAGGGGTAACCTTAGGAGTGGCTGAGAGTCCAAAGATTGCCTTTGGAGTCGCAATCTCCAGAGAGAAAATTCTTCCACTGCGGGTGATTTTACTCGTTCCGGCAATGTTTCCAATGTCGGAAGTCTCTTCATCAGAACTTTCTTCGGCTGATTCAATTTGTTTATTGCCGTGGTAGAAGATCTCTCCCCCATAGTTCCACAGTATTTATTTGTTGGACTGGTACGGGATAGGCCCCGACATAGTTATCTTCAGAGGTGCAATCTTCGGATCGGATGTAATCTTAACAGGTCTTTTGGAGACCTTGGAAAGATTGGAAGATATGGTAATTATCGAAACATCATTAACAGGAGTCGGTGTAACAGGAGTCTTTTCAAAAAGGATCTCTTGGTTATCCATTAGGCGTTGGATGCCTAACTTCAACAACGGACAGTCGGTTGGTAAGGATGAACAAAGGTAGTAATCTTTTTCACAGCCTGGGAAAATCCCAGCCTTCAACAAATTCATCTTGATTATCGGTAGCGGAGTCATCAAATCATCAACAGTAGCAACAAAAAGATCCTCTTCAATAGCATGGAAATTGTGACCATGTTTTGGCATTGGATTAGAGATCACGTTAGGTTTTTCAGGGGCGTCGAATTCAACTTCTTTAGCATCTATTAAATCCTGAATCTTATTCCTGAGGGCCCAACATTTGTTGGTGTCGTGCCCCAGACTGTCTGAATGATAAGCACACTTGGCATTGGGGTGGTTGTGTGGTGATGAAGTGTTAGGGTTTTTAGGGGCCTCCCTCAAACTTGCAAGGTTTAACTTCAATAGATGAGGGAGAACATGAGCAGGTGTCATATTGATCCGGGTGTATTGCTGTACAGGCCTTTCCACCCTTGCTTGGTTGGTTCTGGGTTGACTATTTCAAGGCTGATCAACTGCAGACTTCTGAATCATTACAGCCCCTACCGCTGGCTGGCGCTCAACTCTTCCTTGACTTCTTTGAGAGTAGACAGCTGAGACTTCTTTCTTTGCTGGAAAAGTCTTTTTGATGGTAGCGGAAGCAGATGCATCCTTTTGAATTTTACCGCTCTTGATTCCGGCTTCAACTCTTTCACCAGTCAGAATTAACTCGGTGAACCCCGCAGATGAACTTCCTATCAAGTGATTAAAGAATGGACCTGACAGGGTCCCCAAAAACATATCCACAAGCTCTCTCTCAGACAATGGTGGCTGCACCCTTCCGGCCAAGTCTCTCCATTTCTGGGCATACTCCTTAAAACCTTCATTTGAGACCATGCCCATACTCTGTAATTGAGTACGGATTGGTGCTAAATCTGCATTATATTGATATTGTCTGTAGAAGGCAGTAGCCAAATCCTCCCAATTATGCACGTCAGACCTCTCTAGCTGGTAGAACCAATCTAATTGCGTACTCGAGAGATTGTCCTGGAAGAAATGAACCCACAGATCCTTATCAGAAGAATGCAGTTGGATTTTTCTGACGTAAGACCGTAGATGCATCTTTGGACAAGACAAACCATCGTATTTAGAAAATGTAGGCACCTTAAACTTAGGGGGAATGACAATCCCAGCAACCAAAACTAGCTCCTCAAAGTCTAGCCCAGGCACTCTCTGCACCTCCATGGCAGCCAGACGCTCTTCCAGATTCTTGTATTTGTCGTCTGCAGATGGGTACTGCTGCTCAGAATAATCTTCATCCTCTTCTTCTTCTTCTTCTTCCTCAGACTCGGAGGGCACTGCATCTCCCTTTCCTTTTCCTACCCCTTCATCAGATGTTGAGGGGAAATCCAGGACCCTTCTAGCTTGGTTCTCAAATCTTCTTCCCATGGTAGCCACACCAACCCTCTTCTTTTTCTTTTTCTCCTTTTCCTTTTCCAGTAGGCCTTTGAGCTCCTCCTGACCCTTTGCCAAGGTCATGAGTAGTTGTTGGAACTGTGAATTCTGCGCTTGTAAGTCTTTGACCGTCTGCTCTATATCCATCTTGCTGAAATAAACAACAGAGAGATAAGGAAACCTGGTGTGAATACTTGCTTATGCATATGATGAATGATGTGTATTCATGTAATGCATTCAAGGATTCAGAAATTCAAATTTGTTGCAAACAAAAAGAGCACACGTCATATTAATAAGAATAATTTGTTAGTACATAAATGCCCCATGGGCAAAATAATACAAAATTCTAATGTAAAAAGACGTTGCGCATCCTCTTTGGTGCAATGTAGGTGTTGAGAGTCTGCTCTTCGTGAAGTTGGCGAGTAAGTTCCAAAACCTTCTTCTCACTGGCGAAGAATTGGGCTTTAAAAGTATCGCGTTCTCCCTTGAGTTGTATCCAACTCCTTTGCAAATCTTCTAATGATGTTGGCATGTCAGGATGTAGGAGGGTGTATGGAACCTCTCCTTCCATAACAGGCTCTTTGATCATAGGAAGAATGTAGGGGTAAGGAATCATAAAAATTTGGGCGCGGGTTCGTACCCACTTGAGGTAAGGCTCAAGGGGGATGGAATTCTTGTGTCCCAAGGTCTTAATGTCCACTTTGTTGGGCATTCTCCAAGCTCGGATAAACCTTTGTCGAAGTCCTTGATCGTCGTTGTCAAAGTCAAAAACCAAGTCTGGAATCAGCATGTCATGTGGGCCATCCCTTCGGGCATACCCAAACTGTCTCAGAGCCAAACAGGGGTTGTAGGTGATGCCTCCCCTAATTCCAAGTAGTGGGACATTAGGGAATTCCCCACAACGATCAATGATGATAACATTTTCTTGGGATCGAGAACACCAATGAACATCTGAATGTGTAAGGGTCATCAAATGTTGTGACCACCTCAAGCCTTGCTCATTGTTAAAAACTGATTGGGGAAGGTGAGAAATAAACCACCTTGCTAGAAGAGGAGTACAGCACATGAGAACATGTCTTTTTCTCATTGTTTGAGTGTGAAATGAGTGGAGGATATCCTGAAGCAACGTAGGCACCGGGTTGCGAGCCATGAAGATTTTGACAGCATTGACATCTATAAGCTGGTCAGGGTTTGGGAACAAGACCAACCCATTGATGAGAAGAGCTACAATCTCCTCAAAAGCTTGTAAGTCCAATGAATTCCAGCATTCTTGAGCTTTCTCAAACAAGAACTTTGCCAAGAAACCCTTGACACCACTTCTGGTTTCCCAATGACCTTTGACATTAGATGGTTGCAAGTGTAGGGCTTGAGCCACATCTTCAGGCTTTGGATCTCTTTCCGTACCGTTGTAGGGTAGTTGATGGAGAATAGGAATCCTCAGGAGTTGAGAAAATTCCTCCAAAGTAGGCACTAGCTGGTAATCAGGAAATGTGAAGTAGTGGTGTAGGGGGTCAAAGAATTGGAAGAGAACTTTCACCATATCTTCTTCTATGTTGGAGTTGACCAAGCTGAGAAGTCTGCCATGTCTTTCAGTGAATGGAGAATACTCTGGAATCTTGGAAGCAAGCTCTTTGAGTTGAGGAGGAATTCTCACAAGGTTGACTTGAATTGTTTTCCTGCGGAGTGAATCCATTACCTACAAAACAGGAACAAAGATGAAGATCCAAATCCTTGAAATGGTTAGTGGATGCATATGATGCTTCATGATGTCCATGATGTTATGCACAAGTATATATGTACAAACAAATCACACAAGTTCCTAGTTTCAGGCTTGCATGGGGTTTCATAGGTAAGTATCCTCTTGAAGTTTAGTTGGCTCAACCTGTCCTATAAATAGTAACCGAGTACTAAGGAGCTCAATATCACTGGATTATTTTCTGTGTTCATTGTTTCAGTTTAGCCACTTTACTAGCGACCGAAATATTCCAAGAAAACAACCCTCAATGAGTGTAGTATCGAGTATCTACCAACTTCGGACTGCACCAAATCCGGTCATCTCACTACCCCTAAAAAGGCCAAGATGGTCAAGTAAAGGTTCTAAAAGTCCATTAGTGTTTCATGACATCACTCAGCGGCCTCGTATTCTCTTTGATTAACTCAAAGGCTACTGGTACCCATAAATATGTCGCACTAATATAGCTATTGCTTCAACCATGTTGGTATACCCCGCACAGTTTCCACAACGTATTGCTATTTACCTATGAATGTTTCCTAATCCGGGTAGAGGATTTCAAACCCAAACAATAGAACCAAATATAAAGCAATCAAGGCAAACAAGATAAGCATGTAAAGGTGATCTAAACCCTAAGGTAACCCCACTTTTAAGTGACTCCCCAGCAGAGTCGCCAGTTCTGTGATGCGGTGGGAGAACTGACTTGAGGTTTTGCGTTTGTGTTCGCAAATGTTTCGGTTTAGCAAGAGTCGCCACCGACTTTTTATTCTATCCAAAGGAAAGGTCAAAAAGCACAGGAAAGACCTTTGAGATGTTTTCTTGGGTTCGGGGGGTAGATTATGAAAAGGGAAGGTGCTAGCACCCTTTTTATCCATGGTTTTCCATGGGCTCTTAGTTACTTATTTAGATCACTTGCTTTTGCTTTTCATTGTTTGAAATGGTGCTTTGAGTGTGGTTTTGAAAATATTTTGAAAAGAGGTCTTTGTCTAGGCAACCTTTATAACAATTCTTGTTTGAATGTTTTACAAAGGTGTTTGTCTTTTGAAAAATGTTTTAATGTTTGAAAGTTTGTTTTGGGAAATGTTTTGAAATTGTGTTGTGATGTGTTTTTGAAAATAGCAAGGATGTTTGCAAGTTTTGATCAAGTAACTAGGAGTTGTCTACCCTACTCACTCAAAAGTCTTTCCTACACATTTTTAACCCTTTTACATTGTTGTTTTACCATTGTATTTGGTAAACAACCTTGTGTATGGATATTAAACGGGGCAGGCGCGGGTCATCGTATTGACCATGATAGCAATTGTGCTAAGTATCTTAGCAAGTTTTTGTTTGAGGGACTATATCATTTTGTATAGGCAACCAAGATAGCGTCATCGAGGGACTATGATCTTTTTGTTTTGATTTTGTTTTGCCAAGACACCTAGCATGCATATCATGGCCATTTTAAAGGCAACAAGTGGATGAAACCCTAGGGGTGCTTGTGTGCATTGTGTTGTCATTTTCATGCATTTTGTCTTGTATTAGGCAAGCTAATTGTTTGATTTTGGATTTTTGCATACAAACTCTAATCTTTCTATCATGACATATTTAAAAGCAATAAAGTGCGTAAAAGTAAATCTACAATTATTACAACATGATTATGAGGAGGGGGATACAAATTTGAATAGGGGGGTATCTGCAAGAAATTAAAACCCTAATCCAACTATTACAACCAAATTGAATTAAGTGTGCAAATAAATAAATAGACAATATTTAAATATGCAAATAAATATGAATATGCATAAGTGTTTTTGTATTATTTTTATGTATGTAAAAATAAATTATTTAATGTTTCAAAAATAAAAGATTATTTTTGGAAAGGATAATAAACCCTAATTTTATTTTAAGATATATATATTATAATTATTTATTCATTTATGTACAAAAAAATAAAATAAAATATATACAAATGTTAAAAAATAAAATATGTATGACAAAATATTATTTAAGTATATAAATAATAAAAATAAAAATATAATATTTTTTTGTATTAATTATAAGTTTTGATTTAGGAAAATAAAAGTATATTATTAAAGTAATTATTTCTATGTCCAAAAAAATAATAAAAATAATAAAATAAAATGTGAACATTTATGAAAATATTTTTGGTAATTTTTAATATTTAGAAAAATAAATAAAAGTCAGAAACTAAAAAGAAATGAAAATAATATGAAAATATAAAACAATGGGCCAAGGGGGTGCAGAAAGCACAATGGGGGGTGCAAATAGCAAGGCCGAGTCAGGCACAGCCCATTCCATCTTCATCCATGTCCTCCAGAACACACGCGCCATGGCTCTTACACACGAATCCTGTTCTCTCTTGTTCTTGCATTAAATCAAAAACTCACAACATAAAAGTTATAGCATTTTCAAACACGATTCCAACCATGTAAAGAACTTAATCTAACTCTCAAAGACCAGAGAGAATTTCTCTGGCCCTAATTTCTAACCTAGTTTTTTCAGAAAGTTCATCATTCAAATTCTCCCAACTCAGTTAACTTAAATGAAATCTATGCATATGTACAACTCAAGGGCAATGAGTACTACATTTTTTATTCACAAACATAAGCCTAATGTTTCCTAAATAGAGAGATAGAAGTTTGAACTTTACCTGTTTTAGTCAAGCTCGAGTATGGCAATGCAAGGGTTTTCAGTGAGGCCTGAGATGCTTGTGAGCTTGCTTGAAGTTCCTTGGAGCTTTCCCAATGCTTAGCTAGCTTTGAACTTGCCTGAATAAGCTTGTAAAAGTCAACCTGCACAGTCAGAATTCAAAAATGGTAAAGCTTGAAAACAATGTTACAGTTGCTGGCCAATGGTTGGGATAGCTTAGGTGTGTTGTTTAGAATGTGTTTGAAGTGGTCGCAAGCAAAACGCACGAGTGGATTTTGCTTTGGATGTCAAACTGCAGAAGTTGCCCTGTTTTGCAAGAAAATGTGATTTTGGTGTTTTGGAAGGTTTGAGAAGTGGTTATCTCGTGCTTCTGACTTAATGTGATATGACAAACTTGTTTGAAATGGTTACCACACTTGGTTATATCAGATACAAGAGTTATGTGGTTTTTGCAAGTTGACTTGGTTTTGAAGAAAAGTGTGATTTTGACAATGCAAAGGGTTGTACTGGCCTCCTTCCTAGCTGCACAAAGTTGGTATGCTTTTCCCTAAGTTTATGGAGTTGGTTTTCTGCAAAGGACTTGGTTCAATGCTCAAGAGAAACAAATTGACATAAAGCCACCTTTATCAAAATGGCATTGTTAACTTTTTGCCATTTTTAGATTAATCATTTGTGTAATCTTCCATTGATCAGAAAAATGCCTTAATACATTGTATTTGCATTCTATTTTTTAGTGTGGAAGGGTTTAAGGACCTGTAAGCAAGTACAAGCAAAGCTGGACAGAAATTGCAACTTGTATCAACATAAAAAATGCCATCGATCAAAGTGATATTTTGCCAAATTTAAACATCTGATTCTCCCTAACCACAAATGATCTTGGAGAGTTCTTGGACATTTTGGAAAGCTTGTAACATTCTCTACAATCCATATTTGAAATGTATTTTGATATTCAAATTGTAACTAGGTGAAAATTTTCCATGAAGATAGGTCAAAATCCTGCCTAAACTAGGGCAAAATTTCACTAAGTTAGAAAGTTTTTGGGCCCTTGTTCACAAAATCATAACTTGAGATCCAAGCATATTTTGGGAACACTTTGTGAATCAAAGTTGTATATTTTGTGGAGGATTACAACTTTAATGTTGGAAGTTTTGTTTGAATCCAATTGCATCATGGTGAAAATGTTGGGCAAAGTTGGAAAAAAATAAGAAATTTTCATAACTTAGAAAATTTCTCAAAGTTATGAAAATTTTCCATTTTAAACCCTAATTTGCAAAATTAGGTTTCTTGGTGAACAAGTTTCATGTTTTGACACATCTTGATGAAAAATGACCCTTGGCACTTGATTTTGACCAAAAAGTCAAAGTTTGACTTTTCAGTAAACAGTTGATTTTTGATCAGTTGACTGGAAAATTCATCTGTCAATCTAATGCAATTGAGATCTTTTGAACCTTGTGATTAGGTAAAGATGATTCCATTGAGTCCTTGAAACCATAATTGAACCCAATTTTCCATTGGCTAGGTTAAAAATCAGAAATTGCCATTCTGCAGTCAAAACCCTAAAAATTATCATTTTGCCCTTTTGATGATCTAATCAAATTTCTTGGGGAGTTGTGATCCAAACTTGATCAAATGGTTCATATGAGTCTATAATATTGATGTGGATCATAAATCATGAGGTTTGACTGTAAGTTGGCCACAGTTGACTTTTTCCCAAATACAATTGATTTCTAGGTCAACTATCCAATTGACTGGGCAAAAATTTGATTCAAAGCTTGAAACTTGGTATGAGCAATATTATAGGTCCAACATGAAGTATGGAAGTCACTTTCAGCATTGGAAGTCCAAAAATCCTTGTGCAAACTCAAACCCTAATTTTAGGTCAACCGTGCAAGGAGATGTCTTGAGCAGAGCAAACCCTAATCCAGTCTGGAATCCCAAGAGTCTTGTGAGGGGAAATCTTGATAAAATGAGAGGAAAATTTTGGGGTACAACACTTTTTTTTTGTTAATAATAATTAATTTTGTTAACATTTTATGTATAGTCAAATAAACTTTCTTTTGAGATATTCAGTTTCTACATAATAAAGTTCAAATAAAAATAATAAATTACAAAAAAGCATGTCATTAAATCTTTTTTTAGAATATCAATTTTGTTTGTATTTTCTTAAAATTCAATGATATAAATCTCAAATTATCAAGTTTGTTTTCTTAGTTAATATAGTTAGGGATTTTTGTAAACAATTTTACTAATTGACTTTTTCTTTAGTCTTAATTTGTTTGTCTCCATAAAAAATACCAAAAATACTAAAAATATATATAAAAATGATTTAATTTCTTTAATCAATTGTTTTCTTTTATAGAATAGAATTTTGTTTTTCTTTCCGAATTCTCACAAACAAAAATATCAAGAACTTTATTTTCATGCTTTGTTAATTAATTTTTACTTCATAGATTTGTTGTAGTTTCAATTAATTACTCGATTCAATTTGGTTGTATTGATTGACTATTTGGACTTTTAATCACATTAATCCATCCCCATTTGTAAATTTGTACCCCCAGTCCCGAAAGCTCTGTAATAGCGTAGAATTTTAATTTCCGCAATTTACTGTTTTTCTTATACTGTATAGTAATTAGGCGTGCATGGTAAGACATAAAAACAACCGCTAGATAACCCTAATCAAAGACAAATTAACTTGAATCGAACACACTTTTCACACGCGCACCTCTAGGGTAACCTCTCTTGTTGCCTCGGAAACACAGTCATGTCCCTCGAACATGGGGCACTTTATCAAATACCTTTCGATAAAAAATATCGTAGTCCCTCGATGTCCCTCGATGTTGCCTTCGATAAAATGATCTAGTCCCTTACGAAAATTGCTAAAGCGTTTCACAAGTTTCCTTCTATGACTGTACGATTGACCCGCGTCTGTCCCTTCACATCCAATGATGGGGCTTCTTACCAAATCAATGGTAAGATAGAAACATCTAAAGGAGGAGGAAAAGAAAATCTAAGACCTTTTGAGTAGGTAGATTCGCTCCTAGTTGCTTGGTTGCTCACAACAAAAACATTTCATACACCAACACACTCATTTGAAACATTTTCAAAAGACAAACATTTTTTACGCGTTCTTATAGAAACGAGAGCCATTACAAAGAAGACACCTTTTCAAAATCACTTTCAAAAGCACATTCCACAAACACCTCTTTGAAATATTTTTGAAACAACACTTTGTACGCGTTCTTATAGAAACGAGAACCATTACAAAGACATTTTCAAAATACTTTCAAAACCCACATCACAAGCACATTCAAACAAAAGCAAGTGATCTAGCAAGAAACTAAGAGCCTATAGATAACTACGGATGAAAAGGGTGCTAATACCTTCCTTTTTCACAATCTACCCCCCGAATTCAAAAAACATCTCTAAAGGTTTTTCCTGTTCTTTTCAGCCTTTCCTTATTGGATAAAAGAAAAGTCGGTGGCGACTCTTGCTATCCACAACAATTGCAATCAAAGGCAAAACACCCAAGTCAGTTCTCCCACCGCGTTACACATATCATCCACATAGACCTCTATTTCATGATGAATCATATCATGAAACAAAGCTACCATATCCCTTTGATATGTTGTCCCTGCATTCTTCAATCCGAATGGCATGACCTTGTAGCAAAAGGTGCATCATTGCGTAACGAAAGTGGTCTTCTCCATGTCTTCGGGAGCCATCCTCATTTGATTATAGCCAGAGAAACCATCCATGAAAGAGAAGACTTTATGCTGGGTAGTGTTATCAGCCAAGACGTCAATATGAGATAGAGGGAAGTTATCCTTGGGGCTTGCCCTATTCATATCCCTATAGTCTACACACATGCGAACTTTTCCATCTTTCTTTGGCACTGGCACCACATTTGCAACCCATTGGGGATAAGATGTCACATCTAAGAATCCTGCATCAAATTGTTTCATCACCTCAGCTTTTATCTTTTCAAACATGTCAGGCCTCATGCGACGAACCTTTTGTTTGACAGAAGGACAATCTTCTTTTGTTGGCAGACGATGAACTATAATGTCGGTATCCATCATTGGCATATCTTCATACAAACAAGCAAACACTTCCACATAGTCATGCAACATTTAGACCAACCTGCTCTTGACACTGTCTTCTAAGTTAGCATCGATCTTAACCTTTTTCTTGTTTGTCTCAGTACCCAGATTGATGACTTCAACTGACTCTTTGTGTGGTTGAATAACTTTTTCCTCTTGTAATAAAAGTCTGGCTAGTTCTCCCGGTATTTCACAATCTTCCTCGCCTTCGTCTTCGGCTTGGTTAATTGGACATTCAAAGTCATAGTCGGCAATAGTAGAGTCATTGGCAAGGAGATCCAGAGTGGATGAGGACCTGCAAGAGTGTGTGTGTGCATGTAAGATACATGGCTATTTTGAAAAATGTATTTGAAGAAAAGAAAGACAATGAACACAAAGATTTGAATGTAAAAGAGTCCAATGGTTTGTATTGAATGATCATATGATAATATGAATATAAATAAAACCCTTGACAAATGGACCATAGTGACCCGGGCCAGGAACATGGTTTAAAAGTCATTATTAAATATTACAGACAAAATGTTCTTGAATTAAAAGAAAGCAATAAACAAATGATTACTCCTCAATGAAGGAGATGGGAACGAAGTCCTTTGCATGCCAATTTTTTAGCTCCATTGTAGTAGGATACACCCAGTCTTCAAATGCAACTTCATCATCAGAATCACCTAGAGCTTTGACCTCGTGGTTTCTAATACGAAGAGGCGGCTTTCCTGCACGAGCATGCCTCACTTCCTTCTGAGCCTCGACGGTGAAACCCAAACCAAACTTGTCCGATTTGAAGGGGATCTCGAGGAGTTTCCCTCAAGTATCATAGCTTCCTTCTTCAACTGTAGCATGAGCATCTTTGACTGAAACCATCCTCGGCATGACCTTAACAGTTTTGGACTCATCAGAGGAACATTTGGTAGCAGCAACCATCGGTGGTACAACTTCAAAGGCTTCACACAGGGTCTCTATGAATTCTCCATCCATCTCTACGTATTTGAATGAGTTGAGGGGGCTTATCATAAACTCTTCCTCTCTACAGACAGTGACAATTCTTCCCTTGACCGGATATTTGAGTTTTTGATGGAGAGTTGACGTTACTGCCCCAGCTCCATGGATCCAAGGGCGACCCAACAAACAAGAATAGGCAGGACGGATATCCATGATATAGAAGGTGGAGTTGAAGATTTGTGAGCCTACCTTGATTGGAAGATCTACCTCTCCATGAACTTTCCTTTTCGATCCATCGAAGGCCCTTACAATGATATCACTTGGTTTCAAGACTAAACCTTCACAGTCTAAACGGTCTAACACCCCCTTGGGTGGTACGTTTAAAGAAGAGCAGTTGTCAACCAGAACATGTGCCAATGTAGTCCCTTTGCACTCGACGGAAACATGTAGAGCTTTATTGTGGTTCTTCCCAAGCGGTGTTAGATCAGCATCTGAAAATCCCAAACCATTATCAGCCGTCAAGCTCGCCACACAATTCTCAAACTGATCTGTTGTGGTCTCATGAAGGACATGAGCCTTTTTTAAGAATTTGATTAATGCCCGAGCATGGGCAACGGAACAAAGTAGCAATGACAACATAGAAATCTTAGAAGGGGTTTGCCCCAACTGTTCCACAATCTTGAAGTCACTCCTTTTTATGATTTTCAAAATCTCGTCCATCTCACAAGCGGAAGGTTCTCCATCAGCAATGTTCTTTGCGGGTATTTATGTCATGAATGGATCAACAACTTTCTCCTTCCCTCTTGTATCAGTACTTGGCTTAGTAGCAGTGATGCAGATGGGTGTCTCTGTAACAACTGGTGGTGAGATATTGGGTGAAAAGATTCTCCCAGTTCGGGTTACCTTACTTGAGCCAGTTATGTTACCGACATCGTCAGCTTTGTCTTCTTCGATCCAAGCGTCTTGTTTTATCCCATGATAAAACACCTCAGCACCATAGTTCCATGGCACTGCCTTGTTTTAAGAGTAGGGAATTGGTCCAGGATTGGTAATTATTAGGGGAGCAACAATTGGTTCATTTGAAATCCTAATAGGACCTTTGGAGGAGATCCTAAGACGCTTATTTGAGATGGTGATAATGGAGAGATCTTCACATTTATTAGTTAAACTTTTGGCAAGAGGGGTTTTCTCAAATAGAATTTCGTGGCTATCCATCAGGCGTTGAATTCCTTCCGTCAGCCCTTCGCGTCCATTGAGTTGTTTGGCACAGCAAACACAATCTTTCACACATCCAGGTAAAATTATGGCTTTCAACAGATTCTTTTTGATGATATTCAAAGGAGTAGTCAAATCTTCGATAGAGGCAACAAAAATTTTATCTTCAACAACATTAGCACCCTTGCCATGATTTGGCATAGGAGCGGTGATTACATTCGAAGTTGGAGGAGGATTAAATTCAATAGTCTTGTTATCTATCAAATCCTGAATTTTATTCTTCAAGGCCTAGCATTGGTCAGTCTCATGCTCGGGGCTACTTGAGTGGTAAGCACATTTGGTGTTTGGGTTGTACTTTGGTGAAGAGGTATCTGGATTGGATGGAGGATCGCACAATGTCACCAAATTATCCTTTAGCAAGTGTTGTAAGGCTTGAGATAGTGACATGCCTAACCTCGTGAATTGTCTTCTTGGAGTTTCAAATTGTTGATGATTAGCAGATGGTCTTTGAGCAGGAGTTGGATTGGAGATTCGGACAACATTAATAGACTGAAGGTCATTCTTCTTGGTACAGGCCCTTGCCTCGTACACAGCATTGACTTCCTTCTTTGTGACAAAAGGTTTCTTTACATGATTGGAAGTGGAGACATATGTTGTGGGAATCTTCCCGCTTTTGATGTCGCTTTCAACTCTTTCTCCGGTTAAGATTAGCTCAGTGAAACCAGAAGAAGAGAAACCAACCAATAGATTAAAGAATGGACTAGATAAAGTTCCTATAAACATGTCAATCTGCTCCCTATCAGTCAAAGATGGTTGAACCCTACTGGCAAGGTCTCTCCACTTTTGTGCGTATTCTTTAAATCCTTCATTCTTCCCCATTGTCATATCTTGCAACTGAACTCTTGTTGGCGCCAAGTCGGCGTTATACTGGTACTGACGGTAGAAAGCGGTAGCTAAGTATTCCCAACTATTTATGCGGGAACCATCCAACTGGTAGAACCATTCTAGTTGCGTTCCGGTCAAGCTGTCTTGAAAAAAGCAAACCCAGAGTTTCTTATCAGCGGTGTGCGGCTGTATCTTGCGCACATAAGATTTTAGGTGAAGTTTTGGACAAGAAACTCCATCGTACTTTGCAAAGACTGGTATTTTGAATTTGTGGGGAATAACAACCCCAGAGATCAAACCCAAATCATCAAAATCTAAATCGGGGGCGGCTTGGATCTCGACGGCCTTCAATCTATCTTCTATCTGCCTATACTTGACATCAGTGGGGGGATATTACTCGTCAAAATAATCATCATCATACGCTTGACCATTAATACAGTCAGCCTGGGTACTCCTAACTTCACCAATCTGATTCTCGTCTTCTTCAGATGAATCTTCCACCATCGGGATCTGGCGAACCGACTCTTTGAACCTTCTACCCATGTTGACCAGGGCTTTCTTCGTGGGTTTCTTCTTAACTGCCAGCAATGCCATCATATCTTGTTGCCCCTTGGCTAGGGCCATTAGAGTCTCTTGGAATTGAGAGTTTTGTGCCTAAAGGTCCTTCACAGTTTTCTCTAGATCCATCTTGCTGAAATAAACAACAGAAATATAAGGAAACCTGTTGTGTGAAAACCTGTCATGTTATGATGCATGGAAGATGTATATGCAAATGATTTCAAGGATTTATGAAATTTAAATTTGTATAGACAAAAGAATGAATAAATGTCAGTTTTCATTAATTATTTCAAAATGAATACAACATGCCTCTTGGTCTTACAAAATAACTCTCTAAGATAAAAATATTGAACGCATCCTCTTCGGCGCAAGGTAGGCGTTCATGTAACACCCCAACTCTAGCCGGCAATTATAATGTAAATCAGAGTCATATAATTCATACAATTGAATCAAGATGCCACAAATTCAACTTAAAAACACATTGCACTCAACGTGGATACATAACACTTTAAAACTTCAGATGAACTATCAGCATAATAATTTAATCTCTTAATTCAACAACTTAAACATCTACGCAGCGGAATTCTTAATAACATCTTTGTCCATCGTTACAGGAACTTCAAAACAACACATACTTAGCAACAATCAAATTAAAGTTCAACAACTGAAATAATCAATAATTAAAAGCAACAAGAGTTCATCCCCCCGAGTGTTACGTATTAGAGCAATGACACCGACTCGAACTACTAAAGGTAAACCACCTTCACTCTGGATTACCTGCACGTTACCAACGTAAGGGTAACATTCAAACAGAAGGGGTGAGATATGTAACAATATAATAAAATGTATGATAAATAATATATTAAATTAGATCACATAACATCACCACTTCTCATCTTATAAACAATAATAATCGCAACAGAATACCAATGATAATACACATTCACCACATCAATACACAACTTCTTTATGCAATCATATGATGCGACTCAATACTATGCGAATGCATGTGGTACCATTGGAACGAGGCATAAGCCTTCATCTTAATATTCGCCAATACATGCCATCTTAACGAGCATCAGCTATATCTTGAAATTCAATGTATGCGACACAATCATGCATGTAAAAACAACAACCATAATTAACAACACCTCAACATAACATCATCGTTGGCCGAAAGCCTACATCTTAGTAGCTGCCAATTATTAGAGGCATCTCAACATCATTCATCAACATCATTCATCAATATCATTTATCAACATAATTCATCGACATAATTTTACCAACATAATTCCTCAACATCATTTATCATCATAATTCATCAACATCATTTATCATCATAATTCACAGCAACTCAGCCATAACAACAATACAACGGCAGGTCGACAATCCTTCAATGTTGGCCATAGGCCTACAACATGATATTGCATATAATTAATTAATCATCTAATGCTTACCTCTAGTAACAACCTCTACATATTATTATTCTGTAATACTACATCATTATCATCATTAATCTTACTGTTATGGACCAAACAATAATCTATAATCATCTCATCCTCATCATACTTCACAAAATCATCATAGTGATTAACGCGGGAAGCTAACTCTAATCCTAATTTGGGTTACTAGAATTATCCTTCCTATTCTTCATTTTAATCCTTAAGAATGAATTTCATCGCGTCATCTATTCAACGCTTCGAACGGCACCTCAAACGGATTCCGGAAACTCAAGTTACAGCCTTCGGAAACGAATCTGTCAAAAACCAGACTACATGAGTCGATGCATAACGTCTTGAGTCGACGCGTACTGGGCTAACACGCTGCATGATTCGACGTGTAATCCCTTTGTATCGGCTCATACTGTGTCTGCAACACTGCATGTATCGATACATAGTCCTATGTATCGACTCATACTGAGTCTAAAAGCCTGCATGTATCGACGCATGTCTTCTTCGTATCGACTCATCCTGAGTCCAGAAACCTGCATGTATCGACGCATGGCCTTTGGGGTCGACGCATACTGATCTGTCATGAATATTTTCTGCGATTTCACTGTGTTTTTACTACGATTTCCCTGCCTTAGGCCCTAAAAACATCCTCTAATCATAGGTAATCATCAATTATAATAATCCTATGTTTCTACATCAATTATACAACATTAGGGCATCATTATTCATCTCTAAGTCATTGATTTTCATCAAACAACAATGTATATAATTCAATCATAAACCAAATAATCTTTCACATCAAATCCCACATACTAATCATCATAAATCCTATTATAGAGTCAGAACCCCACCCTTACCTTGGATTGAAGGTTGCTCTATAACTTTTCCGATTGAATTTCGTTCTGCCTCTTTTCCTTCTTTCTGCAATTTTCACGTTATGTTTCTCTTCTTCCAACCCTTATTTCCTTCTCTCTTATTGCTTCTTCTTTTTCCTTATTATTTCCAAAAACTAATATAATAACCCTATAATTATTATTATGTCTTAATGGGCTTAAGACTACTACACCCCCCTTCTACTACTTCTATTCCTTAAAATAAGCCCACACCAAATAATATTCTAATATTATTCCACAACTTAATAGAATAAATATATCCAATAACACAACACATCAACTATCATCATAACACAACTTCACAAATGTTCCAAAAATAATTTTATTAAATAATTAATTAAATTACGGGCGTTACAACTCTCCCCCACTTAGAATATTTCCGTCCTCGAAAATTTACCTTAATCAAAAACTCAGGATAGGATTCTCGCATCTTGCTCTCCAACTCCCAAGTCATGCTTTCTCCTGCAGCTCTTAGCCAAACCACCATAACCAAATCAATCTCTTTGCCCCTCAGAGTCTTTATTTCACGATCCGCGATCCGTACAAGCGTCGTCTCCACTGTAAGGTTATCCCGTACTTGCACATCATCCATATGAATCACATGAGATGGATCTAAAATATACTTTCAGAGTTGTGACACATGAAACACATTATGAAAATTCGAAAGATTAGGCAGTAAAGCCACTCTATAAGCAACGTTCCCCACTCTCTCTGAAATCTGATATGGTCCAATAAAATGAGAAGTGAGCTTCTTAGACTTCAATGCTCGTTCAACAACGGTCACAGGTGTAACTCTCAAAAACACATGGTCACCCGCCTGGAATTCTAAATCTTTCCTTCGCTTGTCATGATAACTCTTCTGTCTACTTTGGGAAGCTTTCATCTTTTCTGGAATCAACTTCACCTTCTCAGTAGTCTCGCGAACAAGTTCAGGTCCAAGTACTACACTTTCACCAGATTCATGCCAACATAAAGGAGTTCTACATCTTTGACCATACAACGCTTCAAAAGGTACCATCCCAATACTAGAATGGTAACTGTTATTATAAGTGAACTCTATCAACGGAAGATAAGTATCCAACAAACCTCCCTTCTCAAGAACACATTCCCTCAGCAAGTCTTCCAATGATTGGATAGTCCGCTCAGTCTGACCATCTGTTTGAGGATGGTACGCTGAACTCAACTTTAACTTAGAACCCAACGCTTCTTGCAAACTCTTCCAAAAATCAGAAGTAAATCTTGGATCTCTATCCGACACAATGCACAAAGGAACACCATGCAGCTTCACAATCACACTAGTGTAAATCTCAGCCAACTTCGACACTGGAAAACTGATGTTAATAGGAATAAAATGAGCCGACTTCGTAAGCCTATCAACAATCACCCAGATCGAATCATGTCCTCTTAAAGTATTAGGTAACCCCGTCACAAATTCCATTGAAATTCTATCCCGTTTCCATTCTGGAACTTCTAACGGTTGCATCAACCCTGCAGGCTTCTGATGTTCAACTTTTGACTTCTAACAAGTCAAACATGCATACATAAACCGAGCCACATCACTCTTCATTCCAGGCCACCAAAACAAACCTTTCAAATCCTGATACATCTTTGTAGCTCCTGGATGAATACTCAACTTACTTATATGACTCTCTTCAAGTATCACTTTATTCATCTCAGCATCATCAGGAATACAAATCCGGTTACGAAATCTCAACACACCTTGCGCATCTAACTTAAAATCATTATTCTCAGACTGATCAATCCCAACCATTGAATCTACCAGTTTCACATCCAACTTCTGAGCTTCTTTGATACTGTCTAGAAATTCATTATTAATCTTCAACATACCCAACATAACACTCTGCGGCGTCACCTCTCAAACTAAGCTCATATCTCTAAAATGTTCAATTAATTCCAACTCTTTAACCATCATTGCCGACATATGTAAAGTCTTTCGACTCAACGCATCAGCTACCACATTCGTTTTTCCTGGATGGTAATTCAAACTGAAATCATAATCCTTTAACAATTCCAACCATCTTCGTTGCCTCATATTCAACTCCTTCTGATCAAATAAATACTTTAAGCTCTTATGGCCACTAAACACTTCAAATCTAGAACCATAAAGATAATGCCGCCAAATCTTCAATGTAAAAACAACTGCAGCAAGCTCTAAATCATGCGTAGGATAGTTCTTCTCATGAGTCCTCAATTGCCTTGACGCATAAACAACTACCTTATCATTCTGCATAAGCACACCTCCTAAACCCATCTTAGAAGCATCACAGTATACCACAAAAGGTTCTCCTGGATTAGGTAACGTCAAAATCGGAGCCGACGTCAATCTCTTCTTTAATTCTGTAAATTTTTCTTCGCACTGAACATCCCACACAAAAGATCTACCTTTACAAGTCAACTTAGTCAACGGAAGTGCCAACTTAGAAAATCTTCGATAAACCTTCTATAGTAACCAGCTAATCCCAAAAAGCTTCTAATCTCAGTAGCTGACTTCGGAGTTTCCCATTGTAAAACAGCATCAACCTTCGATGGATCTACAACAATGCCACTACCTGAGATCACATGGCCAAGAAAACTAACCTCTTTTAACCAGAAGTCACACTTGGACAGCTTTGCATACAACTTCTTCTCTTTCAAAACTTTCAATACTACTCTTAAGTGTTTTGCATGCTCTTCTTCTGACTTAGAGTAAATCAAAATATCATCAATGAACACCACTACAAACCGATCTAAATAAGTATGAAAGATACGATTCATGTATTCCATGAATACTCCCAGCGCATTAGTAACACCGAAAGGCATCACCGAATACTCATAATGTCCATAACGTATTCTGAAAGCCGTCTTCTGGATATCTTCATCCTTCACCTTAATCTGATGGTAACCCGACCTCAAATCAATATTACTAAACATACAAGCATCCACCAATTGATCCATCAATTCATCTATTCTTGGAAGCGGATACTTGTTCTTAATTGTCACTTTATTTAACTGTCTATAATCAACACAAAGCCTCATACTTCCATCTTTCTTATTTACTAACAACACTGGAGCTCCCCATGGCGATACAATTGGTCTTACAAACTTCTTTTCAAGTAACTCTTCCAATTGCTTCTTTAACTCTGGCAATTCAGATGCAGATATCCTGTATGGTGCCACAGACACAGGTCTGGTACCAGGTACAAGATTAATTGCAAATTCAACTTCCCTCTCCGGCGGTACATCAGGAATCTCATCGGGGGAAACTTCGGGAAATTCACACACCACCTGCAATTCCTCAATTACAGCTTGATTCTCTACAGATAGCGACGCCATCAACGAGAACATATGTGCTTCTTCTTGCACCAACTTCTTCAGCTGTCTAGAAGACAACAGACTATCTTCCTCTTCTTCAGGAGTAAAAAAACCTCATAGACTTGTCATAACAGTTAATATGAACACAATTATGCTCTAACCAGTTCATACCCAAAATCACATCCAAACCTCTTAACGGTAAACAAACCAAATCAACGGAAAAGTCTTTGTCTAAGATCGACAAGGGACACTTTAAACACACAAAAGAAGTAGTCACCGACCCCTTGGCTGGAGTATCGACGACCATTTCTCCATTCATAGAAGAGAACATAAGACCCAATCTTTCAACATAATCAGCAGCAATAAAGCAATGAGTAGCACCGGTATCAATAATAGTAATTAAATGAGTACTATTAATGAAACATGTACCTCTGATAAGTCTGTCCTCAACAGCTGTCTGATCCTCAACCAAAGCGAACACCTTTCCACTTATTTGTGCCCTCTTTGGTTTCTGACACTAACTACCAATGTTCCCTTCTTTACTACAATTGAAACAAATCGCATCCTTATGCTTGCACCCAGATACAACGTGTCCATTCTTACAACAACGAAAACACCTCTTTACTTCAGTAGTACACACATTACTCTTATGCCCAGGTTTCCCACATTTAAAACAAATCACACCAGCAGGAGCATCTCCTTCACTAGTCCTCTGACCCTGAGCAGCTTTCTGTTTACCTTTACCAGCTGGGGTATCATAAAGCTTACCACGATTCTGTTGGTGCTTACCCCTCTTCTCACTAATAATCTTGTAATGAGCATTATCCTCTTCATAAATCCTGCAACTATCAATCAAATCAGCAAAGACACGGATCTTCTGGTATCCAACTTCCTTCTTGATCTCTGGGCGCAACCCGTTCTCAAACTTGATACACTTTAAAAACTCAGCATCTGCCTCACCGTAGTGCAGATAGAACTTAGCCAACTCAGCAAACTTTGCAACATACTCAACAACCGACATATTCCCTTGCTTCAGCTCAAGGAATTCAATTTCCTTCTTACCACAGACGTCTTCAAGAAAGTACTTCCTCAGAAATTCCCTACAGAACACAGCCCAAGTGACATTCTCACCTACAGCTTCCAATCTCTGACAAGTCTCTAGCCACCAGTCATCAACCTCAACTGCTAGCATATGAGTACCATATCAAACCTTCTGCGCTGGAGTGTAGTCCATCACACGGAAGATTCTCTCAATCTCTTTCAACCAATCCAATGCTCCGTCAGGATCATACTTTCCCTTGAAGGTAGGCGGATTCTACCTCTGGAAAGTCGCCAAACTACGAGATCTAACATTCCCTTCAGCATTCGGCTGATTCTCCATCGCATGCGCCATTGCTTCTAAAGCAACAGCAAGTGCAGCATCATTCCTTCCAGCCATCTTAACTTATACTACAACATAAACAACAATTAGAACTCAAATTAACAATACTCGATTGTTAGACAACTACGACTCGACAACAAGGTCGGACGGACCAACCTTTGCTCTGATACCAACTTTGTAACACCCCAATTCTACCCGGCAATTATAATGTAAATCAGAGACATAAAATTCATACAACTGAATCAGGATGCCACAAATTCAACTTAAAAACACATTGCATTCAACATGGATACATAACACTTTAAAACTTCGGATGAACTATCAGCATATTAAAATTTAATCTCTTAATTAAACAACATAAACATCTACGCAGCGGAATTCTTAATAACATCTTTGTCCATCGTTACAGAAACTTCACAACAACACATACTTAGCAACAATCAAATTAAAGTTCAACAACTGAAATAATCAATAACTAAAAGCAACAAGCGTTCATCCCCCCCGAATGTTACGTATCAGAGCAATGACACTGACTCGAACTACTAAAGGTAAACCACCTTCACTCTGGATTACCTGCACGTTACCAACGTAAGGGTAACATTCAAACAGAAGGGGTGAGATATCTAACAATATAATAAAATGTATGATAAATAATATATTAAATTAGATCATATAACATCATCACTTCTCATCTTATAAACAACAATAATCGCAACAGAATACCAACGATAATACACATTCACCACATCAATACACAACTTCTTTATGCAATCATATAATGAAACTCAATACTATGCAAATGCATGTGGTACCATTGGAGCGTAACTCCCATCTCAAAATAATTGCCAATAAATAGAGGCATCAACAAGGCATAAGCCTTCATCTTAATATTCACCAATACAGGCCACCTTAACGAGCATCAGCTCCATCTTGAAATGCAATGTATGTGACACAATCATGAATGTAATGACAACAACCATAATTAACAACACCTCAACACAACATCATCGCTGGTCGGAAGCCCACATCTTAATAGATGTTGTGATACGGTGGGAGAACTGACTTGAGGTTTTTTGTTTGTGTTTGCAAATGTCGCGGTTTAGCAAGAGTCGCCACCGACTTTTATTTTATCCAAAAGGAATGGTAAAAAAGCACAAGAAAGACCTTTGAGATGTTTTCTTGAGTTCGGGGGGTAGATTATGAAAATGGAAGGTGCTAGCACCCTTTTCATCCATGGTTTTCCATGGGCTCTTAGTTACTTGTTTAAATCACTTGCTTTGCTTTTGAAATTGTTTGAAATGGTGCTTTGTGTGGTTTTGAAAGTATTTTGAAAAGAGGCCATAGTTTAGGCAATCTTTGTAATGATTCTCGTTCGTGAGAATGTATACAAAGATGTTTGTCTTTTGAAAAATGTTTCAATGTTTTGAAAGTTGTTTGGAAGTGTTTTGAAAATGTGTGTGTGTTTGTTTGAAAATAGCAAGGATTGTTTGAAAGAGAGCAAGTAACTAGGAGCTATCTACCCTACTCAAATGTATTTCCTATACATTTTTATTCCTTTGACATTGTTGATTTACCATTGATTTGGTAAACAACCCTATCTTTGGATGTTAAACGGGACGGGCGTGGGTCATCATATGACCATGATAGCAATGTTGCCAAGTATCTTTAGCATTTTGAGGGACCAAGATCATTTGTTTTAGGCAACCTTTTGATAGCGTCATCGAGGGACTATGATCTTTTGTTTTGTTTTGTTTTGCCAAGATACTTTGCATGCATACCATGGCCATTTTATTAGGAAACCAAGTGGGTGAAACCCTAAGGGTGCTTGTGTGCAATGTGTGTCATTTTACATGCATTTTGATTGTCTTGTATTAGGTCATGTCTATTTGTTTGTTTTTTGTCTTATCATGCAAAACCCTAATTTACTACACAAGTATAAATGCGATAAATTGCGTAAAGTAAAACTAAATTATTACAACAATTATTATGGGAGGGGGGATACAAGTTTTTGAATAGGGATATTGCACAAAATAAACCCTAAAATAACTATTACAACCCAATTGAATTAAGTGTAAATTAAATAAATAAACAAATAATTAAAGTGCAATGCAAATGTATTTATGCAAAAATGTTTTGAATTTTGTTTTTTTGTATGAGAAAATAAATTATTTAACCCTAGAAATAAGAGAAAAATATTAGTATTATTTTTGAAAGGGGAAACCCTAATTTTTTAATTAAAAGAAATATATGTTCTATATTTATTATTTTGCCCATTTTTGTACAAGAAAATAATAAATAATAATATTAACAAATATTAAAAATTAAAAATATGTATGAAAATAATATTTTATGTGTAAAATAATAAAATAAAAATGTATAGTATTTTTAAATTTATTTATAATTTATTTAAGAAAATAAAGTTCTATTTATTCTAGTAAACTATTTTATTATGCAAAAAATAAAATTAAAATAAAATAAAATGCAAAAAGAAAAGAAAATATTTTTTGTGATTTTTTAATGTTCAGAAAAAATAAATGCAAGTCAAAAATATAAAATATGCAAGAAAAATGTAAAAATATAAGAAAATAGGTCAAGGGGTGCAAATAGTAGTCAGGTGGGTGTGGAAAAAAAAAGAGCAAGGCCCAGGCGCGCCAAGGCCCAAACATTTCATCCCTGTCCTCCAGCTTCCATTTACACGCATTCTTGCCTTCAAACCTGTAACTTGCTATTCTTTGCACAAAAACAAAAACTTATAACACAAAACATGTAGCTTGTGATCTCACGATTCCAATGATATAAAATTTGTAATCTAACTCTAAAAGATCAGGGAGAATTTTATAACCCCTAATTTCTAACCTAATTTTTTCAGCATGTTCAACAATCAAATTCTCTTAGCTCAGTTAATATAAATGACAATTATGCATTGTACAGCTTCACCATGCTAGAGACTACATTTTTGCTTCACAACTCATGGCTTGAGGATGCTTAAATAAAGAGATAGAGATTTGAAAAATACCTCTTTCAGCTGGATTTGGATATGGCAATGTGGGGACTTTGAGTGAGGCCTGAGGATCGTGTGAGCTTCCTTGAAGTTCCCTCAAGCTATTCCAATGCTTAGCTTGTCTTGTGGGTGGCTGAAACTCTCTGTAGAAGTCAAGCTGCAACCTTCCAAAATGAAAATGGTGATGGTTGAAGCAGGGGTTACAGCAATAATGTAAGGGCTTGGATAGCTTAGATATGATGTGGATGAAGTGTTTCAAGTGTCAAGAGGCAAAACGCACGAGCAAAATATGACTTGGCTAGGATTTTGCAAAAGCTGCAATGTTGGGCAGAAAAATGTGTTTTTTGAGTTTGAAAGTGTTTGGGATGTTATGCCTTCGTGTTTTTGCTTGAGATAAGTTTTTGAAGTTTTCTAGAATGATGCCAAGTCCACCCTTTATCATATGTACAAGTTCTCTACCTTTTGGCCACTTTTCTTGTTTTTGAAGAAAGGTTGAAGTGACCATGCTAGCAGGCATGTACTTGGCTATTTTGTGAGCTACAAGAGTTGGTATACTTTGCTTGTGATCTGTGGACATTGCTTGTAACAAAAGAACAGGTCCAAGGCTCAAGGTTTGTAAAGTTGGAAAAGCTTGCCTTTATGAAAATGGCAATGTGCCCTTTATGCCATTTATGGATTTATTCCTTGTACAATGCTTCAAAAGCCAAAATAAAGCCATTATCCACTGAGTTAGCATTTAATTATGAAGTGTAGAAGGAGTTTAGGACCTGTAATGCAAGGTACAAGCATGCTTGATCAGATTTGCAACTTGATGCATTGTGAAAATGGCTTGAACAAAAGTGACAAAATGCCAATTTCTCTTCTTCGATTCTCCCTAACCACAAATGATCTTGGAGAGTTCTTGGAAATTTTGGAAAAATTGTAATGTGCTCTCCAATCCATCTTTGAAATGCATTTTTATATACCTCTTGGAACTAGGTGAAAAATGTCCATGAAGTTGGGTCAAAAACCTGCCTAAATTAGGGCAAATTTTCACTAAGTTAAAAAGTTCATGGACCCTTATTCACAAATTCATAACTTGGGATCCAGGCATCTTTTGGGAAAACTTTGTGAAGCAAAGTTGTATATTTCATGGAGGACTACAACTTTCATGTTGGAAGTTTTCTTTGAATCTAATTGCATCATGGTGAAAAGGTGATGGAAAGTTGGGAAAAATAAGAAAATTTCCATACTTAGAAAAATTCTAAGTTATGAAATTTTTCAAATTCAAAACCCTAATTTTCAAAATTGGTTTTCTTTATCATCAAGTTTCATATTTTGACATATCTTGATGAATTATGACCCTTGGTACTTGATTTTGACCAAAAAGTCAAAGTTTGACTTTTCAGTGCACAGTTGACTTTTGATCAGTTGACTGCAAAAATCATCTGTCAATCTTATGCATTTGAGATCTTTTGAACTATGTGATTAGGTCAAGATAATGCTATTGAGTCCTTGAAATCATTCTTGAACCCAATTGGTCATTGGCTAAGTTAAAAATCAGAAATTGCCCTTTCTCAGTCAAAACCCTAATTTTGACCATTTTGCCCTTTTGATGATTTGACCAAATTTCTTGAGGAGTTGTGATCCAAACTTGATCAAATGGTTCATATGAGTCTAAAATGTTGTTGTGGATCAAAAATTATGAAGTTTGACTGTAAATTGGCCATGGTTGACTTTTTCCCCAATACAGCTGATTTTTAGGTCAACTGTCCAATTGACTGAGCAAAAATGTGATTCAAGGCTTGAAACTTGTCATTAGCAATATTAGGGGTCCAATATGGTGTATTAAAGTCACATAAAGTATTGATGGTCCAAAAATCCTTGTGCAAACTTAAACCCTAATTTCAAGTTATCAGTGCAAGGTGATGTCTTGAGCTGACCAAACCCTAATCTTATCTTGAGTCCAAGAAGTCTTGTGAGAAAAATATTGATAAGTGAGAGGGAAAATTTTGGGGTACAACAGCTGCCCCTGTTTAATCTTCTTGAACCTGAAGAGTTAGATTGGGGAGTTCGTTGTTCGTGACTCAAAGGTAAAAGATGATTGGACACTAGAGTGCCCATAAATTTGCACTCGTCAAAGTATAGTTGAGGGAATGGGCTTAAAGATGACATTTAGAGAGGTGATAAAATCTTGTTGGAGATGGTCTTAGAGATGCCATCCAAGAATGTTTGTTGAGTCGTAAGTTATAAGCCAAAAGAATATGTATCAGAATGGTGTTCGTATCTAGAACGTATCTGAACTGTATTTGGAGACTGAATCTGAATGAGCAATAGAATAACGTTCGTGTCTGGAGCGTCTCCGAGCTGTATCTGAATAAGCGACAGAATGGCGTCCGTATATGGAGCGTATCTAAGCTGGGGAAAATCAGAATAAGGGACAGAATGGCAACCGTGTCTGGAGCATATCTGGATTGTATCTGAATGAGTGACAGAATGACTTCCGCGTCTGGAGTGTATCTGGACTGTAGTTTGACAGTTGAAATCTTGAATGAGTAGCAGAATAACTTCGTGTCCGGAGTGTATCGATACTGTATCTGAAAGATGTTGGGATCTGAATGAGCATCAAAATGACTTCCGTGTCTGGAGTGTATCTGAACTGTATCTTGACTCGAAATCTGAATAAGTATCAGAATGACTTCCGCGTCTGGAGTGTATCTGAATAAGTAGCAGAATGACTTCCGTGTCTGGAGTCTGAATCTGAAGGAGTAATTAGGGTTACAGCTTACAGAGGCGTTGTTCCCTTCGTCGTCTTCTTCGTGTTTCTCGTTCTTGAGCCACACCTCCGATGCTCCTCCTCACCCATGGCCACCAGGAGCCACTTCCAACTTCCTTCTCTCCATGGTCATGCAAAGCGGTGACGAGAAAAGGTTTGATTTTCATTTTAGGTTTTCGAGTTTTACATGTTTATTGATTTTGTTTTTGACAAGTTCTGACCTTTATGTGTTGTTGTTCATGTGAGGTGTATAAAAGGGGGAAGAAATTTCTACCTTTGGAGAGAAGATGGTAGGCGTCTCAGGCGGCCGGGCGGAGGGAGTACGATGAAGAGGCTTGCTGACTTCCTTGGTACTTTGTATCTTGCTTCTTTTTGATGTTTTATGATGATTGTCTGAAAAAATTTGAAAACGCTTCTTTTCCTCTTTTGGATGCTTGCTTGCTTTTCAATGATGATTTGATTCTGAGATTTGGGTTTGTATAGCCTATGAGGGAGCTAATCCTGAGGCATTGTTGGCTATTGATCTTCTTCCTCTCCTTTTCGGTTTGGCTACTCAATGATGAACACCAGTTCTGAGAGTTTTGAATTGGTTTGTTGCTTTAGTGTTTGATGTTGAGTTTTAATTGCTTGACATGTTGGTTCTGGATATTTGGATCTGTTAAAGTTGTACAGTTTGTTGGGGTTTATGTTGTATTGGTACAGGTTTGTGTTTTGGCTTTGGCTTTCTGGTTTTTGAATGCTGGGTCTTGTAACTTACAGGCCTATTGGCTTGTAAGTTGAAAGGCAGGAAGTTTGTCTTTCAGGCTCGTATGGCTTGTGTTAATGCAGGTTAGGTTGTTACAGTTTGGTGGTTGAATGTTTGTATATGATTGTTTTGGAACAGGCAGGATATTGGAAAGGCTTAAGGTTTAGGCTTATGGTTCGTCTGATCAAACCCTGAGCCCAAACTCAAACAAATTAACCAAGACCCTGATAATCTGTTTGACTGATTCAAAATCAATGAAAAACCCTAATTTTGTCTGACTGATGAGAAAAGTTTGTTTGACCGATTCTTAAACTAATCTAAAAAATTAGGAAAAGTCTGAAGCTGTGATTTCTTGTGAAAAAGAGAGAGGGCAAATTTTGGGGTACAACAGACAGGAACGAGGCAGAAAGGATTATGGCAGAGGTACATGAAGGTACTTTCGGAACTCATTCCAGTGGACATACCATGGCGAAGAAAATCCTACGGGAAGGATATTATTGGTCTACTATGGAAGCCGATTGTTATCAGCATTCTCGGACCTGTCATAAGTTCCAAGTCTATGCTGATAAGGTGCATGTACCTCCAGTTCTTCTGAACGGCTTGACAGCTCCTTGGCCTTTTGCAATGTGGGGCATCGATATGATTGGCGAGATCTGACCTACTGCGTCTAACGGGCATCGTTTCATTCTGGTAGCTATTGATTATTTCACGAAGTGGGTTGAGGCAGCTTCCTTTGCTACAGTAACCAAGAACATTGTGGCGCAGTTTATCCTACATAATCTGATCTATCGATATGGTGTACCAGAGAGGATCATCACGGACAACGGTAAAAATATCAACAATACAATGATCACTGAGCTTTGCAAATAGTTTAAGATACATCATCATAACTCTTCTCCCTACCGGCCGAAGATGAATGGGGTTATTGAAGCAGCTAATAAGAATATCAAGAAGATTGTGCAGAAGATGACAGTGACATACAAAGACTGGCATGAGATGTTACCATTCGCTCTTCATGGGTACCGTACCTCAGCGCGGACGTCAACAGGGGCAACACCCTATTCCTTGGTGTATGGCATGGAGGCAGTCTTGCCCATTGAAGTCCAGATACCCTCTCTCCGGATTATGAAGGATGCAGGTTTAAGCGAAGACGACTGATCCAGACCCGGCTTGATCAACTGAATATAATCGATGAAAAGAGACTTACTGCTATTTGTCATGGTCAGACGTATCAAAAGCGGATGATCAAGGAATTTAACAAGAAAGTTAGATGACAAGAGTATCAAGTCGGGGATCTGGTGATCAAACGCATCATACTACCGCAAGGTGATCCCAGGGGCAAATGGACCCCTACGTACGAAGGGCCATTTATGGTTAAGAACATTTTCTCGGGATGAGTTATGATTCTAACCACCATGGATGGTGACGACCTTCCTCACCCCGTCAATGCAGCCATAGTGAAAAAATACTACACATAATCAAAGACCCGCTAGGTTGACTGGCCTAAGCAAAAATAAGGGCCTCCTGGAGAACCAAAAGGGTTCGGGCAAAAATAAGGGATGAAAATGAAAAACTGTACACCCGGTGTAACACCCTAATTCTACCCCAAGCAAATTATGCGAGATAAATCAGAGTTATAAAATTTCAATCATACAAATGAATCGGGACGTCACAAATTCTTCTAACAAATTCATTGCATTCATCATGGATATATAACACTTTTAATAAAACATCGGATGAACCATCAACATAGTTGTGATGCGGTGTGAAGAACTGACTGTTTTTGGAATGTTGGTTTGCGTTTTGCGTTTGTGTTTGTAAAATGTCGCGGTAAGCAAGAGTCGCCACCGACTTTTATTTTATCCAACAAGGAAAGGAAAAAAAGCACAGAAAAATTCCTTTTTCGAGATATTTCTCGGGTTCGGGGGGTAGATTATAGAAAGGGAATGTGTTAGCACCCTTTCTATCCGTGGTTATCCACGGGCTCTTAGGTACTTGCTCATATTGTTTTCAAAAAAAATTTCTTTGCTTGTGGGTTTGAAAAAAAGTTTTTGTTTGAAAACTTCGATTTAACTCTTGCTTCGTTCCTCAAGAGTGTATGAAGTGTTTTTGAAAACTTTATTTGAAAAAAGTGTAAGTGTGAAAAGTTTTTGTTTATTTGAAAGAGCAAGTACTTAAGAACCATCTACCTACTCGAAAAAGGAATCGTTCTATGCTATCTTCCTTTAGGCAATGCTATCCTACTATTGATGAGTAGGTAGCATCGTCGTTGGAGTTTGAGGGTCAATTCAAATGCGGGACTTACGGTCACTAAAGCAATGTTAGGATGCCTTAGCGGTAACCCTAATGTCTTAGATCATTTGTTTGAGGCAACAATATCCGAGGCAACCATTTCGAGGCGACTATGATCTTTTAGACAAGAGGATGACCTCTAAAACGACTTATACTCAATGACCGCGTACGAAGGCAACCAAGTGGGGTGTACCCTAAGAGTGCGCATGTGCGAGTGTGTTGTTTTCAGTTATTTTTTGTCTTTGTACATGTTAATGGTGATCTATGTTGATTTTAGGTTAAACATTCAATCTTGTCATGCAAACCCTATTATCAAACATCTAGCAGTTATAATTTGCGGAATTTAAATTACAAGGCGTCGGGTATTTACATCGCCAAAGACAAATCCTTTATAAATAAATAAAGCGATGAAAAAATAAATAAAAAGTCCTATTAAGCTATTACAATCCAAGAGCAAGTACAATATTGGATAAATAAATCGTGTGCGGGAAATTAAATCGAGCGCGAGATTAGGGTTTTGACCCTTTTGAGAAAACATCTTTTTGGTTTTTATTTTAAGAAAGAAATAAATCTAAATTAATTACTAAATTAAATTAATTAATTAATTAATAAAAATAAATTATTTTTTGGTTTTTTAAGAAAGAAATAAAATAATTAATGTTAGTAAAAACCTAATTAACTCTAATTTAATTTTAATTATTTACAAAAATATGTTAAAGTTATTCTAATTAAAAAACCTAAATTAATTTAATTAGTATTTATTAATAAAAATAAAATTTAAAATTATATTGAATAAAAATATTTTTGTGATTTTATTTTATAAAAAGGCTGAATTTTAATTGGTTAGAAATTAAACAAAAATAATAAAACAATTAAAATAAACAAAATAAATAAAATAGAGAGAGGGGTATGGGCCTGATTTTGGTGGTTTGAGAAGCAAATCTGTGGCCCAAACGAGCTGGCCCTTTGCTGACTTTGTGAGATCTAGTGGGCGTGTCTTGACTTTGCTTATGATGGACCCTCACTCCTGGATCATCAGATTTGGCCTTTGGTCATCTGGCCATTGGATAGATGATAGTGTATGGTATGTTGCGCGCCTGGATATGCATATGATCACCTGAAGAGAAAAAACAAATGGAAATTGGGGGACCTGGAATTCGAACCCAAGTCCTGATGATCATTGAACGTGCCCCTTGCCACTACGCTGCCTTGTTTCATTTGTAAGTAGTATACAAAATAATAATGATAAACAAAACAACGCTTATTGATCAGAAAAAACAAAACGCGCGAAATACATTTGAATGGGCCAACGGGTGAACGTCAGCTCTTCATCCCTGTCCTTCCACTACTGTAATTTTATCTGCAGATTTGAATCCGCAGCTAAAAACGCAGCTCAATCCAAAAATCAATTCCAGGCAATAAAAATGACCTTCAAGGCCATGGTTGGGTTCGTATCCTTCTCCTGAGTGCAACCATGCCCATTATATGGACCAATTTCACCTGAAATAAGAATCCCTAAAAACAAAAACGTAACCCTAGCTATGGTGTTTTGGGGTTACAGCACCTATAAACCAAATTGAATATTGCCAAAAGCTTGGAAATGTTATAAGGATTATAAATATGCCAAGAATTTGTTCAAATGATGCAAGAATGAAGGTTTATGATTTCATGAACAGAGTGGCTTATGTGATACTTACAGCGCTTTTAGGCGTATGAGCAAGCTTGCTTTTGATCCAGGAAGGTTGAGTGAACACCCAGGAAGAGATTGGAATAGCTTTTGGCTTCTGAAAACGCCTCTTGCTATGATTTCGAATTCAAGCTTTTCACCACTTTTTTCAAACATTGTTCTGCCTCTTCTTGCAGCCTCCAACCTTTTGTCTCGATTCATCTGGCTTATTTATGTAGTATGGAATGTATTAGGGTAACAATTATGGCTTGAATCTTCTCATATCAATGCTTTGGGATTTGATTTGATTCACCCTTTAAACCTTTCCAATTTTGCCAATTTTCAATCTTTTTGCACATGATATTGTAGGATTTGAGTTTGATGATGATCATGATGATAATCAAAGTTTGGAATTTTATATGATTTAATTTGATTTAAAATGAATAAATTCAATAAAAAATCAAATAAAATAATAAAAAAGAGATATAGGCTCATGGCTGAAGCTAGGACACGTGGACAATGACGCAAGCTCAAATCAAGTGGAAAAGAATGGGCCCATCTGACAAAATTTGATGTTTTTGGGATAGTTGACTTTTGGCAATTTTGCAAAAATGTCCAACTTCAACAATGCATAACTTCTTCAATTTTGAACTTTTGGAAGTTTTCTTGGACTTTTTAGAAAGCTTGAGATGTTCTCTAACCAACCCTTTTTGTATCCTCTCATTTTTATATTCTATGCTCAAATTATAAGCTTTGGCAAAAAAGGTGTTTTTGTTGACTTTCAAAAATGACCTATAATGTCCAAATTTATAACTTCTTGTGAGTGCATTTTTCTTATCTGGGGGTATGAAGATGGATTGTATTAAATTGAATCCTATTCAAAATGAGCTTTTTATGGGTCATTTCTCATAAAGTATGAGAAAGTTATGCTTGGTCAAAGTTGAGTTGACTTTTTCTACAAAACCCTAATTTAGCAACTTTTGAGTCTTGATGAATTTTGAGTAATCCTTGATGAATCATGATCAACCCTTGATCAAATGATGAAATATCCTTCAAAATGAGAATTTTGACAAAAAATCTTGAAGTTTGACTATTTGTAGGTCACAATTGACTTTTGCCCTAGCACAGTCGATTTTTGGACCTTTGAGCAATTGACTGGGCAAACTTCCTCTGCAAGGCTTGAAACTTGACATGGATGACCTTGAGAACATATTAGGACATTGGGGAGAACTTGAGGTCATTTGGATTCAAGGATCTTGATGCAACACAAAACCCTAATTTGGGGTTGACTGCCTTAGGAGATGACTTGACTGTCCAACTCTTGAGCAATCTTGAGCCACTTGGAGATTTTTCTTGCAATGTCTTGAGAAATATGAGAGGGCAAATTTTGGGGTACAACAATAGCATCTTTAATAAAATAATTCAACAACTACGCAGCGGAATTCTTCAATAACATCTTTAAATAAAATAGCAACTTCGAAACATCTCATATTTAGTAAATAAACAATTTTAGGTTCAAAAACTAAAAATCAGCAATCAAAAATCAGCAAGCGTTCATCCCCCCGAGTATTACATATCAGAGCAATGACACCGACTCAATCTATTGAAGGTATACAGCCTTCACTCGCGATTACCTGCACGTTACCAACATAAGGGAAACATTCAAACAGAAGGGGTGAGATATCTAACAATATAATCAAGCGCATGATAATTAATATATTAAATTAGATCAATAATATCACCACTTCTCATCTCATAATCAACAATAATTACAGCATATATACTCATTCGTCAACATCAAATACACTTCATTATTCAATCATATAATGTGACTCAAAACTATGCAAATGCATGTGGTACCATTGGAGCAGAACTCCCATCTCAAAAATCTGCCAATTAATAGAGGCAACAACAAGGCATAGCCTTCATCTCAAAATTTTCCATTCCAGGCCATCTCAACGAGCATAAGCTCCATCTCAAAAATGCAATGTATGCGACTCTTCATGAATGTAATATCAACATATCAATCATCTCAAAACACAACATCTCATAAACATCTCAAAACAACAATATCTCATAAACATCTCAAAACAACAACATCTCATAAAAATCTCAAAGCAACAACATCTCATAAACATCTCAGAACAACATCTCATAAACATCTCAAAACAACAACGTCTCAATTATAGCATCTCATAAACATCTCAAAATAATTTATTAAACATCATTTATTTATCAAACGTCATTGGTTCATCATAATTACCAACCACAACTTTAATGACCACATCTCACTTATAACTCAGTTGTATATCAATACTACAGTAATCCCTACTGTTATTCTGCTACTGTACATCATTATTGTCACTAATCCTACTGTCATAATTCTAACAGCAGCCTCTAACATCTCATATTCATCAATCTGTCCCAAAAACATCACAACAGTCATCTACGGGAATTAATTCTAAATCCTAAATTGGTTACTGGAATTACACCTCTTAATCATCATTTAAATTATCTAGAATAAAGTTCATCGCGTTAGCTAACCAACCCTTCGAACGGCATCTCAAACAGCATCCTAAAACTCAAGTTACAGCAATTAAAAGTCAATTCTGTTGAAAACCAGACATTATGTATCGACACGAAACCTTATGGATCGACTCATCCTGCTTCATCTACTCACTATGAGTCAACGCATCCTCCTTATGGATCGACTCATCCTGCTTCAAATCACAGCATGTATCGACACATGCACTTACTGATCGACTCATCCTGACTTCAAAACGCAACATGTATCGACACATGCATCAAACCGGTCGACTCATCCTGAGTCTCACACACTCATGTATCGACACATCCTCTCTTCGTGTCGACTCATCCTGAGTCGAACATCCTTCATGTATCGACACATCCAGCTTGAGGTTGACATATCCTTCGACAGTCAGCATAATTTTCTGCGTTTCTTCTGTAATTTCACTACGGGAATTATACTACAGCCCTAAAAACCTTATTATGATCATGATAATTCATCACCTAATCGTTATACTCTATTACTCCATCGATTAGACAACATAATAACATCATTATTCATCCAGAATTTATCAATATTCACCATACATCATTCATAACACATCTAATTCAAGAACAAACAGCAATTACATCTAACCCCATATATCAAACATCATGAACCCAATTATAAAGCCAGAACCCCACCCTTACCTTGGATCGAAGGTCGCTCTACAATTTCCGGGTTGAATCTTCGTTCTTGCCGTTTTCCACTTTTTCCAGCAGCTTCACGTTCTTCTCAAATCCTTATTTTCTTTTTACTGCTTTCTCCTTCTATTCTTCTCACAAATGATAAAATAACCTAATATTATTATATTATTCTTTAGTGGGCTCCAAACTTATACCCCCTTATTACTTATACTCACACAATAAAGGCCCACATTAAATAATATTAGCTTCTAACATTATTTCACCACATAATAATATAATGCCTCTAATATATTATTATTTCTTCACTTAATAAAATAAATCCAATTTAATTATAACACTTCTTCACAAATATTATAAAAATAATTTAATTAAATAATTAATTAAATTACGGGCGTTACAACTCTCCCCCACTTAGAATATTTTCGTCCTCGAAAATTTACCTCAATTAAACAATTAAGGATAGGAGTCTCGCATCTTACTCTCCAATTCCCAAGTCATGCTTTCTTCTGCAGCTCCTAACCAAACCACTTTAACCAATGCAATCTCTTTTCCCCTCAGAGTCTTCATTTCACGATCTGCGATTCGTACAGGCATCGTCTCCACCGTAAGATTATCCCGTACTTGCACATCGTCCATATGAATCACATGAGATGGATCTGAAATATACTTCTGAAGTTGCGACACATGAAACACATCATGCAAATTCGAAAGATTAGGTGGTAAAGCCACTCTATAAGCAACATTCCCCACTCTCTCTGAAATCTGATACGGTCCAATAAAACGAGAAGTGAGCTTCTTAGACTTCAATGCTCGCCCAACACCAGTCACAGGTGTAACTCTCAAAAACACATGATCCCTAGCTTGAAACTCTAAATCCTTCCTTCGCTTGTCATGATAACTCTTCTGTCTACTTTGTGAAGCTTTCATCTTTTCTCGAATCAACTTCACCTTCTCAGTAGTCTCACGAACAAGTTCAGGTCCAAGCACTACACTCTCACTAGATTCATGCCAACATAACGGAGTTCTACATCTTCGACCATACAACGCTTCAAAAGGTGCCATCCCAATACTAGAATGGTAACTGTTATTATAAGTGAACTCTATCAACGGAATATAAGTATCCCACGAACCTCCATGCTCGAGAACACATGCCCTCAACAAGTCTTCTAACGATTGAATCGTCCGTTCAGTATGACCATCTGTCTGAGGATGATACGTTGAACTCAACCTCAACTTAGAACCCAACGCTTCTTGCAAACTCTTCCAAAAATCACAAGTAAATCTTGGATCTCTATCTGACACAATGCACAAAGGAACACCATGCAGCTTCACAATCACACTGATATAAATCTCAGCCAACTTCGGCACTGGAAAACTGATGTTAATAGGAATAAAATGAGCTGACTTCGTAAGCCTATAAACAATCACCCAAATTGAATCATGTCCTCTTAAAGTACTAGGCAACCCCGTCACAAAGTCCATTAAAATGCCATCCCATTCCCATTCTGGAACTTCCAACGGTTGCATCAATCCTACAGGCTTCTGATGTTCAACTTTCGACTTCTGACAAGTCAAACATGCATACATAAACCGAGCCACATCACTCTTCATCCCAGGCCACCAAAACAAACCTTTCAAATCTTGATACATCTTCGTAGCTCCTGGATGAATACTCAACCTACTTCTATGACTCTCTTCAAGTATCACTTTCTTCATCTCAACATCATCAGGAATACAAATCCGGTCACGAAATCTCAACACACCCTGCACATCTAGCTTAAAATCACTATTCTCAAATTGATCAGTCCCAACCATCAAATCTACCAGTTTCACATCCAACTTCTGAGCTTCTCTGATACTGTCTAAAAATTCATTATTAATCTTCAACATATCCAACATAAAACTCTGTGGAGTAACCTCGTAAACTAAGCTCATATCTCTGAACTCCTCAATCAATTCCAACTCTTTAATCATCCTTGTTGACATATGTAAAGTCTTTCGACTCAACGCATCAGCTACCACATTCGCCTTTCCTGGATGATAATTCAAACCAAAATCATAATCCTTTAACAATTCTAACCATCTTCGTTGCCTCATATTCAACTCTTTCTAATCAAATAAATACTTCAAACTCTTATGGTCACTAAACACTTAAAATCTAGAACTATAAAGATAATGCCTCCAAATCTTCAACACAAAAACAATTGCAGCAAGTTCTAAATCATGCGTAGGATAGTTCTTCTCATGAGTCCTCAACTTCCTCGACGCATAAGCAACTACCTTACCATTCTGCATAAGCACACCTCCTAAACCCATCTTAGAAGCATCACAATACACCATAAAAGGCTCTCCTGGATTAGGCAACGTCAAAATCGGAGCCGACGTCAACCTCTTCTTCAATTCCGTAAAACTTTCTTCGCACTGAACATCCCATATAAATGCTCTACCTTTACAAGTCAACTTAGTCAATGGAAGTGACAACTTAGAAAACCCTTCGATAAACCTTCTATAATAACCAGCTAATCCCAAGAAGCTTCTAATCTCAGTAGCTGACTTTGGAGTTTCCCATTGCAACACAGCATCAACCTTCGATGGATCTACAGCAATGCCACTACCTGAAATCACATGACCAAGAAAACTAACCTCTTTTAACCAAAATTCACACTTGGACAGCTTTGCATACAACTTCTTCTCTTTCAAAACTTGCAATACTATTCTTAAATGTTTAGCATGCTCCTCTTCTGACTTAGAGTAAATCAAAATATCATCAATGAACACCACTACAAACCGATCCAAATAAGTATGAAATGTATGATTCATATATTCCATGAATACTCCCGGCGCATTAGTAACACCAAAAGGCATCACCGAATACTCGTAATGTCCATAACGCATTCTGAAAGCCGTCATTCTAAATATCTTCATTCTTCACTTTAATCTGATGGTAACCCGACCTCAAATCAATCTTGCTAAACACACGGGCATCCACCAATTGGTCCATCAAGTCATCTATTCTTGGAAGCGCATACTTGTTCTTAATTGTCACCTTGTTCAACTGTCTATAATCAGCACAAAGCCTCATGCTTCCATCTTTCTTCTTCACTAACAACACTGGAGCTCCCCACGGTGATACACTTGGTCTTACAACATAAACAACGGTTAGAACACAAATTAACAATACTCGATTGTTAGACAACTACGACTTGACGACAAGGTCGGACCAACCTTTTGATCTGATACCAACTTTGTAACACCCCAATTCTACCCCAAGCAAATTATGCAAGATAAATCAGAGTTATAAAATTTCAATCATACAAATGAATCGGGATATCACAAATTCTTCTAACAAATTCATTGCATTCATCATGGATATATAAAAATTTTAATAAAACATCGGATGAACCATCAACATAGCATCTTTAATAAAATAATTCAACAACTACGCAGCGGAATTCTTCAATAACATCTTTAAACAAAATAGCAACTTCGGAACATCTCATATTTAGTAAATAAACAATTTAAGGTTCAACCACTAAAAATCAGCAATCAAAAATCAGCAAGCGTTCATCCCCTCGAGTGTTACATATCAGAGCAATGACACTGACTCAATCTATTGAAGGTATACAACCTTCACTCGTGATTACCTGCACGTTACCAACATAAGGGCAACATTCAAACAGAAGGGGTGAGATATCTAACAATATAATAAAGGGCATGATAATTAATATATTAAATTAGATCAATAACATCACCACTTCTCATCTCATAATCAACAATAATTACAGCATATATACTCATTCATCAACATCAAATACACTTCATTATTCAATCATATAATGTGACTCAAAACTATGCAAATGCATGTGGTACCATTGGAGCAGAACTCCCATCTCAAAAATCTGCCAATTAATAGAGGCATCAACAAGGCATAACCTTCATCTCAAAAATTTCCATTCCAGGCCATCTCAACGAGCATAAGCTCCATCTCAAAAATGTAATGTATGCGACTCTTCATGAATGTAATATCAACATCTCAATCATCTCAAAACACAACATCTCATAAACATCTCAAAACAACAACATCTCATAAACATCTCAAAGCAACAACATCTCATAAACATCTCAGAACAACATCTCATAAACATCTCAAAACAACAACGTCTCAATTATAGCATCTCATAAACATCTCAAAATAATTTATTAAACATTATTTATTTATCAAACGCCATTGGTTCATCATAATTACCAACCACAACTTTAATGACCATATATCACTTATAACTCAGTTGTATATCAATACTACAGTAATCCCTACTGTTATTCTGCTACTGTACATCATTATTGTCACTAATCCTACTGTCATAATTCTAACAGCAGCCTCTAACATCTCATATTCATCAATCTGTCCCAAAAATAGCACAACGGTCATCTACGGGAATTAATTCTAAATCCTAAATTGGTTAATAGAATTACACCTCTTAATCATCATTTAAATCATCTAGAATAAAGTTCATCGCGTTAGCTAATCAACGCTTCGAACGACATCTCAAACAGCATCCTAAAACTCAAGTTACAGCAATTAAAAGTCAATTCTGTCGAAAACCAGACATTATGTATCGACACGAAACCTTATGGATCGACTCATCCTGCTTCATATACTCACTATGAGTCGACGCATCCTCCTTATGGATCGACTCATCCCGCTTCAAATCACAGCATGTATCGACACATGCACTTACCGATCGACTCATCCTGACTTCAAAACGCAGCATGTATCGACACATGCATCGCACTGGTCGACTCATCCTGAGTCTCACACACTCATGTATCGACACATCCTCTCTTCGTGTCGACTCATCCTGAGTCGAACATCCTTCATGTATCGACACATCCAGCTTGAGGTCGACACATCCTTCGACAGTCAGCATAATTTTCTGCGTTTCTTCTGTAATTTCACTATGGGAATTATACTACAGCCCTAAAAACCTTATTATGATCATGATAATTCATCACCTAATCATTATACTCTATTACTCCATCGATTAGACAACATAATAACATCATTATTCATCCAGAATTCATCAATATTCACCATACATCATTCATAACACATCTAATTCAAGAACAAACAGCAATTACATCTAACCCCATATATCAAACATCATGAACCCAATTATAAAGCCAGAACCCCACCCTTACCTTGGATCGAAGGTCGCTCTACAATTTTCGGGTTGAATCTTCGTTCTTGCCGTTTTCCACTTTTTTCAGCAGCTTCACGTTCTTCTCAAATCCTTATTTTCTTCTTACTACTTTCTCCTTCTATTCTTCTCACAAATAATAAAATAACCTAATATTATTATATTATTCTTTAGCGGGCTCCAAACTTATACCCCCTTATTACTTATACTCACACAATAAAGACCCACATTAAATAATATTAGCTTATAACATTATTTCACCACATATTAATATAATGCCTCTAATATATTATTATTTCTCCACTTAATAAAATAAATTCAATTTAATTATAACACTTCTTCACAAATATTCTTAAAAATAATTTAATTAAATAATTAATTAAATTACGGGCGTTACACCCGGCAAGTCGAAAACCTGAAAAGGCGGCTTGGGCAAAAATGGGTATCCCGGTGGACTGAAAACCCAAAAGGGCGGTCCAGGCAAAAATTAGGGATTAAAGCGTAACACTGTGTCTCATTGGATCATCTTGTAACCAGACTTCGGTATCGACTATCAAGCTCGGACGACGCTAATCAATCTGATCTAGCTTCAACCAAGTAGCAAAGTGATGAGACGCTCGAAGATATAAAGGCAATAGCAGAGTTGGAACCCAGTGGGATTTTTCACATAGCTGTTTTTCTTTGTTTTTCACAAATTGTATAATTTCTATCTTTTGGCGGTGTTCTCTAACTAGGACGTCAGCCTCTTGTACAAAACGCCTATTACAGGCCAATTTCAAAAATAAATACAATTCATTTTACAACAAATTTTAAAATTGTTTTTCTTTTCCTGTTTTGTTTTGCAAGAACGTCCAATGATTCAGCAGATCTTCTAGCAGAGTATCTCTTCCCCACATAACCATTTTCTCTCTAGTTTATTCTCCAGCAGAGTTATTCTCCTGCCAGTTTATTCTCAAAACATCTTCGGTCGTTATCCCCAGCGGGAACAAAGAATTCAACTCTTTATATTCTCCAGCAGTAGTCCGGGATTTACTTTCCCCAACTAGAGAACATCATAAAAACATTGCATATCCATACGTCATGACATGCGCATACGCATCATACAGCACAGTCTCATTTATTTTGAGAACATCATTGCCCAATACATTTCATGCATCATGACATTACATACGACTAACTCTTTACCTTTCAGGGAAAGGTACAATCAAAATTCTCACAAAGTTCAAGCTATGAAGCTCAAATCTGACCTGATAGTATCTTGATTTCTCCATCATATTATGAAGCCCGTAGGACAACCAGATAACAGTATCAGAATACCGCGAAGCATGGGATTACGACCAGATAGTGGTATCTCTTAAAAATGCGCTATAAAGCCCGGATTCGACCAGATAATAGTTTAATCCCCATCAAGTTGTTGTGAAGCCTGGATTACAACCAGATAGCAATACAAAGACACCATGAAGCCTGGAGTCGGCCAGATAGTGGTATATCATAAAAACAAGCCGTGAAGCCCGGGAATCGACCGGATAACAGCTTAACAAGGTACTGTGAAGCCTGGATTACGACCAGATAGCAGTCAAGAATACTACGAAGTCTGGAGTCGACCAGATAGTGGTATATCTTTAATGCAAGATGTGAAGCCCGGATTCGACCGGATAATATCTTGATTTCCCCGAACACCATGAAGCATGGACTCGACCGAATAATGGTATAAGACATCGTGAAGCCTGGATTACGACTAGATAGCGGTAAAGGACACTGAAGCCTGGGATTACGACTAGATAACAGTAAGGGACACTGCGAAGCTTGGATTTCGACCAAATAGCATTATACCCGGCCAATTACTATAAATCCCGGAAATCGATCGGATATTAGTAGGCCTAAAAATCAAATGGAAGCCCGAATGCGACTGGATAACCACTTGATTTCTTCTGAAACCTGGAATACGACCAGATAAGAAGTAAGGTATTGTGAAGCTTGGAATCGACCAGATAGCAGTACAGGACACCATGAAGCCTGGATTCGACCAGATAATGGTATGAAAAATCTTGAAGCCTGGATTACGACCAGATAATGGTAAAGGACACTGCAAAGCTTGGATTTCGACCAAATAGCAGTTTACCTGGACAATTACTAAGAAACCCGGAGTCGACCGGATATTAGTGTGCCCTAAATTCAAGTTAAAGCCCGAATGCGACCGGATAACAACTTAATTCCTTTTGAAGCCTGAATTACGACCAGATAAGAATTGAGAAATTGCGAAGCCTGGATTACGACCGGATAGAAAGTTTAATCTCATCTCCCCAGTAAGTCACTGTAAAGCCTGGAGCACGACCAGATAGCAGTCGATCTTATCACTATGAAGTCTGGATCACGACCAGATAGTAGTTCAGTTTCACCTCTTCGACTAAGAGACGATTACCCAGTAGAATAACAGACGACCGAAGCTCCTAAAATTCAACTTTTCCTCAAGACAGAGATCAGCATTCCCCAATGAAATCTTCCTCAATAACAGGAATACGAGCTCTCGCTAAGAAATCTCTTATGCGATCGACACTCCTTCGGATGGAATCTTTAAGCCCATCCTCCATCATCAACCTCCAAATGGCATCTATAAGCCCATTCCCGACATCACAAGACAAGTACCATTTCATGCGAGTGCAAATTTCTTGGGCACTCTAGTGTTCAATTATCTTCAACCTTCAGATCACGAAAGGCAGACAAGCCATTCTACATCCTCAAGTTTAAGAAGATTGAACAGGGGCGGTTGTTGTACCCCAAAATTTGCCCTCCCATATTTTTTAATACATTTTAAGTGAGGTCCTCAAATTGCTCAAGGAAGTCCAAGGGTTGACCAGACAAACTCTCTCCTAAGGCAGTCTACCTCAAATTAGGGTTTCATGTTGCATCAAGATATTTAAGTCCCAAGGATCCCAATTGCTCACCATTATCCTAATATGTTCTCAAGATCATCCATTCCAAGTTTCAAGCTTTGCAGATGAAGTTTGCTCAGTCAATTGCTCAAAGGCCTGAAAATCGACTGTGCTAGGGAAAAAGTCAATTGTGGCCCACATACAGTCAAACTTCAATATTTTTGGTCTAAATTCTCATTTTTAAGTATTAATCATTATTTGATCAAGAATTGATCATGATTCCTCAAGGATTGCTCATAATTCATCAAAACCCAAAAGTTGCTAAATTAGGGTTTTGTAGAAAAAGTCAACTCAAATTTGACCAAGCATAACTTTCTCATACTTTATCAAGAATGACCCATCCAAAGCTCATTTTGAAGAGGATGTGATTCCCTACAATTCATCTTCATCTCCCAAGTTCAACATATGCACTCACAAAAAGTTATGAATTTGTACATTATAGGTCATTTTGAAAAGTCAACAAAAACACCTTTTTTTCAAAGCTTCATACATGAACATGGAAGATTCAATTGAGATGAGACCAAAAAGGTTACTTAGAGGATATCTCAAGCTTTCTAAAAAGTCAAATAACACCTTCATAGAGTCCAAATTGAAGAAGTTATGTATTGGTGAAGTTGACCTTTTTTGCAAAATTGCCAAAAGTCAAATGTGCCTCAAATTGCAATTTTTGTCAAATGGGCTCAACTTTTTGTGTTTTCATTGAGTTTGTAACATGATCCACGACCCATGATCCTTCCCACTTGCCTTTATTTTGATTTTTATTTCAATTAAGTTAAATTAAATCAAAATAAAATCATATAAATATCAAAATCATTTAAACCTTGAGATTTTGTGCATATTTCAGGTCTCTTATACAGCTAGCAATGAAATCAAATCGTGAAAGGCTTGTTTGTACACAAAAAGATTTATTTTTTCTTGTTTTGGAAAGATTGGATACAAGTGTGAATCAAGGATCAAATCTTCATAATTGCAAAGATTGGATGCAAACTTGTAAACCTAATTCACTCAAGGACATATATAGAACAAATTCAGACCAAAAGGACAGGGGTTAGAGGCGTGAAAAGAGAAGGAGAACTTTCAAAAAATCAAGAAAAAGTAGCAATTTGTTTTCACAGTTCCAGGCGCTTTCAAGCTTTCCCAAGCATTCCTTTCACTTGTTGGGCATTCAAGGAGTCCATCTCAATCCTTAGCAAGCATTTTCGTGCATAAAAACTCACTGTAAGCGCCTCACGATACCCTTCCCTTCTTGAAATCGAATCTCATGAATTTGGCATTTGTAGCATGAATTATTTATATATTCTTATTCATTGAAACATTTGTAAGCTGTTGGTAATGATTAATTGCATTTTTGCTAACCATACAGAGATCCACCATTGTTAGGGTTTAGGGTTCGTTTTTAGGGGTTTTTATTGCAGGTAAAATTGGCCGAAAAGAGGGGTGCTATGGTGTTCATAAGGTCAAGACGAGTTGATCTGCACCATTAGTTTTGATTTATTGTGCTTGTATGAGATTTTGGAAAATTGCAGGGGCTATAGCTACAGACGTGTCCGTAGGTAAAAGTCTTGGACTTTTGCCAACGGAAGAAGGAAGAAAAAGGTGGCGTGGCAACACACCATTTGTCCATTCAAAAATTCGCGCGTTGTACAATTAGCATTTTATGTTTTTTAATATAATGATTATTTGTTATCTGATATACAACAAGACACGCTAGCAGGGTTGGTCAGTGGGAGAGAGAAAAAGCCAAAGGGCCTGGGTCCGATCCCCAGACCCCCTTGTTCTTCAATATATTTTTTCTATGCATAATTCCATGCGCAGGTTTCCAGGACATCCACCATATGCCATCAGCTTGCATCCATTGGATCTAAAGCAAATCAAATCCAACGCTTGGCATGTGAGGGTCTACCAAAGGCCTAGTCAAACGTGTCACACTGAAGCAGAAAGGTCAACGTGAACCAAGGCTATTTGGGCCCAAAAGCTACTATGGATACCCCCATGTTTGCTGATCACAAGGCCCATTTCTTTCTTTTCTTTTATATTCTTTCTTTTATTTTATTTAATTTATTTTCACAAAATTAATTCTTTTTTTTTACAAAAAATTCATAAAATCAATTTTCATCAAACTAGATTTAGGTTTTATTTTTTATCGAAATTAATTTAATTAGTGTAATTTAATTTTAGGGCAATTTTAACCTTTTGTAAATAAATTAAAACCAACTAGAAAATTAGGGTTTGGTTGATTTAATTTTTATTTTCCTTTCTTAAAATAACCAAAATATAAAAATAGGTCAAACTAATTAATTTTCTTAATTTAATTTAATTAGTAATTAGGTTTGTATTTATTCATTAAAACCTTATTTTCTTGAAATAATCAAAAACAACCAAAAATGATTTTTCTTTTAATTAGGTTAGAGGGGGTCAAAACCCTAAATTTTTCCCGTTCTCGATTCATCGCACGCGTTTATTATTTTTACAATATTAACGTAACTGCTCATGGGATGTAATAGTTTAATTAGGACTTTTTCGTTTATTTATCGTTTTACGGATTTTTGGCTATGTAATTAATCTCCCTCCCCGAAGCCTTGTAATAGCGTAGCTTTATTTTCCGCATTTTAATTTTTGCAAATATTAACTATTAGATGTATGATAATAGGATTGCATGACAAGAATGTATGTTAAATCTTAAAATGGTTAGCAAATCCTAAATGTGCAAAGATAATAACTGAAATCAAATTACTCGCACATGCGCACTCCTAGGGTATACTCTCACTTCGGTTGCCTTCGGTAAACGGTCATTAAGTATAGGGTGTTTTAGTGGTCGCCCTCTTGTCTAAACAAAAGATCAATGTTGCCTCGGAAAAGTTGTCTCGGAAATGTTGCCTCGGATATGATCTTATGACACTAGGGTTATTACTAAGACGTCCTAACATTGCTTTAGTGATCGTACGTCCCTTTCGAATTAACCCTTACAACTCTAACGATGGTGTTACCTACTCACTAATAAGTGGGATAGCGCTGTCTAAAGGAAGCAAGAACAGAAACATTCTTTTTTCGAGTAGGTAGATGCTAGTAGGTACTTGCTCAAAAATAAACTTTTCCACACTTATACTCTTTTCAAACAAAGTTTTCAAAAACAACTTCGTAACACTCTTGAAGACAGAAGCAAGAGTTAAAATGAAGTAAGACAAAAACTTTTTCAAAACACACAAACACAGAAGCAATTTTTAAAATGATGAGCAAGTACCTAAGAGCCCGTAGAAAACTATGGATAGAAAGGATGCTAATACCTTCCCTTTCTATAATCTACCCCCTGTACTCAAAATCTCGAAAAAAGAATTTTTTCTGTGCTTTTTTCCTTTTCAGTTGGATAAAATAAAAGTCGGTGGCGACTCTTGCTTACCGCGACATTTTGCGAACACAAACGCAAAACGCAGACCAGCATTTTCCTAAAACAGTCCGGTTCTGCCACCGTATCACACGCAGCATTTACGATAAAACACAAATCCAAATGTCAGTTCTCCCATCGTATTACACACTCAATCAAACTTCTAAAGTATGCCTCATCCACTTTTTCAGTTTCGTCTTCCTTGCTCAACTTCTCCTATTGATTGATAGGAGTGCTTACTAACATGCAATCTTCATACAATTTTTTTTTAGAATTTCCCTAGCATATTTCTTTTGACAAATGAAAACTTCATCATGACTTTGCTTAGTCTTCATTCTGAGAAAAAAGATCATCAGTCCAAAATATGTCATCTCAAATACTTTCATTATTTCCATATTAAATTCATCAATCAAGATTGCATTATTTCCAGTTACAAAAAGATCATCAACATAAAGAGATATAACAAAAATATCAATCTCACAATGCATAATGTAAAGAGTGGACTCTGTTAAACTTTTAACAAATCCTAAGCTCAATAAATGGTTATCTACCCTATTATACTAGGCTCTCAGATATTGCTTCAGTCCATAGAGAGCCTTTTTGAGGAGATAAACCTTGTCTTCTTCTTCTTTCTTCATAAAGCCTTCCGATTGTTTAACATATATTTCTTCTTGCAAGAAACCATTTAGAAATTCTCATTTAATATCTAACTGGTACACTTTCCAACCCAATTGTACTGCAACAACCTGATAGTATCTAGCTTGGCCACTGGCGCAAAAGGGTATGAGTAGTCTACTCCAAAAATTTGAGTGTAGCCTTTAACCACTAGCCTTTCCTTGTGCTTGTTGATGGAACCATTAACATTTAGCTTGGTTCAAAACACCCACTTAACACCAATGATTTTTCTACCTTGAAGTCTATCAACAAGCTGCCATGTATTATTTTTCTATATCATGTGCAACTCCTTCTTCATTGCAACCATCCATTATTTATCGAGTTTTGCTTCATTAAAATCAGCAGGCTCACAAACAGCAATATTGCATCTTTGATAGACATGAGAAAGCAATCTAGTACCTCTGATTATAATGTCATCCACCATGTCATTTTCCCAATCTTCACTACTTTGTCTCTCAACATTTTAAGCTGATTTGAGGCTTGATTTGACACTTTTAAAGTCTCCTAGATCCATTCTTTATTTTCCACAAAGTGCACATCTCTACTAACGACAATATTTAATGTTTCTAGTTGAAACACTTTGTAAGCTTTGGATATTATGATGTAAGCAATGAAGATGCCTTGTACTACCTTCTTGTCAAGCTTATCACACTTAACTTGAGGGACATGGGTGAAACACAAACAACCAAATACTTTAAGATAGTTTAAAGAAGGTTTATATCCATACCAAGCTTTGAATGGTGTCTGATTCTTCACTGCTTTTGTGGGAAGTCTGTTTTGAAGAAAAACTGATGTATTTGTCGCTTCAGCCCAAAAAAAATTTGGTAAGTTCTTCTCATGCAACATGCATCTTGTCATCTCCATTATGTATTTATATCTTCTCTCACTAACTCCATTTTATTATGGAGTGCAGGGAGAAGTAAGTTAGTGTTTTACACCCGATTCTTCACAAAAGGAATTAAATTCTCCAGATGTCTATTCTTTTCCATTATCAGACCTTATAACTTGAATATTGCAGCCACTTTCATTTTCCACCCTTTTCTTGAACTTCCAAAACACTCCAGCAACTTCTGACTTGAATTTTAAGAAAAAAATCCAGAAAAATCTTGTAAAATCATCAATTAAGGCAATACAATAAAGGTTACCGTTGAGAAAAGGTGTTCTTTGTGGTCCGTATAAATCAGTATGAATTAATTGAATCTTTTATGTTGCTCTTCAAGCTTATTTTGGAAATGGTTGTTCGTGTTGCTTTCCATATTGACATGCTTGGCAGTGAGGAAGAGAATCTTCTAACGTAGGTAAATCCCTCACTAGTTTCTTTGTTTGAAGCAGTAGTAATCCTTTATGGTGATAATGACCAAGCCTCTTGTGCCATATCTCCGTGACATTTTCCTTGATAGGAAATGAAGCTTGCTTCTCCTCCAATGGATTAAGTGTGAAACTCTTTCCCCTCATCTTGAGCTTGAACATTTTTTGGCCAAAAACATCCTTTATGAAGCAGTATTTGTTTTCAAAGTGTACCTTGAAGCCTTTCTCCGTCAATTGACCAACACTTAAGAAATTTTGGTCAATTTTTGGAACATAGAGAACATTAGAGATAAGTTTTGTATCCGAACAACTTGCAATTGCAATGGTGCCTTTTCCTTTGACAGCTATATATTTACCATTTCCAATTCTAACTTTTGAGGTTTCTGAACTCCTTAATTCCTTAAACAACTCATTGTCATATGTGATATAATTAGTGCAACCACTATCAATTAACCAACTGTCACGTGAATCACTTCCTGAGAAGCAAGTAGCAACAAAGAGTTGGTCCTCGTCATCCTCCTCTTCTAGATCAACAACTTGAGCGTCTTTTTCTTGCTGTTTAGTTTCAGTTCTACAAATTACAGCTTCATGACCAAGTTGATTACACTTGTTGCATTTTGCATCAGGCCGTCTCCAACATCTAAAAGAAGGATGAACCATTTTGCCACAGTGTTGGCATGGAGGATAATTACCCTTTGAAATTTCGATCTTGTTCTTATTGTTACTTGTTGTAGCATCACCACTTGCAACAAATTTCTACTTGTTCTTTTTATTCCACATTTTTTCTTTGTCTTGACGCTTGGACTGGTGATCCTCTCATTTTGGCTACCAACATTGTACAACTACTGCAAAGAGACATCAATCCCTATATTCGGATTGTAGATTTATCATCCCACGGTCGCTGGTGCATTTCCCTCGATTGGTTCTCGTGGTTCCCTTTACTTCATTCTAGAATCATCAATTTCTTGCCCCTATTGATGACGTTGTTGAGTTCCTGAGTTGGAAGCACAATTCCACTGGTTTTCTGAATTTAAAGGATGCCTGGCGTTTCAAGTCCAAGCAGTATCAAGATGTTAATTGGAGCAAGGCCATTTGGCACATTAATATTCCCTCTAGTAGATCCATATTTGTTTGGAACATGATTAACTTCAAGATTCCCACAGACGATTTTGTGATGAATTGTGGCATCTCCTTGGCCTCTCGTTGTTCTCTCTGTTGGGTTGCAACATAATCTTTTCAACACCTCATTTTTTATTATAGGTTTTCCAATTGTCTTTGGAGGTGGTTGATGAACAAGTTTAATCTTTCCAACAAACATATCTCCATTGTTGGTTGGCTTGAATTTTGTTTTCGTAACAAATCCTCTCAAACCTCTCTTGTTCTCTGTGATGCGGTCATCAAAACACTTGCTAAGATTTGTAATCCAGAAATATGGTGAAGCACAACAACCGCTTTATTCCTCCTGCTATTGTCATTGATTGGATCATGCATCAAGTTCAAATGTCGGGCAATTCTTCTACAAAAGCCATTAATATCACTATGTTGGATTTCTACTTCATCAAAGCTTTCAAAGTTAATATCTTCCCTCTGAAAAGCTCCGTCCATTAAAGAGGTTATTTGGACTCCTCCGTCGTTCGGTTTAATTAAAAGCAATTATGATGGGGCTTTTATTCATGACACTTCTAATGCTGGTGGTGGTGGCATTTTTCGGAACCATAAAGGAGATTTTCTCCTAGCTTTTGCAGAGAATATTTCGTGTGTCTCTTCTATTCATGTAGAATTTTGTATTGTTATTAAAGCTATGGAAATTAGTATAGATAGGAGTTGGACAAAGCTTTGGGTTGAAACCGAATCTAGTTTGGTTGTCAAAGCTTTTTCCAATCAAATTTAGTGTCTCTTATTTGGAACATACAGAATTTCTATCTTCTCCATAATAGATTTTTTCATATTCTCATTACTCATATTTACGGGGAATGTAACTCTTATGCTTGTTTTTAGGCGAATTTCACGCTTAGCATTAGTGATACCATTATTTTTTATTCCATCTCTTTGGAAATTATGAATGATTTTGTAAAGAATAGGTTTGACATATTTTTCTTTACGTTTTCGTAATCTCGGGACTAACTTATTCCCCTCTTTTGTATCATTTTTCTTTTTTATATATTGATCTTTATTAAAAAAATTATAATATTATAACCTTAATCTCTTTCTCTTTTTAATACTTTAATATCTTTATCATTAATATATATGGTGTCAAAAAAGAGTTTGTTTCGATCTTCTTTAAATTGTTTGCAGTTTACGGTAAACTCCAACAACACAAATAGATATACACAATTTCTAAAATGTCTTTAGAAATCAGAAATATATTTCTGGTGCGCATCTATGCACATATAATTTATTCGTTTTTGAGATTCGCCTTATTTTACGATAAAATTTATTTTAGAAATTCCCTAAAATACATTTCCAGTAGTGCAACATATTCCTCAATATCTTGTTTTATGACTAGTATCTTTCACTCCTCATTCTTAATGCATATTACTTGGTTTATGTCTCTTGGTTTTCTAATCCTACTTTTAGTAAGTTCGTAGATATTATGTTATTAGACTCTAAGCTTAAAAATTTGCAAGAGATTATGGAATCTACTATTTCAATGGAACAAACATGATAAAAGGCAAGACATTGGAGTACAAATTTATTCATAGAATCTGGTATTTCTGAAAATTTTTAGAAATGTATTTCTAAAATAAATTTTATAATAAAATAGTGTGAATTTCAAAAACGAATGAAATATATATATATATATATATATATATATATATATATATATATATATATATATATATATATATATATATAGTACGTATCCAAATATATTTTCAATTTTTAAAGATATTTTTAAAATTTTGCATCATATAGATATGGAAAAAGAAATCCTCAAACAATATCTTGAGTTAAACACCAGTATTTTAAAAGATGTTTTCATACTTGACATTATGACAAGTATCTAACCATCTATGACAGTTATATTATTTAAATTTTCTAAAATTTCTAGCGAAGGTAAGGAGCTTCATAAATAAAACTTAACTTACTGTAACAGTGACATGTCTAGTTTCATCACCACTACCTAAAGAGAAAGTTGAATCTATGGTCCTGTTTCCATACTCAACACTAACTCTATATTCTCCCAAGAATCCATAAAAGCTGTGTGAACCATGCTCTTCTGTGACTCCCTCTACACGACCAGTTTGCCACTCTTGAAGAAGCTTGTCCACCATATCACCTGATGGTAAGTTCTTCAAATCATTATCTGTAAGACACATTTGGTAGCATCCATATGGATGAAGTGCCGTCCATAGCATTATCCCATTCACCGAAGGATGCGAGAATCCTTCCCTCAACACTTGTTCCATATAAATTGCCTGAGTTTCTTGATCAACTGTCTTGCTTATATCAATCTCAGTAAGCCAAATGGGAAGATCCAGTGTTGCAAATTTGTCTAAGATAGCTCTGATAAGCGGTGGATTCGGTATCGTGAAATGACCCTCCAATCCAATACCATCCATAAACACACCATGTTGTCTAAGTTCTCTTATCTTTAAGATATATGCGTCAACACTGGAATTTACATCATTGCATGTTTCTACAACATTGAAGTCATTCATAAACAAAGTTGCTAAAGGATCTGATTCATGTGCTGCCTTGAAGAACTGAAATGTAGCATTTGGCCCGAGCCTTTGTTCATAGAAATCAAAATGAAGCATTTCGTTGCTAACATCCCAGTGTATGAACTCAGTTTTGTATTGGTTCATGAGACTTTTTATTCTAGAATTCACAGCTGATTCTAGTTCTGTACCTGTAAGGTTAAGAACCCAGGAAGGTGAGTACTTAGGATCTTCCCAGAAGATATTGTGTCCTCTAGCTATGATTTTGTTGGATCTAATAAATTCCATCATTTGATCTGAAATTGTATAATTGACTCTTCCTTGATGAGGTTCTGTGGCGTACCATTTGAGTTCGTTTTCGAAGACTGCAGCGTTGAAACGTTTTACAAACCAGTTTTGATATGGTGTGTTGCCAAGAATGGTCTTTGCTATTGCAGAACCTATAGGGAAGTCTTTTGATATTTGCTCTACACGCACAGAAGCTCCTGGTAATTTCTTTCCATTTGTATCTGATACATGAATCGTGACCGCGCGCTTTCTTTTCTGTTAAATGCATCAGAGAAAACCAAACTATAATTAAATGCGCAAACACAAGACACCAACATAACACTAGTAATAATGTAACTACGTGTCAATGTTGATGTCCATATACACTAGCACATATCACACATCAGACACGTCAGACACATCTCAAGACATCAGACACTAAATATTGTGCTGACACTATACTGACCCATCAAACACTAGACATTACGCTGACATCAGACACTATAGTAACATATATCAGACATCGAACATTTATGTAATATGAAATTTTGGTGCTCCAATTAATTTCATTGTTTAGCTTGGACTCACAGTGTTGATTATATATTCTTGATTGAATCTCCATTCCTGTTTAGTAAATGGCTGTAGTGATAAACTTGCTATATCGATATCAACATCTTTGCCATCCACATTCTGCATTACCAAAACCAAATATCTTAATAAAAATAAATTAGAAATATGCGAGTAAAATAAAATATAGAAGAATTCAAACAAGAGACCTGGAATATTATGGTGGATGAATTTGAAGGTGAATTAAGAACAAAACCACCCTTAAGAAAAGACCAACATCCATTCTTGGCAGAAACTGTCCCAATACAATTGTATGTATCATGTTCTGCTTTCAGTCTTGCCCTTATCATAACTGAATCTGAACCTTCAACCCTCACCCATGCTGCCACATCATCATAAACAATAATACTCATATATTAAATTCAATTAAATTTAATTGTCATCAAAATTTCCTTGAGTCTAGTTGGTTAGAATACTCGGCTCTCACGTAAGAGACCCGGGTTCATGTCCTGGCAATGAAATCATTTTTTATTTTATTTTTGATTTATTAATTAAAAAAGTGCTGCAATCATTTTTTATTTTATTTTTGATTTATTAATTAAAAAAGTGCTGCAATGGATGAAATAGTAAAGAAGAGAAGATAAAAATGTTACCAGAAAAAGAATAGATAGTGTCGTGGGTAAGATTATATATGACAAGTGAAGAAGACATATCGATGTTATTATGTTTGAAAATTCCTCCTCCATAAAGTGGCTTCTCAGGAAACCCTTGGCACTGTGAACACAACACAACACAACACATTGACATTGTGATAGAAAGTAGGTAGAAAACAAATAGAGAGTGACATTTTAATTACCTGAGTGTATGCAGTTGAGTCATATATGGGTCCATCTGCAAAAACAAATAAGACAAATAAATAATAATGTTCACCTTAAAATATGAAGAAAAGTGAATAGGAATAGTTAATAACCATAGAGAGAAGAAACCCTTAATAATGTAAAGAGAAGGAAGAAAAGAGAAATATGTTGCAGCATGTTTGAATGAAGTGTGAAAGGCAGTAGTCGAGGTATAAAACAAAGAAAATGATAGAGCTGGATGCCATTCCATCGCCCGTGCTCTTATTCACATGCTAGTATATATATTATCAAAACTTCTACTGTCCCACATTTATAATTCACTACACGCTTTGCTTTTGTTTTTTTCATATTTTGTTTGCTGCTCACTTGTGACAAGTAAACTCCAGGAATGGGCTGAGGATGGGGATATTTTTATTTACTTATTTTATTATATAAATATAATAAGTACTTATTAATATTAATCTTTAAAGTATATTGAAATTTGTTAATTTATTCTATCATATTTTAATACTATGGACTAAATTAATAAATTTTGTTTAATTTAGTAATTTATTTTATACACTTTCTGGACTGAATTAATACTTTATTTTTTTTATTTGACTAAAAGAAAAATGAAAAACATTTCCATTTTATTTGACTAAATTAAAATATCAAAATTATATAAATCAATATATTATTGATAATTTTTAAAGATTAGTAAATAAAATAAATTTATTAAATTTATTGACCACTTTTCTTTAAAAAAATTAAAATAATTACAGATGTTAAACGGTAATCCACGTACCGTGTCTGGCTCACAAAAACTTGTAAAAAATGAGACATGATAGGTATCTGAAATGAAGTTGGAGCAGGACAGACCCTAAATCAAACATATTAGAGGATACGTATCTGGAATTATTGTTTCATCATATGAGCTGTACTCATCTTGCCACCATATATCTTATAAATTAATTTTTTAAAAATTTAACATCAATGAGTGAATCTTAACTTTTTGTTAGTTTTTTAATAAATGAAAGATAATGTAATTTTAACCGTGTATATTATCTCATACTCATTGAAATTTTTAAAATTAAAATAATATTTTTATAATTGTGTATATGAGAAATGTGTTACGTATAAATTAATAAAAATAATTTTATACAAATCTTTGAAAACGGTTTATTTTACTAGTATTTTTTAATAAAAAGATCATGAAATTTTAATAGTTTTTGTTAATCTTTATTTATTGAAATTAAATTTTAATTTTATTTAAATATTTTATCAAACATATATTTAATAACTATTTAATTAAAAATATGTGCATCACACTATAACTAATGGATATCTACGAGTTTGTTATTAGTTGATAATAAATTAATAATATTATAATTTGCAGATGATCACATTTTATTTACCTGTGATTTGTGAGAAATAAATTCGAGAAATAAATCAAGGATATGGAGATATTCAAAAAAAATTATTTATTTTATTTTAAATTTAGTCATTCAACTATATAAATATAATAAGTAGTTATTAATATATACAAAATTAATTAATCTTTAAAGTATATCAAAATTTGTTAATTTATTCTCTGATATTTTAATAGTATGGACTAAATTAATAAATTTGTTAAATTTAATAATTTATTTTATATAGTTTATGGACTAACTTAAAACTTTATTTTTTATTTGACTAAAATAAAAATAAAAGATATTTCTATTTTATTTGATTAAATAAAAATATCATATTTTATGGATTAAATTAATAAACATTTTCATTTTATTTGACTAAATTAATATATATATATATATATATATATATATATATATATATATATATATATATATATATATATATATATATATATATATATATATATATATATATATATATATATATATATATATATATATATATATATATATATATATATATATATATATATATATATATATATATATATATATATATATATATATATATATATATATATATATATATATATTATCAATATTTTTTAAAGATAAATAATAAAATAAATTTATTAAAACTATTGACTATTTAAAAAATATTTAAAATAACTACAAATATTAAACGAAATGGGCGTACCGTTAAGTCTATCTCAAAAAATAAATAAAATATAATAGATATTGTGTATGATGCATGCTTAAAATATTAGCCTCGGAGAAAATGAGAAAAAAATTGTAGGTGAGATAAGGAGTTTAATAAAGTATGGTAAAATAGACCGTTTTTTTTAAGCCCATCCGTCAAAATATGGTAGATTATATTAGAATTTTAGATTTATCGTCAATTAAAATCTAAAAATCGTTGTTTGTCTAAAATCTGTTTCGTCAAAACTCATTGCCGATTAAACTTTGTTTTATTTATTCGTTCAGTTTATCTTATTTTAAGTCCATCATTTTTTAATTAATTTTAATAAGTCAAATTTTTGATAATTTTATTTGTATATTTATATATATGAAAATATATGTAATCTTTTTTTAATAAATTTTATTAAAAATATTTTATAAAAAATAAATGAAATATAAAAAAAAGCTTTTAATATATTAAAAAAATAAAAAAATAAAAAATAAGAGAATAAAACCGTCATCCACCAACATGTAATTTTGAGGAGACGAATTAGATTATCATATTTATTTTTATTTAACAGACTTGTCCGTCTCATTTTTTTAAATAAATTTAAGACGGGGTGCGACGGAATCGATAGTCCATTTTGCAACGCGTTAAATTTAATGGATTGGGGGAGGTGATAGAGCGTATGCCATTCCATTGCCCGTGCTCTTATTCACATGCTATGCTACTATACTATATAGATCATCAAAAGTTCTACCGTCCCATTTTATAAATCACTACACGCTTTGCTTTGGTTTTTTTTCTCCATAAAACTGTAATCTTTTTTTATATAAAAAACAAAGAATTAAATATGATATAAAATTCCTGTTTTGGACTAGGTCTGTATTTGACCCAATTTTCAGTGAGACCCAATTTTCAGTGTGTCGATCTGTACCACTGACCGGTTCTATCTTGAAATACGGCGGGCAACTACCATCTTTTCTCCACGAGGAGACAACCTCATCACATGGGAACAACACCCCGAGTAGACTAAGGACGGTCACCTCCGGCCAAGAAGGCTTCGAGGACACTCTGACTAGCTCGTCGATCAAGGCTAGTCCCTTCACTCGACTCCACGTATGGCGGGAATCACCCACGACGGGCAGATGCTCCTCCCGAGCATCCTCCTCGTAGGACTGACTACCAACGTCTCCTGATATCACAGAGTCTTCGTGGCCTCGGAAAGATCGCATCCATATCCTCTTGACCTTGCGGAGAACGTCATCCAGGTAGGGGACCACGTGCGGGTCCTCACTGCTCACGTAGGACCTGACAGTCTCTATGTTAGGCCTGCTTGACCAGCCCAATGAAGAGACCTTGGCCCAGCGTCGGGGCTATAAATACCCTCTCTTTCGAGAGAGTCAGGTATTCAACATTTTTTACTCTCACACTTGTTTGCTCATTCTGCAACTTATTTTGGCATCGAAGTGTCTTGCAGGTACCCCTCCCGCCTCTTCAACTTCTGCTCGTAGCTGTGACGGTCCATTCTGATCAAGTACGATCAGTGGCGCCGTTTGGGAATCTTGTTTCCCGGTCTTCCGTTTACTCAAGACTAAAGCTAAATCACTCTTCTGACTGTCATGGTTGATCAAACAGCAGAAAACAATATGAACGTCCGCATCACCGACGTTAACAACAACGTCACCAACAACAATGCCAACATCAACAACTCTGGTACTGTTGGCTATAACACGGCCCCCACCGTTAATATGCTCGGTCCTTCAGAGTATAGAGACGGAGAAACTGCCTCTTCATCATCACTATCTCGACGACTTGAAGATGATCGACCACCTCCTCAGAACTACCAACCCAACCAGTTCCTAGAGGTCCCCGTTCCCGCCGAAGAAGATGCCACGACCAGGGCACTGTTCGCAGCGATAAACCAAATAAATTATCTGATCTTCTCCCAAGAAGAGAGTTTGAGGGTGTTCGAAGATGCTCGGAGAGCCCCCAGAAGACATAGGAGGCCCCATTCTCCTCCTCCTCGCCAAGTAGAGGAACATCCCTAATCTCCCCCGCGGAGACGTAGGCGAGACGCCTCTCAAAGTCCCTCCCACCGATCAGTCGGGCGACGCCCCGCATTGGAGAGGGACCAGCCCGTAGACACGGGAAGACGTGGGCATATTCTCCCGCGTAAAGAGTAAAGACCCCTTAGAGACAGGAACAGGGGAGATAACGAGTGACAGTACCTCCCGAGGAACGCTCCGCGCGACCAGGGCCACCATAACCACCACTACAACAGATCTCTTTCTCGCTCGCCAGACATGAGTGACAAAGACGACCCCCACGGTCCCTTGTCATAAGCCATCATGGAGGAACCCATCCCCCCGGGCATGAAGAAGCCTCCCCATCTAAAGGATTACGACAGTATTACCGACCCGATCGATCATATAGACGGGTTCGAGGCAATGCTGCATTATCACAATGTCGGGGGACCAATAAAATGTCGGTTGTTCCCTACGACTTTGAGGAAAGCCGCGATGGGATGGTACAAGAGTCTCGCCCCGGGGTCAATCACCTCCTGGCGAAATTTAAAGAACCAACTCATCCGTTTGTTTACCGCTTCACATCGACACCCAAAGACTGAAACAGCCCTCGAGGCTATCGTCCAGAGACACGACGAGACCCTCGAGAAATTTATTGATCGATTCAACTGGGAAGCCATCCAGGTCCCCTACACCGATCACATGAAACGATACCTGCTCGAGAGGGGACTCCTCTCGGGCACGGAGTTCAGAAAGGCCGTTGGCATTGAACCACCCCGAACATTTGATGCCTTCCTCGAGAAAGCCAGAGCATACATGGACTACGAGGAGAGGGAAGCGGCCAATAGAGCCCAGGACCCCAGAAAACGTGGATCCACCAGCAATCCGTGACAACAAGACTCCGACCCCCCTCGACGAACTAGCGAGAAGAGGAGGGATGACAAACCCCAAGACCCTCATGAGCAAAGAGGACCCTCGGGGCGGTTTACCGAGTACACTCCGCTAATGACTTCCCGCGAGTGCATTTTGGCGGAGTTTGCAAACACAGATTTCAAGGACGGCGGCGTCAAGCATCCTCGCCCCGATCCTTCTAAGGCCGGGGCAGATCGGAGTAAATATTGTTGTTGTACCCCAAAATTTGCCTTCCATTTTTCATGCAAGATGCTCACCCTAGGGTTCTCTTACACTCAATTGGCTCAAAGGGCGACCGGATAGGTTCTCTTCCTAGGCGGAAAATCAATAATTAGAGTTTGGGATTTCTCAGAGATAATTGAGTCTTCAAAATCTCAAATGTTCTTGAGGACAATTTGCTGAAGTTTGTTAATTCTACAAGACTGGAAAGTATTCTTAAAACATGTTTGATAGACAATGAAGTCCCGTTTAAATCAAGAGTGACATGCGAATTCATTTTGATTATCAGTCAACCATTGGACAGGAATTGAAGATTAAGACTTTTGACCATAAGGCTTTGGATTTAAGTTAATCAAGTGGAATTAAAATTCTTAAACATTTATTTTGTTTTAGAAGTTTGATTGGAGTACAAAGTGTTTTGACTTGGATTTTGTCTAGCCCGTTCTTTAATCATTTGATCGGAAGTTCGTCGTCTAGATTTACTGAATTGATTTTGACTGGGGAAAGGGTAGAAGCTGGTATCAAAAGTGGCAAGATACAGAAAGGTGCTTCATCAAGTACAGAAAAGAAGCATTTCAGAAAAGAAGCTAGTGCAGTTTACAGCTCGAGGAGCCAAAACCGACCTGAACGACGTCAAGCGGTTAATCGGTAGTAATATCAAGACCCACTGAAGTTCTGGTGTATGCCAGTCTTCAGATGTTATACTCAATGTCTAAACATTTGATATGACATAATCAATACACTGCAAGGTAGATACCCAATTTTTTATGATTCAGTACTGAAGAATAACAGAAGCACAGTTTAACCAAGCTGTGCCAGATCTACTTTGAAGGTGGAGAGGATAGAACATCGATGTGCCTAGTTCTGTTCATCTGTGGCACATGATCAGCAGAAAGCAAACAGTCTTTGCAGTTCTGTTTCTTCTGCACAGATATCAGCATGATGTCTTAACATGTTCTGAGACATCATCTGTTACAACATTACAGTTTTACCTTGATATATAACAGACAGAATTATAAAGTGTTGAAGGTAAAAACACAAATCAGTTGTTGACCCAGTTCGGTGAAACACACCTACTCTGGGGGCATACCAAGCCAGGAAGAAGATCCACTATCAGCAATATTAATTCAGGACTAAACTACACAAGTTCCCATCCTTCACTTAATCATCTACCCAGTGCAACCTATACCTAGGAACTCCTAGATAGAAACCTACCAGTTTCCATTCCTATTGCCGCAGCAACAGAAGTCTTACTCCTACTCAAGAAGCAGTGCCCTCCCACTTGGTTTCCTACATTACAATGAATATGGAGTAATGCAAAAATACTTAGACTTGCTTCATAGCTTCATCCAAGAACACTCAAACTCTTACCTACAGGTTTCGAGTTACATACATGGTAACCTTGCCACAGACCGACAGGTTTACCTAACAAAAACCCCCAAAGTTACATTATGTGCATCGTCCCAACCCTAGGTTACAATCTGCTATTTATAACCTATTACCTAACTCAGCAAGTTTTTCTCCTTGCTGTTACAACTCAGCAGCAAACTTCTCCTATAATCAAGGTCTTCAATCTTCTAGTTCCTAAAATATCTCCATATTTAGAAACAGTATTTTCTTCAAATATTCTGATTGATTCTTGATTGATCTTCACAAGAAACGCCACATATATTCTCAGAGTATTTAGGTACCGGAACTGTAACTGAATTATCAATTCTGTTGACGTGATGTCAAGTCAGATGTCATGACATTACATCTAACATGTTTTCCTAGATGTTGAACTTTTTCAACACAACAAATAACCTCTTTCATAATTTAGATCACTTAGGATAGTTAGGTTATAAGTCACAGCTGTTACAAACATTCAACATATAACATAGTTACTTAATCAGTACTTAGTTTCAGGCGCGATGTCACATGCTGATGTTGTGACATCTTACACAACATGTTGGTCCAGATGTTGAACTTCTTCAACACCACATATTAAAACAACAGAGGGGATCTGGGTAAACTTGCTTTCTTATTTGTTTTACAAATGAGGCCAACTCTCCAGCCAGGGCACTTACACCCACTATTGCCCCACAACACAACAATCAGCAAATAGTTGAGAGGCCGCAAAGACAGTATACTCGGCTCAGTATGACCCTGTCTCAAATTTTACCGCAGTTATTGAAGACTAACCTGATAACTCTGAGGGAGGCTCCAAAGAATCCCAGTACTACATCACCATTGTATAATCCAAACGCCCACTGCGCCTATCACTCTGATAGCCCAGGGCATGATACAAACAACTGCTGGGCCTTGAGGAATAAGGTGCAAGATTTGATTGAAGCTAAAGAAATTGAGTTTGACACGCCAGAAAAGACTAATGTCATGACTGCTCCTATGCCCAAGCATGGAGTAAATGTTGTGGACGATGATTCATTTGTGACCTTTGTGGAAGATGTTTCTACTCCGTTGATGACTGAAGAAGAATCTACTATCGGCCGGTTTATTTCCGGGCTGTGACGAAAGTTGCCATCTATGTTCAATCCTGCCTGCTGGTTGTCATTTGTTGAGATCAGGTGTTCAACGCCTGATGGATAATAAAGAAATCTTGTTCGAGAAAACTTTGACTCCATCTATTCCTGTTGAAGATGTGTCCATCATTACCATTTCTGCCAATCCTTCTAAGGCTTCCTCGAGAAAGCCTGTTAGGATTACACCTGTTACAAGAGTTGCTCCATTGATCATTACTATTCCTGGTCCTATCCCTTACACTTCGGATAAGGTTGTCCCATGGCACTATGGGGCCGATGTGTATTCTTATGGGATCAAACAAGATTTGAAGGTTAAAGAGGTTGATACTGATGTCAGCAATATTGTCGGGTCTAGCAAGGTCACCCGAAGCGGAAGACTTTTCTCCCCTGAGATTTCCCCTCCAATTGTTCGAAAGCCTGTTGCTATTTCATCTTCCAGTACATCTGCTACTGTCCCAGTACATATTCCAATTATCACCCCTATCGCCGAGTCATCTGACGCTCGGGGCAAAGAGATCACAAGTGAGCCTTCCCGGATGGAGGCACCTAAGAAGATTGTGGTACAAACCTCTAGACAGGAGATAGAGGAAATATTGAAGATCATCAAGAAAAGTGACTACAACGTAGTCGAACAGCTGGGGCAGACCTCGTCCAAGATCTCCATGCTATCCTTATTGCTGTGTTCAGAAGCCCATGCAAAGGCTTTAATTGCTTTCCTTAAAATTGCGCATGTGCCTCAGGAAACATCTGTTGACCAATTCAAAGACTGTGTGGCTAGTTTGACCGCTGACAACGGGTTGGGTTTCTCTGACGCAGATCTGACGGCCAAAGGAAGGAATCACAATGACGCTCTACATGTTTCGATCGAGTGCAGGGGTACTACTCTGGCCCACGTACTGGTGGATATTGGGTCCTCATTAAATGTTTTACCCAAGAAAGCGTTAGACCGGTTGGACTGTGAAGGGTTGGTTCTGAAGCCGAGTAATATTGTGGTTAGGCCTTCGATGGGTCCAAAAGGATGGTGCACGGAGAGGTGGATGTCCCTGTTAAAGTTGGCTCTCAGACTTTTGCATCTACATTCTATGTGATGGACATCCGACCGTCTTATTCTTGTTTGCTGGGTCGCCCATGGATTCACAAAGCTGGGGAAGTGACTTCCACACTCCATCAGATGTTAAAATATCCAGTGAAGGGGAAGATTGTTATAGTACGAGGAGAGGAGGAGTACATGGTGAGCCACTTTAACTCTTTTCGATGTGTGGAGATGGATGGGGAGTTCATCGAAACCCTGTGTCAAAACTTTGAAGAAGTCCCCCAGGCTCTGGCGTCGACTGAAACTGTTGCTGAAGAACCTCCAATGAAGATGGCTTCCCTCAAGGATGCCCGGGCTGTAATAGAAAAAAGGTGAGTGCGCAAATTGGGGCTAACTCCCTGACTTTGCATACAAGACTGACAATTTTGGTTTGGGTTTTACTGCAGAAGCTCAAAGGGTTGTTCACCGTGCACGAATTTGAAGGCCTCCCATGCGTATCAGTAATCCGGAAGTGAATGCAATTGAAGACGATGAAGAAGAGTCAGAGTTTGATAGTTGGATTTACCCGACTACCGATGGTGGATTGAACAATTGGAAGGAAAAGGACTTCGTGCCCGTTTCTTTTATTACACAGTAATAGGCTTTTGTTTTGAAATTTGTAACAAACAATTTAAAACTTTATGGCCCGGTGCCTTGCCTGAGACACCGTGGCTTTGTTTGTGAGGGCTTAATATTTGTCATTTCCATATATCATCAATAAAGCATTGGACGTTTTCTTGCATTACAAATTTTGCGCTCCTTGTTTTTCCTTTTTATTTTGAACTTTATTAAAACAACCATTGTCTTACACATACTCACATATCATAATGCAGATCCACATCCACTCTGGATCCCACTGATAACGACTCTGCTACTGCCAATTATGACTTCGAAAGTCCGATCAACCAAGCCGAGGAAGAAGGTGAGGATGATTGTGAAGTGCCTGGGGAACTTGCCAGACTGTTACTACAGGAAGAGAGGGCCATACAACCCCATGAAGAGCCAGTGGAATCAGTGAATCTGGGTACAGAAGAGGACAAGAAAGAGGTCAAGATCGGTGCAAATTTGGAGTCTAGTGTCAAGCAACGGTTAATACAAATGTTGCGTGACTATGTTGAGATTTTTACTTGGTCTTATGAAGATATGCCTGGGTTGGATACCGATATTGTGGTTCACTGCTTGCCAACCAAAGAAGACTGTCCTCCAGTGAAGCAGAAAGTTCGCCGTATGCGTCCAGAAATGTCTGAGAAAATCAAAGCTGAGGTTATGAAACAATTTGACGCCGGTTTTCTAGCAGTTACTTCTTACCCACAGTGGGTTGCCAACGTGGTTCCGGTGCCGAAGAAAGATGGTAAGGTTCGAATGTGTGTGGACTATAGGGATCTGAACAGGGCGAGCCCCAAGGATGATTTCCCACTCCCTCACATCGATGTTCTGGTCGACAACACCGTGCAACATAAGATCTTCTCTTTTATGGATGGTTTTTCTGGTTACAATCAGATTAAGATGGCTCCCGAGGACATGGAGAAGACAACTTTCGTTACGCAGTGGGGTACCTTCTGCTACAAGGTCATGCCTTTCGGGTTGAAGAATGCTGGGGTAACATATCAGCGCGCCATGGTTGCTTTGTTCCACGACATGATTCACCATGAGATGGAGGTTTCCGTTGACGACATGATTGTAAGATCCCAAACTGAAGAGGAACATCTTGACCATCTCCAGAAACTATTTGACAGGTTGAAGATGTACAAGCTAAGGTTAAACCCGAACAAGTGCACCTTCGGGGTAAGATCAGGGAAGCTTTTGGGTTTCGTCGTTAGTGATAAAGGTATTCAAGTGGACCCTGAAAAGGTGAAGGATATACAGGAAATGCCAGCCCCCCGAACAGAAAAAGAAGTCAGAGGCTTTCTGGGACGTCTGAACTACATTGCCCGATTCATTTCACATCTGACTGCTACTTGTGAGCCAATCTTCAAGTTGTTGAAGAAAGATCAAGTGGTAAGATGGAATGATGAATGTCAGGCCGCTTTCGAAAGGATCAAGGAATATCTCCAAGATCCCCCTATTATGATGCCTCCAGTTGAAGGGAGACCTTTGATCTTATACTTGACAATACTCGACAATTCGATGGGGTGTGTGTTGGGGCAGCATGACGAGTCTGGCCGAAAAGAGCATTATATTTACTACCTTAGCAAAAAGTTTACCGATTGTGAGACCCGTTACTCACTGCGTGAGAAAACTTGTTGCGCTTTGGCATGGGTTGCTCTCCAGTTGAGACAGTATATGCTGACTCACACTACCCTATTGATATCAAAAATGGATCCAATAAAGTATATCTTCGAAAAGCCTGCCTTGTCCAGAAGAATAGCAAGATGGTAGATGATCTTGACTGAGTATGACATCCAATACACAACCCAAAAAGCAATCAAGGGGAGTGTGTTGGCAGATCATTTGGCGCATCAAGCCGTGGATGATTACCAGTCTATGAATTTCGAGTTTCCGGATGAGAGCATCATGTTGGTGACTGACTGTGAAACACTTGGACCGGATGAAGGACCTGAGGAAGGATCCCGATGGTCTATGTATTTTTATGGAGCTTCAAACGCTTTGGGTAATGGCATTGGCACCGTGATCATATCTCCTGAAGGCTGTCATACTCCGCTCACCGTCCGATTATGTTTTAACTGCACCAACAACATGGCGGACTATGAAGCATGCATCATGGGCCTTCGAGCAGCTATTGACCTAAGGATTAAGTTCTTGAGTGTTTTCGGAGATTTCGCTCTCGTGATCAGTCAGATAAAAGGCGAGTGGGATACGAAGCACCCAAATCTTATTCCTTACAAGGAGTATGTATTGACGTTGCTTCAACACTTCGAGGAGATAACCTTTGAACATTTCCCCAGGGAGGAGAATCAGTTAGCGGACGCGCTAGCTACTATGTATTCTATGTTCAAAGTCAGGTGGGACAATGAGGCTCCCCAGATTACCATCGAGAGGTTGGACGAACTTGCACATTGCTGTGACATTGAGACTGAAGAGGTAGCAGATAAACCCAGGTTCCACGAGGTAAAGAGGTATCTTGAGGCTCAGGAATACCCCGAGGGTGCATCTGTTAATGATAAGAAGTTTCTGAGAAGATTCACGGCGAAGTTCTTCATCAGTAATGGTATCCTTTACAAGCATAACCATGATTCGACCTTACTGTGGTGTGTGGATAAGAGCGAGGCAGAAAATATTATGGTAGAGTTACATGAAGGTACTTTCGGAACTCATTCCAGTGGACATACTATGGCAAAGAAAATCCTACGGGAGGGATATTATTGGTCCACCATGGAAGCCGACTGTTATCAGCATTCTCGAACCTGTCACAAGTGCCAAGTCTATGCTAATAAGGTGCACATACCTCCAGTTCCTCTGAACATCTTGACAGCTCCTTGGCCCTTTGCAATGTGGGGTATCGATATGATTGGCGAGATCAGACCTACTGCATCCAACGGGCATCGTTTCGTCCTGGTAGCAATTGATTACTTTACAAAGTGGGTCGAGGCAGCTTCCTTTGCTACAGTGACCAAGAACGTCGTGGCACGGTTTATTCAGCATAATTTGATCTGTCGATATGGTGTACCAGAGAGGATCATTACGGACAATGGTACAAATCTCAACAATACGATGATCACCGAACTCTACAAGCAGTTCAAGATACAGCATCACAACTCTTCTCCTTACCGGCCGAAGATGAATGGGGCTGTTGAAGCGGCTAATAAGAACATCAAGAAGATTGTGCAGAAGATGACGGTGACATACAAAGATTGGCACGAGATGTTACCATTCGCTCTTCATGGGTACCGAACCTCAGCACGAACTTCAACAGGGGCAACACCCTACTCTTTGGTGTATGGAATGGAAGCAGTCTTACCCATTGAGGTCTAGATACCCTCTCTTCGAATTATGAAGGATGCAGATTTGAGCGAGGACGACTGGATACAGACCTGGCTTGATCAGCTGAACTTAATCGACGAAAAGAGACTTACTGCTATTTGTCATGGTCAGACATTTCAAAAGCGAATGATCAAGGCATTTAACAAGAAGGTCAGACGAAAAGAGTATCAAGTTGGGGATCTGGTGATCAAACGCATAATACTGCCGCAAGGTGATCCCAGGGGAAAATGGACCCCTATGTACGAAGGGTCATTTGTGGTTAAGAACATTTTCTCGGGAGGAGCTATGATTCTAACCACCATGGATGGTGACGACCTCCCTCACCCCGTCAATGCAGACATAGTAAAAAAATACTACGCATAATCAAAGACCCGCTAAGTTGACTGGCCTAGGCAAAATAAGGGCTTCCCGGCGAACCAAAAGGGTTTGGGCAAAAATAAGGGATGAAAATAAAAAAACTGTACACCCGGCAAGTCGAAAACCTGAAAAGGCGGCTTGGGCAAAAAAGGGTATCCTGGTGGACTGAAAACCCAAAAGGGTGGTCCAGGAAAAAATTAGGGATTAAAGCGTAACACTATGTCTCATTGGATCATCTTACAACCAGACTTCAGTATCAACTATCAAACTCGGACGTCACCAATCAGTCTGATCCACCTTCAACCAAGTAGCAAAGTGATGAGATGCTCGAGGATATAAAGGCAATAGCAGAGTTGGAACCCAGTGGGATTATTCACATAGCTGTTTTTCTTTCTTTTACACAAATTGTATAAATTCTATTGTTCGGCGGCGTTCTCTTATTAGGACGTCAACCTCTTGTACAAAAACGCCTACTTACAGGCTAACTTCAAAATAAATACAATTCATTTTTCACAAAGAAATTTCAAATTGTTTTTCTTTTTCTGTTTTGTTTTGCAAGAACATCCAATGTTCATTTTTTATATATGCATTTGACAATAATTGATGCTCATAAATATCTACATGCGAAACAAAATACGTTTACTCGTAATATCAGGAACAGGGGCAAACAAGAAATGTCCAAACCGTACAGTTGCTCTGTCCACCAGGTATAGGGATAGACCTAGTTGGAGAAAACGATTGAAGGTACATTCACTCCCTGCAGAGTAAGAAAAAGACGGTGATATTAGCAGTCCTGAACAGGACACCACTCTCCCCAGCTGAGGCTCGCAATCGCGAGTGAATCGGTAAGATTCTCCCCAAGCAGAGTTTATCTGTCAACAGCACTGGAAGATTATACCTAGTAGAGTCTGGAGGATTGTCCCCAGTAGAGTCTAGAAGATTATCCCCAGTGAAGTCGCCACTAAAATATTATCCCCAGCGGAGTTTATTTCTTCCACAAACAGAAACTCAATCCCCAACTGAGTTCATCATCACCAGCAACAGTAATTCATCCCCAACCAAGGTTATTTCTCCAAATCAACAGATCCTCCGACAGAGTATGTCCTCCCCACAGCATCATTTTCTCGTCAGTTTATTCCCCAACGGAGTTATTCTATCCTGCAGGATTATTCTCACAGTCATCTTCATTCACTATCCCCAGCGGAAACGAAGAATTCAACTTCTGGCACTCTCCAGCAGCAGTCCGAGATTTATTTTCCCCAGCTAGAGAACATCACAAAAAACATTTGCATATCCATGCATCATGACATATGCATGCGCATCATACAACACAATCTCATTTATTTTGAGGACATCATTGCTTGATACATATCATGCATTACATACAGCTAACCTTTACCTTTCAGGGAAGATACAATCAAATTCTCACCAAGCTCAAGTTATGAAGCCCGGATCCGACCGGATAGTATCTTGATTTCTACAGCATATTGTGAATCCCAGAGAACGACCGAATAACAGTATCAAACACCGCGAAGCCTGGATTCGACCAGATAGTGGTTTATCTTTAAGCTATGAAGCTTGGATTCGACCGGATAATAATTTAATCCCCAGCAAGTCGTGAAGCCCGGATTATGACTGGATAACAGCTCAACAAGTTATTGTGAAGCCTGGATTACGACCAGATAGCAATACAAGACCATGAAGCCTAGATTTCGACCAGATAATGGTATGAGACATCGTGAAGCCTGGATTACGACCAGATAGCGATAAAAGACACTGTGAAGCCTGGATTACGACCATATAACAGTGAGGGATTCTGTGAAGCTTGGATTACGACCAAATAGCAGTTTACCCGGCCAATTACTATGAAGCCCGGATTCGACCGAATATTAGTAGGCCTAAAATTCAAATGGAAAGCCCGGATTACGACCGGATAACCGTTTGATTTCTTCTGAAGCCTGGATTACGACCAGATAAGAAGTAAGGTATTGTGAAGCCTAGATTGCGACCAGATAGCAGTATAGAACACCATGAAGCCTGGATTCGTCCAGATAATGGTATAAAGCATCGTGAAGCCTGGATTACGACCAGATAACGATAAAAGGACTGAACCTGGATTACGACCAGATAACAATACAAGACACTGTGAAGCTTGGATTTCGAACAAATAGCATTTTACCTGACCAATTACTATGAAGCCCGGATTCGACCGGATATTAGTAGGCCCAAAAGCCAAAGGGAAGCCCGGATTACGACCGGATAACCATTTGATCTCTTCTGAAGCCTGGATTACGACCAGATAAGAAGCAGAGCACTGAAGCCTGGATTATGACCAGATAACAGTACAAGACACTGCGAAGCTTGGATTTCGACCAAGTAGCAGTTTTCCTGGACAGTTACTAAGAAGCCCAAAGTCGACCGAATATTAGTGTTCCCTAAATTCAAGTTGAAGCCCGGATGCGACCGGATAACAACTCATTCATTTTGAAGCCTGGATTACGACCAAATAAGAATCGAGAAATTGCGAAGCCCGGATTACGACCAGATAGCAAGTTTAATCTCATCCCCAGTAAGTCACTGTAAAGCCTGGATTACAAACAGATAGCAGTCGGTCTTATCACTATGAAGCCTGGATCACGACCAGATAATAGTTCACTTTCACCTCTTCAACCAAGAGACGATTTCCCAGTAGAATAACGGACGACCGAAGCTCCTAAAATTCTATTTCTCTCAAGACAGAGATCACCATTCCCCAGCGGAATCTTCCTCAACAACAGGTACACAAGCTCTCGCTAAAGAATCTCTTATGCGATCGACACTCCTTCAGATGGCATCTTTAAGCCCATCTTCCGTCATCAATTTCCAAATGGCATCTGTAAGCCCATTCCCGAAATCACAAGGCCAGTACCTCTTCATGCGAGTGCAAATTTCTGGGCACTCTAGTGTTCAATCATCTTCCACCTCCGGATCACGAAAGGCAAGCAAGCCAATCTACATCCTCAGGTTTAAGAAGATTGAACAGGGGAAGCTGTTGTACCCCAAAATTTTTCCTCCCATATTTCTCAAAATATTTCAAGAAAGATCCTCAAGTTGCTCAAGGAAGTCCAAGGGTTGATCAGACAAGCTCTCTCTTAAGGCAGTCTACCTCAAATTAGGGTTTCATGTTGCATCAAGATACTTGATTCCAAGGAACCCCAAATGCTCACAATTGTCCTAATATGTTCTCAAGATCATCCATGTCAAGTTTTAAGCCCTACAGAGAAAGTTTGCTCAGTCAATTGCTTAAAGGCCTAAAAATTGACCGTGTTAGGGCAAAAGTCAATTGTGGCCTACATACAGTCAAACTTCAATATTTTTGGTCAAATTTTTAAGTATATTTCATCATTTGATCAAGGGTTGATCATGATTCATCAAGGATTGTTCACAAATCATCAAGAACCAAAAGTTGTTAAATTAGGGTTTTGTAGGAAAAGTCAACTCAACTTTGACCAAGCATAACTTTCTCATACTTTATGAGAAATGACCCATCCAAAGCTCATTTTGAAGAGGATGCCATGCTCTACAATCCATTTTTATCTCCCAAGTTCAAAATATGAACTCACAAGAAGTTATGAATTTGGACATTATAGGTCATTTTGAAAAGTCAACAAAAACACTTTTTTTGTCAAAGCTTCATACATGAACATGGAGTACCAAATTGAAATGAGACAAAAAGGATTACTTAGAGGACATCTCAAGCTTTCTAAAAAGTCCAAGAACACCTTCAAAGAGTCAAAACTGAGGAAGTTATGCATTGGTGAAGTTGACCCTTTTTGCAAAATTGTCAAAAGTCAACTATGCCTCAAATTGCAATTTTTGCCAAATGGGCCTAATCTTTTGCACTTGTTTTGAGTTGGAAACATGGTCCACGAGCCCTAGCCCTTTCCACTTGTCATTATCTTGTTTTTATCATTTATTTTGATTTTTATTTGAATTAAATCATTTTAAATCAAAACAAATCATAGAAAATCCAAAACATTGAAATTCAAAGATTTTGTGCATGTTCCAGGTCTATTATACAGCTATCATAAGATTGGAATCGTGCAAAGCATTGGTGTGCACAAAAAGATTGAATTTGGCTATTTTTGGAAAGCTATTCAAAGGAATCAAATCAAGATCAAAAGCAATGATAGAGGAAGATTGAGATCAACTTTTCAACCCTAATCCAATCCTTGATATATATTGAGCATGTGCAGACCTAAAACAAGGCTGGAGGGAGGCGCATAAGGTCAGAACAAACTTGCAAAAAACAAAGAAAAGTGCAAACACGAATTCGTACTTCCAGGAAATTACCAAGCCTCCTGACCATCCCAATCGTTTCCTGGGATCATAAGCAACCTAAACCAATCAAGAACAAGCGCTTTCAGGCACTACAACACACTGTAAGTCAGTCACGAATTTGGTTCTTTCTTGAATTCGAATTGCATCATTCTGATACTTATAGCATGAAATAATTGTAGATTCTTGTTCCTTAACACATTTGCAAGCTTCATGTAACATTTAATTGCGTTTTCATAACTTGTATGAGATTTCACCATTACTAGGGTTTTATGGCTCGATTTAGGATTTCTATGTGCAGGTAAAATTGGGCCATGAAAGGGGCACCATTATGCTCAGCAGGCCCAAACGAATCCATTCATGGCTTTGGTAGTTATTTATCTCACTTGTATTTGATTTTGAGAATGACAGGGGTTGTAGCTACGGACATATGCCCATAGGTAAAAGTGTTCAACCTTTACCAACGAAGCAAGGTTGGGGATGATGGTGTGGCAAGCTCCTATTGCTTCGTTTAAAAATGCGCGTGCTGAGTTTATATGTTTTGCTTTCTTAATATTTAATATTTGTTTTGTCTTTGATATACAAACAGAACAACTAGCGCAGTTGGTAGCCAGTCATTGGAAAATGCCTTGGGGCCTGGGTTCGAATCCCAGGTCCCCCCATTCTTGCATATTATTTTTATTTTCAGGTTCAGGTGTGTACACAAGCCAAGGGACCACCATAGTCCTTCATCATCCAATCTGCCAAGTGTCCAGAAGGTCAGATCTGATGGCCATGACGTAGTGTCCATGGTACACTTTAGTCAATGCAGAGCATGAGATCCAAAGAGTCAAACGTGGGTCACATTCTTTTGGGCCCAGAACCTGATTCTCACACCCCCCAAATTACTTTCAGACCCAGTTTTCTTTAATCTTTTCCTTTTATATTTTATTTAATTAATTTAGTTTATTTATTTTACTAACCAAAAATTAATTTTTCTTTTATCAAAAAATCACATAAAATCAACTTTTCACCAAATTAGGTCTAGATCTTTTTTTTTATACAAAAATTAATTAATTCAATTAGGTTATTTAATTTTTTAGGTAACTTTAATTCCTTTTGTAAATAAATTTAAAAAACAATTAGAATAATTAGGGTTTTGTTTCTAACTTAATTATATTTTCTTTTTCTTAAAAATAACCAAAAACACAAAAATAGGCCATTTATTTATTTTTCATTAATTAATTTAATTACTCATTAATTTTGTATTTAATTTAAAAACCTAATTCTTTTTCTTAAAAATAATTTAAAAAAAAAAACAAAAACATTTTTTTCTTTCAATTAGGTTAGAAAGGGTCAAAACCCTAATTTTTTTATCGTTCTTAATTTCCTCGCACGCGCTTTATTCTATTATTTTTCTATATTAATGTAATTGCTCACAGGTTGTAATAGATTAATTCGGACCTTTTATCTTTCATTTATCGCTTTATTTTTTAAGGGTTTATTTTTGGCTATGTAAATACCCGAAGCCTTATAATAGCGTAGCTTTAATTTCCGCACTTTAAATTCGGCAAAATATTAACTGTTAGATGTATGAATAATAGGGATGCATGACAAGAATGTATGATTAACTTTAAAACGGTTAGCAAACCTTAAATGTGCAAAGATAATAAACCTGAAATTGAAACACTCGCACATGCGCACTCCTAGGGTATACTCCCACTTCGGTTGCCTTCGGTAAACGATCATTAAGTATAGGATGCTTTAGTAGTCGCTCTCTTGTCTAAACAAAGATCAAAGTCCCGTTCGGAAAAGTTGCCTCGGAATGGTTGCCTCGGATATTGTTGCCTCGAATAATTGATCTAAGACATTGGGTTATTACTAAGGCGTCCTAACATTTCTCTGATGATTGTATGTCCCTTTTCGAATAGACCCTCAAAACTCCAACGATGGTGCTACCTACTCACTAATAGTGGGATAGAATTGTCTAAAGGAAACAAACATAGAACAATTCTCTTTCTCGAGTAGGTAGAATCTTAAGTACTTTCTCAATCCAAACAAACTTTTTCACACTTACACTCCTCTTTCAAACAAAGCTTCAAAAACACTTCGTAACACTCTTGAAGACAGAAGCAAGGGATAAATCGAAGTCAATAACTTTTCAAATCACACAAACACACAGAAGAAAATTTGAAAATGATGAGCAAGTACCTAAGAGCCCGTAGATAACTACGGATAGAAAGGGTGCTAATACCTTCCCTTTCTATAATCTACCCCCCGTACTCAAAATCTCGAAAAAGGGAATTTTTCTGTGCTTTTTTCCTTTCCAGTTGGATAAAATAAAAGTCGGTGGCGACTCTTGCTTACCGCAACATTTTGCAAACACAAACCAGAAATTCCAAAAAACAGTCCCGGTTCTGGCCACCGTATCACAATTGTCAATTATCTTTATCTTTTTCAGGTACTTGGCATTAATGGGTTTTCCAGCACATGCCTCCAGCGTGCTTATCTGCTGAGCTTCAGTCAGATGCTATATTAACCTATTCTCAGTCAGAATATCTGAAGTTAGCCTGCCCCGAGGTATCCAATCCCTCTTGGTTCTTTCATCTTCTCTTGTTTCCTTCATGCTTGTTCTCAGATGATTGAAAAGCAAGTGAGAAAGGTTTATTTTTGTCTTCTTTGCAATGAAGTATAGTAGAAACTGTTGATCAATATTTATGTAGTCAGGAGAGCTTGTTGGCTTCCTGTGGTTGATACAACCCAAAATAATCTTTGCCCAAATTCTGAAGTAGTCCTTCAAATCTTTAATCTTGTTGGATGGCTGCCTAGAAGTGAAGATTGCTCTTGATATGGCTGTTAGGTCAGAACATTTCTCATCCATGTCACTGCAACGAATTCCTCCACCATTATAAGCAATCATCTTTGTAATAAAATCTTTAGTGATTGCAATTTTCTTCCCCATTACATAAGTCGTTACTTGGTGATTAGAGGAGGTTGCATGAATCCAGAATTCCTTTAACAAAATTGGGAACACTGGACCTAAAAGACGATTAAAATACCTATTCCAACCTTGATTAGCTACATCTGCAGTAAGATCAAACCCATTCTCCTTCATGCTTTCAAAATCAACGATAAGCTCGCAGAGAACCTCAAGAGAATCAATTGGAGTAAGTAAGTTTCTTGACGGTTCTTCGTATTGTTCTGCAATTGATGAAGATGAACCAGGAGCACATTAAAGATTTTTAGTGCTTGAAGATGAAGCCATTATTCACACTGACTGTTTGAGATTTCTGAGAAAAAGGATTTTTTTTTTGCAAACTAAAGCTAGAGAGGAAATATAAGCGAGAAGAAGTGAGAGTGATAGTGAATGTGTATTTATAATCAATTTGAAAACTTAATCAATAATAAAGATAAAAATATTAATTATTACACAATAATTATGAATCCTAAAAATAGGGGATGGCGTGGAGATATGAAACAGTTACCAATGACATGTGTCTCAATGCACCCAATCAAAGCTTTAGACCCTTCAGAATTTGAACGCGTGTTCAACCTTAGAAGGATGCTTGTGAGAGGATGACAGATGTTGATAATGTGAAATGCACGCTTCTATCTTTGAAATGAATTGTTCATATCTTCTTAGATAGATTCTGATGCAATTGTCCTTCTAACTTCTGAAGAATTGTTGATCAGATGTTCATAGAGAAAACATAAAATTCTGGGGGTTAATGAATATATAAATAAAACTCTTATTCTGGATATAATTTCATGCTGAGATGTTTCAGAATGAAATTAAACCTATCTTCAGAAAGTGGTTTAGTAAATACATCAACCCATTGATGGTCTGTGTCAATAAATTTTAAGGAAAGGATTCCTTTCTAAATATAGTCCCTAATAAAGTGATGTTTTATTTCTATATGCTTAGCCCTAGAATGCAAAATAGGATTCCTAGATAAACATATTGCAGAAGTGTTATCACAGAATATAGGAATGTTACTCTCAAATATGTTGAAGTCTTCAAGCTGAATCTTCATCCAGAGCATCTGTGTGTTGCATCCAGCAGCTACTATGTATTCAGCTTCAGCTGTTGACAAAGCAATTGTGGATTGCCTCTTGCTGGTCCATGAGATCATATTTTCTCCCATAAACTAACAGCTTCAAGAAGTGCTTTTTCTTTCTACTCTGTCTCCAGCGAAGTCAGCATCACAGTATCCTACTAAATTGTATTCACTACTTTTTCTATAAAACAAACCAAGATTAGTAGTACCTCTCAGATACTTGAAAATTCACTTAACAACTGTTAAGTGAGATTCTCTAGGATCTGATTGGAATCTGGCACATAAGCATACACTGTATAGAATGTCAGGTCTTGAAGCTGTAAGATATAAGAGAGAACCAATCATACCTCTGTAGATCTTCTGTTCTACCTTTTTACTTACCTCTTCCTTTTCCAAAATGCATGTGGGATGCATTGGAGTCTTAGATGGCTTACACTCTGATAGGTCAAATTTATTCAAAAGTTTTTTGACGTATTTGCTCTGGTGTATGTAGGTTCCTTCTAAATTTTGATTGATCTGAATGCCCAGAAAGAATTTGAGTTCTCCCATCAAGCTCATTTCAAACTCTGCCTGCATAGACTTAGCAAATTCTCTTCCTAGAGAAGCTTTAGTAGATCCAAATATTATATCATCTACATAAATTTAATAAACTAAAATGTCATTCTTAAATGACTTAAAGAATAAGGTTGTGTCCACTTTCCCTCTGGTGAATTCCTTTTCTAACAGAAAGCTACTTAGTCTTTTATACCAAGCTCTGGGAGCTTATTTCAGACCATATAGTGATTTCTGTAGTTTGAAAACATATTCTGGATGTTTGGAATTTTCAAACCCAGGGGGTTGGTGCACATAAACTTCTTCATCAATGTATCCATTTAAGAATGCACTTTTGACATCCATTTGATAGAGAGTGATGCCATTATTTACAGCGAAAGAAATTAAGAGTCTGATAGATTCTAACCTGGTGACTGGAGCAAAGGTTTCTGTATAGTCTATCCCATCTTGCTGACTATAACCTTGTACAACCAGTCGTTCCTTGTTTCTGATGACTTCTCCTTGTTCATTCAGTTTATTTCTGAATACTCATTTTGTTCCAATGACGTTGAACCCTTTTGGTTTGGGAACTAGATCCCATACGTCATTTCTGGTGAATTAATTTAATTCCTCCTGCATAGCCAAAATCTAGTCATTATCCAGAAGAGCTTCATCAATGGTAGTTGGCTCAATCAGAGATACCAATCCCATGAGAGATTCTTCAGAATTTTTGAATGTGGATCTTGTTCTGATTAGATCTTCCTTCTTTCCCAAAAATTTTTCTTCAGGATGAGCTAGGCTGCTTCTGAATAGTGTTTTCTGGAGAGGTTCTTTAGATGTTGTTGTAGTGTTTGTGGCATTTCCTTATGATGTTGTTTGTGAGTCTTTGTTGGGAGCTTCTGACGTATTGCCTTCAGTACCTGTAAACTGAACTTCTATATCTGCAAGAGATTCATTTTGCTTTGACTTTTAAGAGCCAAGCTTGTCATTAAATCTAACACTGATTGACTCTTCTACAATATATGTTTTTGTGTTATATACTATGTAGCCTCTTGAGAGTTCAGAGTATCCTAACATAATACACTTTTGTGCTTTAGAGTCAAACTTGTTCAGATGTTCTTTGGTGTTAAGCATAAAACAAATACATCCAAATGGATGAAAATATGAAATGTTGGGCTTTCTGTTCTTCCACGGTTCATATGGAGTCTTATCCATAATAGGTCTTATGGAGATTCTATTCTGAATGTAACAAGTTGTGTTAATTGCTTCTACCCAGAAGTTTTTAGCAATGTTAGTCCCGTTGATCATGGTTCTGGCCATTTCTTGTAAAGTTTTGTTCTTTCGTTCTACAACTCCATTTTGTTGGTGATTTCTAGGACAAGAGAAATCATGAGAGATGCCATTCTCATTAAAAAATATTTCAATTTTTTGCTTTCAAATTCTCCACCATGATCACTTCTGACTTTAACAATTCTAATATCTTTCTCATTTTGGACTTGGTTATAGAAAGCAACAAACACATAGTGTGATTCGTCCTTGTGTCTTAAGAACTTTACCCATTTCCATCTGCTATATTCATCTATGATCACTAACCCATACTTCTTGCCACTAATGGATGCAATTTTCACTGGTCCAAATAGATCTATGTGCAGAAGTTCTAATAGTCTAAAGATAGAAACAAATTTTTTTGGTTTAAAAGGAGATTTTGCAAGCTTGCCTTTCTGACATGCTTCACACAGAGCATCTGAGATGAACTTCGAATTATGAAGTCCTATGACCAGATTGAGTTTGTTAATCTGAGATATTCTTCTCTTACTAACATGCCCCAATCTTATGTGCCAGACCCATTGCTCATTGTTAACATACAGTAGGCATTTTACATTCTGACTTTTTAGTTCAGAAAGTTTTATTTTGTAAATGTTGTTCTTTCTCTTTCCATTAAAAAGGATAGATCCATCTTTCTGTCTAACAGCTTTATAGGAATTTTGATTAAAGATTATATCATAACCGTTATCACTTAATTGACTTATGGATAACAAGTTATGCATTAATCTATATACTAACAGAACATTATTAATAGAAGGGAGGTTGTCGTTATCGGCAGTTCCAGACCCAATGATCTTCCCTTTCTGATTGCCTCCAAAACATATGTAGCCTCCAGATTTAAGTTCTAGGATTTGGAACATATGCTTTCTTCCCGTCATGTGTTGAGAGCATCTAGAGTCCAGGTACAATGATTGGTGTTTTAGTCTTGCTGTCAAAGATATCTGCTACATATACAATTTTATCCTTAGGTGCCCATATCTTTTTGCGTCATTGTTTGTTAGTGTTACCAAAATTCTGTTTGAATTTGGGTTTAGTAGAGAAATCATTACTGGTATATTTTAAGTCATGTGTGTGCCCATAGGTAAAGTGAGATTTTAAAGGAGTGTGTTTAATAACTAAGTCGTTGACTTTCTTAGGTTGGGATACTTTACCTTTGTATCATATACCTTTTCTGCCATTTTTGCTAACTCCATAGATCATTAAAGCCATCTTGCTTCTATCTATGTTTTTAGCAAGGAACTTTTGAAAGCTATGATCATATTTCTTTATGATTTTATCAGAGTTATCGGGAACCTCTGAGATAGTTTCCTTCTGAGTGTTTTGTAAATCATTTTCATGTTTTGAAATTTTTTCTTTTAGCTCAGAATTTTCCAATCTCAGATTCTCAGTTTCTTCAGAGTCAGAAATTAGATCCTTTTTCAGGTTATTGAATTTGACTCGAAACTGCTGATATCTTTCAAGAATTTCACATAGACTTTCTCCTAATTCAGCTTTAGTAAAGTTTACAGTAAAGTCAAGAAATACCTCTTCAGTGTCTGATTCTGATTCTGACCTAGATGATTCAGTATCTTCTGTCACGTTGGCCATAAGAGCAACGTTGGCTCTTTCATCTTCTGATTCTGTGTGCGTTAGAAGTATGTGAGTCATCCCATGTTTCCATGAGAATTTTCTTCTTCTCCTTGAAGAACTTCATTTTTGGTTTCTCCTTCTGAAGCCTTGGACAATCGCTTTTGTAGTGCCCTTCTTCATTGCACTCGTAGCAGACAATGTCCCTGTTGCTTGACTTTCTGTGTCCAGAAGATGATTCCTACTTTTTGTATCCAGAAGATGATTCATTATGATTCCCTGCTCTTCTGGAATTTCTGAACATCCTTTGCATCTTCTTTCACAGCTGATTGACTCTTCTGGAGAGAAGAGACAATTTGTCTTCTTCTGATGAGGATCCACTAGAGGTTTCTTCAATGGCCTGCAAAACTTTAGAATCATATTTTTTGTTAGATTTAAGAGCTAACGTCTTACCTTGCTTCTGAGGCTCATCATCTTCTAACTCTATCTCATGAATTCTGAGCAAGCTGATAAGTTCGTCTAGAGATATCTTGTTAAGATCTTTTGCCAGTTTGAGAGAAGTAACCATGGGCCTCCATTGCTTTGGTAAACTTCTGATGATCTTCTTTACATGATCAGCTGTTGAATACCCTTTGTCTATAACTTTCAGCCCAGCAAGCAGAATTTGGAATCTTGATAACATTGCTTCAATGGTTTCACTTTCTTCCATCTTGAAGGCTTCATACTTCTTAATGAGCACAAGGGCTTTGGTTTCTTTTACTTGCATGTTTCCTTCATGCGTATTCTCAGAGAATCAAACATGTTCTTAGCTGTCTCTCTGTTTGTGATCTTCTCATACTTTGAATATGAGATGACACTCAAGAGAATAGTTTTGGCCTTGTGATGATTTCTGAAGTCATGCTTATGATGATCAGACATTCTTTTTCTATCAATCTTCTGACCACTTTCATCCACAGGATGCATGTACCCATCAATTACCATATCCCAGAGATCAGTATCATGAGCTAGAAAGAAGCTTTCAATTCTGCCTTTTCACTAATCAAAGTTCTCTCCATCAAATATCGGAGGTTTGTCGTTGATTCTGTCTTTCTCATCATGGTAGTCATTGTTTATGTTCTGACTCGGTCCCACCATAGTGTTTTTCTTTGCTTGGATCTTTTACTGACACGATTAAGTGCTTGAACTCAGAAAAAGGCGCTCTGATACCAATTGAAGAATTTAAAAACACAAGAAGGGGGATTTGAATTGGAATCTTAAAAATCAATGGAAATAACACGATGACTTTTATCTTGGTTCGTTTGAACTCAAACTACTCCAGTCCACCCGCCAAGGTGATTTCGCCTCTCTCTAATGAGGTCTTAATTCACTAATCAATCTTGATTACACAACTACTTTGACCATTGCCAAAGTTTTCTTGGGTATAACCACAACCCAGTTTATCTCAAGGAATTACACTAAACTATGTATGCATAAAGCAGTGTACAGTATGTTTTTCCTTACCAAAACAGTATCACAAACTTGTGATGTATTACGCAGTTTAAAGAATAGTATGAATGAGGAATAGAAAGGATAGCAGCGTTGAAGTGTTGTGATATGTTGTATGTAAATCTTAAACGATTTATCCCCATCCCTTGTTTAAATAGGCGCAACATACTTGAGTATTTGGAAACTTGATAAATGATAGTTAATGTGCTTTCCTCAAATAAAAGATCCTTGTTTGTTTGTAGCCGTTGCATTTGATATAGCTTTGATAAATTGTAACACTTCAGAACATTAAGGAATTTGCTTGCTGCTTGCTTTAGAAGTTTGGAAGGTCAGAATTATAAGGTCCTGTTTGCAGCCTTAGACTTTCTTTCAGAGTTAAAACGTATTTCTCTTAGCGCAACTTCTGGTCTTCATTCATCAGAACTTTCTGAGAATAGTCTATGTTCGCAGCAGGAACATCCTTGTAGCTTATCTTCTGATCTGCTTCCATCAGAACTTCTCTACAAAATAGAATATTATTTTAGACTGCATAATTTTTCTTTGTGTTTGTTATCATCAAAACTCTTACGAGGGTTGTAGAATCAAACTATGTTCTAACAAATAGAACCTCATGGATATCTTAGTGTTTAGAATTATTTGGTTCGGTTCTTGTAAAAGAAAAATTTGTAATTGTTAAGAATTTTAGAAGTTTGAATCTTGAAGAAAGATTAATGAAAGCATCTTTTACCACTTGAACTTTGGAATTCTCAAACTCTTTTGTTTTAAACCTTTTAATGAAACAATACTTAGAAACAATGTAATTCTCTTTGTCAGCCTTGTGTGAAAACATTATGAAACTTGTAGAACTTGCCATTTGAAATTGATAATGATATGGATATTAGCACAAAATCTCCAAATTCTTCCACATCTCTAAACTTGAAAAAAATGTCAAAATATTCTAAGTAGGAAACAAATGGACGAGCTTATTTCCCTCCAATATCCTTTATTTGAAATTCAACCTCTTTATGATTTTCTTTAACCAAGGATAACTTCTAACTAAGCCTGTCATGATGCACTCTAAAATCCCAAACATTTTCAAAAGTTCTCACATATCATACTTCAATATTTTTCCTCAATATGAATAGCCCAACAAGTAGCCCAGGAGAAACTTTCTTGATCATTAGAGACCCGATGGAATTCTCTTAATAAAAACATCAATTAATATTTCTTTAATCAATGAGCCCAACAATGGTATCTTAGCCTTGAAGAATATTTGAAAAATATGAGAATGGAATTAAAAAGAAAACCTCAGTAATGACCCTCAGTTGATGATCAAAAGTGTACTGAAATAATGCTCGTGATGATAATGATTCAAGAATTCAGCCAAGAAATACGTCACACTTCAATAATCAACAACCCTAGCACAAGATCCAATGGATGGGAGAGGCACGATTCAAGATCAAAATACCTGCAGTTATAGTTCTCTGATGAAACAACGAATCAATGTGATATCCTGAGGGCTAGAAAGCCTGGGTAGCCTAAAGCGATTGAAAACCCTACGAGCATTAGGGGATATTTTTTAATGAAATGAGAGGGAAAATTTTGTGGTGCAACAGCTTCCCCTGTTCAATCTTCTTAAACCTGAAAAGTTAGATTGGCATGTACGTCATTCGTGACTTGAAGGTAGAAGATGATTGAACACTTAAGTGCCCAAAAATTTGCACTCGCATGTGCGCGAAGTAACCTTGTTGGTTGATTGTACCGGGAATGGGCTTAAAGATCCCATTCGGAGAGTGACAAAATATTGTCGGAGATGGGCTTATGGATTCCATCCAGAGGTGATGGTGAGTCGTCGAAGATGGGCTTATAGATGCCATCCAGGATAACTGTTGATAAGAAAATAAGACTATGTCTACACTCGACTTTGTCTTAAGAGATGTATTTGGAACGAGTCTACGCCCGACTTTGTCCAAAAGAATAATCAGAATAAAGTTAGGCTTCATTTCATCCTACCTAGAAGATGTCTACGCCCGACTTCAACTAGATGAGGTATTAGAATGAGTCTTCGAAGGAACTGTTTTTTTAGAATTCATACTCTGAAGAAAATGCTTGTCAGATTAAATCTCGGAGGGAAATGCTTTTCAGAATAAATTTTTGAGGTAAGTGCTTTTCAGAATTCAGTCTCTGAGGAAGGATGCTTGTCAGAATTCAGTCTCCGAGGAAATGCTTGTCGGAATTCAGTCTCCCGGGGAATGCTTGTTGGAATTCATTATCCGAGGAAATGCTTGTCAGAATTCATTCTCTGAGGAAATGCTTGTCGGAATTCAGTTTCTGAGGAAATGCTTGTCGGAATTTAGTCTATGAGGAAATGCTTGTCGGAATTCAGTCTCCGAGGAAATGCTTGTCAGATTAAATCTGAAGGAAATGCTTTTCAGAATAAATTTCTGAGGTAAGTGCTTTTCAAAATTCAGTCTCTAAGGAAGGATGCTTGTCAGAATTCAGTCTCTGAGGAAGGATGCTTGTCGGAATTCAGTCTCGAGGAAATGCTTATCGGAATTCATTCTCTAAGGAAATGCTTGTCAAAATCCAGTCTCTGAGGAAATGCTTGTCGGAATTCAGTCTCCAAGGAAATGCTTGTCGGAATTCAGTCTCCGAGGAAATGCTTGCTGGAATTCAGTCTCCGAGGAAATTCTTGTTGGAATTCAGTCCCCAAGGAAATGCTTGTCGGAATTCAGTCTCCGAGGAAATGTTTGTCGAAATTCAGTCTCCAATGAAATGTTTGTCGAAATCCAGTCTTTGAGGAAATGTTTGTCGAAATTTAGTCTCTGAGGAAATGTTTTTTAGGAGATGTTTTTCAGAGTAAATCATTGAAGGAAGTATTTTGGTCATGCGGATGGTCGCCGTGTCTTGTTTCGAGAACTGATCTACAATTCTCTTTCATTGGTAAACCCGACCTGTTTCGGGAATTCTTACCACCTGGTATTTGATAGTCGCCCCAGCTTATTTCGGGAATTAATCTTTGACCTATTTGAAAATTACTTATGATATTTGTCTTGTTTGTATACTTTATCTGAAAAGACAAAGTTATGCAATGTCATGACGCATGTAATACATTGCGTAATGATGTTCTCAAAATAAATGAGAGTGTGTTATATGCGTTTCGTATGCATATGGTATGATATTTTGTAAATGATGTAAGATATGTAAGATGTCAGTAACGGCGACGGTAATTTTGTGTAACATCTTTGGCCAGAGAAAACAAATCCCTGATTGTCGCTAGGGATGAAGAGTATGAATCTTAAATCTTGTTTACAATACCTTCGTTGGGGATTCCCGTTTTCTGTTTTGGAGGATACTCCACTGGGGGATTCCTGCTTAATGTTTTGGAGGATAATCCACTGTGAATGTTTGACTTCTTGGGAAGAAGAGCTTAGGAACATGGGTCATTATCTACTAGGGAATTTAATTCTTATATACCCTGACTGGGGATAAAAGAGATGGATAACCTTTCGAGGTTCTGTCCGGTCGGGTTTCCGATATAGATGTCGACTCGTCTGGAGAGAATAAGGTTGAACAATACCTGGTCCGGTTTCCAATTCAGTAGCAACTCTTCGGGGATGGAAACCCTAATTGTCCTTTGCTGGAGGTGGGAATCTTGTCGGTAACTGGTGGTAGAAGCAGACTCCAGCTGGGAGATGGTAATCTATTAGGGAAATAAACCCTGTTGGGGAAATAAAACTCTGTTGACGGAGAAATACTCTGCTGAGGAAACACCCTTGCTGAGGAAATGAGCTATGCTGGAGAGAAGAAATTTGTAGGGGGTTTTACAATTTTAGAGAAATCAGTTGGGGAAGAGAATTCCTATATGTTGTGCTGATGATATGATTTCTGATGAGGATTAGGACTCCGTAGGTTATCGATATTTCTGGGGAAAAGACCACACAACTTTATCCGCTAGGGGACTCTGCTGGTGAGTATGATTAGGTTAGCAGCTGGAAAATGCCTCAATTTCTGTCTTGAAGTCATATTATACTTGTGGGGAATGTATCTATGTTGAAGATGAGCTTGTGAAGATGACTCTGTGGGGATAATCCTACGGTGGAGGTTAATGACTTGAACATTATCTCAGCTTCTAGAGCCCTCGGTAAATGCTGATCAAAGTGATAAGTCTTCTACTGATAGACATGTGATGAGATAATGGGATATAGTCGTACGCTTTAATCCCTAACTTTTGCCTGGACCATCTTTTCAAATTTTCAGTCCACCAGGATACCCTTTTTTGCCCAAGCCGCCTTTTCAGTTTTTTGACTTGTCGGGTGTACAATTTTATTTATATATCTCTAATTTTTGCCCAAACTTTTTTGTTCGTCGTGATGCCCTTATTTTTGCCTAGGTCTGTCAACCTAGAGGGTCTCTTTTCATGCGTAGTATTTTCCAACTATGTTCGTGTTCTCAGGGTACGGGGAATTGTCATTGTCCATAGTGGTAAGTGTTGTAGCACTACCAGAAAATGTTTGCTTGGTCGTACATGACCCTTTGCTGGGATTCATGTTCAATTCCCCAACTGATTCAAATGGGGATCTGCCCCTGGCTATTCATCACTTTTGAGAGATTCTTGGAATCTTGACTTGACTCCCACAGATGAGTTGTACAATAACATGTCATGCCCCTTGATTATGGAAGGTTTGTTATTAGAAGTTTCTTTCCATTTTAGGTGATTCTGTTCATTGAGAGGATTTCTGTTCATTGAATATTCGTTGTGCGAATTTCTCTACTGTCGAACAATTAGTCATATGCAAACAGTGGTGTTAAAAATGCAAAGCTTATGTCTGTCTTGAAGCTTTGAAAATGCATTTTTAATAAACAACAAAATTTTGTAAGAAAATGAATTCAACTCAGGATTTATAGTAAGCCTTACAGGAGTCAGGATACCTTTTGTAACAATATACTTTCGAACTAACCTATGCTTCAGTTAGGACTTTTAAGGGTTGTAACATGGTCTGGTTCATGGTTTAAGAAACAAAGGATAAAGGCTCAAACTTTATTTGGATCCAACCCGTTCTCCGTGATGTTCTTCATCCCTATACTCAGTTAATCGTGCGTTAGATTCCAATTGAGTCTAGAATGATATTTTGGTGATGGTTCGGATACTGGAAGTTTATTTGAGAAGGCATTATATTTTTCCTTTTGTTGAGGATTTTTAGAGATCTATTTTTGATTTTATTATCCCTACCTTTTGCCTGAACTGTTTCTTCTGTGATTACAGTCAGCGGGATACCCCAATTTTTTTTAAGTCTCTTTCAGAGGTTTTGACTTAGCGGGCTTTTCTTTTGAGAGATAATGACTGCCTATTTTACGGGGAACCATCATTGTCTTTTGATTCAGAAATATTTCTTTGATATCACCTGTTGTGTACGAAGTGAAAGCTTGCGACTGAACACGCATTTGAATTAACTAAGAAACTACCCTACCCCGGGTTATGATTAAAGGTTTTAATTTGTGAAAACTCATACTTCTTAGGCTCAAAGGGGTTGACTAGGGATTATCTTCCTTATAACTCCATTGTTTAGGATTTGAAACAAAACCTGTACATCGTTATCAAGGTCTGTTCAAAAGTATACTGTAGAGATTATGGTATCTTTTTTGTCATCCTCCCTCTAAAGGCTTATAGCTTTTAATCGAGAGTTGAATTTCACAAAAAGTAAGTAAAAGCATAGTTTAACTATAGTAAAAACGAATGGATTAATTCAAAACAAACATATACAATGCATTAATGAGGACAACTAAAGTCTGATATAAAGATAAGTGTTTGAATCAACTAGAGAAATTACAAATGAAATTTCGAATGAACAAAAGCTTCTCCACTTGAATTTGTCACTTTAGATAGTGTTCCTTGCAGTTACGACATTTGGGGGATAACAGAAGAACTAGATCTGATCATATTGCGTGAACTCGAAAATTCCTTCGTCAATCAGGTCCTGAATCGTATGTTTCAACGCCCAACAGTTGTTAGTGTCATGCCCAAGACTGTTGGAGTGGTATGTGCACCTTACATTAGGATTGTGACGGGAAGAAGAAGTATTGGGTTTCTGAGGAGAATCCTTCAATGTCACCAGCTTGGCCTTCAATATGTGTTTCAATTCTTGAGCCAATGACATGTTGATTTCGGTAAATCGTCATTTTGGTGTATTCTGCTTACACCGATTACCTTGTTGTTGTTAGCTAGGTCGTTGTTGGGCTTGCGATGTAGTAGAAATCAAGAAAGGCCTACTTTTAACCAAGCCAACTTCCTGTCTCATTGGAGGTTGATTAATGATTTGTCCCCAATTCTAGTTGTTCATCTCAAACGGTTGAATTCGTCCTGATGAAGTTTGCTGATGAGAATTCTCAACTCTTCTTGTCCCGGAGCTATGTTTTGGATAAGAGCCATATGACCCATCATCTGGATTCTCATATTTGCCATCTCAGCTAGCAATTGTACCAACTGATCATCCTTATTGTCTTCAGGATTTTTCTTGGTCATGTTCTCAATGAGGAGTGCTTTCAATTCCTCTTACCCCTTGGATAGGTTCAGGAACATTTCTTGGAACTGAGCATTTTGGTGTCGTACCCCAAATTTTCCCTACATCGACGATTGCATTTTTTAAATAAAAATAAAAGAAATACTTATTTAAAGATGGTACAGCAGTATCTGATGGCCCATTTTTATCCAAGACTAGGGGTGTATTTTAATTCAGAAAAAGTGGGGCTTTCTAAATCAGAAAACTCATAAACTCCTTCGCGAAGCATGTTGGCCAGTGGCCCATGCGATTCGAAAATAAAAATTATTCGAGTAATTATTAAGTTCTTAGTTATTAAATAGTTGTTATCAGTGGAGGAGAGGTGGAAATTAAATTTAAGAATGTATGTTTGTTAATAAAAGAAGAGGTGAAGAATCAATGTTGCCCCATTTCTTTTAAATAGAAAACAGCAAAAGGGGGTGTGGTTGCAATATAAAGCCCATTAAATTGGCCCATCTAATGTTTTTGGTAGAAAAGAAATATTATTACTAAAATTATTGTTTTTTTATTACTGAAAAAAAGGGTTGTCATTATAAATAAATAAATGAATAATATTTTTTAAAGAAAAAAGAAAAGAAAGCGAAACGTTTTTTTTCTGATAAAACTTGTTTGTAAATTTTTTTTTGTAAATGATTGGTTTTGGGGAAAAAAGCAGCGCATTTGGGCTAAGTGAAGCAAGAATAAAAGCTCGGCCCAATCTTTATATTATGACTGATGTAGTTTTTTTAGAATGTTATTGGGCTGAATAAACAGCGCAAGGCCCAATTCCTAATAACACACACTGTACCAATTTAAACCAAAATTCATGCACATTATGTTCATTTACGCATATTGTAGAAATTAAAAAACAAAATCACATCTTTTTACAATCAAATCCAGAAACATCAAATATCAGTAAAGCAAATCAAATCTCCATAAAATCTCAAAACTCAACCAAATCCGAATATTACAATAGAATAGAATCTTCAATTAGCTCTATTACAGTAAATCTAATTCAATCAAACAACCAATCTAATCCCTAATTCCTTATAATCTCCTAAAATCATTCTAACTGTAACAACAAATTTACAAAACATTAATCCAAAACATAAAGTAAAAGCCTATAAATAACTACTCAGAAATAACAGAAGGGGGGGGGGGTTTACAGTAGAAGAATTAAGGAGAACAGAAGAACAGGGGAGTAAAAGAAGGCTTGAGACAGAGAGAGATACGAAGATAGTAGAGGGGATTCGAGGCCGAAGACAGAGGAAGAGTCAATTGGGGTTCCAATATCTGGAACCCTAATTGTACCGTTGATCCGTCGCTGCGCCACCCTCAAGCCCACCGCGACCTGCAAAAACGAAGAAGAAGGGGGATTAGCTTAACATCTCGAACGCTCGAAGTCAGAAATCGCGAAAGGGTAACTAACACTTAGCTTTTCGTTTTCTTTTTTATTGTTGGGTTGGGGTTTGGTTGGTTACGGCGCCGCGATTGTTGTAGGGTCATAGAGAAAAGGGAAGAGAGGTCTAGGGTTTGAAGGTGGGAGGCGCGAGAGAGAGATGAGTGCAAAGAAGGTTGTAAACTGAATGATGAAAAATGAAATAATGAAAAATAAATATGTAATCCGTAACAGATCCTATACGCCGCGCCCGTGACAATTTACATGCTCCCTCATTATCATCCATTAGATACGTATCAGACGATCGTTAGGCCAAGTCTCATGATAACTCCATGCTCCTTCCCTTACACGATCAACCGGCCCTCTCTAAAGTTGTAATGGGCCAAGCCCGTTTCCTTTAGGCATCCCCTATGCCAGTAATTACTAATTCACAACTAGAAATACACCTCCCCATGTTCAGAAGTTTTTTTGGCCTAGCCCAGATTCGTATTAACACCCCTTTTTTTGCTGGTTAACTAAAAAATGCACCCCCTAGTAATTACTTTTTTTTCCTATTTTTATATAATTATTATATTTTAATATCATCTTTTTATTATTGTTATTATATTATTACTATAATTACTTATTTCTTTTCATAATTAGTTATTATTATTAATTACTATTATTATTAATATATTTTATTTACTATTTAAATATTACTATATTAACGTGTAAATTATTTTATTCAAAAATGCATATATTATTTCCTTATATTATTTGCATTAAATATATTTTTAGTCATGCATTAAATAAGAGTTTTTTGTAATTTATACGATTAAAAAATACTAACAAACATCAAACTGTTTTTCGCAACAGATTAATCTAAACAATCTATTTTTGCAAAAGGGTTTCAAACGGATTTTGACTAATCGCGCATATAGCCAAAATCTCCGCAATCACTACTCCCAGCCAAAATGCGAGGTGATTCAAAATACATTTGCAACCCCATACAAACTACTTATTGGGACTCTGATTCCTCATAAGAGGATATGTATGCATACGACTAAAATCGTGGCGAGTCCCTCCTAATTAAAATTGAAAACCATGTTTTACCCAAACCTAAACCTAAAACCTTGTATCCTTGTGAACAAGGTAGATGAAAGGTGCCTAACACCTTCCTTTCGTCTAGAACTGAGTCCGAACCTAGAATCTCTGTCTGGGAATTAGGGTTTCCTATTAGATGCCCTTCCCTAGGATAAAAACTAAAAGTGGCGACTCTGATTAAAAAACCAGTCGCAACAGCTGGCGACTCTGCTGGGGACCTCAACCTTAGGTTTTAGGTTTTTTTTTGGGTTTTAATTTTACTTATTTATTTATTTATTGCACTTACTTATTGCATTTATGTATTTCTTATCTATTTTTTTTATCATTTATATATTTACTGCATGGTGGGAATTTTCATCTCAAAAAATATTTTCAATAACCCTTAGAAAGAAGGTTCGTCTATTAGCTTAGGGGATACATCATCCCTGCGAGTTTATGTGACGACTTCACCTAGAGTGGGTGGACTTCTGAAAAAGGAATACTTATCGAGAGATATCCTCTTGACGAGTAGGACTTTGGAAGGCCACCCATGACTCTTTGTAATGACCTTAACCCAAAATCTCATGACGAGACGGTTCACTACTTTGAGACGAAAGTCTCAGTCCGTAAAGAGGCTCCACCTAAGGAAGGCCCTTGTACTTTTCCCCTATGGTGTTATTCATGATACCCTTAAGGAAGCCACCTTTTGGAAGGGTAGATTAACCGTAGATCAAAATTAAGAAGCCTACTTTATAAGGGTACTTATCACAAAATTTTGTCACTAAACCATACATCCCTACCTTATAAGGGTACCTATCACAAAATCCCGTCACTCAACCCTACACCTATGCATTCATACATTTCATATATTTGTCATGCATTTCATATAGTTGTCACCCGTTTCTTTGTCTTATTCACAGGGTACAAAAAATAATGATAAAATCAAGATCTCGGCGACTGTCTGTAAAAATGGATACCAAAGGAAACAACTTGTCCACGTCAATGCGCCAAACATGTCTGAAATCAAAGCCACAAAAGGGAAATAATGTTCTGAATACTTTCTCAAGCTTTGTCGAGTAATTAGTGGATGGTTTCTCAAGCTCCGTTCCACAAGTGCGCCTAGAAGACTTATTTCCCTTTGCTTGATTTCATGCAAATAAAGTTTTGGTTAAAGACTGTAATATTTTTCAATATCTTAATTATATTACCTTCAATAAAGGCATTTTGTTTCCACATCTCGTTTGCGTATCTATTTTTAAGATGACCACCGAATAAAAAAAAGAAGCGAAAAATAAATATATACCCGGGTGAATAAGACATTTAAACCCCTTTCATATTCATACATATTCATTCGCATGCATGCATTCATAAACACCCCCATATCATATCAAAGCTCATCTTTTCAAAATCTCTTCAGTTAAGCCATTGGTAGAAGAAGATCTCCACCTCCTTGGCCTCCATATCAAACAAGGGCCTGCCAACAAAAAGCGATGGAACAAATCGAGGAAACTCATGCTGCATTCAAAGAGGGTCTCGACCAAGTAAAGGGTGATGTAAGCTCAATGAAAGGGGATCTGAGTCGAGTTCTCCTAGCTTTGAAGAACATCATTGTCAGGAAGGATCAGGTTCCCAGGTTAGCTTTCAAAGAAGTAGCCCAAACAATTGGTGCATCAAGCGGTCACCAACTAAGAAAAGAGCTAGAGACAGGACTCCAAAAGTCTATCGTGGCCCAACAAGAGACTAGAGAAGCCGAAACTAAAGGGTTTGTCCCACCGCCATCAAAAGTAGGGGCATCATATACCCTGCCAATTCCAATGAACAATGCAGACAATTACTTGGACCTGTAATACGGATACCACGACCCAGAGGATGCCCACCAGGCACCCTTAAAGTCGAATGGTACTCATGTTGTTGATAATCCACTAGTAATGAATTAGTATAAAGCTCTGGAGGAAAGGTTAAAAGCTGTAGAGGGTTTTGATGCCTTCAAAGTAAACACTCTCGAAATGGGCCTAGTTCCTGATGTGGTAATTTCTCCAAAGTTCAAAGTGTCTGACTTTGGGAAATACAATGGGCTCACTTGTCCAATAAATCATTTATGCATGTATTGTAGGAAGATGCATGCCCATTCCCACGATCATAAGCTGATAATTCACTATTTTCAAGATAGATTGAGTGGGCCATCTTTATAATGGTATATGCAATTGGAGCGAACACATATTCGAACATGGGCAGATCTTGCTAATTCTTTCTTAAAGCATTACAAATATAACCTGGACATGGCACCTACCCACATGCAACTCTAGAATCTGTCCCAGAAGAAAGAAGAGCCCTTCAAAGAGTATGCTGAGAGATATAGGGAGATGGCATCCCGTGTGCAACCACCACTGTTAGAGAAGGAATTAGTTGACATGTTCATGGGAACTTTGCTAGGGTTGTATTATGAGAAGATGGTTGGAAGTATCTCTTCGGGGTACTCAGATCTAGTGATTATCGGAGAAAGAATCGAGACTGGAATAAAGAGTTGGAAAAATACTAGGGGGACCATCAAATGCCCTCCATAATTCAAGAAGGCCTGCTTCAAACTTCCCCAAAGGAAAAGAGGGAGAAATTAATGTTGTAGCATCACAACCAAGGGCACAAAAACCATTAATAATCCCACAAGGACAACAAGGCAGAAAGCCACAAAGAAATTTTGATCCACTCCCCATGCCCCCTAGCCAGTTATTACAACACTTGGTTAAGGCATCCTTGGTGGAAATCAAGCCTCTAGCTCCTCCAGTGGGGACATTCCCGCGAAGGTACAATGTCGACGCCAGATTCGAATACCATGCTAATTCTCCTGGACATACCATAGAGCAATGTTGGCCATTCAAGCATAAGGTCCAAGATTTGTTAGAATCTCAAGAAATCACATTTGAGAAACCTAACATCAAACCAAATCCTATGCCTCCGCACGGTGGGCAGGAAATAAATGCAATTTAGGTAGTCACTGACTCTGGGGAAAGCAGACGAACAAAAACCCCAATAAACTTGCTGAAAGAATATATGTTGGGATGTGGGTTCCTGCTAGAAAATAATGAAGCTTTCAAGAGAACGCTACAAAAGCTAATGGACCAGGGGATAGTCCAATTCGGACCATACCCTGAAGAAAAATATTGAGCTTCTTTGAAGGGTAAAACATAATTTCCTCCAATCTAAGAGACTTTTATCAACAAGGGAATAGAGCATGGCTGACATGTGGCGATGTTATCCAACAAAGTAAACACCAAAAGGGAAACTGACTACATCTGAGAATGCGCCCCAGGAGAATAACTCAAAGGATGGACTGCCGTGGAGATTCCCGATATCTTTTTCTTTCCTAAGTAATTTTTCTTGTTTTTGAAAGAACCTATGTCAAGCCCGAGGCATAGGGGTTGATTGTAAGGGTTCTCCCGTTTGTTTCAGACAATATTTATAATCAATAAAAGTTATATTTTGTTTTCAATTAAGATCCTTGTCTTTCATTTGCATTTAAATCTTAAATTTAAAAATGGCAATACTCTATGCATATGCATTTTCAAATATTCATATACTAAAATTTGCACCAAAACATGATAACAGTGCAAATCCATTCCCAAAACCACTGATAATGCTACTGCTGCGACCCGATATAATTTTGATGCTTCTATCAACCAAGCTAAAGAGGAAGATGATAAAGATCTTTAACTCTCTGAGGAAATGGCGGGGGAAATAAAACAAAAGGATGACAATATACAACTTGTAGCGGTAGAAATGTTTAAGACTAAGCCATTGGATTGACTAGACTTATACAAATCAAAATAAAAATCGCCACCGCGCTTTATTGTTTCCAAAGGAATGGGAAAAGAGAGAATAACCCAAAAAGAGGGGGAAAGATTCAAGGTAAGGGGGTTGGTTATGCAAAGGGAAGGTATTAGCACCCTAAACATCTATGGTACACCGCAGGAACCTCTTTGAAAAAATCTGTATATTTTGGCTATAAAATGTTGTGTAAAAATAGATGGTGGAGGTGAGAAAAGAAATATATTTTTTATGATTTTTGCACCCGCCGCGGTTGCGAACCTTTAGTGCCTACCTACCACCTTTTCGTGCAATAGGGGATCAGGGTACACGTAGTTCCTCCTTTTTTTAAAAATTTAAAACACAAACGTGTTGGTTAATTTTATGAGATAAAACATCATCGTCATAGTCCGTGTGGATAACATACCTACCACCCACAATCATGAGAAAGGAGAATTTGCATCATCTCAAAGTGGAGGATATGGCTTGGATTTTAGAATCAACAATGCCTCACTCAACACCCAAGTGGAAAATATCTCTCTTCACTACATATTGTAGAAGTATAGTTGTTTGCATCACTACAAGGATTGGCAAGAGTCCAATCATTTTGAGAAAAGTTTAAAGATGAAAGCCAAGTTGGCAAAATGGTTTGAATGAGATTGATTAACTTTTAGTCTTCTCACAAAAAAAAGTCAAAGTATTATTAAGTTTATTGAAGTTTATTTATGAAAATGTTTTGAAAATGCATGGACCTAAGTCCAAGTTTATTATGAAAGTGGTTCAAGTTTAAAACAAGAAGAGTTTTCAAAAGGAGGGAGAAGATTTTTGAAATTAAAGAAAATGGGAGGAGAAGAAGAGGCTATCCTAAAGCATAAGGTAAAAGCTAGGGATAAGAACCATCTAACCAACAAGAAGCCAATACTTGACACTATGAGCAAAGATAGAATTATCATTCTTTGGATTGAAACCAAACAAGCAAAAATATTAGACCTCTTGAGAGAACTAAACTTCAAGTGTATTAAGTCTTCACGAAAATTGGGCAGAGTAACAGCTGTATACGGGTGAATTCCAGATTACAAACAAAAGGTGTAATCACAATAACCTGCACACAAAACAAACAAACAACCCAATGTCTTGAGGTAAACCTCAAGAGCTCCAGACAAAATAATCAGCTAAGATCACAAGGTCTTCAATAATAGGCCAAGGTTTCTAATCCTAAGTCCAAAAATTCCAATGCTCCATAATGCCAAGGATAATAACCAAATAGTCCAAGTATCATTAAAGATTTTATGGGTTTGTGTTGATTATTAGGTGTTTTAAAAAGAAAAGTAAAACTCAAGTGAGCAAAAATAAAAATGACAAGAAAGTAAATACTCAAATGAGCAAAGATGAAAATGGCATGAAATGTAAATGCTAAAAGTAAATAGTGAATAAAAATAAAAGGGGTGTATAATAAAAGAATAAAGGATAAAGTCAATTATTAGTGATTAGTGGTTAGTTGGATGATCATCTTGAAACTTGCATTTGGAACTCATTAGAGGATTGGTAGAACCAAAGCCTCCACACAACAAGTTGCATTTGCTTTTTGCCAAGTATATCATCCATTTGGAATCCTCAAAAGTACCATTTAATGATCAACAATGTTTAACTGATCCGCGTTGACCAAAGGTGTTATAGATCCATTAGATGATTGGTAGAACCAAAGTTTCCACACAATAAATCTCAAGGTTATTGGATCAAAGAGATCGAATTAACATACTTGGGCTTGCAAACATAAGTTTGGGAAACGAATGATCATTTATTCGAATCGGGACAAAATTTAGCGCTATGTTAAGCAATCGTAAGTGGACTTATATAGAAGTCGCACCTATTTTGAGACCGGTCAATAGAAATCTATGCACAATTTGTTTTGAGACATGATATATAAATCATGCTCCAACAACATTTAGTGCAATAAGAAGGGGATGAGATGAAGAGGGTGGGAGAGAATATATAAACCACTTTTGGATTAAATTTAATCAAACTATTATTAAAATCATTCATCCATTTTTGTGGAGTTAGACTCAATACCATGGATCCAATGACGTTAACAAAGTTCATGATCAAAAATTTAATCTAAGATCAGCCAGAAAATAGTCACAAAATAATATTAAATTTTAATATATATATATATATATATATATATATATATATATATATATATATATATATATATATATATATATATATATATATATATATACAAAATGGTTTAAAAATAATGTTTAAAAATAGAAATAAAAGAGAAAAATATCAAACATGTTTAAATTAATCAAGAAATAAAAAGTAAGACCATAGAAAAATCAGAAAAGGGCTCAAATGATTTTATAAGTTTTTTTGTAATTTTTTAAAGTCAGAAACTATTTTTAAAATTAAAAGAAAGGGGTAAAATAAACCAAAAATGATTAAAAAAAATAACAAAGTCAGAAACAAAAATAAAATAAGGTCACCAATATTTGTCACAATATCAACGGATCATTTCATAAATTTTTTAGAATTTAAAAATGGATAAAAGTATTTTTAAATATTTAAAACAATTCAAATAAAGTGTAAATTTATAAAAAAATACCAAAACACAAAATTAAATTGTGAAAAAATAAAAATCAGAAAGAGAATAATCAAAAATATTTTTCATAATTGTTTCAGATTTTTTGGACTTAAAATGAATTTTCTATGATTTTTTGAAGTTTAAAACAATTAAATATAAAAATCAGAAAAGAGAAGAAAAGTCAAAAATATGTGGACCATTGGATGAGAGTCAAAACGCGTTAGTAATCAGATCCAAAGGATCTGGCGCGCTGTGCATATCATGGTCATTAGTGAATAAAGCATAGAATCAAAAATAAAATCAGAATTAAAAAAAAAACAAGTGGCATGACATCATTGGTTGGAAGATGACACGTTGGTCATCTTCATCCTCCACCCAACGTGAATTGCAGGTCCCTCAAACTGTAAAATCAGAAGCTCATACCTATGTCATTCGCTTCGTCTCTTCAAGACGAAGACAACCATACCCTCGCCCCAAATTTATATAAATTGTAGCTCAAGCAATATGGAAGGAAAGTTTTGAAAAGGGATTTGAAATTTCATGGTCAAAACGTGTTTCAAGTAAAAGCAAGTGTTGCAACTAGAACCAGGGAAATGAGAGTATCACAATGATATCAAAGTTTTGAAGAATTGATGAAGGAATGTGCCTATTGAAGTTGAGTTACAGAGCTCTGAAACTGGACTTCTATGGAGAAATATAGGGAACGATTATTGAATGTAATTATATGGTTAGCTTCAGGGAAGATCAAGGAAGGTGAATTGATGAAAAAATTAGATCGAGAAAGACTTGTATATAGATTTCAAAGTTGCTGAATTCTGAGTTATGGAACAAGTTTGGCAGGGTGATTCTGGCTACCCAAGCTTGAGGAAATGAATGGGGAATGACCCTATATTTATAGGGAATCAAATGGAATGTCCAAGTGTTTGAAATGATGAAGTTTGTAGGGAAATCGTGTGAAGTTGCAAACAAAAAAATTGGGTCTCCCAATTTGATCAAAACTCATCCAAAACGCGCGTTTTGTTGTGCTAATCAATTATGGAACTTCACTAAACATGTTTAGAGGAAAAAATGCATGGAAAACTTGTTATTAGAAGCCAAAACAAAGATTTCAAAATCTGACTTGTGATGAAACTTCAGTTCCAAGTTACCAACTTCAAAATCATTACATTCTCACCTCAAGGGGTCTTAGGGCATGATTCTTGATGCTTTAGAAAGACGAGGTTACAAGCTTTGCAATGGAAGAAGAATGGGATCAAATGGATGCTTGAGTTGAAAGTTGTATCGAGTCAAAGTTGGAGAAAAAGGGTTGACTTTCCATACTTAGAAATATTTCAAATTCTTCTTCAAAAGTGACCTATAATATCTTGCATCCAAACATAGTCTTCCACTTGGAATTTTCTCTTGACCAAAATAGATGGCATGAAGTAGATCTATTGAATGAAATTTTGAAATTTGAACCATTCAAAATCTCCAAAAATTGAGGAAGTTATGACTTGTTGAAGTTGGCAAAATTTCATAAAATGACCTATAATATTTTGTATCCTTAAGGAAACTTTCATTCGTTTTCTCATTTTGCACATAAAAGAAGGCATAAAGTTCACATCTTCAAGATCATTATGGAAAAAGAATAGGCTCAAGGTGATAAAAATTGACCAAGTTATGATCATTTGAAGTCACACATGGAAAATAGGGGATTCATCTAGAGGACTTGTAATCTTTCTTTATCATCAAGTTTCTCCCACATGAAAACTACTTGGAAATTTTGAAGTGATTTTTTAATAACCCTTTGAAGATAATGATGTCTTTGGAATCACTCAAAAATACCAAAAGATGATCAAGATATACTCCTTTGAAGTTCAAAACCCTAGCTTTTAGATTAAGAAACATGCCTTGAGGAACTTTGACAATTTTGAACAAACTTCTTGTACCAAAACAAATTCTTTGTAAATATAAGTTGTTGAGGATTATAATGAGAACTCATATCAACCACAACCACTTCCATATCTTGAAATTTGAGAGAAACATGCAGTAGTGACCAAAAGGAATAAAATCTTGTCCAAACATGACTACTTTTTCAATCAACCCCTTGTACTTTTTGGATCAAATTTGATAATCTTGAAATATGGTGAAACAAAAAAAAGTTGCCATGCCATCTCCTCCAAAACAACTTCAATGGTGAGGCTTGAACTTCTCAAGCTTTATTGACTAGGACATGGAAATAAACTCATGAACCCATGAGGAAACTTTTTAAATCTCATTGCCTTTACCTACATGGATAACAAGAAAGACAAACCAACATTGCATTTTATTAATTAAAAGAGGAAATCAAGACAAAAAATATTCATGATCACAAAAGTACACAAGTCAAGGTGCTTGGTGATTCCTCAAAGTGCAAAGCTAAATATAGGGAGGGGAACCAAGAATGCTAGTGTGATCTTATTGTAATGGAATCAACATGGTATGATGAAGGGATCTTAGGAGCAAAAATTGGGGTACAACAGCTGCCCTTATTTAAGTTTCTTTTATCCAGAGATACGAAGGTTAAAAATCTTCGTGTCGACGCGATCGAAGATACTTAAATATAAAACAAACCCTATTTTTGGCACTAAGATGCCATGCAAATGTTTATGATCATGAATGCATATGAACAAGACCAAAGGGATGCAAAACACCATTGGGGATGTAACAATAATAAAGAAACAAGAGAGCGACCCGACCAGGAAAATAAATCACTGGTGGATCAAAAGACCCGACTCAGAGAGGATATTAAAATGGTCAAAGGATATACCAACTCCTACATGAGGTAAAGCTACCAACATTCACTGAAGGCAGAAGGAAAATAAATAACAACACTGACGTTCACTGACGGTGAGCTACCAACATTCACTGAAGGTAGAAGGAAAAGAAATATCATAGCATCACCGTTCACTAACGATGAACTACCAACATTCACTGAGGGTAGAAAAAAGATAACAAACACCAACCTTCACTGATGGTGATCTACCAACTTTCACTGAAGTTAGAAAGAGAATATATCATAGCACCGTCGTTCACTGGTGATGAACTACCAACATTCACTAAGGGTAGAAAAAAGATAACAATCATCGACGTTCACTGCCAATGACCTACCAACTTTCACTGAAGGTAGAAATATAATATATCATAGCATCGCCGTTCACTGACGATGAAATACCAACGTTCACTGAGGGTAGAAAAAAGATAACAAACACCAACTTTCAATGATGGTGATCTACAAACTTTCATTGAAGGTAGAAAGAGAATATAACATAGCACCGTCGTTCACTGACGATGAACTACCAACATTCACTGAGGGTAGCAAAAAGATAACAATCACCAACTTTCACTGATGGTGATCTACCAACTTTCACTGAAGGTAGAAAGAGAATATATCATAGCACTGTCGTTCACTGATGATGAACTACCAACGTTCACTGAGGGTAGCAAAAAGATAACAAACACCAACTTTCACTGATGGTGATCTACCAAATTTCACTGAAGGTAGAAAGAGAATATATCATAGCACCGCCGTTCACTGATGATGAACTACCAACGTTCACTGAGGGTAGCAAAAAGATAACAAGTTTCCCTAAAACTCTGGCATTTCGCCTAGAACGGGTCTCAACTTCTTCTTTAACTGAGGCACTTTTCCTGGAAAGGGTAATATGTAAGCTGTCTCAAATAAAGAGACTTCCACTTGCAAAGATTTCACAACGAGCTGTTTCTGCAAATTTGAAAGTCTTGCCATCCACTGGTGTAAACTGACGACGGACTGCAAACTATCCACTCATAGAGGAGATAACAAAAAAAAGTTATGTTGACTTTTACAGGGAAGCCAAGTTGCTCAAATAAAGAGACCTGCTACTTGTTGTCATGGAGGATTGTAAAAAGAAATGACTTTCTGGGGATAGAAATATGGCTTCCTGGGGAAAGAAATATGACTTCCTGGGGAAATGCCACGATATTCCTGCTGAGGAGATAAAGTCTTCTTGTGAAAAATAAATGCACAAACAAAAACTTGAAGCTTTCAAAAATCCAAAGTAAATAATATTGTTGTGGAACCAAATATTCAAACCAGAAATAAACTGGAATGAAACAGTCAACCAAAATACATCCTTTGAGAAATAAACTCAAGAGGGAAAACCAAATCCATCCAAACAAGGAGCTGTACAGGAAGGCTAAAGCAAAAATCTTCCACGAGGGACAACTTAGTGGGGTAATTGAAAGAATATATGCTTTCTGCTTAAGGCCAACACTCTATTGAAGAGAGGACAACGTAACTCTGCAAAACAAGGTGATATGTCAACAAAAATATTTACAAATGTCAATGAACAATGATTTGCCAATTTTAGCTATGCATGATGTATTTATGAATGTATGAGTGTTATCATGCGTATGCTGACAAAACAAATATACAACACTGGGAGTAACCAGACAAAACCATCTCGGGCACAAACAACACTCGGCTAAATCACATCCAAGATGATTATTCCAAGAAAAAGTAAGCGCCAGCTGAGGAAACATAATCTACTGCCTGCTTCAGCTTTACTGGGGAGAAACATAATCTGGAAGTAAACAAAACAAAGTGACAGAATAGTACAGATACACGAATAGGACATCCTTCTCCAGGCTTCACCAGGGAAACAAATGTTTTCAAAAGTAACACTTCTACTGGGGATTGCAAAACCAATTTCAAGCAAAGTAGATGGACACCACCTCATCAAAACATTCACTGGAGAATTCAGGCCCACTTCATTGGGGAGGTTAACACCACATTCACAAAGGAAAAATCCAAAATACGTTCTTCATTGGGGAAACCTCGGATTGAAAACCTTACATCATGAAAACTCAGACAAGGAGGGGAAATGAATCCAAACTTGAACGAGGATACCAGAGCTATGAACCCAATACGGCAAATCATCCTGAGTGAACTTTCCTGAGGGGAACAAAAAAACTTCTTAAAACAACTGGAGCTTGTCCATTCTTTGGATCACCATTTTTGTTGTCATTATTTCATCACAAATTCCAAAGTAAGAGCAATTTATAAATTCTTTTTGAAAAATCAATTTTTTTTATTTAATATTTTTGCTTTGGAAGTTATTATCAATAATAAATGGAGTCTTTGTAAGCTAAATAAAATAAGAAATACAAATAATTGGGTAAAAGCTCAAATTTCATTAATAGAATGGTAGTCTGCGAATGGCGAGACTTCATAGATGATTACAAAGTTTGGAAAATGGTAATATATAATGGAAAAGATACATTGAGATACAATGACCATTATCCCCTCTAACAATTTTTGAAATCCTGAGCAGCAGCTTCCATTGGAGTATGATGAGGATTCGAGAAGATTGTTGCTTCAATGATCAGATCTTGCATGATGCAGTTACTTGCCAAGAAAGTCCCTAACTTTTTCCTAAGCTGCCCTTGCGGGTTTTCAGCTTAGCGGGAAATTTATTCTGTTTATGTCTCTAATTTTTGCCTAGACCACCCTTTCGGGTTTTCGGCCTACCGAGACGCTCTTTTTTGCCTAAGCCGACCTTTCGGGTTTTCAACTTAGCGAGCTGTTCTTTTATTCCTTTAGGTGAAGTATTTCTTGACTGCATCAACATTCATGGGACGTGGGAACTCCTCTCCATCCATACTTTCAAGAATTAATGCACTGCCAGAGAAGGCTTTCTTGACAACATATGGGCCTTCAAAGTTGGGAGTCCACTTGCCCCCTAAAATTAGTGTTGAAAGACATGATCTTCCTGAGCACGAGGTCGCCTTCCCTGAGTTCACGAGGTTTGACCTTTTTATCAAAAGCTTTCTTCATTCTTTTCTGATATAACTTTCCATGACATAATGTTGTCATCCTGTTCTCTTCGATCAGATTCAATTGGTCAAATCGGTTTTGGACCCATTCAGCCTCTGCCAACTTGGTTTCCATTATCACATGCAAAGAGGGAATCTCAACCTCAATTGGGAGCACAGCTTCCATTCCACACACAAGGGAGAACGGGGTTGCTCCTGTTGAAGTGCAGACAGATGTTTGATATCCATGCAAAGCAAAAGGGAGCATTTCATGCCAATCCTTATAAGTAACAACCATTTTCTGGATAATTTTCTTGATATTCTTATTAGCAGCTTCAACAGCCCCATTCAACTTCGGCCTGTACATAGATGAATTGTGATGGACAATCTTGAATTCCTCACAAAGTTCTGTCATCATTTTATTGTTCAAATTAGAGCCATTGTCGGTGATAATTCTGCTCGACACACCATACCGACATATAATATTATTCTTGATGAAACGCACAACCACCTACTTAGTAACATTGGCATATGAAGCGGCCTCCACCCATTTGGTGAAGTAATCAATTGCTACCAAGATGAAACGGTGTCCATTCGATGATTTGGGTTCTATCATCCCAATCATGTCAATACCCCACATAGATAAAGGCCATGGGGAAGAGATCAAATTGAGAAGTGTTGGTGGCACATGGACCTTGTCTGCATAAATCTGGCATATATGACACTTCTTTGCAAATTTATAACAATCAGATTCCATTGTCAGTCAATAGTAATCTTCCCTTAGCATCTTTTTAGCCATCGAATGTCCATTGGCATGAGTTCTAAATGAACCTTCATGAACCTCATGCATCAACATGCCTGCTTCGTGTCTATCCACGCATCTGAGCAAGACCATGTCATAATTTCTCTTATACAACACATTTTCACTGAGGAAGAAACTGCCTGCCAATCTTCTCAATGTCCTTCTATCCTTCTTCGATGCACCAATCGGGTATTCCTGAGTCTGAAGAAAATGCTTGATGACATGATACCAAGGTTTTTCATATGCTACCTCCTCTGTTATAAAAACATGAGCGGGCCTATCCAGTCGCTGAACCGCAATTCGAGTTATATAATTCCAAGTATTTACTTGGTACATAGAAGCCAGAGTTGCTAGAGCATCCGCCATTTGATTTTCATGTCTAGGAATGTGATGGAATTCAAGTCTGTTAAAGAAGGGTAACAATCTTCTAGCATAATCTTTGTAAGGGATCGAGTCAGGGTGACGAGTATCCCATTCTCCTTTAATCTGATTTATTACCAAAGCTGAATCACCATACACATCTAGAATTTTAATTCTGAGATCAATAGCTTCTTCGACACCCATGCTATAAGCCTCGTATTCTTCCATATTATTAGTACAATAAAATTTTAACCTTGCGATAAAAGGAATGTGCGATCCATGGGGAGTGATAATCACGGCACCAATTCCTTTACCATAAGCATTCACAGCTCCATCAAATATCATACTCCAACGAGATTCAGGGTCAGGACCTTCCTTGGGAAATGGTTCATCATAATCGTTCACTTTCAGGAACATCACATCCTCATCGGGGAATTCATATTCTACAGACTGGTCATCCTCCACTGGTTGGTGAGCAAGATAATCTGCCAACACACTACTTTTAATAGCTTTTTGAGTGCGGTATTCAATATCATATTCAGATAACAACACCTGCCAGCGGGCAATTCTCCCATTAAGAGTAGGCTTTTCAAAAATGTACTTGATTGGATCCATTTTGGAGATCAACCAAGTAGTGTGATTTAACATATACTGCCGTAAACGCTTTGCCACCCAGGCCAAAGCACAACATGTCTTTTCCAGCATGGAATACCGCGACTCACAATCAGTGAACTTTTTACTGAGATAATAAATGGCTAACTCCTTCTTCCCTGTTTCATCTTTTTGTCCCAGAGTACAACCCATGGATTTATCTAACATTGTCAGATGCATAATCAACGGTCTTCCTTCGACAAGAGGGAGCAAGATAGGAGGTTCAAGCAGATATTCTTTAATACTTTTAAATTCCCTTTGGCAGTCATCTGTCCACGCGTGACCTTGATCTTTCTTTAACAACTTAAAGATCGGTTCACATGTTGCACTCATGTGGGAAATGAATCTGGAAATATAATTCAAACGCCCGAGGAAACCTCTGACTTGTTTTTCAATTCTTGGCGCTGGCATCTCTTGAATTGCTTTGACTTTATTAGGGTCAACTTCAATTCCTTTATGGATAACAATGAAACCTAACAATTTCCCTGATCGAACACCGAAGGTGCATTTATTTGGATTCAAGCGGAGATGATACTTCCTTAAACGCTGAAACAACTTCAATGAATCTTCTACATGCCCTTCTTCAGTCTGGGATTTGGCAATCATATCATCAACATATACTTCGATTTCCTTGTGCATCAGATCATGGAATAGGATTGTCATAGCCCTCTGGTACGTTGCACCAGCGTTCTTCAACCCGAAGGGCATCACTCTGTAATAGAATGTTCCCCAGGGTGTGATAAACGTTGTTTTTTCCATGTCCTCTGGAGCCATTCTTATTTGATTATACCCGGAAAATCCGTCCATGAATGAGAATACTTTGAATTTTGTTATGCTATCCACTAACATATCAATGTGTGGCAATGGAAAATCATCTTTTGGACTAGCTTTATTTAGATCTCTGTAATCTACGCACATGCAGATTTTTCCGTCTTTTTTAGGTACTGGGACAATATTGGCAATCCATTGAGGATACACTTACATCACAAGAAAACCAGCATTAATCTGCTTTAAAACCTCCTCTTTGATTTTCACTGCCATATCTGGGTGAGTTCTAATCAACTTTTGTTTGATTGGTGGACACTCTGGCTTCAACGGCAAACGATACTCTACAATATCTGTATCTAGACCAGGCATATCTTGATAAGACAAAGCAAAAATATCCAGATACTCTTTCAACAGCTCAATCAACCTGCTCTTCACATCAGGATGCAGCAATGCTCCAATCTTGACTTCCTTCAGATCTTCTTCTGAATCCAAATTGATCTCTTCCAATGGCTCTTTATTTGGCCGAATGGTATTTTCCTCATGCTCAAGCAACCGTGAGACCTCTTCTGGAATCTCATCATAATCTTCTTCTTCAGCCCCATACACAGGACATTCAAAGTTGAGAGAGGGTGCAGGGTCATTGTATTCAACGGGTTTTTTAATTAATCTGCACATATGATTTATGATTGCTTTTAGAAACTGACACATATAACAAGTGATCATGCAGATTGAATTTCAGTTATTATTTATTTTTGAAGGGTTTTTTTTTATTTTTTATTACCATTTTCCAAGAAAAAGCATAAAATAAAGACACAATTTGGGAAACAAAGACAACTTTTATTATTGATTTTAAAAGTCACAGCAAATAGATAAGCCCTACAACATTAATACTTCCACCTTGGGCAGAGTGAAAGATTTTTCAAAAAGATTAACAAAACAAATTACTTTGAAACATGTATGCAAGAGGGAACATCAATGGTGATCTAGTTCTGAACCCTAACTCCGTGCGTCACATAATTTGGCATTTCCTGCTCTGCTTCAACTTCTACAGTGGCATTAATCCTGGAAACAATTGGATGAAGATAACCCCCACTACGGAAGATGTCTTGATACTTTCTCGCAACAGACTTCGGCTTCATGCCCTTACCTTTGTCATTCTCCAAAGAGAACCCCAAGCCAGCTCTGTTCTTGTTCACGGGTGGATCCACAATCTGTCCCCATACTTTACTATGACTCTTATGCACAGCCTGTTGCGCATCCTTAAGTGAAACCATGGAATTCTCATTTCCTCTTATATTGTCAATGGGTAAGGCTTGGAAATGGGTTCGAACAGCAACTTCATCCGCCTCCACAATGCTGAAGGAGGACAAATGAGATATCAATAATGCTTGTTCCCCATTTATGATCACTACTTTCCCTTCACGTACAAACTTCAGTTTTTGGTGTAAAGTTGAAGTGACAGCCCCTGCCTCATGTATCCACGGCCTTCCTAGCAAACAACTATAAGCGGGTACAATATTCATGACCTGGAAAGTTACCTGAAACAAATGTGGTCCTATATGAATAAGCAAGTCCACTTCACCAATAACAGATTTCCTTGATCCATCAAACACTTTCACAATGATTCCACTCGGGTGCATAGGCGTTCCTTGATATTTCAACTTCATAAGCGTACTCCTCGGTATAACATTCAACGCGGATCCATTATCAATCAGCACATTGGATAGTGAATCATTCTTGCAGTTCATGGAGATGTGGAGGGCCAGGTTGTGATTCCTTCCTTCATCTGGTAATTCATCATCGTGGAAACTCAAGTTATTACATGACATAATGTTCCCTATTACACTACTGAATTGGTCTATTGGCATATCACTCTCCACAAAAGCTTGGTCCAATACCCTCATCAAGGATTCTCTGTGAGCAGAGGAGTTCATCAATAACGCCAAGATAGATACTTTTGAAGGAGTCTGCAGTAGTTGATCTACAATTCTGTAGTCGCTCATCTTGATTATCTTCAAAAGATCATCCACTTCTTTCTCTAACGCAGCCCCACTAGTCTCACCCGTAGCCTTCTTGGGTTCAACATTCTCAGCAATTTTCTTTCCAGCACTAACATCTCTTCGAACAACTGGTGCAAACACACGACCGCTGCGGGTCACCCTGCTATTTTCAGCAATATTCCTAACATCAGGCATTGGCTGGATGGGAACTTCCACTTCATCCTCTAAGATTGTAGCGTTGTATTTGTAAGGCACAACCTTATCTGACTTGTAGGGGATAGGACCCGGCAAACTAATCACCAATGGGGTAACAACTGGCTTGCTATAATACTCAACTTCAAGATGGGCGGGTGCCCCAAAACAAGGTACAATGACGTTTACCCCTTCTTCAACACAATCAGTCATTATTAAGTCATTTATGGAAAACAAATCCTCATCTGAGGAGAAATACTCATTTGCGGAGGCATACTCTTCATCCTACTCTTCTTCAGTCAAACAAACCTCAACCATATTAACTTCATGGTAATCATCCCTTTGACTTGTAACCTTGATAACTCCATTATCTAACAACAACTGAACACCCTTCTTCACGATTAAACATCCTCGGGAGTCCCGGCAGCAAATTCGGCAAGATCCATACTGGTGTTCTACCTGACCAGCCATATGGTAGAAGGTAGCATGAAATTATACAAGGTCCTCATTCACATACTCTACATCAAAAATTCTGAATTCTCCAGGACATCTAGAAACCATATTCACCTCCTCTTCATACTCTGCCCTAGGCCTGATTATGTGGATTAGGCCCTCATCCATCATCTCTTGTAAATCAGCCTTTATCTTATCGCAATCCTATATGTCTGTACTGTAAATAGCACAACCGAAATGGTCATGCGTATATTAGCTAAATTCATAAAGGTCTGCATGCATTTTCACCAAATCTCCTCTAACCAGATTAATATCAAAAATTTGGAAGTCGCCTGGACAACCGGCCACCATATTCACAGCATTTACTCCCTCATGCTTGGGTAGAGGATTATCTTTCACATTAGGTACCACGTCCTTGAAAGATAGAACACCAGACTTCACCAACTTCTGCACCTCAGTCTTCAAAGGATAACAATTCTCAACATTATGCCCTGGTGCTCCCTGAAGAAAAGCATATGTTTGGTCTGCCTTGTAATACCAAGGCAATGGTGATGGTACAGCGGGAGGTGGTCGGGTCTGAACCAGCTTCTTCTAAATCAATGTCGGGAGTAACTCTGTATAGCTCATAGAAATAAGGTCATAAATCTCCCTTCTCTGATTATACCCTTGCACCCACAACTGGAGTAACTGTGGCGACTTGCTAATGACGCTGATAATTCCTTCTAGGAGTATTAACCCTCCTCTCTTGCATAACAGCATTTGCATCCCCTTCCTTCTTATTGGTAAAACCATAAGATGGTTTCTTCACACCTCCAGAACTTTCACTCTTTGTTAAACAGCCCTCTCTTACAGCCTCTTCTAAGTTGATACCCATTCCTACCATTTCAGTAAAGTCACTTGGCGCACTTGCCACCATCCTCTCATAGTAGAAAGCACCCAGCGTTTTCAAGAAAATCTTAGTCATCTCCTTCTCTTCCATGGGAGGAATCACTTGGGCGGCTACCTCACGCAATCTTTATGCATATTCTTTGAATGATTCCCTGTCTTTTTGAACCATGGCCCTGAGTTGATCATGGTCAGGCGCCATGTTCACGTTGTACTTGTATTGTTTGATGAATGCTTCTCCCAAATCATTGAAAGTATGGATATTGGCGTTGTCCAAACTCATATACCACTTCAGCGCAACATCGGTCAAACTATCCTGAAAAAGTGAATCAGCAGACGCTGATCATCAGTATGGGTAGACATTCTACTTACGTACATCACTAGATGAGCACGAGGGCAAGTGTTTCCCTTGTACTTCTCAAACTCCGGGACCTTAAACTTAGCAGGTATCTTAACATTCAGGACCAAGCATAACTCATTCACATTCTGCCCAAATAGCTCTTTTCCCCTGAGGTCCTTCATCTCTCTTTGCATCTTGTCAAACTGCTCTTGAAAATCATCCATTCTATCATAAAGACCCAAGTCTTAACTCGGTGGAGGGAAAGGACGACACACATCATCGTTAACAAACGGAACCATATTCACCGAAGGAGGCACAACAGGAGCAGCATGCACCACAGGAGGTACCGGAGTAACAATAGTATGAACAATCGGAGTATCTTGAGAACCAATATTGAAACCTACGGGTGCAAAATTCTCTGGCATTCCCCATGGATAACCTTGAGGCATGCGATTTTGAATAACAGCTGGAGTAGAAGATACAGGAACAGTCAGAGCTTCAGTAGTTTCCCTTGTTGGTTGAGGTTGGACACTCGGTGGCTGATTCTGAGCAGCCACTAGAGCTTCCATCAGAGCAGTCAGATTGGCCATGCCGACCTTCAAAGCAGAAACCTCCTTGCGCAGCTCACGATTCTCTTGTTCTAAGTTGTCCATCTTCTTTCTGAAATTAGCCCGAGTGTAGTGGTGAGTCAGCTTGCTAAACGAAGTAAAGAAGCTTGGTAAGACACCTGGATATGCATAACAAATGCAAGAAATATGTGCAATATGATGCATGATATGCAACGCACATGTTTTTATTTTATTATTTAATATTTCAAGGGATTTAAAATTTATGGACATATTGCAAATATCAAAGTAATAACGCATTTGAAATACTGAAAAAAAATTATTATAACAACTCCAAAATGGATTACAAGTTTCAATGATCCTAAGTACAAGATGAAAATAAAATCTAAAACCCTGAGAAGTAAAACTGATGGAGATCACTCTATACGCTGGCGCTTCCCTTTGAGCCTGGCAATCTGAGCCTTCAACTTCTGGTTTTCTTCCGCATATCTGATGGCAACCTCCTTCCAATCACCTGAATTAGGAAGTGAGTAATCAGAACCTGATTGAGGCTTAGGAGAAAATAAATCCCATTTCCTCTCCATAGACTCTACCGCTCGACTCTCAAGGATCTCAATCAAGTCGTCTTTCTCCTTTAAGTCTGCTTTATAGGAAATCTCTAAAGTTTGGAACTTGTTCTTCCAAGCGTCCTTTTCCTGTTGCATCCTAACCAAAGCAAGTTGCATCTCTTCTAGATCATCTAATAAGGGAGGAGTGGTCTTCACAAATAGATCAGGCATGGGTGTTTCCCAGGAATACGGCATCTTCAACTGAATAGCTCTTGTTTGGACCCACTGAAGATATGGCTCCAAAGAAACAACACCCCTAGGTCCCAAATCCTTCCTACTCTTCTTATGAATGTGACGCCAGGCCTTCTCAATCTTCTCCCTAGCTTCCCTATGATCTCCCCCCCCCCTTCAGAAAGAAACTACTTAAATGAATACTATTTGGCTTATCCCTCATCGGATAACTAAGTTGTCGTCGTGCAAGAACATGGTTATAGTTAATTCCTCCCTTTGTACCAAGAAGAGGTACATTGGGGAAACTACCACAACTGTCAATAATCTCTATATCCTGGTAAGCTCGATGATACCAATCAATATCCGAGTGAGTAAGTGCCATAATCTTAGGAGCCCAACGGGGTTCCTTCTTGACATCCCAAAAAGCATCAGACTGAGGCATATGTGAGATAAACCACCGGTACAACAGAGGCGTGCAACAGATAATCATCCCCCCATGATAAGAATTCCGAAGATGAATAGAATAATAAGCATCACCCAACAAGGTAGGAACTAGGTTTCCAATCATGAAGATCTTGATAACATTGATGTCAACAAACTTGTCCATATTAGGAAATAATAACAACCCGTAAGCAAGTAGAGCAAAGATGGCCTCAAAAGTGATTGTACTCTTCATCCTGGAAAAGTAACAGGATTTCTCCTATAAGAACTGAGCTGGTAATCCTCTAATCCATCCTTTATTAGTCATATGGGCTTCCACCTTAGACTTCCCCAGATGAATCAAAGCAGCAGTCTCATGTGGTTTTGGCTCACACTCCAAACCAGTAAAAGGAACACGATCGGTAACAGGTAAATTCAATAGATAAGAATACTCTTCCAGTATGGGCATCAACTGATAGTCGGGAAAAGTAAAGCAATGATACATCGGATCATAGAACTGGACCAAGGTCGAGAGAATATCCTCCTTCATCTTAAGCTTCATGAGAGGAATAATTGATCCATACTTCTTCCAAAAAGACTGATCAACTCATCTATCTTGGGATCCTTGAAACTGTACTTCCCGGTCTTTCTCTTTCCAGAATCCATGGTTAAAAATCACCTGAGATATTCACAAATGGTCAACCTTTAAATCCCTTGAAATATGATCTCTCCAAAAGATGCTTATGAGTGCATGGATGCATGATGCAGCAATCACACACAAGATCACACATATAGGGTTCATAGGTTCAACGTCACGAGCATGAGGTTGAAGGTACTACCCCTAAGGTGTTGGTCTAAAATTTATCACTTGCCGAACAGGGTTCTAGAGGTTCCCAGAGTCTACACCCTTCCATCGGATATTACCAACTTCCCAATTAACTCGGTAATTAGTAATATTCTCAAGAAAAACTCATCTGAGCGCAGTATCGCATGACAACTATTTCCCGATTACTCCGTCATAGCTTCCGCACTACACCTAAAAGGCCAAGATGGGTTTGGTATTCTATGGTCCTTAGTTTCAGCAGGCTCCCAGGTCGAAAGCAGTACGTCTTCCCGATTACTCGGTAAACAACACTACAGTCAAAGGGGCATCCACTGAGTTGGGGATCTCATGCCTCCTTTTTTGGGATTACTCCCTCAAAGTTAACATGATTATACCTCTCGGAATATCTTAAAGTTTGCCCAAGTCCGGGTATAGGACTTATGAGTAATCACCAAGCACCCTGAAAACTAGGAAAATCCAGACAAACATATATACAACATATAACATAAAAAGAATAATAACACATACACAGATATAAACAAAGATAGGCTCAACCCACTTAGGGATGGACCAGGAAGAGGTCAACCTTTCCCCAGTGAAGTCGCCATTTTTATGTAGCGGTAGAAATGTTTACGACTAAGCCATTGTATTGACTAGACTTATACAGATCAAAATAAAAATTGCCACCGCGCTTTATTGTTTCCAAAGGAATGGTAAAAGAGCGAATAACCCAAAAAGAGGGAGAAAGATTCAAGGTAAGGGGGTTGGTTATGCAAAGGGAAGGTATTAGCACCCTAAACATCTAAGTTACTCCACAGGAACCTCTTTGAAAAAATCTGTATATTTTGGCTATAAAATGTTGTGTAAAAATAGATGGTGGAAGTGAGAAAAGAAATATATTTTTTACGATTTTTGCACCCGCCGCGGTTGCGAACCTTTAGTGCCTACGTACCACCTTTTCGTGCAATAGGGGATCAGGGTACACGTAGTTCCTCTTTTTTTTAAATTTAAAACACAAATGTGTTGGTTAATTTTATGAGATAAAACATCACCGTCATTGTCCGTGGGGAAAACATACCTACCACCCACAATCATGAGAAAGAAGAATTTGCATCATCTTAAAGTGGAGGATATGGCTTGGATTTTAGAATCAACAATGCCTCACTCAACACCCAAGTGGAAAATATCTCTCTTCACTACATACTGTAGAAGTATAGTTATTTGCATCACTACAAGGATTGACAAGAGTGCAATCTTTTTGAGAAAAGTTTAAAGATGAAAGCCAAGGTGGAAAAATGGTTTGAATGAGATTGATTGACTTTTAGTCTTCTCACAAAAAAAAAGTCAAAGTATTATTAAGTTTATTGAAGTTTATTTATGAAAATATTTTGAAAATGCATGGAACTAAGTCCAAGTTTATTATGAAAGTGGTTCAAGTTTAAAACAAGAAGAGTTTTCAAAAGGAGGGAGAAGATTTTTGAAATTAAAGAAAATGGGAGGAGAAGAAGAGGATATCCTAAAGCATAAGGTAAAAGTTAGGGATAAGAACCATCTAACCAACAAGAAGCCAATACTTGACACTATGAGCCAAAATAGAATTCCCATTCTTTGGATTGAAACCAAACAAGCAAAAATACTAGACCTCTTGAGAGAACCAAACTTCAAGTGTATTAAGTCTTCACAAAAATTGGGCAGAGTAACAGCTTTATACGGGTGAATCCAGATTACAAACAAAAGGTGTAATCACAATAACCTGCACACAAAACAAACAAACAACCCAATGTCTTGAGGTAAACCTCAAGAGCTCCAGAAAAAATAATCAGCTAAGATCACAAGGTCTCCAATCATAGGCCAAGGTTTCTAATCCTAAGTCCAAAAAGTCCAATGCACCATAATGCCAAGGATAGTAACCAAATAGTCAAAGTATCATTAAAGATTTTATGGGTTTGTGTTGATTATTGGGTGTTTTAAAAAGAAAAGTAAAACTCAAGTGAGCAAAAATGAAAATGACAAAAAAGTAAATACTCAAATGAGCAAAGATGAAAATGGCACGAAATGTAAATGCTAAAAGTAAATAGTGCATAAAAATAAAAGGGGAATATAATAAAAGAATAAAGGATAAAGTCAATTATTAGTGATTAGTTGTTAGTTGGATGATCATCTTGAAACTTGCATTTGGATCTCATTAGAGGATTGGTAGAACTGAAGCCTCCACACAACAAGTTTCATTTGCTTTTTGTCAAGTATATCATCCATTTGGAATCCTCAAAAGTACCATCTAATGATCAACAATGTTTAAGTGATCCGCGTTGACCAAAGGTGTTGTAGATCCATTAGAGGATTGGTAGAACCAAAGCCTCCACATAATTAATCTCAATGTTATTGGATCAAAGAGATCAAGTTAACATACTTGGGCTTGCAAACATAAGTTTGGGCCGCGAATGATCATTTATTCGAATCAAGACAAAATTTAGCGCTATGTTAAGCAATCGTAAGTGGACTTATATAGAAGTCGCACCTATTTTGAGGCCAGTCAATAGCAATCTATGCACCATTTATTTTGAGACATGATATAGAGATTATGCTCCAACAACATTTCGTGCAATAAGAAGGGGATGAGATGAAGAGGGGTGGGAGAGAATATACAAACCACTTTTAGATTAAATTTAATCAAACTATTATTAAAATCATTCATCCATTTTTGTGGAGTTAGACTCAATACTATGGACCCAATGATGTTAATAAAGTTCATGATTAAAAATTTAACCCAAGATCAGCCAGAAAATAGTCACAAAATAATATTACATTTTAATATATACAAAAAGGTTTAAAGATAATGTTTAAAAATAGAAACAAAAGAGAAAAATATCAACTATGTTTAAATTAATCAAGAAATAAAAAGTAAGACCATAGAAAAATCAAAAACGGGCTCAGATGATTTTATAAATTTTTTGGTAATTTTTTAAAGTCAGAAACTATTTTTAAAATTAAAAGAAAGGGGTAAAATAAACCAAAAATGAAAATAAAATAACAAAGTGAGAAACAAAAATAAAATAAGGTCATCAATATTTGTCACAATATCATTGGATCATTCCATAAATTTTTTAGAATTTAAAAATGCATAAAAGTATTTTTAAACATTTAAGACAATTCAAATAAAGTGTAAATTTATAAAAAATACCAAAACACAAAATTAAATTGTGAAAAAATAAAAATCAGAAAGAGAATAATCAAAAATATTTTTTATAATTTTTCCAGATTTTTTGGACTTAAAATGAATTTTCTATGATTTTTTGAAGTTTAAAACAATTAAATATAAAAATCAGAAAAGAAAATAAAAGTCAAAAATATGTGGACCATTGGATGAGAGTCAAAACGTGTTAATAATCAGATCCAAATGATCTGGCGCGTTGTGCATATCATGGTCATTAGTGAATAAAGCATATAATCAAAAATAAAATCAGAATTTAAAAAAAACAAGTGGCACGCCATCATTGGTTGGAAGATGACACGTTGGTCATCTTCGTCCTCCAGCCAAAGTGAATTGCAGGTCCCTCAAAGTGTAAAATCAGAAGCTCAGACCTATGCCATTCGCTTCGTCTCTTCAAGACAAAGAAAACTACACCCTCGCGCCAAATTTATATAAATTGTAGCTCAAGCAATTTGGAAGGAAAGTTTTTAAAAGGGATTTGAAATTTCATGGTCAAAACGTGTTCCAGTAAAAAGAAAGTGTTGCAACTAGAACCAGGACAATGTGAGCATCACAGTGATATCAAAGTTTTGAAGAATTGATGAAGGAATCTACCTATTTAAGTTGAGTTGCAGAGCTCTGAAACTGGACTTCTATAGAGCAATATAGGGCACGATTCTTGAATGTAATTATATGGTTAGCTTCGAGGAAGATCAAGGAAGGTGAATTGATGAAAAAATTGGATTGAAAAAGGCTTGTATATGGATTTTGAAGTTGCTGAATTCTGAGTTATGGAACAAGTTTGGCAGGGTGATTCTGGCTATCCAAGCTTGAGGAAATGAATGGGTAATGACCCTCTATTTATAGGGAATCAAATGGAATGTCCAAGCGTGTGAAATAATGAAGTTTGGAGGGAAATCGTGTGAAGTTGCAAACAAGAAAAGTGTGACTTCCAATTTGATGAAAACTCATCCAAAACGCGTGTTTTGTTGTGCTAATCAATTCTTGAACTTCACTAAACATGTTTAGAGGCAAAAACGCGTGGAAAACTTGTGATTAGAAGCCAAAACAAAGATTTCAAAATCTGACTTGTGATGAAACTTCAGTTCCAAGTTACCAACTTCAAAATTATGGCATTCTCAGCTCAAGGGGTCTTAGGGCATGATTCTTGATGCTTTAGAAAGATGAGGTTACAAGCTTTGCAATGGAAGAAGAATGGGATCAAATGGATGCTTGAGCTGAAAGTTGTACCGAGTCAAAGTTGGAGAAAAAGGGTTGACTTTCCATACTTAGAAATATTTCAAATTCTTCTTCAAAAGTGACCTATAATATCTTGCATCCAAACATAGCCTTCCACTTGGAATTTGCTCTTGACCAAAAAAGATGGCATGAAGTAGATCTCTTGAATGAAATTTTGAAACTTGAACCATTAAAAATATCCAAAAATTGAGGAAATTATGACTTGTTGAAGTTGGCAAAATTTCATAAAATGACCTATAATCTTTTGTATCCTTAAGGCAACTTCCATCCATTTTATCATTTTGAACATAAAAGAAGGCATAAAGCTCACATCTTCAAGATCATTATGGAAAAATAATAGGCTCAAGGTGATAAAAATTGACCAAGTTATGATCATTTGAAGTCACACATGGAAAATTGGGGACTCATCTAGAGGTCTTATAATCTTTCTTCCTCATCAAGTTTCTTCCACATGAAAACTCCTTGGAACTTTTGAAGTGATTTGGTAATAACCCTTTGAAGAGAATGATGTCTTTAGAATCACTAAAAAATACCAAAAGATGAGCAAGATATACTCCTTTGAAGTTTAAAACCCTAGCTCTTAGATTAAAAAACATGCCTTGAGGAACTTTGACAATTTTGAACAAACTTCTTGTACCAAATAAATGCTTTGTAAATATAAGTTGTTTAGGATGATAATGAGAACTCATAGCAACCACAACCACTTCCATATCTTGAAATTTGAGAGAAACATGCACTTGTGACCAAAAGGAATAAAATCTTGTCCAAACATGACTATTTTTTCAATCAACCCCTTGTACTTTTTGGATCAAATTTGATAATCTTGAAATAGGTGAACCAAAATAAGCTTGCCATGCCATATCCTCTAAAAAAACTTCAATGGTGAGGCTTTAACTTCTCAAGCTTTATTGACTAGAACATGGAAATAAACTCATGAACCCATGGGGCAACTTGTTAAATCTCATTGCCTTTACCTACATGGATAACAAGCAAGACAAACCAACATTGCATTTTATTAATCAAAAGAAGAAATCAAGACAAAAAATATTCATGATCATAAAAGAACACAAGTCAAGGTGTTTGGTGATTCCTCAAAGTGCAAAGCTAAATATAGGGAGGGGAACCAAGAATCCTAGTGTGATCTTATTGTAATGGAATCAACATGGTATGATGAAGGGATCTTAGGGGCAAAAATTGGGGTACAACACAACCGTATAAAGAGACTATTAATACCATTAAAATGGGCACAAGGGAAGATCCGAAAGAAATCAAGCTAAGGGGCAATGTTAGAGCAAAGCATCAAGGAAAGGTTGATCAAGCTACTGCACGAGCACGTGGATATATCTTCCTTGTCCTACAGAAATAGACCAATGTTAGATACAGACATTGTGGTGTAAATACCACCTCTAAAAGAAGGTTGTTCGCCAGTTAGGCAAAAATAAGTAACTACGACATACCGGGACCTAACGAAGGACCCAAGCCAGGGGCACGTTGAACACTCACGCTCGACGAGGCTTCAAATGCACTGGGGCACGGTATAGAGGCAGTTTTGATTTCTCTAAAGAATTATCACAAGACATATACCGCAAGATTGTATTTCGACTGTACCAACAACGTCGCCTAGTACGAAGCTTGTATACTAAGACTAGAAGCGTCCATTAATCTAAGAATAAAACACCTCGAAGTATTTGGGAACTCTGCACTAGCCATATACCAAGTCAACGACGAATGGGATACTAAACATCCAAAATTGATTTCATATCAGAATCATGTTTTAAAGTTGGCTATAGAATTTACAGAGATCACTTTCAGTCACATTCCACAAGAAGAAAATCAAATGGAAGACGCCCTGGAAACTCTCTCAGTTATGTTCAAAGTAACCTGGATGAACCACGAACCACGCATTACAATCAGACACTTTAAAGAGCCCGCACATTTCCTTGTTATTAAAGAAGGACCAGATAACGAGCCTTGCTTTTACGACATCAAGAAGTACATGGAAAAGCAAGAATATCTAGTAAATGCCTCTATCATTGACAAATGAACTCTACGGAAATCAGCCTTGAAATTCTTTCTGAGTAACGGTGTACTGCACAAGAGGAACTACAACATGGTTTAGTACTCAAGAAGATTCTGTGCTACCTCGTCTCGATTCACGTGGTAAATGGACACCCAACTATGAAGGTCCATACACAGTGAAAATAGCCTTCTCTGGTGGTGGCCTCATCCTCACAACAATGGATAGGGAAGAACTGTCGCATCCGGCAAATTCAGACGTAGTAAAAAACACTATGTATAAGAAGCTCACTAAGCTCGAACCCTAAACAGACGAATTAGGCAAAAAGGAGCATCCTGGTGGATCGAAAACCCTTAAGGGTGATCTAGGAAAAAATTAGGGGCACATAAACAAAAATTATCCCGGTGGATTGAAAACCTGAAAGGACAATCCAGGCAAAATTAGGGATTTCATACAAAGAAATAAAGAACAAAAAGACTGCGATCTAAGAACTGCGATTGCGAACCACGAAGGGAAAGATGGATTTGAATCATACAACTCAGAAGAAAAGGAGATATGGGCTATTAAAAGGATATTGGGGAACAGCAACAGCAATTATCATTTTTCATTGCCATTTACAGTTTTAAAACTTTCTATAATTACCTCTTTCTAGGAATTGCATCGTGTACTCTTGCCTATTCAGAGGCATATCAATAAAACATTTGCTTTCTTTACATATTTCAAATTATGTTTTTCTTTTCTCATACTTATTTACAAAATACTACGACTATTGCTTGTAATATTCTCTTGAAATCATTTCGGGGAAATTAACAAATAAAAGCATTTGACAAAACATCGAAAAGGAATTTTGGTTAGAAAAACATCAAAAGAAAATCCACGTCTACGTCCATACACATGTCTACGCCTACAACACAAAAGTCTATACACATGTCTACTCCCACGTCTATGCCCACAACACAAAGTTTGTGCATACGTTTACACGTACCCTTGCGCTTACAATACAAATAATCAATGTTCAAAATCTTGCTAACACTTTTTTGCCGCGTTCAAATCAAATTCAACGATGCCACGACAATATAACATACAACACCAGGGGTTGTAATTCAAAACCAATGGTTTAAAGGAGAGAATGCTAGAAATAGTCTTCATAACATTTCAAGGCATACGCACATTTTACACATATTTCACACACACATTTTGCATATCCAAAGCATACATACATTATACATTTTTGCATACATACAATACGCAAACACTAAGGTTTCCACCTCAATGTCAGACATCCTACGCATGTGTCATGCAACAAACAAAAAATATCACCCTCGATTCAATCATCTAAGGGTCAGTCAACAAAACAATTCTCCTACGATTCAACCCGTCACTTAAGTCTCCATGGTGTGACGTGTTCAGTTTATTACCTAAGTCTCCATGCAGTAATTTGTGAAGCTCGGTACGTTGCCTAAGACTCCACGCATCAATGTATTCTCCTCATCTAACCCACTGCCTAAGACATCATGCAGTAGTGTGGTTCCTTGTTCGATAATATAGACCATTGCCTAAGACGTCGTGCAGCAATGTGCTTCTTTATTCCGCAACCCAGACATCGCCTAAGATGACATGCAACGATGTTCGGAAACAAAACCTAGTTCATTGCCTAAGACCTCGGGCAGAAATGCAACTTAACCCACTGCCTAAGACATCGTGCAGCAGTGTGGTTCCTTGTACGGTAATATAGACTAATGCCTAGACGTCATGCAACAATGTGCTTATTTATTCCGCAACCCTGACCATCTCCTAAGACGACATGCAGCGATGCTCTAAAACCAAAGTTTAGCCTATCTCCTAAGACGACATGGAGCGATTCAAGAACCTAACCCATTGCCTAAGACATCGTGCAGCAATACGGTTCCTTGTTTGGTGATATAGACCATTTCCTAAGACGCCGTGCAACAATGTGCTTCTTTATTCGGCAACTCATACCATCGCCTAAGATGACATGCAACGATGTTCTAAAACCAAAATTTAGCCTATCGCCTAAGACGACATGCAGCAATTCACGAACCTAACCCATTGCATAAGACATTATGCAGTAATGTGGTTCCTTGTTTGGTGATATAGACCATTGCCTAAGACGTCGTGTAGCAATGTGCTTCTTTATTCCGTAACACAGATCATCGCCTAAGTCGACATGCAGCGATGCTCGAAAAACCAAAATCTAGCTTATTGTCGAAGACGTCATGCAGCGATTCGCGAACATAACCCATGGCAGTCTCCAAGAAGCCATGCACCATCAAGTGTTGTTTTAATCATCCCCCCCCCCAAATGGATGAATAAGCAAAAGCAAACCAAGACACAAGATCGCTCTCAAGTTCAAGACCATCTTCCTAGTCATCAAATCCTGGTAAGTGATACATCATCAGCTTTTCCTACTTTCTCAAGACTCGTAAGGGTATGCTATATCAGTGTAACCTTATGTTCGTCGGACAAATTTTAGGATAATTCCAAGTATTCAGTAAACTCTCAATCAGAATGCATAAGACTCATACATTCTCACGATATTCGATTGGAAGATAATTGAATAGGGGCAGTTGTCGTACCCCAAATTTTCCCTACCTCGACGATTGTATTTTTTAAATAAAAATAAAAGAAATACTTATTTAAATATGGTACAGCAGTATCTGATGGCCCATTTTTATCCAAGACTAGGGGGTGTATTTTAATTCAGAAAAAGTGGGGCTTTCTAAATCAGAAAGACTCATAAACTCCTTCGCGAAGCATGTTGGTCAGTGGCCATTGCGATTCGAGAATATAAATTATTCGAGTAATTATTAAGTTCTTAGTTATTAAATAGTTGTTATCAGTGGAGGAGAGGTGAAAATTAAATTTAAGAATGTACGTTTGTTAATAAAAGAAGAGGTGAAGAATCAATGTTGGCCCATTTCTTTTAAATAGAAAATAGCAAAAGGGGGTGTGGTTGCAATATAAAGCCCATTAAGTTGTCCCATCTAATTTTTTTTTGGAGAAGAGAAATATTATTACTAAAATTGTTGTTTTTTTATTACTAAAAAAAGGCCTGTCATTATAAATAAATAAATGAATAATATTTTTTAAAGAAAAAAGAAAAGAAAGCGTAACGTTTTTTTTTTCTGATAAAACTTGTTTGTAAAATTTGTTTTTTTATAAATGATTGGTTTTGGGGAATAAACCAGCACATTTGGGCTAAGTGAAGCAAGAATAAATGTTGGGCCCAATCTTTATATTATGACTGATGTAGTTTTTTTAGAATGTTACTGGGCTGAATAAACAGGGTAAGGTCCAATTCCTAATAACACACAGAGTACCAATTCAAACCAAAATTCATGCACATTTTGTTCATTTACGCATACTGTAGAAAATAAAAAACAAAATCACATCTTTTTACAATCAAATCCAGAAACATCAAATATCAGTAAAGCAAATCAAATCTCCAAAAAATATTAAAACTCAACCAAATCCGAATATTACAATAGAATAGAATCTTCAATTACATCTATTACAATAAATCGAATTCAATCAAACAACCAATCTAATCCCTAATTCCTTCTAATCTCCTAAAATAATTCTAACTGTAACAGCAAATTTACAAAACAGTAATCCAAAACCTAAAGCAAAAGCCTATAAATAACTACTCAGAAATAACAGAAAGGGGGGGGGGGGGGGGCGGATTTTTACAGTAGAATAATTAAGGAGAACAGAAGAACAGGGGAGTAAAAGAAGGCTTGAGACAGAGAGAGATACGAAGACAGTAGAGGGGATTCGAGGCCGAAGACAGAGGAAGAGTCAATTGGGGTTCCAATATCTGGAACCCTAATTATATCGTTAATTCTTCATTGCGCCACCCTCAAGCCCCACCGCGACCTATAAAAATGAAGAAGAAGGGGTATTAGCTTAACATCTCGAACGCTCAAAGTCAGAAATTGCGAAAGGGTAACTAACACTTAACTTTTTGTTTTCTTTTTTATTTTTGGGTTGGGCTTTGGTTGGTTACAGTGCCGTAATTATTGTAGGGTCATAGAGAAAATGGAAGAGAGATCTAGGGTTTGAAGGTGGGAGGCGCGCTAGAGAGAGAGAGAGAGAGAGAGAGAGAGATGAGTGCAAAGAAGGTTGTAAACTGAATGATGAAAAATGAAATAATGAAAAAACAATATGTAATCCGTAACAGATCCTATACGCCACACCCATGATAATTGACATGCTCCCTCGTTATCATTCATTAGGTACGCATCAGACGGACGTTATTGTAATACCCCAATTCTACCCGGCAATCATAAATGTAAATCAGAGTTATAATCATTCATGCAAACGAATCAGGATGCCACAAATTCAAATTTCAAAACACATTGCATTCATCGTGGATACATAAAACTTTAAAACTTCAGATGAACTATTAGCATAATACTTTAATCTCTTAATTCAATAATTTAAACATCTACGCAACGGAATTCTTAATAACATCTATATTCATTGTTACAACAACTTCAGAACAACACATACTTAATAACAATCAAATTAAAGTTCAACAACTGAAATAATCAACAATTAAAATCAACAAGCGTTCATCCCCCCGAGTGTTACATATCAGAGCAATGACACCGACTCGAACTACTGAAGGTATACAGCCTTCACTCTCGATTACCTGCACGTTACCAACGTAAGGGTAACACTCAAACAGAAGGGATGATATATCTAACAATATAATAAAATGTATGATAATTAATATATTAAATTAGATCACATAACACCACCACTTCTCATCTTATAAACAACAATAATCGCAACAGAAAAACTAATAATATACACATTCACCGCATCAATACACAAATTCTTTATGCAATCATATAATGTGACTCAATACTATGCAAATGACTGTGGTACCATTGGAGCAGAACTCCCATCTTAAAAATCTGCCAATAAATAGAGGCATAAGCCTTCATCTTAATATTCGCCAATACAGGCCATCTTAATGAGCATAAGCTCCATCTTGAAATGCAATGTATGCGACACAATCATGAATGTAATGAAAACACCATAATTAACAACATCTCAACACAACATCATCGTTGGCCATAAGCCTACATCTTAATAGCTGCCAATTATTAGAGGCATCTCAACATCTTTCATCAACATCGTTCATCAACATCATTTATCATCATAATTCGTCAAACATCATTTATACATCATAATTCATCAAACGTCATTTATACATCATAGTTCATCAAACATCATTTATCATCAACAACTCAGCCATACAATAGTAGATCGTCAATATCGCAATGTTGGCCATAGGCCTACAACATGATATTGCTTATAATTAATTAATCATCTAAGGCTTACTTCTAAATTACCAAACCTCTACATATTATTATTTTGTAATACTACATCATTATCATCATTAATCCTACTGTTACAAACCAAACAGTAATCTATAAACATCTCATCCTCATCATTCTTCACAAAAATCAACATAGCGATTAACGCGGGAACTAACTCTAATCCTAATTTGGATACTAGGATTATCCTTCCTATTCTTCATTTTGATCCTTAAGAATTAAGTTCACCGTGTTAGTTTTCAATGCTTCGAACGACACCTCAAACAGAGTCCGAAAACTCAAGTTACAGCCTTTGGAAACTAGATATTCACTGCTCGAGAAAACTTGTTGCGCTCTGGTATGGGCTGCTAGCCGGCTGAGACAGTATATGTTGACTCATACCACTTTGCTGATATCTAAGATGGATCCGATAAAGTACATCTTTGAGAAGCCTGCTCTGTCTAGGAGGATAGCTAGATGGCAGATGATCCTAACAGAATATGACATACAGTACACGACCCAAAAAGCTATAAAGGGCAGTGTGCTAGCGGATCATCTTGCTCATCAAGCTGTAGAGGATTATCAGTCCATGAAGTTTGACTTCCCTGACAAAGACATCATGACATTAGACAACTGTGAAGAAAACAGACCATATGACGGACCTGGACAAGGATCCCGATGGACCATGTACTTTGATAGGGCATCCAATGCACTTGGTAACGGTATCGGCGCTGTATTCATATCTCCGGAAGGATGCCATAATCCTTTCACTGCCAGACTTTGCTTTAACTGTACGAACAACATGGCAGAATACGAAGCATGCATCTTTTGTCTCAAGGCTGCCATAGACTTGGGAATCAAATCCTTGGTTGTGTTTGGGGATTTAGCTTTGGTCATCAGTCAGATCAAAGGAGAATGGGACACCAAGCATCCAAACCTTATCCCTTACAAAGAACATGTTTTGACATTGTTACCACATTTCAAGCAGATTACCTTCGAGCATTTCCCGCGAGAAGAAAATTAGCTAGCAGAAGCTCTAGCTACAATGTCATCTATGTTTAAACTTAATTGGGATAACGAGGCTCCCCAAATCACCATTGAACGAATGGACGAACCAGCACACTATCACGAGATTAATACCGAAGAAGTAGTGGACCGGCCGTGGTTTCATGAAGTCAAGAGGCATCTCGAGGCTCAAGATTATCCAGAAGGAGCTTCAGTCAATGATAAAAAGTTCCTAAGGAGATTCTCTGCTAAGTTATTCCTGAGTAATGGCATCCTGTACAAACGAAATCATGATTCTATTCTGCTCCGTTGTGTGAAAAAGATTAAAGCTGAAAAGATCATGGATGAATTGCATGAAGGTACCTTTGGCACTCACTCTAGTGGGTATACGATGGTGAAGAAAATCCTACGGGCAGGCTATTATTGGTCTACCATGGAAGCTGACTGCATTCAATACTCCCGGACCTGTCATAAGTGCCAAATCTATGCAGACAAGGTGCACGTGCCTTCAGTTCCTCTAAATGTCTTAACAGCTCCTTGGCCCTTCGCTATGTGGGGAATCGATATGATTGGGGAGATCAAGCCTACAGCCTCCAATGGACACCGCTTCATTCTAGTGGCCATTGATTATTTCACCAAGTGGGTTGAAGCAGCTTCCTTCGCATCCGTTACTAAGAATGTTGTTGCCCGCTTCATCAAGCAGAATCTTGTTTGCCGGTACGGTATCCCAGAAAGGATCATCACTGATAACGGTACAAACCTTAACAATACCATGATCATCGCCTTGTGCGAGCAATTCAAGATTCAACATCACAATTCATCTCCCTATTGGCCAAAGATAAATGGTGCAGTCGAAGCTGCTAATAAAAACATTAAAAAGATCATACAGAAGATGACAGTCACCTACAAGGACTGGCATGAAATTCTACCGTTTTCTCTCCATGGGTACCATACCACGGCTCGTACATCAACTGGGGTAACTCCCTATTCTTTGGTTTATGGAATGGAGACTGTCTTGCCTATTGAGGTTCAGATCCCCTCTTTAAGAATCATGAAGGATGCAGGTTTCAGTGAAGACGATTGGATCCAGACCCGACTTGATCAACTGAACTTAATTGATGAAAAGAGACTTACTGCTGTTTGCCATGGTCAGACGTATCAAAAACAGATGATCAAGGCTTTCAACAAGAAAGTCAGACGCCAAGTATATCAAGTTGGAGATCTAGTGATCAAGCGTATCATCTTGCCACAAAGTGATCCCAGGGGCAAATGGACTCCTACCTATAAAGGACCATTTATAATCAAGAACATCTTTTCTGGTGGGGAAATGATCTTAACCACCATGGACGGCGACGACCTGCCACACCCTGCGAATGCAGACATAGTCAAAAGATACTACGCATAAGAGACCCGCTAAGTTGACACACCTAGGCAAAACAAGGGCATCCCGGCGAACCAAAAAGGTTTGGGCAAAAATTAGGGATAAAATATAAAAAAATTGTACACCCGGCAAGTTGAAAACCCAAAAGGGAGACTTGGGAAAAAAAGGGTTTCCCGGTGGACTGAAAACCCGAGAGGGCGGTCCAGGCAAAAGTTAGGGAATTAAAGCGCATGACTATGTCTCATCGGATCACTTTAAAGACAATCTCTTCACTGACAAACTCTGAGCTTCTGATCAGTTCAATCATCTTCGGACGAAGCAACGAATGGATAAGATATTCGGAGATACGGAGTCTATAGCAGAATGGGAACCCCATGGGATTATTACACATAACTATCTTTCTTTGTATAAATTTTTCTTACTTTTATGATACCATCCTCTTACTAGGATGTCTGTCTCCTTTGTAAAAAATACTTATTCAAAGTAAATACAAAGATATCTCTTTCAAAGTACAGAAAACTATTTGTCTTTTTCTTTACACTTGTGCTTTTATTTGCAAAAACGTCCAATGATTCATTAATGAACATATGCATTTGAACATAATTACTGTTTACAAATAAACAAAGTGGAAAAGAACAATTACTGACATATCGAAAGAATAGGAAAACGTCTTTAGGCTATTCCATGACCAATCCCTACAGTACATCATTAAGATCCCCAGCGGAGCTAAAACATCAAACTATCAATCCCCAGCGGAAACCATTCAGTTTCTCCAAATTCCCCAGCAAGTTATCTTGAAGCCTGAAAATCAACCGGATAACAGCTAACTTCTGTTTCTCCTTAACCTAGGATAATTCCCCAGTAGAGTGGCAGATGACCGAAACTTCTGAACTTTTTCCAAATAGGAATAAGCTTTTTCCCCACGGAGTCTTCATTGCTCCCCAACAGAATGAAGATTCTCCTTATTAATTCCCAGCAGAAGTCATCAAAATTCTTTGGATTCCTCAAGCAGATTACTCAAGCAGTATATGGAATTACTCGCAATGGAAGTTTTGTCAAAACTCCAACTTCAAGACATGAAGAATACACATATCCTCAAGTAATCAAGGATTTATTTTCCTCAGCAAATCAGCTTACATGCGCATACATTGCATCCACATATCATAAACATTGATAAAGTACATATATTGCATCATACATTTCATGCAACATAACTTTGTGCTTCAGCTAACATTTTACCCTTTTCAGGATAAGATTAATACCTACCATTAACAAATGTTCAAAGATTCTAGATACGGTACAGATACACTTCATACACGGAAGTCATTCTGTTACTCATTCAGATTCTGATTCAGATACAGTACGGATACGCTCCAGACACGGAAGCCATTCTATCACTAATTCAGATTCCAAGTTCTAGATATAGTACAGATACGCTCCATGAACGGATGCCATTTTGTTACTTATTCAGACTTAAACATTCAGATACAGTTCAAATACGCTCCAGACACGGATGCCATCCTGATACTCATTCAGTTTTCAAGTTCATGATACAGTACAGATACGCTCCAAGCGCGGATGCCATTCTGTTACTTATTACGACTTCAACATTCAGATACAGTTCAAATACGTTCTAGGCGCGGACACCATTCTGATACTTATTCTTCTGACTTACAGCTTACAATTCAACAAACATTCTTGGATGGTATCTACAAGCCCATCTCCAACTAGATTCTATCACCTCTCCAAATGGCATCTTTAAGCCCATTCCCTCAACTACGCTTTGACGAGTGCGAATTTATAGGCACTTTAGTCTCCAATCATCTTTTACCTTCGAGTCACGAAAGGCAAAGCTCGCCAATCTAACTCTTCAGGTTCAAGAAGATTGAACAGAGGCAGCTGTTGTATCCCAAAATTTGCCCTCTCATTTATCAAGGTTTTTCTCACAAGACTGCTTTAACTAAAGACAAGATCAGGGTTTGGTCAGCTCAAGACATCTCATCTTGTACTAATAACCCAAAATTAGGGTTTGAGTTTGCACAAGTATTTTTGGACCACCAATGCTTCATGTGACTTACATACATCTTTTTGGACCCCTAAGATTGCTCATGTTAAGTTTTCAAGCCTTGAACCACATTTTTTATCAGTCAATTGGACAGTTGACCTAAAAATCAGTTGTATTGGGGAAAAAGTCAACTATGGCCAATTTACAGTCAAAATTCATAATTTTTTATCCACGTCAACATTTTAGACTCATATGTACCATTTTATCAAGTTTGGATCACAACTCCTCAAGAAATTTGATCAAATCATCAAAAGGGCAAAATGGTCAAAATTAGGGTTTTGACTGAGAAATGGAAATTTCTGATTTTTAACCTAGCCAATGACCAATTTAGTTCAAGCATGATTTCAAGAGTTCAATGGCATCATCTTTACCAAATTACATGATTAAAAAGATCTCAAGTTCATTGGATTGACAGATGAATTTTGCAGTCAATTGATCAAAAGTCAACTGTGCACTGAAAAGTCAAACTTTGACTTTTTGGTCAAAATCAAGTGCCAAGGGTCATAATTCATCAAGATATGTCAAAATGTGAAACTTTTTCACCAAGAAACTCAAAATTTAAAATTAGGGTTTTAATTTGAGAGTTTTCATAACTTAGAATTTTTCTGAGTATAAAAATTTTCTTATTTTTTCCCAAATTTTCACCACTTTTTGACCTTGATGCATTTTGATTCAAAGAAAACTCCCAACATGAAAGTTGTAGTCCTCCATGAAATATACAACTTTGCTTCACAAACTTTTCCCAAAAGATGCTTGGATCTCAAGTTATCAATTTGTGAATATAGGTCAATGAACTTCTTAACTTAGTGATATTTTGCCCTAACTTAGGCAGGTTTTGGACCTAACTTCATGGACATTTTTCACCTAGTTCCAAGAGGTATCTCAAATTTCATTTCAAAGATAGATTATAGATCACATTGAAAGCTTTCCAAAATGTCAGAGAACTCTCTAAGATCATTTTTGAGTAGGGAGAATCGAAGAAGGAAAGTTGGCATTTTCTCACTTTTGTTCAAGCCATTTTCACATAGCATCAAGTTGCAAATCCAATCTATGCTGGTTGTATCTTGCTTTACAGGTCCTAAGCTTTCTATACACTCCATAATTAAATGCAAACTCAGTTGACAATGACTTTATCTTTGCATTTGAAGCTTTACACAAAGTATATTTCCATTTTTGGCCAAAAGGTTACAATGTCATTTTCATAAAGTTGAACTTTTGCAACTTTGTCAATCTTGAGCACTGAACCTGTCCCTTTGGTACAAGAAATTTCTACAGGTCTCAAGCATTGTGTACCAACTCTTATCAGCCCTAAAGCAAGCCAGTACAAGCATGTGGGATTAGTCACTTCACTTTACTTAAAATGCAAGAAAAGTTGCAAAAGATGCTAGAGCTTGCACAGCTAGTAAGGGCTGACTTTGTATCCCTTCTCTACATATTTGCAAACTTGTTGCAAGACATAACACGATTGGATTAAAGCTGAAACTCTCCAAAACTCAAAAACACTCAAAACTGTCCAAAACTCAACTTCTGCAAAAGCACAGCCAACTCTCATTTGGCTCGTGCGTTTTGTGTTTAAACACTTCAAGCATCTCATACACTTCATACCAAAGCAATTCAAGCCATCACCCTGGTTATGTAACCCCTGTTTCAGCATCCACCATTTTCACTTTGGAAGCTTGCAACTTGACTTGTGCAAAGAGTTCCAGCCTTCCTCAAAGCAAGATAAGCATTGGAATAGCTTCAGGGAAGTTCAAGGAAGCTCAAACAATCCTCGGGCCACCATTAAAGTCCCTACATTGCTCTACTCAAATCCAACTGAAGGAGGTATTTTCTTGAACTCTATCTCTCTGAATAGGCATCCTCAAGCCACGATTTGTGAAGAAAAAATGTAGTCCATGTCATAATGAAATTGTACATATCCATACTTTTCATTTATATTAACTATGCTGAGAGAATTTGAAGATTGAAAATTCTGGAAAAGTTAGGTCATGAATTAGGGCTACCAAAATTCTCTCTGATCTTTAAGAGTTAGGTCACATAATTTATATGGTTAGAATCGTGAGCTTAAATGCCACATTTTTCATGTTATGAGTTTTTGTTTTTATGCAAGCATGTGAGAGTTACAGATTTGAACTATGGCGCGCGAAGAAGAAGACTGGCCAGAGGACAGGGATGAAGTCTGGGCTTTTTGGCGCCTTGGGCTTTTTGTTTTCACTAATCACACCCCCCTGACTTGTTATTTGCACCCCCCATGGCTGAACTTTTATATTTTATATTTTTCTTCACATTTTTATTTTTAATACTTACATTTATTTTTTCTTAAATGATAAAAAATACCAAAAAATGATTTATTTATTTTTACACTTTTATTTTATTTTTTTAATTATTTTCTCACATGAAAAATAGTTTATTTTGATAAATAGAACTTATTTTCTTAAATAACTTGTAAATATATTTAAAAATAATTAATATTTTTATTATATATTTGTGTTATACCCCAAAATTTGCCCTCCCATATTCCTCAAGAAATTGCCAAGCCAAGCTACAAAATTCCCCAAGGGTTGTGCAGTGCAACAGTCTCCCATACAGCCAAAATTAGGGTTTTGAGTCTGATCAAGAAAATGGAGTGTTCAAAGGCCCAATCAAGTCTCATATGCTTACAAACATGGTCAAGTATCCTCATATCAAGTTTCAAGGCATTCAGCTCAAAATTGCACAGTCAAAACCCTAAATTGCACTGCAGTCAACTGTAGGGGCAAAATGGTCATTTGGCAGTCAAAAGTTCAAATTTTTGGTCAACATATCATTTTGAAGCCACAAACATCATTTGATCAATGCTTGATCATGATTCTCAAAGTTTGGCTCAGAAATCATCAAAGATGCAAAAGTTGCTATATTTGGACAGCTGAAAAAGTCAACTGAAATTGACCAGGGCATAACTTTCACATGGATTATCAGAAAAATTCCATCCAAAGCTCATTTTGAAGAGAAAGACATTTCCTACAACTCATCTTCATACTTCAAGTCCAAGAAATGCTCTCACAAAAAGTTATCAATTTCAACATTATAGGTCATTTTCAAAAGTCAACAAAAAGGGACTTTAAGTCAAAGACCATAACTTGAGATTGGTAAATCAAAATGACATGGGACCAAAGGCATTGGTTAAAGGACTCAAAGACCTTCCCAAAATGTCCAAGAACATGTGAAAAGCTTAAAAATTGAGCAAGTTGTGCCTTGTAGAAGTTGGGAAATTTTTGTGAAATGGCAAAAGTCAACTATCCTTGAAACTCCAATTTTTGACAAAAGGGCCCACTTTCTTCCACTTGATTCATCCTTGTCATGCCACACACGTGTCCCATGATTAATTTCAAGACCAAATATTGATTTTTCTATTTTATTTAATTTTTGATAATTTAATTCATTTTAAATCTTTGAAAATTCAAATAAAATTCAAAAACCAATGGAATAGTGTCATGTGAATTTGGACAACTTCCATGTATCATGGGCCAACTCAAGAACTCAGGCTAGGGTTAAATTGCACACTAGGTCTAGGTCTTGGCTAAAAAGAAGGAAACTTGGTTAATGGTGGAAACCCTAGGACTAGTTCTTTCATAAGCATGAATCTAGGTCAGTTAGCAAGCCAATTCCCTTCCATTATAATCACTAAGTCAAACCCTAAGCCTAAGACATCATAAGCTGCGCCCAAACAAGCTTTTGCAAATTGAAATTTTTCCCTAAAACACAAAAACTGAAAACCAGTTTCAAGGTCGATCCAAGCTTCAATTTTTGTTCCATAAGCATCCTTAAGCATCCCTGAAGGTGTTCCAATTGATATCAATCACAAAAGCTCAAAGAATTAGGGTACAGAACTCAAGAAATTCCATGGAAAATTCAAAATCGTATTCTACATTTTACGCATTTTTATGACATTTCATTGATTGATTCGTGTTCCTCATGATATTCTAAAGCTAACCATACCAATTAATCTCGTTTTTGAGCAATACATGTGATTTGGCCATGAACGATATTTAGGGTTGCAGGTTTCTTGAATTGGGGTTTTTGCATAGGGGAAAAATTAGAACTCAAGACTACCATGGTTGTATTCAGCAAGCCTGGACGAGTCTGAAACGCTGTTCGCGATCAATTTATATAGGCCATGGCGCTAGTCGCTATTTTTCCATAGCCTGCCTAACACCACGGTTGCAAAACCGTTGCTTATTTGTTTTGTTTTACAGGGACGAAGAAGAAGGACTCGTGGCATGCAGGGATTGGGAGATTTAAAAAATTCGCGCGCGTTCCAAGAGTTGTGCCACTTTTCTTTTATATTATTTGTATTATATTATATGTTAAATGTGATTGAAACGGCTCAGTGGCAGGGACAGGCGTTGGTAACATCAAAGACCTGGGTTCAAGTCCCAGGTCTGGCCAATTTCAATATTATTTTTCACTTCAAGTTTCCATGTAGCGCTAACGTTAAGACACACCATATGCCTCCATCCTCAAGATATACACGTGTCCCAGGAGGTCTATCAAAGGGCTCAGAACAAAGGCGTATGGTAGATGCCAGTCAACATGCCACACCTGATCCAGAAAGGTCAATGAATTCAAGCAAATGGGCCAGAAATCCCAGGCCTGAACCTCCTAATCTGGGGCTACACCCCACCCTGGTTTGCCAAATTTATTTATTTTTCTTATATCTTCATTTATTTTAATTGTTATGTTATTTTAATTATTTGTTTTATTTAATTTTTAATCAAAATGTAAAAACATCATAAAATCAAAAAATGCCAAAAATACAATTTTTATTTTATTATTTCCATAAATAAATTGCATGTAAATTATTTAGTTTAATTAGGGTATAATTTTAATCTTTTTTAATAAAAATCCAAAAAAAACTAGAATTTAGGTTTAATGACTTTTTATTTTCTTTTTTTTATTTTTCCCCTTTTTTTTCAGAATAATAATGTTATTTATTTATTTTCATAAATTAAAAATGTACATAAATTAATTTAGAATTAAAATTAGGTTAAAAGTCAATATTTTCATAATAAACTTAAAAAACAATAGAATTAGGTCTAATATTTAATTTAATTTCAATTAACTCCTTTTTCTCATTAAGTCTAAAAAACACAAAAAATACCATTTTCATTTAATTTTAATTTTAAATTCCTTGTTAATTTTAATTGTTTGCAAAAGGGTCCAACGCCCTAGTTTTGTTTTTTAATTCCCTTATTTCACACATTTATTTTATATCGTTTAAATAATTATGTATATGCCCCAAAGCCTTGTAATAATTTTTACTTTATTTCCCGCACTTTTATTTTATTGCTCTTTTACTTTCAGTCAAATCGGGTTCGGTTTATTTTGGCGATGTGGACCCGCGCCAGTTGTAATAGTTTAGATTTACTTTCTCGCAAATATATAACTGTTAATAAATATGCATGAAAGAATGTATGGACTTAAAAATAAAATCAAGCGTAGATCACAACAAACATGACAAGACAAAATAATTGAAACATGACACACGAACCGCACACACCACCCCTAGGGTACGCCTCACTGTTGCCTTTCGAAAGGTGATCGTCGAGTAGAGGACGTCTTAGTAAGTCCTCATGATCCGGGAACCTGGCATGAGGGTAGCTTCTAAGGCATCTTCCCATTGCTCTGGTGATCACCATGTCCCTACAAACCCGAATTGACCCGAACACCTCCAACGGTGGTGCTACCTACCTCTCAATGGTGGGATGGCACTACTTTAAAGGACATTTACACAGACGAATTCCTTAGGGTAGGTAGGTTCTCAAGGATACTTGCTCTAATTTCAAACAAATCAAAACATCTTTTCACCAACACATTTTCAAAAGCTTTCAAAAGCAAATTTTTCAAACACTCTGACGTACGAGTCGAACTGAAATTTTTCAAAGAAAACTTTTTAAACCCACATTGAAAAGCAAGCAAACATTTTGAAAACACATTGAGCAAGTATCTAAGAGCCCATGGATAACCATGGATAGAAAGGGTGCTAACACCTTCCCTTTCTATAACCTACCTCCCGAACCGAGAGCAATCTCTATAAGGAATTTTTCTGTGCTTTTGTCCTTTCCATTTGGAGAAAATAAAAGACGGTGGCGACTCTTGCTTCCGCGACATTTTCGCGAACCAGCGTTAAACAGTTAGTTCCAGATCCACCGATCACAGAACTGGCGACTCTGCTGGGGAATTAAACTTAAAGTGAGGTATACCTTAGGACTAAGATCACTGTGTTTTCAATTGCTGTCCTTGCTTGCTTTATTATTGTGGGACTGTCTTGGGAGTTCTATAGATCCTAACCCGGATCTGGGGGATACCTTTCTTAGAAAGTAGCAACAAGGCTGTGAGGGAACTGTGCGGGGTATACCGACATGGTTGAAACAGTCTGCTACGTTGATGTGGCACTTTGGTGTGTACCGGTAACCCTTGAGTTCAGTCAAGGAGAGTACGGGGCCTCCGCGTGGTGTCGTGAAGCATCAACAGACCTTAGGAACCTTAATTGAACAATCTTGGCCTCTTTAGGGTAGTGAGATAACTGACTTTGGTGCAGTCCGAGGTTGGTTGATACTCGATACTACACTCAATTGAGGTTTGCTTTCCTGGAATATTTCGGTCGCCAGTTCAGTGGCTAAATCGAAACGATGAACAATGAAAGCAATCCCGTGATATTGGGACCCTTAGAACCCGGTTACTTTGATTAGGACAGGTTGAACCCACCAACTTCAAGAGGGTACTACCCAGACCCCATGCTGGCCTTAAACCTTAAGGGCTTGTCTTGTGTGCCTTGTGTGCCTTACATGTTTGTTTTTGTACATATCTGTGATGTGTTTAATCATAGCATCATGACATCATCCAGCATCATATGCATTGACTAACCATTTCAGGGGTTCGAATTTTCATCTTTGTTCTTGTTTTGTAGGACATGGAAACTGTTCGTAGAAAGACAATTCCAATCAATCTGGTAAGGATCCCTCCTCAGCTTAAGGAGCTTATATCCAGGATTCCCGAGAACTCTTCATTCAGTGAAAGGCATGGAAGTCTCATCAGCTTGGTCAATACCAACATTGAGGAAGATATGATGAAGGTCCTGTTCCAATTCTTTGACCCTCTGCATCACTGTTTCACCTTCTTGGACTATCAATTGGTACCTACATTGGAGGAGTTCTCCCGACTCCTGAAGATCCCTATCCTTGATCAGCTACCCTTCAACGGTACAGAAAAGGAACCTAAGCTTGAAGAGATTGCTAAAGCCTTGCACCTACAGTCATCTGACCTCAAGGGACATTGGGAAGTCAGAAGTGGTATTAAAGGGTTCTTAGCCAGGTTTCTGTTTGAAAAGGCCTATGAATGTTGGAACTCCCTTGACTTGCAAGCTTTTGAAGAGGTTGTGGCCCTCCTTGTTTATGGTTTGGTGTTGTTCCCTAACCCAGATCAGCTCATTGATATCAGTGCTGTCCAGATCTTTATGTCCAGGAATCCTATACCTACGTTGCTGGGGGACCTCCTTCACTCATGTTACACTCGAACCATGAGAAAAAGAGGTGTCCTTATGTGTTGCACTCCTCTCCTGGGAAAGTGGTTTATTTTGCACCTTCCACAATCAGTCCTGAAGAACGAGCGGGGTTTGAGATGGTCACAACGGTTGATGACTCTTACACATGCAGATATACATTGGTGCCCTAGGTCCAGAGAAGATGTCACTATCATTGATCGTTGCGGGGAGTATCCTAATGTTCCTTTACTTGGAATCAGAGGGGGTATTACTTATAGTCCATGCCTGGCTTGGAGACAATTTGGTTATGCTCGGAGGGATGGTCCTCATGACATGTTGATTCCTGACATAGTTTTTGACTTCGACAACGATACTCAAGGACTTCGCCAGAGATTTATCAGAGCTTGGAGGATGCCTAGTAAAATAGACAGCAAGACACTGGGGCACAGGAACTCCATCCCTTTGGAGCCTTACCTCAAATGGGTACGAGCCCGCTCTCAGAAGTTAGTAATGCCTTATCATCACGTGCTTCCAGTAATCAAAGAGCCTGCCTTGGAAGGAGAGGTGTCTCATGTCATTCAGCACCCTGATATGCCCACATCCTGGGAAGAGATGCAGAAGAGCTGGATCCAGCTTAAGGAAGAGCGGAATTCTCTTGAGACTAGTTTGCATGCCAGTGAAAAGAAGGTCTTGGAGCTCACCCGCCTGCTGCACGAGGAAAGGAACCTCAACACTTACATAGCTCCAAAGAAGATGCGCAACATATTTTGGGATTGATTTGATCTTTTTGTACTTTTGCCCATGAGGCTTTGATGTATTAAACAATGATTTTCTTAATAAATAACGTGTGTCCTTTTGGTCTACAACAAATTTGAATTTTCGAACTCTTGAATGCATCGCATAAACACATATCATTCATCATGTGCATCATAGGTACTCTTCTTTTCAGGTTGTTTACTGTTCTTCGCTGTTTATTTCAGCATCATGAATCCTGAATCATCAACCGAGGCATCCATCAAGGCTCTTCAGGCGCAAAACGTCCAATTTCAGGCGCAGAACGCCCAATTTCAGGAGCTGATCAAGGGCTTGGCTCAGGGTCAACAAGAGTTGAAGACCATGCTTCTGAAGAAGACTAAGAAGAAGAGGAGGACTGTGCTATTTAACACTGGGCGCAGACTCGGGAACACTTTGGTTGAAGCTGAAAGGACTCCTCCATCTGTGACGGAAGGTAGTCACCAAGAAAGGGAGGTCACTACTCCTGTGGGCTCTGATACTGAAACAGACTTCAACGACGAACAGTACCCTCCTGCTGAAGACCGGTACAAACAGCTGGAAGACAGACTAAAGGCTATGGAAGTTCAGCGGGTGCCTGGATTGGATTTCGGAGACTTGGGGTTATCTACTGGGGTGGTGATCCCCCACAAGTTCAAAACACCTGCCTTCGTGAAGTATGATGGGGCTTCCTGTCCCAAGATGCACCTCCGTTCTTATGTAAGGAAGATCCAGCCTTACACAGCAGACAAGAACCTTTGGATCCACTTCTTCCAGGAGAGTCTTTCAGGGACTCACCTCGATTGGTTCTATCAGCTGGATGGAATCAACATTCGTAACTGGGAGGATCTGGCCACTGCTTTTTACAAGCAGTATCAGTATAATGCCGACCTCGCTCCTACGCGTACCCAACTCCAGGGTATGTCGCTAGGGTCGGGTGAAGGTTTTAAGGAGTACGCTCAGAAATGGAGAGACCTGGCTGGCAGGGTGCAGCCACCATTGACGGATCGGGAGCTGGTAGATATGTTCTTGGGGACCCTATCTGGTCCATTTTTCAATCATCTCATTGGTAATTCCTCTGCTGGGTTTACTGATCTGATCCTGACTGGTGAAAGGATCGAGGCCGGTATAAAATCGGGGAAGATACAGAAAGTTGCCTCCTCCAGTACTGAAAAGAAACCCTTCAAAAAGGAGGCTAGTGCTGTATATAGCTCCCGGAGAACAGAGCGACCTGAACACCGCCAATCTGTCAGTGCGGTAATGATTGCCAAACCTGCTGCCGCTCCTCGGCCAACTAATCCTCAAAAGTTTGAAAGACCCCGGAGAGAGTATACCCGGTTAAGCATGACCTTATCACAGATCCTGCCACAGTTGCTATCCACCAATTTAGTGACTGTCAGGGAGGCTCCAAAGTTTCCCAATACTGCATCCCCCAAGTTCAATCCAAATGCTCGCTGTGCTTATCACTCTGATAGCCCGGGGCATAACACAGATGACTGTTGGGCCCTAAAGAATAAGGTTCAAGACCTCATTGACGCAAAGGAAATACAGTTTGAGGCGCCCGAGAGGCCGAATGTTGTAACTGCTCCCATGCCCCCGCATGGAGTGAATGCTGTCGAGGAGGATTTGTATGTAGCTTCGGTGGATGATGTTGCTACTCCGTTGCCGATGGTCAAGAGGAATCTGTTGCTAGCCGGTTTATTTCCGGGATGTAGCGAAGGTTGCCCTCTATGTGTTGCTTCCCCTGCTGGTTGTTCTCTGCTGAAGTCAGGCGTCCAAAACCTGATAGATAGTAGAGAGATTTTGTTCAGAAAGACTGCTGTTCCTGCTGCTCCTGTTGAAGAAGTGTCGATCGTTACCATCTTCAACAACCATTCCAAGGCTCCTTCAAAGAAGCCTATACAAATTTTGTCAGTTCACAAGAGTGCTCCCATCACCATTACTGTTCCGGGGCCTATGCCCTACAAGTCTGATAAGGCTGTCCCATGGCACTATGGGGCGGATGTTTATGTTCTGGGTGTGAAACAAGAGTGCAACATTGATACTGGTGTCTCCAACATCACCGGGCCTGCTAAGGTCACTCGTAGTGGAAGACTGTTCTCGCCAGACATTGCTCCTCCGGCAATTCATAGGCCTTTGATCTTCACACCTGCCAGAGAGCCTGTTTCTCCCCCTGACCAAGTATCCACCCCTGCTACTGATTCATCTGATACTCGGGGCAAGGGAATTGCTGCTGATATGCCTGCCAGGACGGAGGCGCCAAAGACCATTGTTGAGGCTTCCAAGCAGGAAATGGAAGAAATCCTCAAGATAATAAAGAAAAGTGATTTCAATGTTGTAGAACAGCTGGGGCATACCCCCTCTAAAATCTCCATGTTGTCACTGCTGCTGTGTTCAGAGGCCCATGCAAAGGCTCTGATTGCTTTCTTAAAGACAGCCCACGTACCCCAAGAGACGTCTGCTGACCAGTTCACCGACTGTGTGGCCAACCTAACTGCTGATAATGGCCTGGGTTTCTCTGATGCCGATCTGACAGCAAAGGGGAAGAACCATAATGATGCCCTGCATGTCTCCATTGAATGCAGGGGCACTACTCTTGCTCATGTGCTGGTTGACACAGGTTCTTCATTAAACGTGCTGCCCAAGAAGGCTCTGGATAGGCTGGATTGTGAGGGTCTAGAGCTCAAACCAAGTAACATTGTTGTCCGGGCCTTTGACGGGTCCAAAAGAATGGTGCATGGTGAAGTGGACATCCCAATCAGGGTTGGGTCACAGGTATTCGATTCAAAATTCTATGTGATGGATATCCATCCGTCCTATTCTTGTTTGCTGGGTCGCCCGTGGATCCACAAGGCTGGAGCTGTGACTTCCACATTGCATCAGAAGCTCAAGTACCCGGTCAGGGGGAAGATCGTAACAGTGCAAGGGGAAGAAGAGTACATGGTCAGCCACCTCAACTCCTTCAGATATGTAGAAATGGATGGGGAGTTCGTTGAAACCCCCTTTCAACATTTTGAGGAAGTACCACAAACCTTGGCAGCAGCAGAAGCAGATGAAGAGGTTTCTCCTATGAAGATGGCCTCCTTAAAGGACGCCCGGGCTGTGATCGAAAAAGGTGGATGTGCAAACTGGGGCAAGCTCCCTGATCTTACTCCTAAGACTAACAAGTTTGGGCTGGGTTTCACCACAGAAGCTCAGAAAGCGGTGCGCAAGGCGAGAATTGGAAGACCTCCTGTGCTCATCACCCACTCAGAAGTGAATGCTATTGGAGAGGAAGACAAAGTGGAAGAGTCAGAGTTCGATAGCTGGATCTACCCGATGACCGACGGTGGATTGACCAATTGGACTGCTAAAGATTTTACACCCATAACTTTTGTTCCCCAGTAATGAATTTCTTTGTTTTTGATTTGTAATAAACAATAATTTGAGACTGTATGGCCCGGTGTCTTACCCGGGGCACCGTGGTTTTATTTATGAGGGCTTTTGTTTGTCACCGTCATATGTCATGAATAAAAGCATTGGACGTTTTTCACCTTTCAAATTTTGCGCTCCTTTTCTTTCCTTTCTTTACATATTGCAAAACAGCTGTATTTACACACACACTCACTCATACAGGTTTCAATCCACTCTGGATCTCACTGGTAACGACTCTGCTACTGCCAGTTATGACTTCGAAAATCCGATCAACTTAGCCAAAGACGAAGGTGAAGATGATTGCGAAGTGCCTGGTGAACTTGCAAGATTGTTACAACAGGAAGAGAGGGCAATTCAACCCCATGAAGAACCAGTGGAAATAATAAACTTGGGTACTGAAGAAGACAAGAAAGAGGTGAAGATTGGTGCCAACCTAGAACTCGGCGTGAAGCAACGGTTGACTCAGATGCTGCATGACTATAAAGAAATCTTTGCCTGGTCCTACGAAGATATGCCCGGATTAGATACCGACATTGTGGTCCATCACTTACCAACTAAAGAAAATTGCCCTCCGGTTAAGCAAAAGGTCCGCCGTATGCGTCCAGAGATGTCTGAGAAGATTAAAGCCGAGGTTATGAAGCAATTTGATGCCGGGTTTCTTGCAGTGACTTCTTACCCTCAGTGGGTTGCTAATGTGGTGCCGGTACCTAAGAAGGACGGCAAGGTCAGGATGTGTGTCGATTACAGGGATCTGAACAGGGCCAGCCCCAAGGATGACTTCCCTCTGCCCCACATTGATGTCCTTGTTGATAATACAGCTCAGCATAAAGTGTTCTCTTTCATGGATGGTTTTTCAGGCTACAATCAGATCAAGATGGCTCCGGAAGACATGGAAAAGACTACATTTGTTACTCAGTGGGGCACCTTCTGCTACAAAGTCATGCCTTTTGGACTAAAGAATGCTGGGGCAACCTACCAACGTGCCATGGTTACCTTATTTCATGATATGATCCATCATGAGATCGAAGTGTATGTGGACGACATGATCGCTAGGTCCCAAACTGAGGAAGAGCATCTAGATCATCTGCAAAAGTTGTTTGACCGGTTGAAATTGTACAAGCTGAGATTGAACCCGAACAAGTGCACCTTCGGGGTAAGATCCGGGAAGTTACTAGGCTTCGTGGTCAGTGATAAAGGTATTCAAGTGGACCCTGCTAAGGTCAAAGCTATTCAAGAGATGCCAGTTCCTAAGACAGAGAAGGAAGTCAGAGGTTTTTTAGGACGCCTGAATTACATCGCTCGATTCATCTCTCATCTGACCGCTACCTGTGAACCAATCTTCAAGCTGCTGAAGAAAGATCAGGTAGTACGTTGGAATGATGAATGTCAGGCTGCTTTTGACAGAATCAAAGAATATCTCCAAGAACCACCCATCCTTATGCCACCAGTTGAAGGGAGACCTTTGATACTTTACCTGACAGTGCTTGATAATGCAATGGGGTGTGTGCTGGGGCAGCATGACGAGTCTGGCCGAAAAGAGCATGCCATTTATTACCTTAGCAAAAAGTTTACCGACTGTGAGACCCGATACTCACTGCTTGAGAAAACTTGCTGCGCTTTGGTATGGGCTGCTCGCCGGCTGAGACAGTATATGCTGACTCACACTACTTTGTTGATCTCAAAAATGGATCCTATAAAGTACATATTCGAAAAGCCTGCTCTGTCTGGGAGAATTGCAAGATGGCAAATGATCTTGACGGAATACGACATTCAGTACACGACCCAAAAAGCCATCAAGGGAAGTGTATTGGCAGACCACTTAGCACATCAAGCTGTGGATGACTACCAATCAATGAACTTCGAGTTTCCAGATGAAAGCATTATGATAGTAACTGACTGTGAAATACCTGGACCGGATGAAGGACCTGAACCAGGATCCCGATGGTCTATGCACTTTGACGGAGCCTCCAATGCTTTGGGAAATGGTATCGGCGCCATAATCGTATCTCCACAAGTTACTCATACTCCACTCACCGCCCGGCTGTGTTTCAACTGTACCAACAACATGGCGGAGTATGAAGCGTGTATTATGGGTCTTCAAGCTGCGATCGACCTGAGGATCAAATTTCTGAGTGTCTTCGGAGATTCCGCTCTTGTGATCAATCAGATCAAAGGAGAGTGGGATACGAAACACCCAAACCTGATTCCTTACAGAGAATATGTGTTGGCCCTGATCCCCCATTTCACAGAGATAACATTTGAGCACTTTCCAAGAGAAGAGAATCAGCTGGCGGACGCGTTAGCTACAATGTCTTCAATGTTCAAGGTTAAATGGGATAATGAAGCTCCCCGGATCATCATCTGGAAACTGGACGAACCGGCATACTGTTGTGATCTCGAGACTGAATTGGTAATTGAGAAACCTTGGTACCACGAAGTGAAGAGATATCTGGAAGCTCAGGAATACCCTGAAGGTGCTTCTGTCAATGATAAGAAATTCCTGAGGAGGTTTGCAGCCAAGTTCTTTCTTAGCAACGGCATTTTGTACAAGCGAAACCAGGATTCAACCCTACTGCGTTGTGTAGATAAAACTGAAGCAGAAAGAATCATGGAAGAGCTACATGAAGGGACCTTTGGTACACACTCCAGTGGACATACCATGGCAAAGAAGATCCTACGGGCAGGGTATTACTGGTCCACCATGGAAGCTGATTGTTACCAACATTCTAGGACATGCCATAAATGCCAGATCTACGCAGACAAGGTGCATGTTCCTCCGGTTCCCCTGAATGTTTTGACTGCGCCTTGGCCATTTGCAATGTGGGGCATAGACATGATCGGTGAGATTAAACCTACGACATCTAATGGACATCGCTTCATCCTAGTGGCAATTGATTATTTTACGAAGTGGGTTGAGGCAGCATCCTATGCTACGGTAACCAAGACTGTTGTGGCACGGTTCATTCGGCACAATCTGATCTGTCGGTACGGTGTCCCTGAGCGAATTATTACAGACAACGGTACCAATCTAAACAATAAGATGATCGCTGAGCTCTGTGAACAGTTCAAGATACAGCACCACAATTCTTCTCCTTACAGACCGAAGATGAATGGGGCTGTAGAAGCAGCTAATAAAAACATCAAGAAGATCGTGCAGAAGATGACAGTAACGTATAAAGATTGGCACGAGATGTTACCGTTTGCTCTACATGGATACCGTACCTCAGCTAGGACGTCAACCGGGGCAACTCCTTTCTCTCTGGTTTATGGCATGGAGGCAGTCTTGCCAATCGAAGTACAAATTCCTTCTCTCCGGATAATGAAGGATGCAAAGCTGAATGAAGATGATTGGATCCAGACACGACTTGATCAGCTCAACCTTATTGACGAAAAGAGACTTGCTGCTATCTGTCATGGTCAGACGTATCAGAAACGAATGATCAGGGCATTTAATAAAAAGGTCAGACCACAGGAATATCAAGTCGGGGATCTGGTGATCAAGCGAATCATCCTTCCTCAGAGTGATCCAAGGGGCAAATGGACCCCTACGTACGAAGGGCCATTTGTGGTTAAGCATGTGTTCTCAGGAGGAGCAATGATATTAACCAACATGGATGGTGACGACCTTCCTCACCCCGCCAATGCAGACATAGTTAAAAAATACTACGCATGAAAAAAGACCCGCTAGGCTGACATGTCTAGGCAAAAATTAGGGCTTCCCGTCGAACCAAAAGGGTTCGGGCAAAATGAAGGGATGAAAATGAAAAATCTGTACACCCGGCAAGTCGAAAACCTGAAAAGGCGGCTTGGGCAAAAATGGGTATTCCGGTGGACTGAAAACCCGAAAGGGCGGTCCAGGCAAAAATTAGGGATAAAAGCGTAATACTATGTCTCATTGGATCACTTTACATCCAGAATCCGGTATCTACGTCAAGACGGCATCGATCAGTCAGCTTCACCTTCAGCCAAGGTCATCAAGTGATGAGACGCACGGGGCATAAAGGCAATAGCGGAGTTGAAACCCAGTGGATCATTCATCTTTCACACAGCTGTTTTATTTTCTTTTGTACAAAACTTGTATAAACTCTCTTGTTCGGCGACGTTCCGCTTACCAGGACGTCAGCCTCTTGTACACAAAACGCCTATTCACAGGCTATTCAAAATCAATACAAATATACTTTTCAGTTAAACGTGCCAACTATTTTTCTTGTTTTTGTTTTGTTTTGTGAAGAACGTCCAAGGTTCAATTTGCGATATATGCATTGACAATAATTTGCTAGCTCATAAATATTTGCATACGAAACAAAGAATTAATTGCAGGTGACACTAGAAACAGGGGCAATAAAGAGTTGTCTGAGCAGTCTACTTGTTCTATCCTCCAAGGTACCAAGGTAGGTTCAGCTAAAGAACCTAACCAGACATCTTAAATTCCCCAGAGATTGAGACAGCAAGTCAGTGCATTTTTCCCCAAACAAAGTTAACAAGTCTCAAGGAAATTGGGTATCCTCGAGTAGATCCCAATATTCCCCAGCAGCATATGTTCTTAACAAGCATCCCCGGCAGTCTTGGTCTAAAGATTGTTCCCCGGCGGCATACATCAACATTCAAAGGAATCACTCCCCAGTATATCAAAACTATCAAAACTTCCCCAGGAGAGTCCCATCCAAGTTCCCCAGGAAAGATGGAATTCATCTCCCCAAGCAGTAAGCTTATCCCCAGTAAATTCTGGAAGCTTATCCTTCACAGGACACGAACGCGTCGTCTGGCTTGATTTAAAGAGTTATTTCCTCAACAGGATATAACTGGGTTATCCTCAGCCAAAAGCCAAGGGAAGGTCGTCGTCAACGTAATTCTTTCCTATCCCCAGCAAAGTCTATTCACACTTCCAATACAACAACGGTATCCCCAACAGAGTTACTATCAACGTTCAGCAAGGCATCACTCTTCCCACAGAGTATTGCTTTCCAGCATGATCGCTAGAGTATCTTTTCTCCCCGCAGAATCTTCCATTCGCCAAGTTTATTCCGCAACGAAGTCATTTTCTCCTACCGGTATCCTTGCAGTTATCATCCCCAGCGGAAGCAAATCTATTCTTCGACATCAGCCCAGGATACGACTTCCCGGCATCCGTCAAGGATTTACCTTCCTAGACGAAAAACATACATAAAACACCACATACATCATTATAGAATGCATAACACACTGCATCATACAAATCTCATTTATGTTGAGAACATCATTGCTTGATCCATATCATGCATTGCATATGACTGACTTTTACCTTTCAGGAAAGATCCAGTTAAGCTCTCAAGCTACATTTCAAGACCTAGACCGGTTCAGTTAAATCGTCCCAAGATTTTCCTGATGCTTATCCCGTCAAAGGCCTTCTCTGGTTCAGTCAGATCGACCCTAAGATCTCCCTGATGCTTATCCAGTTGAAGACATTTCAAGACCTAGACCGGTTCAGTTAAATCGTCCCAAGATTTTCCTGATGCTTATCCCGTCAAAGGCCTTCTCTGGTTCAGTCAGATCGACCCTAAGATCTCCCTGATGCTTATCCAGTTGAAGACATTTCAAGACCTAGACCGGTTCGGTTAAATCGTCCCAAGATTTTCCCGATGCTTATCCAGTCAAAGGCCTTCTCTGGTTCAGTCAGATCGACCCTAAGATCTCCCTGATACTTATCCAGCTGAAGACGTTTCAAGACCTAGACCGGTTCAGTTAAATCGTTCCAAGATTTTCCTGATGCTTATCCAGTCAAAGGCCTTCTCTGGTTCAGTCAGATCGACCCTAAGATCTCCCTGATGCTTATCCAGTTGAAGACATTTCAAGACCTAGACCGGTTCAGTTAAATCATCCCAAGATTTTCTTGATTCTTATCCAGTCAAAGGCCTTCTCTGGTTCAGTTAAATCGTCCCAAGATTTTCCTGATGCTTATCCAGTTGAAGACATTTCAAGACCTAGACCGGTTCAGTTAAATCGACCCTAAGATTTTCCTGATTCTCACCCAGTCAAAGGCCTCTCTGGTTCAGTCAGATCGACCCTAAGATCTCCCTGATTCTTATCCCAGTAGAAGACACCCCAGATTTTCTTCAACGAGCGTTGTTGAAGTTAAAGTCGCCCAAGGCTCCCTTACCATTCATGCTAAGGAAGTAATCATCCCTGGTTCTTTCATCGCCGTTTGAAGCCCCAGACTCAGCTCCTGTAACCAGTCAGGATACATCTATACCAGGCATCTACACATCAGCTCCTGCAACGTGTCAGGTACTCATTTTCTGTTTTGCAGGTATGCAGGTTCTCGCCAAGGAATCTCTTACGCAATCAAAACATCCAGATGGCATCTATAAGCCCATTCCCCCATCATTGCTAACATGTGAGCGCAAATTTCCGGGCACTCTAGTGTCCAATCATCTTCTACCCTCGGATTACGAAAGGCACGTCAGCCAATCTGCATCCTCAGGTCTAAGAAGATTGAACAGGGGCAACTGTTATACCCCAAAATTTGCCCTCCCATATTCCTCAAGAAATTGCCAAGCCAAGCTACAAAATTCCCCAAGGGTTGTGCAGTGCAACAGTCTCCCATACAGCCAAAATTAGGGTTTTGAGTCTGATCAAGAAAATGGAGTGTTCAAAGGCCCAATCAAGTCTCATATGCTTACAAACATGGTCAAGTATCCTCATATCAAGTTTCAAGGCATTCAGCTCAAAATTGCACAGTCAAAACCCTAAATTGCACTGCAGTCAACTGTAGGGGCAAAATGGTCATTTGGCAGTCAAAAGTTCAAATTTTTGGTCAACATATCATTTTGAAGCCACAAACATCATTTGATCAATGCTTGATCATGATTCTCAAAGTTTGGCTCAGAAATCATCAAAGATGCAAAAGTTGCTATATTTGGACAGCTGAAAAAGTCAACTGAAATTGACCAGGGCATAACTTTCACATGGATTATCAGAAAAATTCCATCCAAAGCTCATTTTGAAGAGAAAGACATTTCCTACAACTCATCTTCATACTTCAAGTCCAAGAAATGCTCTCACAAAAAGTTATCAATTTCAACATTATAGGTCATTTTCAAAAGTCAACAAAAAGGGACTTTAAGTCAAAGACCATAACTTGAGATTGGTAAATCAAAATTACATGGGACCAAAGGCATTGGTTAAAGGACTCAAAGACCTTCCCAAAATGTCCAAGAACATGTGAAAAGCTTAAAAATTGAGCAAGTTGTGCCTTGTAGAAGTTGGGAAATTTTTGTGAAATGGCAAAAGTCAACTATCCTTGAAACTCCAATTTTTGACAAAAGGGCCCACTTTCTTCCACTTGATTCATCCTTGTCATGCCACACACGTGTCCCATGATTAATTTCAAGACCAAATATTGATTTTTCTATTTTATTTAATTTTTGATAATTTAATTCATTTTAAATCTTTGAAAATTCAAATAAAATTCAAAAACCAATGGAATAGTGTCATGTGAATTTGGACAACTTCCATGTATCATGGGCCAACTCAAGAACTCAGGCTAGGGTTAAATTGCACACTAGGTCTAGGTCTTGGCTAAAAAGAAGGAAACTTGGTTAATGGTGGAAACCCTAGGACTAGTTCTTTCATAAGCATGAATCTAGGTCAGTTAGCAAGCCAATTCCCTTCCATTATAATCACTAAGTCAAACCCTAAGCCTAAGACATCATAAGCTGCGCCCAAACAAGCTTTTGCAAATTGAAATTTTTCCCTAAAACACAAAAACTGAAAACCAGTTTCAAGGTCGATCCAAGCTTCAATTTTTGTTCCATAAGCATCCTTAAGCATCCCTGAAGGTGTTCCAATTGATATCAATCACAAAAGCTCAAAGAATTAGGGTACAGAACTCAAGAAATTCCATGGAAAATTCAAAATCGTATTCTACATTTTACGCATTTTTATGACATTTCATTGATTGATTCGTGTTCCTCATGATATTCTAAAGCTAACCATACCAATTAATCTCGTTTTTGAGCAATACATGTGATTTGGCCATGAACGATATTTAGGGTTGCAGGTTTCTTGAATTGGGGTTTTTGCATAGGGGAAAAATTAGAACTCAAGACTACCATGGTTGTATTCAGCAAGCCTGGACGAGTCTGAAACGCTGTTCGCGATCAATTTATATAGGCCATGGCGCTAGTCGCTATTTTTCCATAGCCTGCCTAACACCACGGTTGCAAAACCGTTGCTTATTTGTTTTGTTTTACAGGGACGAAGAAGAAGGACTCGTGGCATGCAGGGATTGGGAGATTTAAAAAATTCGCGCGCGTTCCAAGAGTTGTGCCACTTTTCTTTTATATTATTTGTATTATATTATATGTTAAATGTGATTGAAACGGCTCAGTGGCAGGGACAGGCGTTGGTAACATCAAAGACCTGGGTTCAAGTCCCAGGTCTGGCCAATTTCAATATTATTTTTCACTTCAAGTTTCCATGTAGCGCTAACGTTAAGACACACCATATGCCTCCATCCTCAAGATATACACGTGTCCCAGGAGGTCTATCAAAGGGCTCAGAACAAAGGCGTATGGTAGATGCCAGTCAACATGCCACACCTGATCCAGAAAGGTCAATGAATTCAAGCAAATGGGCCAGAAATCCCAGGCCTGAACCTCCTAATCTGGGGCTACACCCCACCCTGGTTTGCCAAATTTATTTATTTTTCTTATATCTTCATTTATTTTAATTGTTATGTTATTTTAATTATTTGTTTTATTTAATTTTTAATCAAAATGTAAAAACATCATAAAATCAAAAAATGCCAAAAATACAATTTTTATTTTATTATTTCCATAAATAAATTGCATGTAAATTATTTAGTTTAATTAGGGTATAATTTTAATCTTTTTTAATAAAAATCCAAAAAAAACTAGAATTTAGGTTTAATGACTTTTTATTTTCTTTTTTTTATTTTTCCCCTTTTTTTTCAGAATAATAATGTTATTTATTTATTTTCATAAATTAAAAATGTACATAAATTAATTTAGAATTAAAATTAGGTTAAAAGTCAATATTTTCATAATAAACTTAAAAAACAATAGAATTAGGTCTAATATTTAATTTAATTTCAATTAACTCCTTTTTCTCATTAAGTCTAAAAAACACAAAAAATACCATTTTCATTTAATTTTAATTTTAAATTCCTTGTTAATTTTAATTGTTTGCAAAAGGGTCCAACGCCCTAGTTTTGTTTTTTAATTCCCTTATTTCGCACATTTATTTTATATCGTTTAAATAATTATGTATATGCCCCAAAGCCTTGTAATAATTTTTACTTTATTTCCCGCACTTTTATTTTATTGCTCTTTTACTTTCAGTCAAATCGGGTTCGGTTTATTTTGGCGATGTGGACCCGCGCCAGTTGTAATAGTTTAGATTTACTTTCTCGCAAATATATAACTGTTAATAAATATGCATGAAAGAATGTATGGACTTAAAAATAAAATCAAGCGTAGATCACAACAAACATGACAAGACAAAATAATTGAAACATGACACACGAACCGCACACACCACCCCTAGGGTACGCCTCACTGTTGCCTTTCGAAAGGTGATCGTCGAGTAGAGGACGTCTTAGTAAGTCCTCATGATCCGGGAACCTGGCATGAGGGTAGCTTCTAAGGCATCTTCCCATTGCTCTGGTGATCACCATGTCCCTACAAACCCGAATTGACCCGAACACCTCCAACGGTGGTGCTACCTACCTCTCAATGGTGGGATGGCACTACTTTAAAGGACATTTACACAGACGAATTCCTTAGGGTAGGTAGGTTCTCAAGGATACTTGCTCTAATTTCAAACAAATCAAAACATCTTTTCACCAACACATTTTCAAAAGCTTTCAAAAGCAAATTTTTCAAACACTCTGACGTACGAGTCGAACTGAAATTTTTCAAAGAAAACTTTTTAAACCCACATTGAAAAGCAAGCAAACATTTTGAAAACACATTGAGCAAGTATCTAAGAGCCCATGGATAACCATGGATAGAAAGGGTGCTAACACCTTCCCTTTCTATAACCTACCTCCCGAACCGAGAGCAATCTCTATAAGGAATTTTTCTGTGCTTTTGTCCTTTCCATTTGGAGAAAATAAAAGACGGTGGCGACTCTTGCTTCCGCGACATTTTCGCGAACCAGCGTTAAACAGTCAGTTCCAGATCCACCGATCACAATTTGTATACTCATAAAAAACTTATTTTTGTACATATTTAATTTTTTAATATTTATATATAATATTACTTATTATGTTCTTATACAAAAAAGTGTACAAAATAATAAATATGGAACATTATCTTCTTTAAACAAAAATTAGGGTTTACCCCTTTCAAAAAAGAATTAATATATTTATTTTTCCTTATTTTTAGGTTTAAGTTAAATATTTTTCTTACACAAAAACAAGACATAAAAAACATTTTTTACATAAATACATTGCATTGCATTTTAAATATTTGTATATTTATTTAATTCGCGCAATATTCGATTGGGTTGTAATAATATTTTTAGGTTTATATTTGTGCAAAATCCCCATTCAAAACTTGTATCCCCCCTCCCATAATAATTGTTGTAATAGCTTAGTTTATTTTTACGCAATTTATTGCTTTATATACTATGCTTAGTAACTAGGGTTTGCATGACAAGAACAAAAACAAAACAAATAGAAAACCCTAAATGCAAGACAAGAGCATGAAAAATGACACACATTGCACACAAGCACCCTTAGGGTTCCTCCCACTTGGTTGCCTAAAATAAAATGGCCATGTTACGCATGCGAAGTATCTTGGCAAAACAAAACAAATAAAGATCATAGTCCTTTGATGATGCTATTCAAGGTTGCTTAAACAAAATGATCTTGGTCCCTCAAAAAATTGCTAAGATACTTGGCAACATTGTGTTGGCTGAAGATTTTGATATTGTGATTCGAAATGAAATGATTGGGCTTTGTTTGAATAAAGCAAGTTTTATGGTTTGGAATGGAAGAGACTGTTTTTTCGAATGGAAATATTAAAGTTCAAGGTTTCGAATGATAGTTATGGAGTGTAAGTCTAAAGAATTTTCGAAATAATGATGAGATTATATTTGTGAAGGTTGTTTTCGAAAATAACCTTTGAAACGAATTCGAAATGAAGGTTCCAAGGCGTTTGAAATTCAAACGTGAGCGGGATATTGGAAATTCAAATACATAAGCGTTGGAGCATTCGAGGACACGTGGAGGCTAGAGGGAAGTAATGCTCTGCATGCTTCGAACGTGGTAGATTCTGATAGCAAGACCGTTATGGTCGAAGTAGTATAAATAGAGGTCTTAGTGTTAGGATTTTGGTGTGTCATATCTGTTGTACAAATTCAGTAAACATTCAAAATATCGCATGGATAGGGAAACGAATGCTCGAAAGATGTACGTATGATAACACCAACATTTACAATTCAATGAAAACTCTTTATATTTTCCAGTTTTGTCTTTCATTTCCATTTCATTTGTGCTTCAAACATTTTTACGTTCATGCCTTTACATTAAAGTTTTTACATTCAGAGTCATTTATTTCTTTCTGCATTTAAACACTTTTCTTATGTTCGAATCCTTTAAACATTCAGCAACTTTTACATTCACTCACTTAATCCTGCCATTTACCCAATCTTAAGTCTTTTTACTTTTCTAATGAACATTCCTTATATCATATAGAAATTATCCTTCGAATCATTTAGTGTAGTAATCGAAGTGGATTGGATGTCTTTGAAACACTTTAATTAGAAGTCCTAAATATGAATACCCGTTTTACAATTAGATTTAGCCAAACAACTATGTCTCATAGGATCAATCTAGTCGATCCTGCAAGTTACCAGAGAAATTGAATAACAGTAATTAAGTTTATTCGATAGTTTGGAAGACTAGCGGTTGTTTACCAGAAATCACTGTGAACAAATTGGCACGCCCGGTGGGACCCGTTGTTAAGAAAGTCGAAAGTAAAGATTTTTAGGATATAATCTCGTTGTGTAAGTTCTTTTATGAGTATCAATTTCGCTGTTATATGAACCTCAGAAGTGGTAAAACAACTAATAGTAACCAACCCTTACCCAGAAGAAAACGTAGTAGTAGGATGTCTAATCCAAGCAATCAACAAGGGGAACAAAATGCCCCACATGGAAAAGGCACCAATACGTCTGTTTCGACGGGGACGTCTAACGCGATCCCTACGAACGCACAGTCTGTTGCATCTTCTACCAGTAGTGTGGCCATAAATGGAGCAAGTGGCACGACAACCAACAGTTCGACCCTAGGAAATACAGGGACCACTGGTTATCCTGCGGGATTTGTCCCACCATCAGGGACACAAACCCATTTCGCCACCCCACCACCAACTACACCACCCGGTTTCGATGGCAATAGACCCAGAAATCCCTCTTATGGGATGCCAACATCTTTTATAGCGGGTTTGCACAATTCCACATCAAATTCGTCACCGCAATTTGGGTCCGGATCTGGGGCCAACCAATTTATGACAAATACCCAAGGTTCAGTAGGTCATAATACACTGCCTATCTTAACCACAGAAAATCAGATGGCCTTTAGACAATTAATGGATGATAGTAACCATAATATGATATGAGTGTTAGCGCAGACTATGCAAGAAATCTTTGCCCCAATAGTACAAAATGTAACTGTAACCAACAGAGAAAACGCGGACAACATGAGTCGAATAGCAGATTTTTTCGCTCCGCCAGAAAGGCGTAGGCAGAATCAGGCGTTGGTTCGAGCGAACATACCCATCATAGAACAAATTGCTAATGACCCACCCCATAGACCAGCCAGAGAGGGGGTTAACTTGGGGGCAAGGGCACAAAGGTTAGAAGCCCCAGTGATTCGAGAGGAACCACAAAGGGGAGTTATAGAACCAGGGGCAAGGGTCGAAAGGTTAGAAGTCCCAGAGTTTCGAGAAGAACAACCTAGAGGAGTTGTCATGGTGGGTCGACACCAAGATGCTGATGAAGTCATTCATAGAATTCGAAATGACAATATCTTGGCAGAAAATAATTTAACCACCATGATAGAAAGGATTATGGCTCAAAACGGTCTCAATACAGGAATTAGAAGGCCAAACTATTCCTCTCCCGTAGTAGATTATGTGATGCACACTGATTTACCAAGGGGATATAAGGTCCCTAAATTTACAAAGTTCGCTGGAGACACCAATGAGTCAACAGTCGAACACATAGCCAGGTATCTGACCGAAGCAGGAGACATAGGAAATAATGAGAACCTTAGGATTAAATATTTCCCAAGTTCCCTAACTAAGAACGCTTTCACATGGTTCACCACATTGCCTCCTGGATCCATAGATACTTGGACTCTTTTGGAGATATTATTTCATGAACAATTCTACATGGGAAAATCTAAAATAAGTCTGAAAGAGCTAGCCAGTGTCAAGAGGAAGTTTACTGAACCCATAGATGATTATCTGAATAGGTTCAGACTCTTGAAGTCTAGATGTTTCACAGTAGTTCCTGAACATGAGTTAGTCGAAATGGCTGCTGGTGTCCTAAACTACTCCATTCGAAAGAAATTAGATACACAATACTTGAGGGATATGGCCCAATTAGCGGACAGGGTTCGACAAGTCGAAAGACTAAAGGCCGAGAAAGCCATGGTTTTTAAAAATAACAAGAAAGAAAGGGTTTCCTATGTCGAAAATGAGGAAGCAGAAGATTACCCTGAATTCGAAGAGGTCGAAATTGATCTCGCTGAATTGAAACAGGCTCCACCTTACTCTTGTAAATTACTAGTTCCCACAAAAGGGAAAGAAATTATTGAAAATGAGAAAAGTGACAAGTTCCCAAAGAAGGTGTATACCTTCGACGTAACGAAATGTGATGAAATTTTTGATTTGCTTGTCAAAGATGGCCAACTAATAGTGCCATCGAATGTCAAATTACCACCTTTAGATCAAAGAAAGAAAAGAGGGTTTTGTAAGTATCACAGTTTCTTAGGCCACAAAACCTCACAATGTTTTCTTTTCAGGGATCTGATTCAAAATGCAATCAAGGATGGTAGATTAAGGTTCGCTGACAAGCCAAAGATGAAAGTGGATGATGAACCTTTAGATGTTGCTGACACCAATTACTCTGAACCTGCATACATTGGAGATATAAATATGGTTGGAGCAAATGAAGGTGACACTCCATCAGAAGAGGAAAACACTGAAGATGAAAACTACGTGTTAGCTGAAGTCGAAAAGGAAGTTACTGAGGACTTCCATAAGGAACAAGAAGCTTTGATCGAAGCAGTTCCTTTGGTTGATTCAAAAGAGATCCAGGCTACTGAAGGCCAAGAGAACCAAAAACAAAAATTGACACAGGCTACTGAAAGCCTGAGGAGAAAGTTGGAGAAAGTACAGATCACACTGCTAGTTCTTCCTCAGAAAGGAATATGGGATACCTTGGGGGAGCCCAGCGGAAAGTTCGATTACATGGTGAAGTATTCCGCCCCAGAAAGCTCAAAGACCCCAATTGAAGACATCAAACCTACAGGATGGGGAGATACTGATATCAAAGGAGAAGATATGGATGTTAACATGGTAAATATGGAGCAACCTTGTTCTGAAATGAAGGAAATGGAAAGGTACTTAGAGGGAAAAAAATACGAGATGGAAGACAGTTATGCTAGGGATGCCAATCTCAAAGACTACCTTATGTTATGCTATAAAGAGAATGCTGTAATGATGTTATGTCCCAGATGCAACATCATTTGTAATTAGAGAATTGCTGCAGACTTTGAAAAAAGACAAAGGGCACGAACAGGCGTCAACTGGCGCCAGGATAACCAGTTGTTCAGATGCTACCCTAAGGCTGGAGAAAGTCTTCTGGGGGTTCTTAGTTCGTTGTCACAAGGGGGCAACCAAATGCCTAGTGTGTCCAAGATGTTCTGCAGTATATGATCAGAAAGTGGCCGAAACCTTCAAAACAGTCCCTTTCGCCCCATGTTGGAACCACAGAGAAACTGGTCAGATGGGCCAACATTTCGAGAACAACTACACCCAACGGAGGCCTGACAGCCCTTATCCTAGAGGTGCTCGAAGGGTAACATTCAAAGTTCTTGCTGAGGTACCAACTGACAAGTGGCTACAAGTTAGGGCTGACAAGGGGAAAGACAAGTGGAGGAATAATGAACGAAATGCACGCCATGCCATGGCGTACAGAAGGCAGTTCAATATGGCGAAAAGGGAAGAAGTAAGGTTGGAAAACTACAAGGGAAAGAACCCTATGTCAAGGTCACAATGGCGCAGGCAACAAAGAGTTCGAAAAGCTGAGAGAGAAGCTATGTTAGACAAAGGAGTGGCTTCGAGCAAGGACAAAGAGGAATCGAGTACCAACAAACTGGCACCAAACAATCAACCTGGGGGCAAACCTCCAGTTAGCAGGAAACTTTTCTCTGAAACAAAGCAAAACGAATCGAAGGAATATACGCCAGGTCCAGAGGGGGATGAGGATATGCTGACTGACAATTTCGAATCAGAAGGGGAATCTTCACTCAACATCAACTGCAATGTAGTATATGTGTTGCCTTGCGAATTTGGGCAAGAGACTGAAGTCAGAGAGCACGAGGAGGAGGATGCAATAGACATGACGAAACATAGGCCAGTATGCTATTATGTGATGGATAATGGGGTTGTCGAAGAGCAGAATGCCTTCTTCGAGTACCCAGAACCAGCCATGCAAAATCACCTAAAGCCATTGTTCATTCGAGCAAAAGTTGGTACACATGGCGTAAACAAAGTCCTGGTGGATGGAGGCGCTGCAGTGAACTTGATGCCTTATTTCATGTTGAAGAAGTTAGGGATACAGGATGTTGACATAAAACCACACAATATGGTACTATCAAACTATGAAGGTAAAGTAGGCCAGACATTGGGGGTGATCCAAGTGGATTTGACAGTGGGATCAAGCTGCAGACCCACTATGTTCATGGTAATCGAAGCTAAAGCCAACTACAATTTGTTGTTGGGCAGAGAATGGATCCATGGCATTGGAGCAGTCCCCTCGTCGATGCATCAGAGGTTAGTATTATGGAGAGAGGATGGCATTGTTGAAAACATCGAAGCTGACCAAAGCTATTTCATGACAGCAGTCAACCTAGTTGATAAGAGAAACTATGTCAAACACTTAGCCAAAATTTCTCCTTGTACCCCTAACGACGAGATCAATGAGACCAGGAACGCGCATTATTACATGACCCTTCGCCATGATGGAATATATTGGGATCGAAGGATAATCAAGGGAGATGGAGAAGTCGAAGGCGCTGCACAAAGACGTCCAGCAGGCTGGGAATTCGATAGTCCTGCTCATGATTGAGTCCTCCTTCTTCAAAAAGATTTCGGCCTACATAGCTGAGAACGAATGGAAGGCGGCCTTAGAAGCTGAAGTAGATAGTATGGCTGCAGAAGTAAACAAAACAGGTGGGGATGGCTCAAAAGGCTCACCCTTTGAAGAACAAGAAATAGTTGAAATAGATCAAAGGCTAGATGCCATTTATGATAAAGAACCTTTAGGCTTCGAGAAGGACCCCACAGACTTAGGTGCTAAAATGTTAGCGCAGGATCCACTCAAAGAGGTGAACTTGGGAGATGAAAACACAAAAAGAATAACTTACGTGAGCACAAAACTCAATTCAAGCCTCAAGCAGAAAGTGATCGAAGTTCTTAGAAAAAACAAAGATTGGTTCGTGTGGGACTATGATGAAATGCCTGGTTTAAAGAGGGAGCTAGTGGAACACAAACTTCCAATCAAGGATGGCAAGAAGCCCATCAAGCAGACCCCTAGAAGGTTCACACCAGCAGTTCTCACGAAGATTAAAGCTGAAATTGAAAGGTTGTTGCGCTGCAAATTCATCAGGACCACAAGGTATGTCGAATGGTTAGCAAATATAGTACCTGTTATTAAGAAGAATGGCTCTCTGAGAATTTTCATAGATTTTAGAGATTTAAATACTGCTACCCCCAAAGATGAGTATTCCATGCCTGTGGAAGAAATGTTAATAGATTCTGTTGCAGGATTTGAATATTTAAGTATGTTAGATGGATACTCTGGGTATAACCAGATCTTTATTGCTGAAGAAGATGTTGCTAAGACAGCATTTCGTTGTCCAGGAGCCTTAGGCACCTACGAATGGGTAGTAATGCCTTTTGGTTTAAAAAACGCTGGAGCAAATTATCAAAGGGCAATGAATTCGATTTTTCATGATTTCATTGAGACTTTTATGCAGGTGTACATTGATGATATAGTCATCAAATCAGTATCTGCAGAAACTCATTTGCATCATTTGAGCCAATCATTCGAAAGAATGAGAAAACATGGCTTAAAAATGAACCCCCTTAAGTGTGCATTTTTCGTGCAGGCTGGAGATTTCCTTGGTTTTGTGGTTCATAAGAAAGGCATCGAAATCAACCAAAACAAGACCAAAGCCATTATAGAAACGAAAGCACCTACATCAAAAAAGATGTTGCAATCTTTGCTAGGTAAAATTAACTTTTTAAGAAGGTTCATTTCGAATTTAAGTGGAAGAACCCAGGCTTTCTCTCCGTTACTTCGTTTGAAGCAAGGACAAGCTTTCGAATGGAACGAAGCACATCAGGAGGCGTTTGACAATATAAAAAGATATCTCACTCAGCCTCCTATCTTGTCTCCACCTTCATGGGGAAAACCCATGAGATTGTACATATCCGCCTCTGAAGTTACCATAGGTAGTATGTTAGCACAAGAAGATAGCAATGGCATCGAAAGAGCCGTATACTATTTAAGTAGGGTGTTGAATGATGCGGAAACCAGATATAGCAACATAGAAAAGCTATGTCTCTGTTTGTAATTCTCTTGTATGAAACTTAAATATTATATAAAGCCTGTTGATGTTCATGTTTCATCTCATTTCGATGTTATCAAACACATGCTTTCGAAACCAATAATGCATAGCAGAATTGGTAAATGGGCTTTGGCCTTGACAGAGTATTCTTTGACTTTCATGCCTTTAAGAGCTGTGAAAGGTCAAGTGATTTCTGATTTCATTGTTGATCATTCACTGATCGAAGAGACTGTCATGGGTTACGTTGAAATGCAACCTTGGAAATTATACTTTGATGGTTCGACCCATAAAGATGGTAGTGGTATTGGAGTTCTTATAATTTCTCCCGAAGGAATTCCAACAAAATTCAAGTATAAGTTAGATGGTCCTCGTTGCTCGAACAACGAAGCTGAGTACGAAGCGCTTATCGTTGGACTTGAAGCTTTGTTGGAATTGGGGGCAACTAGAGTCGAAATTAGAGGAGATTCGGAGCTAGTGGTCAAGAAAATAACAAAGGAATACAAATGCATAAAGGACAATTTGATTACGTATTTCGTCATAGTTAATAGGCTACTCAAAAAATTCGAATACATGGATATTAAACATATACCAAGAATAGAAAATCAAGAGGCAAATGACCTAGCACAGTTGGCTTCAGGGTATAAAGTTTCCACCAAAGAATTTGAAGATTTGGTTGAATTAAGAGGAAGGGTTATGGCTACTAGACTCATACCATCAGATTTAGAAAATATAAAGTTAGGTTGTGCTGACAAGCAGGAATTCGAAGTATTAGCCATAGACACCTTGTCAGATGCAGATTGGCGAAGTCCAATAGTGAATTATTTAAAAAACCCAACATTGAATGTTGATAGGAAGATAAAATATAGAGCATTATCATACGTCCTCATGGGAAATGAATTGTTCAAGAAGACCCAGGAAGGCGTATTACTGAAGTGCCTAGGAGAAGGTGAGACATACTTAGCATCACCAGAGGTCCATAATAGGGTATGTGGGGCACATCAAGCAGGCCATAAAATGAAATGGTTGTTATTCCGATATGGCATGTATTGGCCCAGCATGCTCAAAGATTGTATAGATTTTGATAAAGGGTGTGAAGAATGCCAGAAACATGCAGGAATTCAACATGCTCCTGCAAGTGAGTTACATTTGATCATTAAACCATGGCCCTTTAGAGGATGGGCATTAGATTTAATAGGAGAGATCAATCCTGCTTCGTCTAAAGGACAGAAATATATCTTAGTAGGAATTGATTATTTTACCAAGTGGATCGAAGCAATACCATTAATAGTTGTTGATCAAGAGGCTATTATTGGGTTCATACAGAAACAGATAATTTATAGGTTCGGATTACCAGAGAGTATAACCACAGACCAAGGTTTTGTGTTTACTGGTAGAAAGATGCAGGAATTTGCTCAGGAGATGGGTTTTAAATTATTAACATCAACGCCATATTATGCTCAAGCAAATGGTCAGGTCGAAGCAGCAAACAAAGTGATAATAGGGTTAATTAAAAAACATGTTGGTAAGAAGCCAAAGAATTGGCATAAGACTTTGGACCAAATACTCTGGGCTTGTAGAACATCTCCTAAAGAAGCTACTAACACCACGCCTTTCCAACTAACATTTGGCCATGATGCAGTTTTACCAATGGAAATTCATCTGCAATCAGTTCGAATTCAAAGGCAAAATGAGATCCCATCTGCATTATATTGGGAGATGATGATGAATGAGTTAGTTGAGTTAGACGAAGTTAGATTGCATGCATTGGAAATCCTAATGAGGCAAAAGGAAAGGGTAGCCAGGGCATACAACAAAAGGGTGAAAGGTAAAACATTCACTGTTAATGATTTAGTCTGGAAAGTCATATTGCCCATGGACAAGAAGAATAAAACATTAGGTAAATGGTCACCTCATTGGGAAGGACCCTTTCGAATACTAAAGAGATTCTCAAACAATGCGTATGAAATCGAAGAGTTAACTGATGACAAACGAATCTTAAAGGTTAACGAAAAATATTTGAAAAAATATATACCTCGCCTGCAGGAGATTCGAATAATAGCAACGTAGTCGAAATATTATAAGGAGATGACAAAATGGTGCCATACATTTCCAAAATGGTGTTGTTCAAATATTACAAAACCGAGACTCAAATTAATTCAAATAAGCAAAGATTTAAAAATAAATGTTGTTTCTCAATCTTGCGAAGGTGCTTCTAAAGGACTCAAGTCTTTGCTGGGTATAACGTCTCGCTCCTTCCAGAGTAGTTACTTCTCCTTTGATACGCTCTGCTGCTTCTATTTCAGAAAGGCCCCTGCTAAGAAGTTCTTCGAATTGGTTACTAACGGTGTCAGTTTCGTAAGCCAGTTGTTGTTGTTGAGCTTCTTTGACCTTTTGTTGGAGCTCTTGAATTTGTCCTTCCCAAAAGAGAATAGACCGCGCTCGAACTTCATCGTCAGCCTTCGCCTGTTTAAAACGCGTTGCTTGGTCTTCAGCCTCTTTAGAAAGTTTCGAAGCGCGCTCATAAGCAGCATCCATGGCGTTTCGTTTCTCTTGAACTTTAGCAGCAGCTAATTCATCTTGTAGGAGACATCCAGTCACATCATCCAATAATACTTGGAGGTCGAACATTATAGTGCTGACTGGAAAGGAGCAAGCTGTGAAGTTAACTTGAGTGAGAAGTTCCTTCATGGTATAGCAAGCAGTGCTATCCTTTTTAAGAACTTCGAATAGGTCTACATCAAGGATTGTTTTCCTGACTTTGTTAAGAAGTATAGCTCTAGCATCTGGGGACAATGTGTTGTTAGTTGAACCAGTGCCAACCCTAGTGAAAGGGATGTCCTTTTGGGCCAATTTAGTTTTCATGTACCCAATTGGGTCATTGTGTTTTAGGAGAGCTAGTTCCTCTTTAGTCAGTCGAGGCTGGGAAGTTAGGGGAAGTTCCATGTTCAAAGGAGTCACGTCCATTTCGACCTCTATAGGTTCTTTAGTCTTACCACCATTATCTTCATCCTTGCCTTGCTCATTACTTTCTCCTTCGTCGCACAGATCCACCACATCGACAGTATTGGTCTTGCTGCTATTAGAATCAGACTTCGTTTCATCAGCCGAACCACTTTGGGTTTCGTCTTCACCAGATCTTTCTTCTGCAGTTTCTTCACTCTCTTGAGGAGAATCAATCTTGTCCTTTTCAGCACGAGTGATTTTTGGACTCTCTTGAAGAGTTCCAAGAGGAGATTTCAGAAGGGAAGTTTCTGGTGGATTTTCTTTAGACTTGTTGGGTGATTCTTTGTTTGCTTCCTTCAAAGGAGGTGAGGTGCCTTGATCATCGTGTGCCTCCGAAGTCCCAGTCAAGGCCACCATGTTGGAAGACCCTTTGTTTTGCACGAAGTTGCTGGAGTCCCCATGGAGAGAGGAAGTGATTAGAGCAATGGTCCCGGTTGGAGGAGTTTGAAGTAGTAGGATTCGTGTTCGAAGTATCCTGCATGAACAAAGAAAAGTTAAGAATATGTACCAAGGTATGAATAACTATTTTTGTTAGGAATTCGAATTTGAATTACCTGTGGATTATCAGAAGAAATGTTACTGTCAATATGTTCCAATATTACATTGGAGGTCGAAGGTGAAATTTTGGATGTTGTTGAGGGAGCAACGTCTTTGGAATCAAGTCCAGGAACGTTAGTAGGCTCAGGGCCTTTGGAGCTTTCTTTCTTTTGCTTCTTCTTAGAAGTTGTTGGAGAATTTTCACCAGTCTTGAGGTTCTTTTCAGTGGGGCCTTGTTTCCTTTTCTTAGGAGTAGTTGGTGGAAGTTGGCTAGTCTGAAAAGGTTTAAACATAAGTTAGATCTAAATCATAAACTTCAGTTTATTCGAAACAACAGGGTTAGTTGATTACCTTTGGAATTGAAATGTCTGCTGCTGCCAGTGTTGTTGTTGTAGTAGTTGTTGTTGTTGTTGGTATTGTTGGAGTTACATCATCGCTAACTTCAATAGCTTGTTGAGAAGTGTTCCCTTCCTTGGGCTTCGAAGTAACGTTTTTTATCCTAATGGCTGAAAAGTGAAACAATTAAGGTAAAATGTTAAGGATAAGGGAATTAGGATACAATTGGAATTTTCCCAAGCATTCGCACCTGTGCCTTGATTAGATGTAATCGAAATGGAAGGAAGGTTATAGCGAAGATGTCCTGGGAAATTATGAAGCCAGTAACAAGCCCTTGTCACAGTCTCAGATGGCTTTAGTTTCTTTCGAGACTGGTATTTGAACATTTCTTTGCAAGTAAACCACTAAGGGTATGGAGGAAACCAAGCCAGAGCCAGTTCTGAGGTAGGCAACCTAGGAAATTTAGGTGGATGCATTTCGAGTGCCAACCTATACATATCCTCAGGTGACAACCCTGAAGGAAGTTTGAACTCAGAAATTTTTTCTTTAAATTTTTCCTTCAAGGTCTCGGCCGCTCGATGTACAGTGGTTCCCAAGTGTGTGGGATCATAAGTGGTTTCGAAATAATTTTGAAAAGCCCTAATTTCTTTGACATGAGTGAACATACCTTTCTTAGAGTGTACCTGCACATTGAACGCGCCAGTTAGCTTTTGTTGAATGGTGAGTGTGTCAAACATATATGTCTGGTAGAACTTAGTCCACCATTCAAGAAATCCTTTTGCTGTGAAGTATGTTGGCTCGAAAGGTAAAAGCTCGAACTGAGCAAAATCTTGATATTGCTCCTGTTGTAATTTGGCCTCTCTTGCTTTGAACGTTTTGCCTGAGGTTATGGCACTTGGTGTTTGGAACAAAGGTTCGGGAATTAATTGGCACAGGCCAAATTATCGAGAAACGAAATTGGGTTGATAAGCCAGGAGGAAAATCTGATTCTTTGTTGGAGTAATTCTTGAGGAAATTAGCCTAGGAAGAAGAAACGCTTTCCAAATGTCCTGCATCTCTCTGCTCTTGACAGCTTCTGAGAGAGACGTTGTGAACCATGATGGTCCACAAGTCCTTTGAGCAAAAGGTGCCATGGACTCTTCGAACTTGTGTCTTTTTGAGAAGATCATGATGTATTTAGAAAAATGGACTTTGAAATCATCCTTGTCATCATTTGGAGTAAGCTTTCGAAGCCTTGTGCCTTCGATGATCCTGTCAGCTATTTTTGGATCTTGTTCGATGATAGTATCAGCAGTTGATAAAGAAGATTCGAACATGGCATTAAGCCATAGTTGAAGCAACCAAAAGGGTCCAGCCAGAAGAATGTTCTTTGGAGCATGGGATTTTAAACCAGAAACTGCTGACCTTAAGCTCTCATAAAGATCGACAAGTAGCAGTTCACTCAGGCAGACTTTCCTATTTTCATGGAAATCCCTGGCTAGGGGAATGAACCTACTCGCCACTTGCAAGGATCTGCTGCAGAACACATATCGTGATAGCCATAAGGTAAGGAAAGCGATATGTTCTACGTCTGAGACATCATCCCCTTCAGTATGATAATGGCTGATGAATTTTGAAAAGCTAGCTAGTTTGACATCGAAGTCAATGATGCTAGAATGTTCATTGTTATCAGGAATATAAGTTTCCCCCACTGGTGAAAGACCAGTGATGGCAGCTATATCAAAGAAGGTGGGTGTTATCATTCCGCCCGGAAGGTGGAAAGTGTTATAAGTGTTGTCCCAGAAGTACAATGAAGCAAATAGCAATGGGTGACTGTAAGTAAAGCCTGGTTTCGACAGTTTGATTAAATTATAAATTCCTAATTCTTCCCATTGCTGGGATTTTTTGGATTCTACTTTAGTGAGCCAGTTTTGATATGCTACATCTGAAGTGGGGCAGGATCGAAATGGTTTGAAATTGCTTTTGATGTAATCTAAAATAAAATGATCTTTTGGAGGTGAGACTGGAGTTTCAGTTGTTTTCGAATCAGATGATTCGCTTATGTCTTCAGTTCCTGCCTTAGGGGCATCCATGTTATTGAATAGGGGTTTGAATTTATAGCAAACGGGGAAAATTTTCCTAGTATCTTTCACAATTTCAAAAACGGTTAAAGGACCCATTAGGGCAAACCTTTTTCCAGCAACAATGGTAGGGATTAATACCTGAGAAGCATACAACATTTCTTTCTCTTTGGAGATCGCTTGAGGATTGAGCACAGATTGATTCTGATAAGTACCCACTGGAAGTTTTAGGGTTTAGTGAAAAAAGAGGGGGGTATCAGAATTTTGGAAAAAAAGAAGAAAAGACTAAACTGATGAGTTTTATAGAGAGTGTGGAAGAGTGAGTGTAAACACCCACTAAACAAGACTAGGGGTACGTGGAAGTCGTTGGTTAGATTCAGAGAGAGGTGGCGTAAGATCTAGTGTTGATAATGAGTGTGATTAATAGTAATCATTATTTTTAAAACCGCACCATGCTGTGGTAACTGGTCCAAGACGGTTAGGTACTCAAAGAGGCGTCTTGATTGACATGGGTAAAGTCATGCACAGTAAATGTCATGATTCTTCAAAAGACCTATCAAAATCGTGTGAATCTATTTAAAATAAGTATTTCTAAAAGGGTTCGAAATACATATTTTAAAGGGGCATTTTGTTGGTTGAAGATTTTGATATTGTGATTCGAAATGAAATGATTGGGCTTTGTTTGAATAAAGCAAGTTTTATGGTTTGGAATGGAAGAGACTGTTTTTTCGAATGGAAATATTAAAGTTCAAGGTTTCGAATGATAGTTGTGGAGTGTAAGTCTAAAGAATTTTCGAAATAATGATGAGATTATATTTGTGAAGGTTGTTTTCGAAAATAACCTTTGAAATGAATTCGAAACGAAGGTTCTAAGGCGTTTGAAATTCAAACGTGAGCGGGATATTGGAAATTCAAATACATAAGCGTTGGAGCGTTCGAGGACGCGTGGAGGCTAGAGGGAAGTAATGCTCTGCATGCTTCGAACGTGGCAGATTCTGATAGCAAGACCGTTATGGTCGAAGTAGTATAAATAGAGGTCTTAGTGTTAGGATTTTGGTGTGTCATATCTGTTGTACAAATTCAGTAAACATTCATAATACCGCATGGATAGGGAAACGAATGCTCGAAAGATGTATGTATGATAACACCAACATTTACAATTCAATGAAAACTCTTTATATTTTCCAGTTTTGTCTTTCATTTCCATTTCATTTGTGCTTCAAACATTTTTACGTTCATGCCTTTACATTAAAGCTTTTACATTCAGATTCATTTATTTCTTTCTGCATTTAAACACTTTTCTTATGTTCGAATCCTTTAAACATTCAGAAAATTTTACATTCACTCACTTAATCCTGCCATTTACCCAATCTTAAGTCTTTTTACTTTTCTAATGAACATTCCTTATATCATATAGAAATTATCCTTCGAATCATTTAGTGTAGTAATCGAAGTGGATTGGATGTCTTTGAAACACTTTAATTAGAAGTCCTAAATATGAATACCAGTTTTACAATTATATTTAGCCAAACAACTATGTCCCATAGGATCAATCTAGTCGATCCTGCAAGTTACCAGAGAAATTGAATAACAGTAATTAATTTTATTCGATAGTTTGGAAGACTAGCGGCTGTTTACCAGAAATCACTGTGAACACATTGCTATCATGGTTATACGATGACCCACGCTCGTCCCGTTTATATCTAAAGATAGGGTTGCTTACCAAATCAATGGTAAGTCAACAATGTCAAAGGAATAAAAATGCACAAGAAAGACATTTGAGTAGGTAGATAGCTTCTAGTTACTTGTTCCATTTAAAAACAATCCTTGCTATTTTCAAAAACAAACACACACACATTTCAAAACATCTTACAAAACATTGAAAACATTTTCAAAAGACAAACATCTTTGTATACATTCTTACGAACGAGAATCATTACAAAGATTGCCTAAACATATGGCCTCTTTTTACAAAATACTTTTCAAAATCACACCAAACACCATTTCAAACAAAGCAAAGCAAGTGATCTAAACAAGTAACTAAGAGCCCATGGAGAACCATGGATGAAAAGGGTGCTAGCACCTTCCCTTTTCATAATCTACCCCCCGAACTCAAGAAAACATCTCAAAGGTCTTTCCTGTGCTTTTTTACCTTTCCTTTTGGATAAAAGAAAAGTCGGTGGCGACTCTTGCTAACCGCAACATTTGCGAACACAAACGCAAAACCTCAAGTCAGTTCTCCCACCGCATCACAGAATTGGCGACTCTGCTGGGGAAAATTTTAAAAGTGGGGTTACCTTAGGGTTTAGATCACCTTTATTTGCTTACAATTGTTTGACTTGTTTGCTTTACAATTATGGTTCTTTGTTTGGGTTTGAATCCTCCACCCGGATTTGGGAAACATTATAGGTAAATAGCAATACGTTGTGGAAACTGTGTGGGGTATACCGACATGGTCTAAGCAATAGCTATATTAGTGTGACATATTTGTGGGTACCGGTAGCCTTTGAGTCAATCAAAGAGATTACGGGGCCGCTGAGTGATGTCATAAAGCACTAATGAACTTCTAGAACCTTTACTTGACCAACTTGGCCTTTTAGAATGTAGTGAGATGACCGGCTTTGGTGCAGTCCGAAGTTGGTAGATACTCGATACTACACTCATTGAGGGTTGGTTTCTTGGGATATTTCGGTCGCCAGTAAAGAGGCTTGAACTGAAACAATGAACAAGGAAACAATCCAGTGATATTGAGCTCCTTAGAACCTGGTTACTATTACTAGGACAGGTTGAGCCAACCAAACTTCAAGAGGGTACTTACCTATAAACCTCATGCAAGCCTAAACTAAGAACTTGTTTGATTTGCTTGTACATATATACTTGTGCATAACATCATGGACATCATGAACATCATATGCATTCACTAACCATTTCAAGGATTTTGGAGATTCATCTTTGTTCTTGTTTTGTAGGTTATGGATTCACTTCGCAGGAAAACTATCCAAATTAACCTTGTAAGAATTCCTCCACAACTCAAGGAGCTAGCTTCAAGGATTCCTGAGAACTCTCCATTCACCGAGAGACATGGTCGTCTACTCAACTTGGTCACTTCCAACACAGAGGAGGATATGATGAAGGTTCTCTTCCAGTTCTTTGACCCTTTGCATCACTGCTTCACATTTCTTGACTATCAACTTGTGCCAACTTTGGAAGAATTCTCTCAACTTATGAGGATTCCTATTCTCAATCAACTACCCTTCAACGGTATGGAAAGATATCCAAAGCCAGAAGAGATTGCTCAAGCCTTGCACTTGCACTCATCTGATGTCACAACTCATTGGGAAACTAGAAGTGGTGTCCAAGGCTTCTTGTCAAAGTTTCTGTTTGAGAAGGCCCAAAGTTGTTGGAATTCCCTAAACTTGCAAGCTTTTGAGGAGATTGTAGCTCTTCTCATCTATGGGATGGTCTTGTTACCTAATCCTGACCAACTCATAGATGTAAGTGCTGTCAAAATCTTCATGTCTCGCAACCCGGTGCCTACATTGCTTGGGGATATCCTACACTCTTTTCACACTCGTACAATGAGGAAAAGAGGTGTTCTTATGTGTTGCACTCCTCTCCTGGCAAGATGGTTTATTTCTCATCTTCCCCAATCAGTCTTGAAGAATGAGAAAGGTTTGAGGTGGTCACAACGGTTGATGACACTTAAACATTCAGATATTCATTGGTGTTCTCGATCCAAAGAGAATGTTACCATTGTTGACCGTTGTGGGGAATTCCCTAATGTACCTTTACTTGGCATTAGGGGAGGCATCACCTACAACCCATGCTTGGCTCTAAGACAGTTTGGTTATGCCCGAAGGGATGGCCCACACGACATGCTGATTCAAGGATTTCTTTTCGACTACGACAACGACGACCAAGGACTCCGCCAGAGATTCATCCGAGCTTGGAGGACGCTAAAAAAGGTGGATAGCAAGACTTTGGGACACAAGAATTACATCCCTCTTGAGCCTTACCTCAAGTGGGTACGAACCCGCGCCCAAAGTCTTATGATGCCTTATCCCTCCATTCTCCCAGTGATTATAGAGCCTGTTAAGGAAGGAGAAGTTCCATACACTATCCTGCATCCTGACATGCCGACATCACTCGAAGACCTACAAAGGGATTGGATACAGCTCAAGGGAGAGCACGATACTTTCGAAGCCCAATTCTACGCAAGCGAGAAGAAGGTTTTGGAACTCACTCGGCTACTTCATGAAGAGCAGACTCTCAATACCTACATTGCACCAAAGAGGATGCGCAACGTCTTTTTACCTTAGAATTCTGTATTATTTTGCCCAAGCGGCATTGATGTACTCAAATTCTATTTTATTAATATGACGTGTGTTTCTTTTTTGTTTAAAACAAATTTTAATTTCTAGATCCTTGAAAGCATTGCATGAATACATATCATTCATCATAAGCATAAACAGGTCTTTGCAACAAGTTTCCTCATCTCTCTATTGTTTATTTCAGTACGATGGATCTCGAATAAACGGTCAAAGATCTGCAAGCTCGGAATACACAATTTCAACAGTTACTCATGACCTTAGCCAAGGGGCAAGAGGAGCTGAAGACTCTGCTAGAAAAAGAGAAAGAGAAAGAGAAAAAGAAGAAGAAGCCAGCCGATGTGGTTATCATGGGCAGAAGGTTTCAGGGACAAGCCAGAAGGACCTTAGAATTTCCAACAACATCTGATGAAGGGGAAAGAAAAGGAAATGAAACGGCAGTACCATCAGATTCTGAAGAAGAAGAAGAGGAAGAGGAGGACTACTCTGAACAACAATACCCTCCGGCTGATGACAAGTACAAACACCTTGAAGAGCGATTAAGAGCTATGGAAATCCAGAGAGTACCAGGGTTAGATTTTGAAGAGTTGGGGTTGGTGTCAGGAATTGTGATCCCGCCAAAGTTTAAAGTGCCACTATTTGCCAAGTATGATGGGGTGTCTTGTCCTAAAATGCACTCCAGATCATATGTCAAGAAGATTCAGCCACACTCTGCCGACAAAGACTTGTGGGTCCACTTTTTCCAAGACAGTTTATCAGGAACGCAACTTGATTGGTTCTACCAGTTGGAAAGGGTTGACGTCCACAATTGGGAAGACCTGGCAGCAGCTTTCTATAAACAATATCAGTACAACACCGACTTGGCGCCTACCCGTACTCAGCTTCAGAGTATGGCTATGGTTTCCAATGAGGGCTTTAAAGATTACGCGCAAAAGTGGAGAGACCTAGCCCGGAAGGGTGCAACCCCCTCTGTCCGAAAGGGAGTTGGTGGACATGTTCTTGGGAACTCTATCAGGTCCTTTCTTCAATCATCTGATTGGGAGTTCCTCTGCAGGGTTTACTGAATTGATTTTAACCGGCGAAAGGGTGGAAGATGGTATAAGAAGTGGGAAAATTCAGAAAGACGCGTCTGCCTCAACAGCTATGAAAAATCCCTTCATTAGAAGGAAGGAAGTATCTGCTGTGTATTCACATAGGAATCAGGGAAGAACCGAGCGCCGACCAACAGTGGGGGCCATTATGATTCCAAAGCCTACATCAGACCAGCCAAGAAATAACCAGCAAAGGGTGGAAAGGCCAGTTCGGCAATTCACCAAGATTAACATGACTCCAACCTAAGTTCTACCACATCTTCTGAAGTTGAATCTGGCCACTCTGAAAGAGGCCCCAAAGAATCCCAATACTACGTATCCACATTACCATCCCAACGCCAGATACGCGTACCATTCTGAAAGTCCAGGGCACGACACCAACAACTATTGGGCTCTGAAGAACAAAATCCAAGACCTGATAGATGCGAAGGAAGTTGAGTTTGAAGCGCCTGAGAAACCAAATGTTATTTCCGCTCCAATGCCTAGGCATGGTCACAATGCCAACTCTATTGAAGAAGATTTGTCCGTTGCTACTGTGGATGAATTGTTGACTTCGCTCCCGATTATTAAGTTAAATTTGTTGAAAGCTGGTATATTCCCAGGTTGTGACAAAGACTGCCATGTCTGCCTGTCCTCATCATTTGACTGCCCTCTGTTGAAGAAAGGTATCCAACGACTGATGGATAACCAAGAAATTTTGTTTGAGAATGCTCCTGTTTCACCCATTCCAGTTAAAGAAGTTTCTATCATAACCATCTACGCCAATCCTTCCAGGGCCCCTAAAAGACCCGTTAGGATTACACCTGCTCCAAAGACTACTCCACTTAAGATTATAATGCTCGGGCCCGCCCCTTACAAATCTGATAAATCAGTACCATGGAATTATGATGGAGAAATCTACTACCATGGTATTAAACAGGGTGAACTGACTGCCGAAGAAGAAAGATCCGAAGAGGACAATTCCGACATTAGAAATATTGCAGGAACAAGCAAGGTTACCCGCAGTGGTAGAATCTTCTCTCCAGAGATTGCTCCTCCAAGGGTAGTCTTTGGACCCGTGGCCGTTCCGAAGATTACCTCTGTACCAGTGATTGTACCTGCAAGCGTACCCACCGACAAAGACAATGCAATTCCTATCCCTACTTCCACTACTGAGAATAAAGGAAAGAACGTTCAAGAGGAGCCTGTCCGGACGAAGGCTCAATCGCTAGCTATTCCTGAAACATCCAAGAAGGAGATGAAAGAAATCCTGAGGATAATAAAAAAGTGATTATGATGTGGTTGAAAAGTTGGGGAAAACCTCTTCCAAGATCTCTATGCTAGCCCTGTTGCTGTGCTCTGAAGCACATGCCAAAGCTCTGGTAAAATTTCTGAAGACAGCTCATGTGCCACAAGAGACGTTTGCTGACCAATTCCAGGACTGTGTGGCCAGTTTGACAGTTGATAATGGCCTAGGTTTCTCTGATGCTGACTTGACACCCAGAGGGAGAAAACACAATGAGGCATTACATGTCTTAGTGGAGTACAGAGGAACAACCCTAGCCCATGTTTTGGTTGATATTGGATCATCTTTGAACGTCTTGCCGAAAAAAGCCCTTGACAGATTGGATTGCGAGGGGCTGACTTTAAAACCCAGTAATATAGTGGTGAGAGCTTTTGATGGTTCGAAGAGGATGGTCCACGGGGAGGTGGACATCCCAATAAAGGTGGGAACTCATATTTTCAACTCAACCTTCTATGTGATGGACATTCGTCCTTCTTATTCCTGTCTATTGGGACGCCTCTGGATCCATAATGTCGGTGCTGTCACCTCCACCTTGCACCAGATGCTAAAATACCCGGTCCAAGGAAAGATCATAACTGTCCATGGGGAGGAGGAGTATATGATTAGTCATCTGAATTCTTTCCGATACATGGAGTTAGATGGCGAATTCATTGAGACCCTTTTCCAACATTTTGAAGAAGTCTCTCCAGAAGTAGCAGCGACCAAGGCGGTATCCTTGGTTTCTAAGATCACAAGACCTCCACCTCGGATGTCATCTCTAAAGGATGCAAAGGCAGTAGTGGAAGAAGGGGGATGCACCATATGGGGGCAGCTCCCAGACATTCCGTACAAATCAGACAAGTTTGGCTTGGGGTTTACTTTGACTGGTCAGAAGGCTGTGCGTCGTGCCCGTGCTGGGGGGGCACCTGTAAATATTAGCAACCGAAGCGTCAATGCAGTAGAGGATAGTGAAGAGGATGGCAGCTTGGAAGATTGGATATTTCCTACTATCAGCGGAGGACTTTGCAACTGGGAAGCCAGAGACTTCATCCCAATAACTTTCATCTCGCAGTAATTTATCTTTTACATTTCTGTTGGACTTGTAATAATCACGAACAATTCGCACTTTAAAAACCTTGTGTCTTACCCGAGGCACAATGGTCCATTTGTAAGGGTTTTTATTTCATCATCATATGACATTTAATGAATCATGGACGCTTTTTCATATATAAACCTTTTGTGCTCATTGTCTTTCTTTTACATTTTATTGTTTTAAGATGGCTATATCCTTACACACACCCGCACTCACAAATGCAGGTACCCTTCCATTCCGGATCCCATGGGTAACGTACTGCTATAGCCTTCAGTGACTCTGAAGATCTGATCTACCAAGTCGAATACGAAGGTGAGGAAGATTGTGAGGTGCCAGGGGAATTGGCCAGACTACTACAACAAGAGGAAAGAGCTATTCAGCCTCATGAGGAGCTATTGGATACAATCAATTTGGGTACCGAGGAATATAAAAAGGAAATCAAAGTGGGTGCCAATCTAGAGCCGAGTGTCAAGGAGCGCCTAATTCAGCTATTGCATGATTATGTTGAGATCTTTTCCTGGTCATACGAAGACATGTCGGGACTCGATACAAACATTGTGGTACATCGTCTACCCACAAGAGAAGACTGACCACCAGTGAAACAAAAAGTATACCGCATGAGACTCGACATGTCAGAGAAGATCAAAGTGGAAGTTATGAAACAGTTCAATGCTGGATTTCTGGCTGTTACTTCTTATCCTCAATGGGTGGCTAACATTGTTCCCGTGCCTAAAAAGGACGACAAGGTGAGAATGTGTGTGGATTATAGAGATTTAAACAGGGCCAGCCCTAAAGATGATTTTCCACTTCCACACATCGACATCCTGGTTGACAATACAGCCCATCACAAAGTATTTTCTTTCATGGACGGATTCTCAGGCTATAACCAGATCAAAATGGCACCTGAGGACATGGAGAAAACTACATTTGTCACAGTGGGGTACGTTCTTCTACAAAGTGATACCATTCAGACTGAAGAATGTCGGGGCAACCTATCAACGTGCCATGATAGCTTTGTTTCATGATATGATACATCATGAGATAGAGGTCTACCTAGATGACATGATAGCCCGATCAAAAACTGAAGAAGAACACCTTGATCACTTGCAAAAGTTGTTTGTCAGATTGAAGGAGTACAAACTAAGGTTAAACCCGAACAAGTGTACATTCGGAGTCCGGTCCGGTAAACTCTTAGGTTTCATTGTCAGCAACAAAGGCATCGAGGTTGATCCTGCCAAGGTTAAAGTGATACAAGAAATGCCTGATCCTCGCACTAAGAAGGAAGTCCGAGGTTTTTTGGGACCCCAAAATTATATTGCCAGATTCATTTCTCACCTAACGTCTACTTGTGAACTAATATTCAAACTGTTGAAGAAAGATCAAGTAGTCAGATGGAATGATGAATGTCAGATTGCTTTCGATAAAATCAAGGAGTATTTACAAGAGCCTCCTGTCTTGATGCCGCCAGTCGAGGGAAGACCATTAATCATGTATCTAACCGTTTTAGAGAACTCAATGGGGTGCGTATTGGGGAAGCATGACGAGTCTGGCCGAAAAGAGCACGCTATTTACTACCTGAGCAAAAAGTTTACCGACTGTGAAACCAGATATTCACTGCTCGAGAAAACTTGATGCGCTCTGGTATGGGCTGCTCGCCGGCTGAGACAGTATATGTTGACTCATACCACTTTGCGGATATCTAAGATGGATCTGATAAAGTACATCTTTGAGAAGCCTGCTTTGTCTGGGAGGATAGCTAGATGGCAGATGATCCTAACAGAATATGACATATAGTACACGACCCAAAAAGCTATAAAGGGCAGTGTGCTAGCTGATCATCTTGCCCATCAAGCTGTAGAGGATTATCAGTCCATGAAGTTTGACTTCCATGACAAAGACATCATGACATTAGACAACTGTGAAGAAAACAGACCATATGACGGACCTGGACAAGGATCTCGATGGACCCAGTACTTTGATGGGGCATCCAATGCACTTGGTAACGGTATCGGCGCTGTACTCATATCTCCGGAAGGATGCCATACTCCTTTCACTGCCAGACTTTGCTTTAACTGTACGAACAACATGGCAGAATACGAAGCATGCATCTTTGGTATCAAGGCTGCCATAGTCTTGGGAATCAAATCCTTGGTTGTGTTTGGGGATTCAGCTTTGGTCATCAGTCAGATCAAAGGAGAATGGGACACCAAGCATCCAAACCTTATCCCTTACAAAGAACATGTTTTGACATTGTTACCACATTTCAAGCAGATTACCTTCGAGCATTTCCCGCGAGAAGAAAATCAGCTAGCAGATGCTCTAGCTACAATGTCATCTATGTTTAAACTTAATTGGGATAACGAGGCTCCCTAAATCACCATTGAACGAATGGACGAACCAACACACTGTCACGAGATTAATACCGAAGAAGTAGTGGACCGGCCGTGGTTTCATGAAGTCAAGAGGTATCTCGAGGCTCAAGAATATCCAGAAGGAGCTTCAGTCAATGATAAAAAGTTCCTAAGGAGATTCTCTGCTAAGTTCTTCCTGAGTAATGGCATCCTCTACAAACGAAATCATGATTCTATTCTGCTCCATTGTGTGGACAAGATTGAAGCTGAAAAGATAATGGATGAATTGCATGAAGGTACCTTTGGAACTCACTCTAGTGGGTATACGATGGTGAAGAAAATCCTACGGGCAGGCTATTATTGGTCTACCATGGAAGCTGACTGCTATCAACACTCCCGGACCTGTCATAAGTGCCAAATCTATGCAGACAAGGTGCACGTGCCTCTGGTTCCTCTAAATGTCTTAACAGCTCCTTGGCCCTTCGCTATGTGGGGAATCGATATGATTGGGGAGATCAAGCCTACAGCCTCCAATGGACACCGCTTCATTCTAGTGGCCATTGATTATTTCACCAAGTGGGTCGAAGCAGCTTCCTTCGCATCCGTTACTAAGAATGTTGTTGCCTGCTTCATCAAGCAAAATATTGTTTGCCGGTACGGTATCCCAGAAAGGATCATCACTGATAACGGTACAAACCTTAACAATACCATGATCACCACCTTGTGCGAGCAGTTCAAGATTCAACATCACAATTCATCTCCCTATCGGCCAAAGATGAATGGTGCAGTCAAAGCTGCTAATAAAAACATTAAAAAGATCATACAGAAGATGACAGTCACCTACAAGGACTGGCATGAAATGCTACCATTTGCTCTCCATGGGTACCGTACCACGGCTCGCACATCAACTGGGGCAACTCCATATTCTTTGGTTTATGGCATGGAGGTTGTCTTGCCTATTGAGGTTCAGATCCCCTCTTTAAGAATCATGAAGGATGCAGGTTTGAGTGAAGACGATTGGATCCAGACCTGACTTGATCAACTGAACTTAATTGATGAAAAGAGACTTACTGCTATTTGCCATGGTCAGACGTATCAAAAACGGATGATCAAGGCTTTCAACAAGAAAGTCAGACGCCAAGTATATCAAGTTGGAGATCTAGTGATCAAGCGTATCATCTTGCCACAAAGTGATCCCAGGGGAAAATGGACTCCTACCTATGAAGGACCATTTGTAATCAAGAACATCTTTTCTGGTGGGGCAATGATCTTAACCACCATGGACGGCGACGACCTGCCACACCCTGCGAACGCAGACATAGTCAAAAGATACTACGCATAAGAGACCCGCTAGGTTGACACACCTAGGCAAAACAAGGGCATCCCGGCGAACCAAAAAGGTTTGGGCAAAAATTAGGGATAAAAAAAAAAGATTGTACACCCGGCAAGTTGAAAACCCGAAAGGGCGACTTGGGAAAAAAAGGGTTTCCCAATGGACTGAAAACCCGAGAGGGCGGTCCAGGCAAAAGTTAGGGAATTAAAGCGTATGCCTATGTCTTGTCGGATCACTTTAAAGACAATCTCTTCACTGACAAACTCTGAGATTCTGATCAGTTCAATCATCTTCGGACGAAGCAACGAATGGACAAGATATTCAGAGATACGGAGGCTATAGCAGAATGGGAACCCCATGGAATTATTACACATAGCTATCTTTCTTTGTATAAATTTTTCTTACTTTTATGACACCATCCTCTTACTAGGATGTTTGTCTCCTTTGTATAAAATACTTATTCAAAGTAAATACAAAGATATCTCTTTCAAAGTACAGAAAACTATTTGTCTTTTTCTTTACACTTGTGTTTTTATTTGCAAAAACGTCCAATGATTCATTAATGAACATATGCATTTGAACATAATTACTGTTTACAAATAAACAAAGTGGAAAAGAACAATTACTGACAGATTGAAAGAATAGGAAAACGTCTTTAGGCTATTCCATGAGCAATCCCTACAGTACATCATTAAGATCCCCAACGGAGCTAAAACTTCAAACTATCAATCCCCAGCAGAAACCATTCAGTTTCTCCAAATTCCCCAGCAAGTTGTCTTGAAGCCTGAAAATCAATCGGATAACAGCTAACTTATGTTTCTCCTTAACCTAGGATAATTCCCCAGTAGAGTGGCAGACGACCGAAACTCCTGAACTTTTTCCAAACATGAATAAGCTTTTTCCCCATAGAGTCTTCATTGCTCCCCAACAGAATGAAGATTCTCCTTATTAATTCCCAGCAGAAGTCATCAAAATTCTTTGGATTCCTCAAGCAGATTACTCAAGCAGTATATGGCATTACTCGCAACGGAAGTTTTGTCAAAACTCCAACTTCAAGACATGAAGAATACACATATCCTCAAGCAATCAAGGATTTATTTTCCTCAGCAAAACAGCAAATCAGCTTACATGCGCATACATTACATCCACATATCATAAACATTGATAAAGTACATATATTGCATCATACATTTCATGCAACATAACTTTGTGCTTCAGCTAACATTTTACCCTTTTCAGGATAAGATTAATAGCTACCATTAACAAATGTTCAAAGATTCTAGATACGGTACAGATACAATTCAGACACGGAAGCCATTCTGTTACTCATTCAAATTCTGATTCAGATACAGTACGAATACGCTCCAGACACGGAAGCCATTCTATCACTAATTCAGATTCCAAGTTCTAGATACAGTACAGATACGCTCCAGGCACGGATGCCATTCTGTTACTTATTCAGACTTAAACATTCAGATACAGTTCAGATACGCTCCAGACACGGATGCCATCCTGATACTCATTCAGTTTTCAAGTTCATGATACAGTCCAGATACGCTCCAAGCGCGGATGCCATTCTGTTACTTATTCAGACTTCAACATTCAGATACAGTTCAGATACGTTCCAGACGCGGACACCATTCTGATACTTATTCTTATGACTTACAGCTTACAATTCAACAAACATTCTTGGATGGAATCTACAAGCCCATCTCCAACTAGATTCTATCACCTCTCCAAATGGCATCTTTAAGCCCATTCCCTCAACTACGCTTTGACGAGTGCAAATTTATGGGCACTCTAGTGTCCAATCATCTTTTACCTTCGAGTCACGAAAGGCAAAGCTCGCCAATCTAACTCTTCAGGTTCAAGAAGATTGAACAGGGGAAGCTGTTGTACCCCAAAATTTTCCCTCTCATTTATCAAGGTTTTTCTCACAAGACTTTTTTAACTCAAGACAAGATCAGGGTTTGGTCAGCTCAAGACATCTCATCTTGTACTGATAACCCAAAATTAGGGTTTGAGTTTGCACAGGTATTTTTGGACCAATAATGCTTCATGTGACTTCCATACATCTTTTTAGACCCCTAAGATTGCTTATGTTAAGTTTTCAAGCCTTGAACCACATTTTTTATCAGTCAATTGGACAATTGACCTAAAAATCAGCTGTATTGGGGGAAAAGTCAACTATGGCCAATTTACAGTCAAACTTCATAATTTTTATCCACATCAACATTTTAGACTCATATGTACCATTTGATCAAGTTTGGATCACAACTCCTCAAGAAATTTGATCAAATCATCAAAAGGGCAAAATAGTCAAAATTAGGGTTTTGACTAAGAAAGGGAAATTTCTGATTTTTAACCTAGCCAATGACCAATTGATTTCAAGCATGATTTAAAGAGTTCAATGGCATAATCTTGACCTAATTACATGATTCAAAAGATCTCAAGTTCATTGGATTGACAGATGAATTTTGCAGTCAACTGATCAAAAGTCAACTGTGCATTGAAAAGTCAAACTTTGACTTTTTGGTCAAAATCAAGTGCCAAGGGTCATATTTCATCAAGATATGTCAAAATGTGAAACTTGTTCACCAAGAAACTCGAAATTGAAAATTAGGGTTTTAATTTGAGAGTTTTCATAACTTAGAATTTTTCTAAGTATAAAAATTTTCTTATTTTTTCCCAATGTTTCACCACTTTTTCACCTTGATGCATTTTGATTCAAAGAAAACTCCCAACATGAAAGTTGTAGTCCTCCATGAAATATACAACTTTGCTTCACAAACTTTTCCCAAAAGATGCTTAGATCTCAAGTAATGAATATGTGAGTATAGGTCCATGAACTTCTTAACTTAGTGAAATTTTGCCCTAATTTAGGCAGGTTTTGGACCTAACTTCATGGAAATTTTTCACCTAGTTCCAAGAGTTATCTCAAATTTCATTTCAAAGATGGATTATATAGAACATTTCAAGCTTTCCAAAATGTCCAAGAACTCTCTAAGATCATTTTTGAGTAGGGAGAATCGAAGAAGGGAAGTTGGCATTTTCTCACTTTTGTTCAAGCCATTTTCACATAGCATCAAGTTGCAAATCCAATCTATGTTGGTTGTATCTTGCTTTACAGGTCATAAGCTTGCTATACAGTCCATAATTAAATGCAAACTCAGTTGACAAAGGCTTTATCTTTGCATTTGAAGCTTTACACAAAGTATATTTCCATTTTTGGCCAAAAGGTTACAATGTCATTTTTATAAAGTTGAACTTTTGCAACTTTGTCAATCTTGAGCATTGAACCTGTCCCTTTGGTATAAGCAATTTCTATAGGTCTCAAGCATTGTGTACCAAATCTTATCAGCCCTCAAGCTAGCCAGTACAAGCATGTGGGATTAGTCACTTCACTTTACTTAAAATGCAAGAAAAGTTGCAAAAGATGCTAGAGCTTGCACAGCTAGTAAGGGCTGACTTTGTATCCCTTCTCTACATATTTTCAAACTTGTTGCAAGACATAAGACGATTGGATTAAAGCTGAAACTCTCCAAAACTCAAAAACACTCAAAACTATCCAAAACTCATAACTTCTGCAAAAGCACAACCAACTCTCATTTGGCTCGTGCGTTTTGTGTTTAAACACTTCAAGCATCTCATACACTTCATACCAAAGCAATCCAAGCCATCACCCTGGTTCTGTAACCCCTGTTTCAGCATCCACCATTTTCACTTTGGAAGCTTGCAACTTGACTTGTGCAAAGAGTTCCAGCCATCCTCAAAGCAAGATAAGCATTGGAATAGCTTCAGGGAAGTTCAAGGAAGCTCAAACAATCCTCAGGCCACCATTAAAGTCCCTACATTGCTCTACTCAAATCCAACTGAAGGAGGAATTTTCTTGAACTCTATCTCTCTAAATAGGCATCCTCAAGCCACGATTTGTGAAGAAAAAATGTAGTCCATGTCATAATGAAACTGTACATATCCATACTTTTCATTTATATTAACTATGCTGAGAGAATTTGAAGATTGAAAATTCTGGAAAAGTTAGGTCACAAATTAGGGCTACCAAAATTCTCTTTTATCTTTAAGAGTTAGGTCACATAATTTATATGGTTAGAATCGTGAGCTTAAATGTCACATTTTTCATGTTATCAGTTTTTGTTTTTATGCAAGCATGTGAGAGTTACAGATTTGAACTATGGCGCGCGAAGAAGAAGACTGGCCAGAGGACAGGGATGAAGTCTGGGCTTTTTGGCGCCTTGGGCTTTTTGTTTTCACTAATCACACCCCCCTGACTTGTTATTTGCACCCCCCTGGCTGAACTTTTATATTTTATATTTTTCTTCACATTTTTATTTTTAATACTTGCATTTATTTTTCTTAAATGATAAAAAATACCAAAAAATGATTTATTTATTTTTACACTTTTATTTTATTTTTTTAATTATTTTCTTACATGAAAAATAGTTTATTTTGATAAATAGAACTTATTTTCTTAAATAACTTGTAAATATATTTAAAAATACTTAATATTTTTATTATATATTTTTATACTCATAAAAAACTTATTTTTGTACATATTTAATTTTTTAATATTTATATATAATATTATTTATTATGTTCTTATACAAAAAAGTGTACAAAATAATAAATATGGAACATTATCTTCTTTAAACAAAAATTAGGGTTTACCCCTTTCAAAAAAGAATTAATATATTTATTTTTTCTTATTTTTAGGTTTAAGTTAAATATTTTTCTTACACAAAAACAAGACATAAAAAACATTTTTTACATAAATACATTGCATTGCATTTTAAATATTTGTATATTTATTTAATTCGCGCAATATTTGATTGGGTTGTAATAATATTTTTAGGTTTATATTTGTGCAAAATCCCCATTCAAAACTTGTATCCCCCCTCCCATAATAATTGTTGTAATAGCTTAGTTTATTTTTACGCAATTTATTGCTTTATATACTATGCTTAGTAACTAGAGTTTGCATGACAAGAACAAAAACAAAACAAATAGAAAACCCTAAATACAAGACAAGAGCATGAAAAATGATACACATTTCACACAAGCACCCTTAGGGTTCCTCCCACTTGGTTGCCTAAAATAAAATGGCCATGTTACGCATGCGAAGTATCTTGGCAAAACAAAACAAATAAAGATCATAGTCCCTCGATGACGATATTCAAGGTTGCCTAAACAAAATGATCTTGGTCCCTCAAAAAATTGCTAAGATACTTGGCAACATTGCTATCATGGTTATACGATGACCCACGCCCGTCCCGTTTACATCCAAAGATAGGGTTGCTTACCAAATCAATGGTAAGTCAACAATGTCAAAGGAATAAAAATGCACAAGAAAGACAGTTGAGTAGGTAGATAGCTTCTAGTTACTTGTTCCATTTAAAAACAATCCTTGCTATTTTCAAAAACAAACACACACACATTTCAAAACATCTTACAAAACATTGAAAACATTTTCAAAAGACAAACATCTTTGTATACATTCTTACGAACGAGAATCATTACAAATATTTCCTAAACAAATGGCCTCTTTTTACAAAATACTTTTCAAAACCACACCAAACACCATTTCAAACAAAGCAAAGCAAGTGATCTAAGCAAGTAACTAAGAGCCCATGGAGAACCATGGATGAAAAGGGTGCTAGCACCTTCCCTTTTCATAATATACCCCCCCGAACTCAAGAAAACATCTCAAAGGTCTTTCCTGTGCTTTTTTACCTTTCCTTTTGGATAAAAGAAAAGTCAGTGGCGACTCTTGCTAACCGCGACATTTGCAAACACAAACGCAAAACCTCAAGTCAGTTCTCCCACCGCATCACACCAATCATCATAAACCCTATTATAAAGTCAGAATCCCATCATTACCTTGGAATGAAGGTTTCTCTACGAATTTTCCGGTTGATTTCTGTTCTGCCTCTTTTCCTTCTTTCCAACAGCTTTCATGTTCTCTTCTTTCAAACCCTTATTCTTACTCTCTTACTGTTTCTTCTTTTCTCCTTATTAGTTCTAACAATAATAAAATAACCCTATTATTCTCAAAATACCTTAATGGGCTTAAGACTACTACACCCCATTATTACTACTTCTATCCTTTAAAATAAGCTCACATCAAATAATATTATCATTCTAATATTATTCCACAACTTAATAAAATAATTAATTCCAACTAATCACAACACATCAATTATTCCAAAAATAATTTAATTAAATAATTAATTAAATTACGGGCGTTACAGTTATGCCAAGTCTCATGATAACTTTGTGCTCCTTCTCTTACACGATCAACCGGCCCTCTCTAAAGTTGTAATGGGCCAAGCCCGTTTCCTTTAGGCACCCCCTATGCCAGTAATTACTAATTCACAACTAGCAATACACCTCCCCCTATTCATAAGTGTTTTGGGCCTAGCCCAGATTTGTATTAGCACCTCTTTGTTTGTTGGCTAACTAAAAAACGCACCCCTCTGGTAATTATTTTTTTTTCTTCTATTTTTATATAATTATTATATTTTAATATCATTTTTTTTATTATTGTTATTATATTATTACTATAATTACTTATTTCTTTTCATAATTAATTATTATTATTAATTATTATCATTAATATATTTTATTTACTATTTAAATATTACTATATTAACGTGTAAATTATTTTATTCAAAAATGCATATATTATTTTCTTGTATTATTTGCATTAAATAAATTTTTAGTCATGCATTAAGTTATATTTTTTGCAATTTATACGATTAAAAAATACTAACAAACATCAAACTATTTTTCGCAACAAATTAATCTAAACAATCTATTTTTGCAAAAGGGTTTTCCAACGGATTTTGACTAATCGCGCATTTAGCCAAAATCTCCGCAATCACTTCTCCCGGCCAAAATGCGAGGTGATTCAAAATACATTTGCAACCCCCTAAAAAACACCAACCTCATACGAACTACGAATTGGGACTCTGATTCCTCATAAGAGGATACATAGGTATACGACTAAAATTGTGGTGAGTTCCTCCTAATTAAAATTTAAAACCCTGTTTTACCCAAACCTAAACCTAAAACCCAGTATCCTTGTGAGCAAGGTAGATGAAAGGTGCCTAACACCTTCCTTTCATCTAGAACTGAGTCTGAACCTAGAATCTCTATCTGCGAATTAGAGTTTCCTATTAGATGCTCTTCCCTAGGATAAAAACTAATAGTGGCGACTCTGATTAAAAAACCAATCGCAACATTTGGGTATGAAGATCTTCGATAGTATGTTCTAGAGCCATCTTTACTGAAATAAACAGTAAGCAGATAAGAAAACTTGTATGGGAAAACCTGTTATAACATGATGCATGATATGTAGATGCAATGTTTTTAAGGATCTCACGGGGTAAACAAAAGTGAAACGTTAGAAGTTGAGTCTGGCTGCAGCTTTGACTGAAGAACTTTGCACCGTTGAACGTCCTTCTAAGAGCATTAAGCTTACCATGTCAAGTGGGTCCTAGCCTTTGATTCAAGATAATGTGCTTCAATTTTTGACATCATTGGTTAGATGAAAATAAACCCCATTTCCCCTTGCTAGATGTCTGGTTCATAATAAACCTACATCACGGTCCCTTGAGATCCTAGAAATGGTTAACAAAAATGCTATGGCATGATGTCATGATGTGTATGCTATGCACCAAGCAAAAGTATAAGGTTATGAAAATAAGTAAGTCTTTGCAAGAAGTCCAAGTTATTGGATAATGAATACAAACAAGTCCAGCAAGGAGTTTAAGTTGTTAGATAATGGATACAAACAAGTCACACAAGTAGCCTTAGGTTCAGGCTTGCATGGAGTTTATAGGTAAGTACCCTTTTTAAGTTTAGTTGGCTCAATCTGTCTTAAAAGAAGTAACCGGGTTCTAGGAATCTCATATCACTAATCTTTCTCTCATACATTGTTTCAGCACAGCATCTGATTTGCGACAGAAATATCCCAAGAGTCCAATCTCAATGAGTGTAGCATCGAGTATCAACCAACTTCAGTATGTACTAAAGCCAGCCATCTCACTACTTTCTAATGGCTAAGTTGTGTCAACTAAGGTTCTAAGGTCAGTTATTGTTTTATGACACCACGCGGTAGCCCAGTATTCTCCTCGACTGACTCAAGGGACACCGACACAAACCAATATATCTCACTAACTTAGCCATCGCTTCAACCATATCGGTCTATGTCGTACAGTTTCCAAGATCTATTGCCACTTACCTAAAATTCCCCAGATCTGGGTATATGATCTATACAATAAATAAACCCAAACAACCCTTTAAAAGTAAAGCAGGCAATTCAAACAATGAAAGCATTTAAATGTGAACTAGCTCTAAAGGTAACCCCACTTTTAGAGTATTCAGCAACAGAGTCTCCAGTTCTATAATACAGTGGGAGAACTGACTTTTGGTTTTGTGTTTTATCACAATTGTTGCGGATAGCAAGAGTCTCCACTGACTTTTCTTTTATCCAATAAAGGAAAGGGTGAAAAGAACAGGAAAGACCTTTGAGAATTTTCTGAGTAAGGGGGGTAGGTTATGAAAAGGGAAGGTGTTAGCACCCTTTTCATCCATAGTTATCTATGCGCTCTTAATCGCTATCTAACTTTTGAGAATACTTTGTGCATGTGTAAGTTTGAAAATACTTTGAAAATGCCTAAGTACGACAATTTTGTAATGATTCTCGTATCGTTGAGAATGTATACAAAATGTTTGTTTTGAAAATATTTATTGAAATAAAGTGTTGTTTTTGTGAAAGTTTTTTTGAAAATGCTAATGTAAGGCAATTTTATTTATAATCACCCTTGTATCAGTCCTCAAGAGTGTTTATAAAGCGCTTTTGAAGGTAGTTATTTTTGAAAGTGTGATGTGTGAAAATTGTTTTAGTTTGTGAGCAAGTGATTACAAACTATCTACCTACTCAAAAAGTATTTGTTCCTTTCCTCCTCCTTTAGATAGGGCTACCCTACTATTAGTTAGTAGGAAGCCCTATCGTTGGATGTGAGGGACAGGCGTGGGTCATTGTACATTCATAAAAGGTAACTTGTCGGACGCTTTAGCAATTTTCGTAAAGGACTAAGATCGTTTACTGAAGGCAACATCGAAGGGTCATCGAGGGAGTACGATGTTTTTTAATCAAGGGTCTTTGCTAAAGCGTCACACGTTTGAGGGACATGTGTGAATAGTGTTTTGATTTCAGTTAATTTGTCTTGATTAGGGTTATCTAGCGGTTGATTTTAAATATTGCCATACAATCCTATTAAACTAACAGTAATAAGGAAAGGGAAAATTGCAGAAATTAAATGACATATGCTATTACAATTCTTCGGGGTGTTTACCAGTGATTTCTGACAAACAACCGCTAGTCTTCCAAATCTTATGCTTTGGTAACTTACAGGATCGACTAGATTGATCCTTGGACATAGTCTTAGTGTTCTTCTAGTCTGATTCGAAAGAAAACATTGAACGGATAATAACAAGGTTTTTCTATGGTTACAATTATCTCAAGATGTTTAAAGTTTGACTATGAATCTTAAATATGACTTTAAAGGGAATAATCTGCGAATTTGTGAAAATGTAAAGACAATGCTTAATAAGAAAAGTTTAATAAAATTGTTAAAAGATTAGACTGGAAACGAAAAGGGAATAAAAGTGATTAAAGAATTTGTACTGAGAAATTAATTCTGAATAAAACCGGCGGTGTTCTTACACATACATTATCAACAAACTCGTTTCTCTCGCTCCGGTACTTTGAGTATAATATGATTTTGTATACAATTCGAACACACCTTTTTCTAACAACTAAGACTTCTATTTATACTAATTTGACCCTAACGGTCCTTCTACGAAAACACGCCACGTTCAAAGATTGCATGTCTTTCGAACTATTAGACTTCCACGTGTCTCTTTGGATAAGATTGAAGCTTTTGAATTTGAAATCTTCTTCTTTTTGAAGCGCCAATTCAAACAACACGATGGTCTAAATATCTTTCTTTGTGATGCTTCGAATAACTTATACTTCCACAGTTCGAAGACGAACCTTTCGATAATGGTTCAATATAGTAAAACTCTTTACTAGATCTTCATCAATCGAAGACTCCATAAAAACCTTCTTATACTTTCCTTCGAACAACTCTTTCTTCGACCAAAAAGCCTTAATTATTCAAAACTTGTATAATCGAAATTCCCAGCTAACAAAATGCCCCCTCAAAAATGTGTATTTCGTTACATAGAGAAATTGTCATTTTTGAATAACAACTTTGAATTTCGATATATTCATAATAACCACTTCTGACTAATAATAACTTCTGATGACAACTTCAGAAACCTTCCGACTTTGGAATGTTTGAATATGAGTCAGAATCAGGAGATGAATATGAAGTTTCTGAAGATGAGTCAAAATTAGAAGTTAACTCTGAAGGTAAATATTTCAGGCAAATCCATTTTGGCAATTAATTAGATCACCATTTTGGCTATACATACTTTTGTTGCTTATTCTCTTGCCATAATTTTTACTTCCTGCAAAAATGGTTTATACTTCTTTAAGTACTTCCCATTTACTTTCAGGATTCTTCGATCCTCAGCTAACTCCTCTACTTTATAAGCGTTATTTGAGAATGCCTTTAAGATTCTAAAAGGTCCTTCCCAATGTGGGGACCATTTTCCTAACGCTTTATTCTTTCGATCCATAGGTAAAATGACTTTCCATACTAAGTCATTTAGAATAAACGTCTTGCCTTTGACCCTCTTATTGTATGCTCTTGCCACTCTTTCCTTTTGTCTTCTCAATCTTTCTAAAGCATGTAACCTTTTTTCATCTAAATCTACTAATTCATTCATCATCATTTCCCAATAAAGGTCAGAAGAAATTTCCTCTTGTCTTTGAATTCTAACCGATTGTAAGTAGATTTCGATTGGTAATACTGCATCAAACCCAAACGTGAGTTGGAAAGGTGTGGTATTAGTTGCTTCTTTAGGGGAAGTTCGACAAGGCCATAATTCTTGGTCCAAAGTTTTATGCCAATTTTTTGGCTTTTTCCTACACACTTCTTTACCAACCCAATTATCACTTTGTTGGCTGCTTCAATTTATCCATTCGCTTGAGCATAATAAGGTGTGGATGTTAATAGTTTGAAACCTATTTCCTTGGAGAACTCCTGCATCTTTCGACCAGTGAAAACTGATCCTTGGTCTATTGTGATACTCTCTGGGATGCCAAATCTATAGACTATATGTTTCTGAATAAATTCGATAACAATTTCTTGATCCATATTCACTAAAGGTATGGCCTCAACACATTTTGTAAAGTAATCTATACCTACCAAAATGTACTTGTGGTTTTTAGATGAACCAGGTCGAATTTCTCCAATTAGATATAGCGCCCAACCTCTGAAAGGCCAAGGTTTAATAATTTCATGAAGTTCACTTGCTGGCGCATGTTGAATACCAGCATGCTTTTGGCATTCTTGACATCCCTTAGCAAATTCTATACAGTCTTTGAGCATAGTAGGCCAATACATTCCATATCGAAATAGCAACCACTTCATTTTATGGCCTGCTTAATGGGCTCCACATGCTCCACTATGAACACTAAATAGTTCCAAATATGCCTCACTTTCTCCTAAGTATTTTAGCAAAACTCCTTTAGGGTTTTCTTGAACAACTCATTCCCCATTAAGATATAAGACAATGCTCTGTATTTAATCTTTCTTTTTGTATCTATCAAAGGATCTATGAGGTAATTAACAATTGGATTTCTCCAATCTGTAACTTCTAAAGTGTTAGTGACCAATACTTCGAATGTGTCTTCATTAGCGTAGCGTAACTGGGTATTTTCCAGATCTGTTGGAGACAATTTTGTAGTCATTTCTTTTCCTCTAACTTTGACCAACTTTTTTAGTTTCTCTTTAGTCACTTTATACCCTGATGTTATTTGTGCTAAGTCGTTTTCCTCTTGATTTTTTATTCTAGGGACATGCTTTATATCTTCATATTCGAATCTTTTGAGAAATCTATTTGCCATAACAAAATACATAATCAGATTTTCTTTTATGCACTTGTACTCCTTTGTCAATTGCTTTATTACTAGCTCATAATCTCCTTTGATTTTGACTCTTGTTGCGCCCAACTTCAACAAGGCTTCAAGTCATGCAATCAAAGCCTCATACTCTGCTTCGTTGTTTGAACAAAGGGGTCCTTCGATCTTGTACTTGAGTTTCGTTGGGACTCCATCAGGAGAAATTATTAGAATTCCAACTCCAATTCCTTTTTGGTGGGTAGATCCATAGAAGAACAATCTCCGAGGCTTTAACTCAACATAATGTTGAGGGTTTTCAACCACTGTGTGGTCCACAATGAAATCTGATACTACTTGACCCTTGAATGCTTTTAAAGGCATGAAGGCTAAAGAATATTCAGTAAGGGCCCAGACCCACTTGCCAATTCGACTGTGTAGTATTGGCTTTGGCAACATATGTTTGATAACGTAGAAATGTGAAGACACGTGTACATCAAAAGGCTTTATATAATATTTGAGTTTTGTACAAGATAAGTATAAACAAAGACAAATTTTTTCTATAGTAGTGTATCTTGTCTCTGCATCATTCAAAACTCTACTTAGATAGTAAATGGCTCTTTCGATGCCATTTTCATTCTCTTGTGCTAGCATACTACCAATAGTAACATCAAAAGCAGATATGTATAATCTCATTGGTTTTCTTCTATAAGGTGGTGACAAGATGGGAGGATTCATCAGATATTGCTTAATTTTATTGAAAGCTTCTTGATGTTCTTTGTTCCATTCGAGATTTTCTTGTTTCAAATGAAGGAGGGGAGAAAAGGCTTAAGTTCGACCACTTAGGTTTGAAATGAACCTTCTCAGGAAATTTATCTTCCCTAAAAGTGATTGTAACTCCTTTTTAGTTGATAACGCTTTCGCTTCCATTATAGCCTTCGTCTTGTTCTGATTGATTTCTATTCCTTTATTGTGAACCACAAAGCCCGAGAAGTCTCCATCCTGCACAAAGAAGGCACGCTTAAGGGGATTCATCTTCAAGCCATGTTTTCTCATCCTTTCAAATGATTGGCGAAGATGATTAAGATGACTTTCGTCTGATACATACTTTATCATAATGTAATCTATATAAACCTGCATAAAAGTTTCTATATAATCAGGAAATATTGAATTCATTTCCCTTTTATAAGTTGCCTCAACATTTTTTAGGCCAAAAGGTATAACTAACCACTCATAGGTACCTATTTCCCCAGGGCAACGAAAAGCTATTTTGGACACATCTTCCTCAGCAATGAAAATTTGGTTGTATCCAGAGTATCCATCAATCATACTAAGGTACTCAAATCCTGCGGCTGAATCTATTAGCATATCTGACACAGGCATTGGATACTCATCTTTAGGAGTTGCTGCATTTAAGTCACGAAAATCTATGCATACTCTTAATGAACCGTTTTTCTTAATGACAGGAACTATATTGGGAATCCGTTCGACATACCTTGTAGTCCTAATGAAATTGCAATGAAGAAGTATTTCGACCTCTTTTTTAAACTTTGAAAGAACATCTGGGGAAAACCTTCTAGGCGCCTGCTTGATAGGCTTCTTGCCTTTTTTGATTGACAACCTTAATTCGTAGATCTCTTTTAAACCAGGCATTTTGCCATAAACCCAAGCGAAGCAATCTTTGTTTTCTTTCAGCAATTCAATCAAGTCCATTTTCAATTTGGGATCAAATTTGGCACTAATGTACGTGATTCTTCTCACGTTTCCATCCCCAAGATTTATTTCTTCAAGGGGGTCTTGAGCCAACATCTTTGTGTTTTACTCTAACGTATTTTTCTTGAAACCCAAGGGCTCCTCATTATATATAACATCTAGTCTTTGTTTTAACTGTTTGCCTGGTACCTGTTCGTCAGGAGGTTTTGGAATAAAATTCTCCCCAGGTCCTGCTGTATGCAGCGTATTATCTATGGCTTTGATAGCCATGTTTGTTATTTCATCTTCGAGAGCCGCTTTTCTTTTATTTTCGGCCAAGTAAACCGAAATATTTTCGAAGAACAATGATTCAGACATTATCACTATCTTCATCCCAGCCAGTTGGCCGTACATCAGACATTCCTTTAACGCCTTCTGTTTCTCTCATGATTTCTTTGTCCCTATGTAAACCATTTGGGTGGAGAGTTAAGAAATAAAGGGCACTCTTTCTTGGTGAGTATTTTTCTCCTTCTGGGTAACATGGCCCTATGTTGGCTAGATTTCTATCGAAGTTCCTCATGTCTACCTGATTCACTTCATTCATATAGTAACTTTGGTCCGCTTCTATATTTTCCACTATGCCATCTTCTCTCCAGATGGATAGTCTTTGGTGCATTTGCGAAGGAACCACTCATATTCCATGTATCCATTCTCTACCAAGCAACAAGTTGTAATTTGCCTTCGCTGGAATTACCATGAACATAGTTGGCCTTGTAATTGAGCCAACTGTCAATTTTACCTGTATCACTCCCAATGTATGTCCAGTCTTCCCTTTATAATTCTAAATGACCATGTTATTTGGCTTTACATCCATATCGAACATTCTAATCTTTTCAACATGAATTGTGGCATTAAATTGACAGTTGCACCTCTATCCACCAAAACCTTGTTTATGCCTACTTGTTCAACCCTGGATCTAATGTATAAAGGCTTCAAATGCCCCTTCATGCCCTGGTCAGGCCTTTCGAAGAAAGCATTTTGTTCTTCGACGTCTCTATTGTTGAGCACATAGTAGCAAACTGGTTTATGTTTTTCCATTTCCTCCTCATTAATTTCTTCCTGGTCCTCTATTTTAGTTTCCTAGTTATATTCTTGAGGTAAAACTGATACTACATTAAAATTAACATTAAAGGACGAAACCCCGTCAGATTCAAAATCGTCTGTTGACATTTCGTCTTCTTTTGTTAGGTTCTTCTTAACTTTCTCACTTGTGACCTTCTCTTCTAATGAAAACAACTTTCAACTCACAGGTGGCATGTTTGAGTTCGCAGTGCTGAAAAGGAACTTGTTACTACTGGACTCCCCTATGTCCTTCGATGCTAACTCTCTCTCAGGTTTTTTGATCCTCTAGTGCCTCCTTCACTAGAATCTGGACATTGGGTTTTTTCCTTTGTAGTTCTCTAACATGTACGCCTCTCTCCTTGATGTTTGAAACTGCTTTCTGTAGGCTATCAAAGTTTAGCCCCATTGGTCGAAACTTCTCAACTTTCCTCTTCCTGCCCCTGCTTGCGTCCATATGTCCATTGGTACTTATTCTGGAAGTTTGAACGTGACTCTCCTGGCTTTGGGGTGAGGACTATCTTGCCTTCTGGGAACTCCCCTCTTGTCGAAGATGTATATATTGGGGTTTCTACCTTGTTTTTCTCATCCATGGGTAAATGGAACTCTTTCGAACATTTCAGCCATCTCTTTATCATACACTGCCCCACACCTGGGACATAACAAACATTTTATTTCATATTTATAACAATGCACCAAAAAACCAAACAGACTTTCCCCAGGATTTGGGTACACTTTTATCAACTGACTTTCGTGCCTTCAATTGCCCTGAATTCTAGCATGTTGCGCTCTTTCATACGCCTCTGCAACCCTTCGATTCAGAGCAATGTTGCACCTTGGACACACCAGCATCTCTGAATTCCTTTGATGACACCTCCAGAGGTATTATCCCAGAGTCTCATTGGCCTTAGGGTAGCCAAAACTCATTTGTTCCCTTTCCAGCTTGAGGCATATTTCGACTTCTTCCATTTCTGGTGGAGGTTGGTTCAAATCCACCATATTAACTCTTAGACTAGGACCTTCAATAATCCTTATCTTCTAAAATTTGACTATAAGGCCTTCAGTAGCCTCAGTTATTCCTCCCTTAGGGCCCTCAGTGGCCTCTGATTCAGCATCACCTGCAGAATTATTTTCTCCAGGATTGTCACAAGGGATTATGTTAATTAGGCCTTCAGTAGCCTGTTTGCCATTCGTGTTTGAGCCTTCGACTCTCTTGGCCTCTTCTCCTTCATATTCCACCATATCCACCATGTTGATTTCCACAGGTTCAGCATAATTGGTGTGTGCAACATGGAGGGGGTCAGCATCAACCTTCATGTGGTTCTTGACTTTATCAACAAACTTCAAGCGTCCTTCTTTGATAGCATTTTGAATGAGATCCCTGAAAAGAAAGCATTGTGAAGTTTTATGGCCCAGAAAGTAATGATATTTGCAAAAAACCTCTTTTCTTCCGTTGTTCTAACGGAGGAATTTTGGCATTAGGAGGCACTATCATTTGACCATATTTTACAAGCAAATCTAAAATCTCATCACATTTAGTAACATCAAACGTATAAGCTTTCTTGGGGAATTTGTCATTCTTTTCTACTTCGACAGGATTTCTATCGTTTGCTGGTGTAAGCATTTTGCAAGAGTATGGGGGTGCTTCTTTTAATTCAGCCAAATCCACTTCTAATTCCTCAAGATCATATATGTCATTGAAGGCTTCTGTTTCCTCTTCTTTGATTTCTAAATAAGCTACCTTTCTTTCTTATAATTCTTGCTTTCCCTGGCCTTTTCTACTTTCAAACGTTCGATTTGTCGAACTCTGTCTGCTAATTGGGCCATGTCTCTTAGATACTGAGTATATAGTTTCTTTCGAATGGAGTAATCCAATCCACCAGCGGCCATTTCGACCAATTCATGTTCAGGCACTACTGTGAAACTGCTAGATTTCAACAAACAGAACCTATTTAAATAGTCATCTATAGGTTCAGTAAACTTTCGTTTAATATTGGATAATTCCTTCAGACTTATTTTAGTCTGCCCCATGTAGAATTGTTCATGGAACAATCTTTCTAAATGAGGCCATGTATCTATAGAATTTGGTGGTAATGTAGTGAACCATGTAAAAGAAGTTTTTGTTAATGAACTAGGAAAATATTTTATGCTTAAGTTTTCATTATTTGCAAAATCCCCTACTTCTATCAGATACCTGGTCACATGTTCGATAGTTGATTCGTTAGTATCTCTTGATAATTTTATGAAATTGGGGAACTTTACAACCCCTTGGTAATTCTGCCTGCAAAATAAAATCTGTTAATGGAGATGTGTAATTTGGCCGTCGAAACCATGTACTCACCCCATTTTGGCCCATGATTCTTTCGATCACGGTGGTTAAATTATTTTCAGCCAGTATGTCATCCTTCCTAGCTCTATGGATCACTTCTTCTGAATTTTGATCCCTGTTAACCATTATTATTATTCTAGGTTGCTCCTCGGGGATCTCATATCAAATTCGTTCTACCCTTGCCCCCACATCCCTTTCACCAGCCTCTTGTCTGGGTGGTCGAACCTGATTGATAGTGGGTTCTTCCTCTTGAATTGCCACCTGATTTTTCCTATGTCGAACGGGTGCTTGTGGGGCTCCAAAAAAGTCTGCTATGTGCGCCATCTGCGCTAACATTTGCTTATAGGATTGAGTATTTTCATGGTTTGTCCTATTAATATTATGGATCAAAGGAGATAAAATGGTATTCATTTCACGTGCAAGCACTCCTACCATGTCATGTTTACTAGCGTCCATTTGTTGCCTAAACGCTGCCTGAGTGTCAGTTCTGAGTAAAGGCAATTGGTTTGACAATCCTTGGTTCTGCGTATTTTGACCCATATGGTTCATGCCAGAACCAGAGTTTTGCACTGGCGAAAAGGTTTTCATGGTAGGTTGTGTATGTGTGGTTATATTATTGTGTAATCCTGACATAAGGGAAGTTGTCATCCCGTATTGGGGTTGCTCCCTCCAAGTCCTAAAATTTTCAAATCTTGGTGGTCTAGGGGTTGCAAGTTGAGTCTAGTTTCCCACATATGTCAACACATGGCCAATTTGAGTGTTTGAAGGGATCTCTGTCGTATTTGCAGAGATAGGCATGGTTATCGAATTGTTCGTGGGTATGGCCCCTGTGGACCCGGGTATCGATCTATTTGTAGCCATGGATCTTGTGGACATGGCTTGTGAACCAGGAATCACAGTTGACGCATTCTTTGAACTTGAAATGATTGTGCGTGATCCTTGTGGAGGATTTCTCTCTCCATCATTGGCAATATTAACCATCTTTCTGGTTTGTTTTCTTATGGGTATTGGTTGTTTGTTGTTGGTTATATTACCACTCATAAGGTTCATATATTGGGCAAGAATAAGTTTGTAACAGAAACTTCTATAAAGACCCAAATTAAAAGAATATAAACAATGTGACTAAAACACTTCGACATTTTCCCGATGGGCGTGCCAATTTATTTACCAGTGATTTCTGACAAACAACCGCTAGTCTTCCAAATCTTATGCTTTGGTAACTTATAGTGTAAGATCGATTAGATTGATCCTAGGACATAGTCTTAGTGTTCTTATAGTTTGATTCAAAAGAAAACATTGTACGGATAATAACAAGGTTTTTTTATGGTTACAATTATCTCAAGATGTTTAAAGTTTGACTATGAATCTTAAATATGACTTTAAAGGGAATAATTTGGGAATTTGTGAAAATATAAAGACAATGCTTAATAAGAAAAGTTTAATAAAATTATTAAAAGATTGGACTGGAAACGAAAAGGGAATAAAAGTGATTAAAGACTTTGTACTGAGAAATTAATTCAGAATAAAACTGGTGGTGTTCTTACACATACATTATCAAAAAACTCGTTTCTCTCGCTCCGGTACTTTGAGTATAATATGATTTTGTATACAATTCGAACGCACCTTTTTCTAACAACTAAGACTTCTATTTATATTGATTTGACCCTATAGGGTCCTTCTACGAAAACACGCCACGTTCAAAGATTGCATATCTTTCGAACTATTAGACTTCCACGTGTCTCTTTGGATAAGATCAAAGCTTTTGAATTCGAAATCTTCTTCTTTTCGAAGCGCCAATTCAAACAACACGACGGTCGAAATATCTTTCTTTGTAATGCTTCGAATAACTTATACTTCCACAGTTTGAAGACGAACCTTTCGATAATGGTTCAATATAGTAAAACTCTTTACTAGCTCTTCATCAATCGAAGACTCCATAAAAACCTTCTTATACTTTCCTTCGAACAACTCTTTCTTCGATCAAAAAGCCTTAATTATTCAAAACTTGTATAATCGAAATTCCCAGCTAACACGGGGATGGGGGTACAAATTTATGAATGGGGATGACATAAGAAATAAACACCCAAGCCATAATTAAATCACAAAATACAAGTCCAAACTATTAAATAATTATTTGAGTTAAAACTCTTTTCATTTTATAAAATTAATTAATAATTTAATTAATAATGTCAAATAAAAATTATTTTAAAACTAATAATTATTTAAAACAATATTAATATATTTATAAATTTAACTATAATACCAAAATAAATTAATAAGCAAAACAAAAATAAATAATATGTAAAAGAAATAAAGAGAAATAGAGAAAGTTTATAAATGGGCCTGGACTGAAGCAAAATCTGGGGGGCGGAAAGAAATCCATCCAAGCCCAAATAAAGGGAAGCCCAAACCAAAGATGATTTCTGGATGATCTGGTATGGTAGGTTGCAGAAGGTCCATCATGGGTTTATAGATCTGGTTCTCTTGATGATGATCAGGTGGCAGCGAAGCGATGGTGCACGGTATGACGGTGGAATATGGTTTACAGGATAAAGCCGGTGTTGGATTAGAGATGGTGATAATTGTCACCACCGGATTAAGTCTTAATTAACACAAATTTATCAAAATAAAACCAAATTAAAAAACTTAACTATTTTCACAAAAATAACACCTCTCTCTGACTCGTTCCACTCTCTCTTGCTCTTTGAATGGTCTCCGCCGAAGACGAAGAACGTGCTGTACCAGAAATCTCCTCAAGACGGTGACGGCGGCAGCATAGCTCCTATCTCACATTTTTTACATAATTCGATTCCTCTTCTTCTTGTAATTACTAATCTGTGGCGATTTTTTCAGAAAGCGCAACAATAAAGCCTAGATCTAGAAAGGGATTTTCGAAACCCTAAATGCTCAAATACGAAAACAACAAAGATTATGATGCTAGATACGTAAATAGAAGTGAGAATGAAAATAAAGTAGAGAGACGGAGGCCGTGAGATTCGGATTCGCAAGCTTTCAACCCTTTGATGGTTCTCCCGGTAATATCTTTCTGACTATGCTTGAATCTTATTCTCTTTCTCTCTGTAAATCACCTTCTGAAGGGTTTTCTGAATTTGTAAAATGATGAATGTTAGGGTTTCTGTGTTTGATATCTTGCTGAGATATTGAATCGTGGATGATTTTGCTTTGTGAAACGTCTTATGTCTGATTTTTTTGAAGGGTTTGTGAATTTGGAAGAGGATGAACAATTAGGGTTTGGGATTGGATGCTTGCGCAACTTTTGTGTTTCTCTAATATGAACAATATTCTTACCTTTTGATTTCTTTGCAATTGATGCTTATATACTGATATCACTTTAGGTTTTTTCTGTTGATGGATTCAATGATTGAGATAAAAGGCCTGTGAGAATTTCATTTCTGTATTGGGCTTCTGACTTTCTGTTTTTGTTCCTTTTCTGATATTTGTTTCTGTTTGTGGCCTCTGTCAAAATTTGTTACTGCAGTCTTGTTTTTGTCCTTAATTTTGCTGAGCTGTGATATTTTACTACTTTTTGTTGTACTAAAAATGGGCTGAGACAATGTTTATTGGAATTGCTTGATTGAATGTAAACTATGGGCTTGTACTTGCCATCAAAATCTGAACAAACATATGCTTGAAACTAAAATACTTGTGTTTTGTACTGTGAGCCAAATTGTTTGTGATTCGCAGTAGGGAATTAGACCCATGATTGAACTTTGTACCTTTTGATTTTGTTTGAAACAAAATTTTTATGAGGCCTGTATTTGGGCTTGACTGTCATTTTGTACTTGTTGTTGGGCTGGAGTTTGCAATTTTGTACTGGCCTATTTTTACTGCACTATGATGAAATCCTGAGTTAGTGACCATTTACTTATCTTTTTTCTTTACTGTGAACCAAACAAAAGCCTCTTTGTGCATTTGTTTGAGATTTTTAGTAAATAAAATAAGCCCATAATTAGCATTGTAACTCTGATTTTGTTGTTTGTGAAACAAAACAATATGAGGCTTTATTGTTGTTGGGCTTAAACATGATTGGAAACCACCCTTGAACTGATTCCTATCACAAGACCCTAGTGATGAGCTTTGAAAAGAAAACTTTGAAACCTTTTGTTTATGTTCAAGTTTATTGATGACTGCTTGCTAACCAATTTGTGTTTTCCTTGTTTCATGTATGAGATGAGAGAAAGATGAAGAAGGCAAAGATAAAGAAGAACACCAAGACAATGTATAGAAGAGATTGGAAGGAACATACAAGATGAAGAATATAATCTTTGGCAAATAGAACCTCATGGATATCTTAGGGTTTATAATTCTTTGGTTAGGTTCTTGTAAAATAAAAAAATTTAATTGTTAAGAATTTTAGGAGTTTGAATCTTGAAAAAAGATGAATGAAAGCATCTTTTACCACTTAAACTTTGGAATTCTCAAACTCTTTTGTTTTAAACCTTGTAATGAAACAAAACTTAAAAACATTGTAATTCTCTTTGTCAGCCTTATGTGAAAACATTATGAAACTTGTAGAACTTGCCATTTGAAATTGATAATGATATGGATAATAGCACAAAATCTCCAAATTCTTCCTCATCTCTAAGCTTGACAAAAATGTCAAAATATTCTAAGTAGGAAACAAATGGATGAGCTTATTTCCCTCCAATATCCTTTATTTGAAATTCAACCTCTTTATGATATTCTTTAACCAAGGATAACTTCTAACTAAGCCCATCATGATGCACTCTAAAAGCCCAAACATTTTCAAAAGTTATCACATATCATACTTCAAATCTTTCCTCAATATGAATAGCCCAACAAGTAGCCCAAGAGAAACTTTCTTGATCATTAGAGACCCAATGGAAATCTCTTAATAAAACCCTCAATTAATATTTCTTTAATCAATGAGCCCAACAATGGCATCTTAGCCTTGAATAATCTTTGAAAAATATGAGAATGAAATTAAAAATAAAACCTCACTAATGACCCTCAGTTGATGATTGAAAGTGTACTGAAATAATGCCCGTGATGATAATGATCAGCCGAGAAAGAAGTCACACTTTAATAATCAACAACCCTAGCATAAGAGCCAATGGATAGGAGAGGCACGGTTCAAGATCAAAATACCTGCAGTTCTAGTTCTCTGATGAAACAAAGAATTAGTGCGATATCCTGAGGCCTAGAAAGCCTGGGTAGCCTAAAGCGATTGAAAATCCTACGAGCATGAGGGGATCTTTTTGAATGAAATGAGAGGGAAATTTTGGGGTACAACAGCGTCCCAGAAGTATGTTTAGCTTCTGGGGTCCTAGTTAGTTTTGTTAGCTTAGCTATTAAGCATACTTTGTTTGTATTTGGCTACGTGGTCGTTTATTTTGTGTATTTAAACAAGTTTGTAACTAGGTTTTGTAAAAAGTTGTAAATATAGAGTTTCTTTCTCAACAAGTTTTTTATAGTCGTCTTTCTCTTTCTTTTTTCTCTTATTATCATCTTCATCTTCAACCTTTTGCACCAACAATTGGCATCTAGAGCTCCAGTTAGATTCACAAGAAAACACGAGTGTACGTGAGGCGTGCGTAATTGATTTCATTATTCTTGAATTCACATTGAGTTCACAATCAAAATCGTAGAAGAATTAAATTTCTTGATTTTATGGAGTATGGAAATACAAGTGTTTGGTGAGATTTGAAATCTGTTTGAGTTTTAGTGCACAAGAACAAAGATGAGCAGCAAAAGTAGTTTGAATTCAAAGCTTTCAGTGTTTGAAGGAAAGAATTGGAATCGGTGCATGATTCAAATGTGTGTGTTATTTGGTTCTCAAGAAGTTCTTTATCTTGTTATCGAAGGTTACGTCCCATACAGAGAAACAAAGAACCACGCAAAGAGATACGAGAAAGAAAGATTAGAAAGTGTTGTTCTACATCCATCAGTGTGTGGTTGTGAATGTGTTTAAGAAAATTACTTATTCAACGACGACGAAGGCTAAGTGGGATATACTGACACGGTGTTACGGCAGTGATGTATCAGTGAAGAAGGTGAAAGTTCAATCTCTACGTAAGCAGTATGAGAATCTCAACATGAAGAACAATGAGAAGGTACATGATTACATCTCTAGAGTAATTTTGATCAAAAATGAGATGAAATAGTGTGGAGAAACTCTTTATGAACAAGTAATCATTGAGAAATTATTGAGATCCCTTACTCCTCATTTTGATTACAATGTTTTAGTAATTGGACATTCTAAAGATCTAAGCTCCATGAGAATTGAAGAGCGGAAAAGCAGTCTTGAGGCATAACAATTGCGTCTGACTGAGAGAACCTCTGAAAGAGAGGTTGAACAAGCTCTAAAAGCTTCTTTTATCAGAAAGGACCGAAATCATTCTTTGTCAAAATAAAGAAGAAACATGGTGGTAGTTCTGAGAAGTCAGAAGTCTCCAATTCTGATGACAAGAAACATTAAAAGAGAAGGGAGAATTTTGACAAGAAGAAGGTTCAATGTTACTATTGTAAGAAGTTTGACAACTTTGCTAAAGATTGGGTGTCAAACAAGGGAAGAAAATCAAAAGAAGCAAATATATCCAAAAGAGATTATGATGATGAACATGTACTATTGATAGCTTGTGTGTTTGGTGGAAGTTATTTGGTAGACTGGTGGTATATGGACATTGGCTGCTCAAATCACTTAACTAAAAAAAATAATGGCTGGTAGATTTTGACTACAGATGGAGGACAAAGATCAGATGTGCTGATGATAAGTACCTTAATGAAGAAGGTATGGGAAATGTCAAAGTCATAGTGAAGAGTGAAAGAATCATTCTGATAAAATATGTTTGATATGTTTCTAGGATGAAGAGAAATCTGATGAGTGTATGCCATCTCATTGAGAAAGGTTTCTCAGTTACTGTGAAGAACAATCTCTTGAAGTTGTATGATTGTAATCAGAAGCTGATTATGCAATCAAATCCTGGAAGCAACAAAACAGTGAAGGTGAAAATGGAGAAAATTGAAACTAAATGTCTTAGTGCAGAAGGCGCTGAAGGTGATAATGAGCTATGGCACAAGAGATTGGGGAATCTGAACTTATGAAGCTTAGGGAATCTGATTTCAAAGAAGATCGTACATGACATTCCTAATATTGTGAAGCCTCATAAGGCATGTGAGATATGCATGGAAGGCAAGCAACCCAAATTGCCAATTGCGTCAGAAGTAGCCCCAAGAGCTAAGCATGCTTTGAGAATAATGCATTTTGATGTGTGTGGACCATTTGAAGTACCTTCACTTGGAGGAAATAAGTATTTGTGTCTTTTTTGGATGAGTTCACAAGAATGACATGGGTAGTGTTCATCAAGTTTAAGAATGAGGTGTTTATCGAGTTTCAGATGTTCAAGGTGAAGGCTTAGAAACAAAGTGGTCAGAAGTTGAAAGTTCTTAGAACTAATGGTGTAGGTGAGTTTAACTCTACAGAGTTCCATAAGTTCTGTGAGGAGAATGAAATTGAGCATGAGGTTACTGCTTCATACACTCCTGAACACAATGGTCTTGCTGAAATAAGAAATAAAACTTTTCTTTATATAACAAGAAGCATGCTAAAAGAGAAGAAGTTGCCTACTTTATGGGGAGAAGCTGTCACCGCTTCAGCGTATGTGCTCAACAGATGTCCAACAAAGAAGCTGAAGGAAACTATTGCTTTTGAGAAGTGGACTAAAGATAAGCAAAGTGTAAGTCATGTTAGGGTATTTGGTTCTATGTATTACAAACATGTTCCAAGTGCTACTAGAAAGAAGTTGGATGGTAGAAGAAAAGTAATGTTGCTAATTGGGCACCATAGTACAGATGCGTCCAAGCTTTATTTTCTAGTCACTAATAAATTTGAAGTCGGCAGAGACATCATTGTGAAAGAGTCTGAAGCGTTGGATTGGAGTAAGTCTCATTCCAACTCTCGTGTAGTTCCAACACCTAAGGTAACTTATGAAGATAGTTCAGAATATGAAGGCTCTGAACTAGAGTTAGAGTCAGAAGGAGTCTCTAAAGACGAGTCAGATTCAGAAGATGATTCTGATTCTGATGGTGCATCTAACGTAAGAACAAGATTTGGTTCTGCAATATTATCTTTGAGTTTTGATGATGACAAATAAGTATGTCTGTATGAACAATTTTGATACTCTAATGTTTGTTATTGTTGAGTACTTAACAAACATGTTCTGCTTCAGATGGATAGTGTGGCCAAGACATTAAAAGAGAATAAGTTCCGCTTTTGCACTACATAAGTTCTGATGAACAGTAACAAGACACTTCAGAAGACTCTGAAGTACTTTGATGTTTATCTAAAGAAACAAGTCAGAAGATTTGAAGACAGGAGGTTGTACTTACATCTAGATGTTGAAGACTCATGCTTCTAAAGACAATGTGTTCTAAAGAAACCAGTTAGAAGATCTGAAGACAAAAGTTGTTACTTAAGTCTAGATGCTAAAGACTCAAGTTTCTAAAGACATTGTGTTCCAAAGAAACAAAGTTAATAGACCTGAAGACAAAGTTTCTATTGAAGTCCAGATGCTAAAAACTTAGTTTCTAAAGACAATATATTTCAAAGAAACAAAGTTAGAAGATCTGAAGACAAAGTTTCTACTGAAGTCCAGATGTTGAAGACTTGTGTTTATAATAACAATATTCTCTATAACGGGTTCTCAATACCAAGTGATAAAGATTCTAAAGACGCAACTCTTACAACTCTAAATACTTGAAGCTCTTCTGATCCAAGGATGGGTTCTCACGACCAAGTGCTAAAGACTCTGAAGATACAGTTCTGAAGACTTTGAAGACTTGAAGTTATGAAGACCTTATGTTATGTTCCCGCATCTAAACGCATGCTCGTATAAGCCTCTGAAGTGCACAAGGAAAGAATATAAAGTTAACATGGTATAATAGTACACAGTATGGAAAATCCCTATTCCACTACCTCCACTAGCGTGAATTATAGAAGAGAAAAGACGTAGTAGTACTATTTGTAACGACTATTTTTCAAATAGCCAACGACTCTATTTTGCTGGGCTATATAAGAAAATAATCTCATGTTTAAAATGTTGTTGGTGTTAAATGTTAAAATGAAAGCTGTCATTATTGAAACACAACCAAAAAGCTATCAACCATTATAACAACAACAACAAGAACAATTGTTATCAAAATGATTCTTCAATCATGTTGATAATGATTACAATGAAATTATTGATTCACAATGTGATTAATTTCATATGTTGCACAAAGCTTGCTAAGCCCCAGAAGATAATGAAGATGGTCATGACAGCTCCAGTTATAAATCCACAACATAAATGTTATGCTCTAAAGTGATCATTGAAGAAAATAGAATAAGGGTTGCTGTCCAAAATGTTCTATGGTTTGTCAAGATGAAGAAGTTCTTCTCTTTGCTACATTGAGATCAACAAAGCTTTCAGAAGCTTATGAAGAAGAAGACTTCAGCGATTCAAGTGCTTTGGACCGTTGTCCGTGAAGAAGCTACTTGAAGAAAAGAAGACCACACATTAAAGCTACAATATAATGTAATATATTTTAGTGTGTATTAGGTTCTTCTGATGTATTTAAATTCCGTTTACATCCATATTGTGTAGAATAATTTTTATTGTAAACAAATGTAAATCAAATAGTTGTTTGATGATACCTTGAGAGACTGGGTGAAAGTCTGATCTCAAGAAGATAGTGGTTGCAGTCATTATAGAAAATCCTGATAGGAGATTCTGAGGAATTGGATTATGTTGGGTCAATGGTAGTCATATCTCAAAGGGGATTGAGTGAAGGCCAGCTTTGTGAGATCACTAATGGATATCATTGAAAGGAAATCCTAGTAGGAGATTCTGAGGGATCAAATTATATTGGGTCAATGAACGTTATATCCAGTTTGGATCCCTGAACGCGTTATTGGATGTTAGTCACTGGAGATTACCCGTGCGATTGTAATCATATTAGTTATAGTGGATTAAGTCTTTGAGTTCAAGGCGAAATCACCTTGGTAGGGTGGACTAGACTAGCTTGGGGGTTTCTCAAGTCAACCAGGATATATCATGTGTTCTTTAATTTTGCTTATGCTTTAGAGTTTATGTTTTCTTAACTTTAATAGAAGCATTACTTAGAAGTAACACTCAGAAGCATTATTCAACGAATAATGCTTAAAAGCAAAAGTTATTCAAGAAAGAAAAACTCAATTCAAATCCCCCTTTCTTGCATTTCTTCACACCTTCATCTAATTCTGATCCAAATATAATGATGATCCATAATTTGGTGGTCATGACTCTTGAGGTCATGATTCTGGAGGTGAAACATCTGGAAGTGGTGAAACTGCTAGAGGTGGTCAAGCATCTAATACTGTTTCAGAAGCAGGGGGAGATTCTAAACAAGTTTAAGGGCCACATAGGATCAAATAAATACCAAAAAGATTTGCAGTGTTTAACATGTTACTAGATACTGAAGTAGACTCTGAGGGAGAAGTCGTTCAGTGTGTCATGTTAGTAGACTTTGGACCAGTTAGTACTAAAGAGGCTCTCAAAAAGAAAGTGTGGATGAATGTCATGGAAGAAAAACTTGAAGCCGTAGAAAGAAATAAGACTTGAGAGTTGACTGAGCTTCCAAAGGAGAAGAAAACAATCAACGTCACATGGGTGTTCAAGGTGAAGTTAAAGTCAGATGGATCAATTGACAAATACAAAGCAAGGTTAGTAGCAAGAGGATTTCTACAGAAACCTAGGTTAGATTATTTATGAAGTGTTTGCACCTGTAGCTAGACATGAAATAATCAGACTGATGATTTCTATAGATGCAAATAGAAATTGGCCTCTGATGCATCTAAATGTGAAATTTGCATTTTTGAATGGTCCATTATAAGAAGAGGTATACATGTCATAATCTCCTGGATTTATGAAAAGGAATGAGGAAGGGATGGTGTATAGGTGAAACAAAGCGTTGTATGGACTTAAACAAGCTCATGGAGCCTGGAATCTAAAAATTGATTCATTTTTCAAGCTGTGAGGATTCACAAAGTGTGAGATGAAGTATGGCATTTTTGTTCAGCATATTTCTGATGGTAATTTGATTCTGGTGTGTCTCTTTGTTGATGACATATTTCTGATAGGAAGTTGTTATAATGAGATAGTCAAGTTCAAGAAGCAGCTGATGAATGAGTTTAAGATGACTGATAAGGGAAATATGGTATATTTTCTAGGGATGGAGATTCTATACTCTGAGAAGGATATAATTTTGCATCAGTTGAAGTATGAACTTAAGATTCTGAAGATATTTGAGCTAACAAATTGCAAGACTGCAATCACACATGTTGAGACGAATCACAAGCTAGATTATGATGTTGAAGGTGATGATGTAGATGCTACATTCTTTAAGCAGTGGGTAGGCTCATTGAGATATCTGTGTAACACCAGACCTGATATTTTCTATGTAGTTGGAATGGTTAGTAGGTTTATGAAAACACTGAAGTGGTCACATTACCAAGCTGTTGTCAGAATATTGAGGTATATTAAATGGACTCTGAGGTATGGAGCGTGTTCCCTTCTGGTGTTAAATATGACTCAGAGCTGATATGCTATTCAGAATCTGATTGGCGTGGAGAAAGAGTTGACAGAAGAAGTACTTCTGGATATTTTTTTAAATATCTAGGAAGTCTCATTTCTTGGTTCTCCAAGAAGCAACTAGAGGTTGCGTTATCAATTTGTGAAGTTGAATACGTTGCAGGTGCTTTGTCTGCGTGTCAAGCTGTTTGATTGATGAGTTTATTACAAGATCTAAAGGTCAAGGTTACCAAACCTGTGAAATTGATGATTGATAACAAATCTTCTATAAGCCTTGCCAAGAATAGAATGCTAGAAGTTATACACTGTAGCACTTAGAAGCAACTTGCAGATGTTTCGACAAAAATTATCAAGACTGAACACTTTATTCATTTGAGGGATAAAATTGGTGTTGTAGAATTTAGTTAGTTCAATATGAATTAAGGGATGATGTTAGAAGTAATTCATATTCAAAAATATTTGTATTAGTCAGAAGCAGAAGCTTCTGAGATTGCGTCCCAGAAGTATGTTTAGCTTCTGGGATCCTACCTAGTTTTGTTAGCTTTGCTATTAAGCATAATTGTGTTTGTGCCTATGTGGCAATTTATTTTATATATTTAAACAAATTTGTAACTAAGATTTTGTAGTATAGAGCAAGTTGTGAATATAGAGTTTCTTTCTCAACAAATTTGTTGTAACCATATCTCTCTCTTCTTTCTTTTTTTATTTTCATCTCCATCTTCAACTTTGTCCACCAATCATAGGCACATCTTTATTAAATCATGAGTGTCATTTTACACAAAAACCAACTTTTTATCCTCTTTACTTAGTGATAATTTCTCATTTCTAAAAAGAGTTAAAAATTAAATTAACTAATCTACATGAACAATAAATTAATAAATCTCATTATTATCCCTTTATATATTACATGCAAGATATAACACAACAATGATCATCAAGAAGATATAAATTAATTAGGCACTAACTAACTTTCTTTCAACACATTTTCTAATATAATTATAATTAGTTTATTCCTTTTGAAGCTTTTTAATTGTGGAATGCCATAGTTATAAGTTTGTTTAAGGAGAAATCAGATCATAGTTACCATAATATCTCACTCATGTATAAATAAGTGGTTTATTCCCCTTTTCATATTAATGTAGAATTATTCACATATTCATAATACAAGATCCAATGAAATATGAAATAGATAAAGGGAACAATGTAAATTTTATCAAGTAGCTTGTGAGGCTCTCCATAGTATCTCTATTTGAATGCGACCATTCTTAGAGTCTATAAGATGAAACTTCTCATTGATTCTCTTGTTAGAAACAACGTCGACAAGAGGGATGTCAATGTAACCCAATGATTCCTAGTGTCGAGAAAATAAGAAGGTAAACTTTAGTCATGTCAAAATATCATGAAAGGTAAACAACAAAAATTTGACATATGTTTGGACGTTATGTCCTATAGTTATAAATTTTAAATCTATTGTAGTCATTAAATTCACTCATTCACGTCATTAACGACTATTCGATCATTATTTGAATGCGCGAATTTAGTGATTACAATAAATTGTAACGATTGTGTAATTTGTTAGACTGTAAAGAAATTTGATCCACAACTTTAAAGATTAAGAAGATATTATATAAGTTATATACCTTTGGGCGCAACAAATTTCTTGATGAAGTGCTAACAACTTCCACATGTAATTTGTCATTAGTGGGAGGTTCCTCCACCATAAATTGAAACTCATCTTCCCATCTAGGGTCTCTATTTTTTTTCATGCTCTATAATTGTAAATACAACATTGATATCATACCATATAAAGATTAAGAGATAAATATATAATAACTTTTTAGGTTAAAGTACCTTAGTCTTTCTCTCCTCTCCTTTGAAAATAAGTCGTGCATGTGGATTTGTATGGTGTTTTCCTTCAATATCTTGAGCTTCATGGACTATAACTACGAGGAGACCTCCACCTATAGGAGTTCCTTCAGGTGCTTTTTTAAGTGATTCTATTCTATCAAAACTTTTATCTAAGTCTTCCTCTTTGAAAGGTTTATATGTTAGTTCTACAACAATTTGTCCACGAGACTTCTCATTTTGTGCATCACTAGGATCCATATTTTTCAAAAGCTCAAGAGTGAAAACTTTAGTCTCTTCCGCAATCAGATCTTTCAATTGGATTACATTCATTCCCATCTTGTCATGCTTTCCAACCTGATACAAAACTTATAGTGAGTTAGTATAATTAGACATTCAGGGTTTAAGTTTTTTTGAATATATTAATAACAAATTTCTATTAAAAAAGAGAGGTACCTGTTCCCAATCGTAAACATGAATATTTAAAGCTTGAGTTTCAGGGTCCTTAACCGTCAAACTAAAGTCTTCATTCCATTCTGGGTTTAAATTTTTGTGCTTCACGGTGGTCTTTTTTGACGGTAGGTTATCTCCGGTAAGCTTTAGTTTCAAATAAGGATCAGATGCGCCAAGAAGATCTTTTTTCTTTAACTTCATTGCTTTGATAACCTTTATATTCAAAATTCCAACAGGTCTTTTGAAGGCTCTAAATTCCCATAGATTGTGTACAAAGAAAAAAAGGTTAAAAAGAATTAAAAGTATGTAACAAAATTCATTTATGAAAGAAAGGAACATGTGTACTTTGTTGGATCTAAAATTGGAACTTCCAAAGTTTTGGGCCATAAGTACATATTTGCAACTTGGTCTTTGATAATCTCCTGAAATAACAAAATTTTAACTAGTTGAAAAACCATGAATAATTTTTTTTTTGTGATTGCAAGATGAACGAATATACAATCACCAAAATATGATAAAAAATAAATAAGATTTGACTAGTGAGTCGTCTCTCTGAATTACGAAATCAGATTAGTCGATTTATTAGATAAATCAGAACTAATTAACTAAAAAATAAAATCAAATTAAAAACAAACATTTTCATATACCTGAACAAATCTGTACAATCCAGGAATAGACATGAGATCAGCTCCTATAAGCTTTAGTCCAAAGTCAACATGTGGCTGTACTAAAACAAATTTTAAGGTGAAATTTGAATAAAAATAATAAATAATAGACATTGTAACAATTACAAACCTTTTCCATGATAGACACATAAATATTTCCAAAGCAAGGAAAACATGGAACCAAAGGCTTCAAAGTGATTCGAGGTGCAATAAACACTTGCAAATCAACCACCTACAGAATGTGTTAAACTCGCAACATTAAAAAAATTTATAACCACACATATATTGTTTGTTTGATCACTCATACACACGTTCGAACGCGCGCGTGCACACGCTCAAAGTTAATAAATAAAATACCTGAATGGTTGCTTTTAAGCCAAATGCTTTAACTGCAATAAGAATGTTAGGATTTCCAGCCCATTTTATGGAAGGCTCCATAATTAGCTCTTTCTCATCAGTTAAGTAAACTTTCATTCCTATCAATAAATAAATAAAATCATTAAAATTGTGATATCAATAACATAACATAAAATAAACTTCCCTTTTTAGTAAAGATGTAACATTAATTAAGATCAAATGTTAAAATTTGTAATATTAAAGTTTGTTATCCAATAATGCATCATGTTATTGTTTAGAGAAATTAACCTTGAAAAGTTGGTGGAAGAGACCCCAATGTGAGCACTTCAAATTCAACCGAATCAATTTTATATTTTGGAATCTGCTCAGCAATTATGGGTTTTGCAATGTTTTTTGCAGTATTGCATATTGCCTAAATATAAAAGAGAAAAACATTTACTCAAAGAAACAAAGAAGGAGAATTAACCATTTATAAATATATTAAAAAATATTAAATATAAAAATAAAAATACCTTGTCAAGGTAAGGCCACATATACTCGATGAGTTTGTTTAACCAATCAACCTTTAGAAAACAACAAACAAATAATATCGAATACAATTCTCAAAGAACAAAATAAATGAAAATACATGATACACAACATTATACTCGCTCTGATAGATAGCGACTAGTATTTTATCAACAGAAAAAAAAACTAATTTCTAATTTAATCGCTAAACCAAATAGTGACCGACGTTTTTATAATTTAGTGATCAAAATTTTGATCACTAAAGAAATATTTTCTAGTATGAATATTAAAATAAATGTGAAATTAATACTTACTCGATCAGAATCTGGATTTTTTATCCAAATTGGAATCTCATGAATTATTCGTTGCAAAACTTCGGTCTCTTCCTCTGCCAATGGCTTGATTTCAGGATCCTATTGAGATGCGATCAAATTAACAAGACAAATAAAAACATTGTTTCATATATATTAACTAAAATAAGAAAGAAAAAAATAATTCATAACAAAATTCGGAGACCTTGAGAGAAGCACACCCTTAAAACTCAAACTTTAACCATTAAATCACACACTCGCACACTCAATCTAAAGAATTATGATTTGATCAAAATAAACATAAAGCATGTGGAAAAAAAAAAGTATAACTAATTATGAACAATGATAGAACAATACAGAACAAGACAATGTGGTAAAAATCATATAAAAGATATACCTTAACATCAATGGGTTGATCATAGATAAACAGAAAATAACCAATAACAAGACCAATGAAAATTCCAATTCCAAATCCAAAAAATCCGAATATAGTACTAAAGAAACCCATCTCAATTAACAATGATCAAATATGTTTTCCAATAAGAAAAAAAAAAATCCTAGTATGATTATGATCTCTTTTCACTATCCTTCAATGTATGAAAAAGAAAAGTAAAATAATTTTACAAAAGTGTAACTTCCAATGAGTTTGAGCTCTCTTCGGATCTACATTCCCCTATTAAAACAAAACGTGTAATACATTCTATTATTTATATTTTTCATCTAAAAAGAATTAATATATATATATATATATATATATATATATATATATATATATATATATATATATATATATATATATATATATATATATATATATATATATATATATATATATATATATATATATATATATATATATATATATATATATATATATATATATATATATATATATATATATATATATATATATATATATATATATATATATATATATATATATATATATATATATATACTCATTCATTAACATTCATATAAATACTTTTTCAAAAAAAAAAATACTCTCACATAAATATTATATAAAAATTTTTATGTTAATCTATAGTCTATAACCTATAATAATCTCATCAAAATTATCTGTGTACAATTATAAGACTAATCTTAATCTTGTATTTTTTTTCACATAGAAATAATTGTAGATTAATGTCATAATATGTTGATATTCTCTTGAGATTTGCAATAGTGGGTTAATGTCAATATGAGTACTAAAATGGGATGGAATATCATTGGATAATGGAATGCCTTCTAGGCCATGTCACGTGTTATCATTTGAGGTTGGCCCAATAAAGAAATGCATGAGAGCATTTCGGTAAGACCAATTTCTCTTTTGTTGTTAATATTGGTTAAGTTCAAATCTGTAATGGATAGTGAACAAAATAGATTCTTTTTTGGTAGTGAGAAGTTTATTTCTTAGAGACCTAATAATAGTTATTGCTGTAACATTTAATATTTTATCTTGTGATCTCTATATAAATCACTTTGTATTCATATTAAAAGTTAGTTGGACATTTTATAAAAGAAAGCAAGTTTAAATCCACTCTCATTTTCTCCTCAAATTGGTATCAGAGCGCATGGTAAATATGATGGGTCAAATGCTACTGCCACTACTATAAAAGTCGAATTATGAGAACTAGAGTATCCAGATGAATGTGCTTCCGAGATCGTTAGATGTATGGGAAGTAACTGACGATGGGTTTCAAGAACCATCAAATACAACGGCAAACACAACTGCTCAGAACAAGGCGTTGAAAAAAACGCGAGCAAAGGATAAAACAACATTGTACATGCTGTTCAGAGCAGTCGACGAATCAGTTTTCGAAAAGATTGTTGGTTCGACTACGTCGAAAGAAGCGTGGAACACGCTAGAAAAGGCTTTCAAAGGAACATATAGAGTCAAACAAGTTCAATTGCAGACTCTTCGAGGAGAAATAGAGAGAATAAAGATGAAGGAGACAAAGTCCATGTCGGACTATATCACTCGTGTGCAGACGGTGGCAAATCAACTCAATCGAAATGGAGAAGCAATGACTGATGCTCGTATTATCGAAAAGATTCTGAGATCTTTGATAGATAAGTTCGAAAATATAGTATGCACAATATAAGAGGCGAAGGATCTTTCAATAATCATTGTCGAAGAATTCGTTGGTCCACTTGAGGCACATGAACAACGCAAAATAAAGAAGAAGGAGCAGACACTTGAGGATGCAGAACCCAACAGATACGAAAAGGCACTTTTCTCTCAAAATTAGCGTGGGAGAGGACATGGCCGTGGAGAACGTAATGGTGGTCGAAGTTACCAAAACAATAACTTCGACAGAGGACAGTCAAGCCAACAAAATTGGCGTGGCAGAGGACGTGGCCAGAAAGATGGTAGGTCGAATTACAACGATATTGAATGTTACAAATGCAACACTAGTGCATAAATGACTTTTTATATCGGGCGAAAATGATTTTTTACATCGGTTCTGGGTCCGATGTAAAGTCAGGCGATATAGTAAATCAGTGACGTTTTACATCGGTTCTGGGTCCGATGTGAAAAAGACAGTTATCACATCGGTTATAAGTTAAGCCTGATATAAAAAACAAGTATAAAATTATTTTTTAAAAAGTTGACGCAACATTTTACATCGGTCCCAAGTTAGATCGATGTAAAATACACCCTTTTTACATTGGTTGGGAGAAACGCCCGATGTAAAAGAGTCAGCGTTGATAGTTTTTACATCGGTTGCTATTAATGCCCGATGTAAAATGTAAGCAATTTTTTTTGAATAAATTATTTATTTTCTGGATGATTCCCTGTAAAATTAAAATTGATATCCATTTTTTCATATTTTTCCAATATCATACAGACTAAATTTAGGTCGCTATATATATATATATATATATATATATATATATATATATATATATATATATATATATATATATATATATATATATATATATATATATATATATATATATATATATATATATATATATATATATATATATATATATATATATATATATATATATATATATATATATATATATATATATATATATATATATATATATATATATATATATATATATATATATATATATATATATATATATATATATATATATGTCATAGTTTTCCAACATCACATAGACCACATCTAAGTCGATATTTTCATATTTTTCACAACAAACTTACAAAATGAACAATTGTATTGCAAACTTGAATTGTATCACAACAAACAAACTCACAATAAACTTACAAATATATATTCTTCATGAAACATACAAAAATATTCATCTATTTATAAGTCTTTTTTCAAACTTGAATTACCAATATAAAATCCACAAGTAGATGAGTTATAACTTCGGTAGACAACACCAAAATCACATTGCCTGACAATAAATAATAACAATTAACATCAGGAAAAAAAATCAAGAAACTCAATACATGTGCGAAAACCACATGTAATGTGAAAAAACTCAATAATAACAATTATGTCCAAAAACCACAACTTAGACAATTCTATAAAACGCACCAGATAAAGCTTAATTTTTATATAACTCAAAGAAACATTTTGCCCAACGGAATCGCAAGTCATACCAATCATCTTGTGTTAATTCTGTTGGGTCATCAAATACCTGTAATACATAAATATAACAATATAGAGTTATTCTTTAAAAATTCATATTAAGTTGCAAAACAAAAAATAAATAACAGCGTAAAGTTGTTTTTATTACCTGCATCCAATTCTCGGTTATATTGGTAGAGACAATATCCAACATATTTTTCATCACATAGTACCCACAATCATTAGAGTTATGTTGTTGCCTTGTCTACAATTGAATGACATAATTAGTGAATACTTATCATAAATTTAACTATAGAATTACAATTTACATCACACTTACATTGGGATGAAGCCATGTAGCCTTTTTTCTATTTCCATTTGCCATTTGATGAATCCCAAAAGAACTATAATACAGAAAGATAAACATCACATAACTAAATTTACCCGCCAATGAAAAATCACATAACTATTAATTGCCAATGAAAGTCACATGAAAGATAAACTTACTTTGTAATAATTTTCTTCGTGTTCTGGTCAATTTCCCTATGAAGTGAACAAAATACGACAACTAAATTGTCTCTTGGACACATGACTATTAATTTTCAATATCCCCTGTACGTGTGTGTGGAAATAGAAAAGTCACATAAAATATATATGTTATCAAAATTAAATAATATAAAACACAATTTCATAAAAATTCTTACACATGAATTAATGGTATTAAGTGGCACACTCTCTTTTCATCACGTAATTTTTCTAGTACGTAATTTTAACATCCTCTTGAGATTTAGCTCCATTATCATTATAAATACACCTATCAGGGTCCATAAATCCATATAATTCTAAAATGGAATTCTCAATACATACACGATGAATAAACCTGAATAATTTTAAAATAAATATTAGAATCAAAGTGATGAGAGATATAACATATTAATAGAGATTGACTTTAATAAAATAATAAAATGTACTTACGTGCACTAAATTTGCAGAATAGACACGTCAAGCCAATGACTCAAACCCACCAATAACTTTCTGATACACTTAGCTGAAATATAAAAATTAGAGACACTCGCAAAATGACTTAATTGTATTTCCAAATGGTTGTCATCCATTTTCAAAACCATGAGTAACAATCTCTGAACATCATCAACTTCCACGTCTTTTGTGCTTCCTTTTGCAGCTGAACAACTTCCTTTTCCGCTTCCATCGACAATTTGCATTTGTTCAATGCATTTAATATTATATGTGCTTTGTGATAAACCCATAGACTTAAGTGTCTCCATTAATGATTGTTGAAACATCTTACGCTCTTCAACAAACCTTTGTTCAAGTTCATCTCTAAGTTTTGTTTCCGATGTAACAAGTTGTTCATTTACGTCAATATATTGACGTGACCTTCCAAAGTAAGTGCTTTGTTTATGGCATTTTCCAACACCACGAACACGACCTCCATGCTCATATGTTCCAATGGCTAATGTTAAGATATTGTTACGTCCAACCGGAACAATTGCACCTTTTTCAGCTTCTTAAACTAGAGAATCCTACAAAATGCGAAAACCACAATTAATCAATCACAAATATAATGATACTTGAATTATTTTTCATTGTTTACTTACAATTTTTTTAGAAACCTCTTGTGTAGATTTTGATGTGTATTCTCCTCCTTTCTTTTGTCGTGCTCTCTTCCATAACTCATGGCGTGATGGTGGAGATGGACTACCATTATCATCTAATGTGGAATTATCTCTCGATGATGACTTTTCTTTCATAATTTTCTCCTCAAGCAAGCGATACCCTCCACGAGACAATAAGTGTGGGTATACATTCTTAGCCACATTATCCTTACCCTTTTGACTTTTTTACTATTATAAACTTAAAAAGTTATTAATCACTAAATATAATAAAAATGTTATGCACACAAAAACATATAACTCCTACTAACCTTAAATTCAGGGGTATCTCGAATCTTGAGAAACTCTTTCCATGTGTCTTCTGTAATAAAGTTATACTTGACATATGCATGAGGATAATTTTCTATGGGATGATTAATATATTTGTCAGTGAGTTGTGTCTTAAAACCTCTCCATCGCTCTTCCGCATATTTAATCCATTCTTTCTTAAACCTATATGTGATACGATGGCCAGAACCGGGACGTGTTTCCCCTTTTTTAAGGAATTGCTGGTTGCGTTTTGCGTTTATGTTTGCAAAATGTCGCGGTAAGCAAGAGTCACCACCGACTTTTATTTTATCCAACAAGGAAAGGAAAAAAGCACTGAAAAATTCCTTTTTCGAGATATTTCTGAGTACGGGGGGTAGATTATAGAAAGGGAAGGTATTAGCATCATTTTTATCCGTAGTTACCTACGGGATCTTAGGTACTTGCTCATCATTTTCAAAATTGCTTCTTTGTGTGCTTGTGTGTTTTGAAAAGTTTTTATTTTGACTTCGATTTAACTCTTGCTTCTGTCTTCAAGAGTGTAATGAAGTGTTTTTGAAAACTTTGTTTGTAAAGGAGTATAAGTGTGAGAAAAAAGTTTGTTTTGATTGAGCAAGTACTTAAGAACTAATCTACCTACTCAAAAAAAGAATCGTTCTATGTTCGTTTCCTTTAGGCAGCGATATCCCACTATTAGTGAGTAGGTAGCACCGTCGTTGGAGTTTTGAGGGTCAATTCGAAAGGGACGTACGGTCACTAAAGCAATGTTAGGACGTCTTAGTAATAACCCTAATGTCTTAGATCAATTATCCGAGGCAACAATATCCGAGGCAACCTTTCCGAGGCAATTTTGATCTTTGGACAAAAAGGACGACCACTAAAGCATCCTATACTCAATGACCGTTTACCGAAGGCAACCAAGTGGGAGTGTACCCTAGGAGTGCGCATGTGCGAGTGATTCAGTTTTAGATTTATTATCTTTGCACATTTTAGGGTTATCTAACTGTTTTAAAGTTTAACATACATTCTTGTCATGCATCCCTATATCATACATCTAACAGTTTATATATTGCGGAATTTAAAGTGCAGAAATTAAACTAAGTTATTACAAGGCTTCAGATATTTACATAGCCAAAAACAAACCCTTAACGAAATAAAGCGATAAATGAAAGTAAAGTCCTAATTTAAACTATTACAACCTTGTGAGCAGTTACAATAATAGGGTAAAAATAATGATAAAGCGCGCGATGAAATTAGAACGATAAGAAAAAATTAGGGTTTTGACCCTTCTATCCTAATCAAAAGAAAAATGTTTTTTGTTGTTTTTAATATTTTTTAAGAAAAAGATTAGGTTTTAAAATTAAACACTAAATTAATTAGCTAATTAAATTAATTAATAAAAATAATTACATGGCCTATTTTTTATGTCTTTGTTATTTTTAAGAAAAATAAAATGTAATTAAGTTAGAAATAAAATCCTAATTTTCTAATTAATTTTAAGTTATTTACAAAAAGAAATTAAAGTTATCTAAATTAACAAACCTAATTTAATTAATTAATTTTTTAATAAAAATAAAATCTAGACCTAATTTATGAAAAGTAATATTTTTGTGATTTTTTGATAAAAAAAGAAAATAGTTGATTGGTTAGTAAATAAATAAATATAAATTAAATGAAATAAAATAAAAGAATAAATAAAATAAAATTGGGCCTGCAATATGGGGGTGCAAGAATCAGAATTTTGGGCCCAAATATGGAAGTCCACGTTGACTTCCTGGATTCAGTATGTTGTGTTGACTAGGCTTCAAGATACACCTTCAGATGATGGCCATCAGATTTGTCCATCTGGAGATCCAAGGGCTAGATCCTGAGAGCCTATGATAGTCCCTAGTGTTGTGTACGCATGAGATTTCCTGGAAGAAATTAAGAAAAATAACAAACGTTGGAGGCAGGGGTCGAACCCCTGACCTCAAGCTTTCCAACGCCTTAACGCATGCCTGGCTACCACTGGGCCAATTGTTCCATTTGTTATAATAATACAAAATAATAAACAAATATTAAAAAGGCCATGTGTATCAAATCAACTCGCGAAAATTTGAACAAGCCAATGGTCATTCGCCAGCTGGTCATCTCCTTCCTTGGATCCGTTGGTAAAAGTTTCAAACTTTTACCTACAGACATTTGTCCGTAGCTATTGCCCCTGTAAATCTCAAAACTTAACACAAGCATTATAAATAAAAACGAAGGCCATGGATGGCTTCGTCTGGCCTTGCTGAACACAAAGGTGGCCCTTTTATGGCCCAATTTTTCCTGTAAGCGAAAATCCCAATTTGAAACAAAGAACCCTAATAATGGTGAAATCCACTATAGGCCATATAAATGCAATTAAACAATATAGAAAGCTTGCAAATGTTCCATGGATCAAGAATATATGGTTAATTCATGCTAACAATGTCTAAATCATGTAAATTGAATTCAAGAAATAAGTAAGGTCGTGATGGACTTACAGCGCGATATGGGGCCTGGAAACGCTTGCTTTTGGTTGCTTTTGCTTGCCTGCACTCCCAGGAATTGATTGAGATAGCTATAAGGACTTGAGGATTCCTGGAAATAGGAATTCTTGTTTACACTTTATTGGTATTTTTTCAAGTTTTACTCTGGTTCATACGCCTCTTTCTCTAGCCTCCTTTGGTCTGCCTCGCTTCTATATGTATCAAGGACTGAATTAGGGTTGAAAGAATGCACTCAATCTTCCTCCATCAATGTCCTTGATCTTGATGTGATTCACCTTAAAAATCTTTCCAAAAATGGCCTAATTCAATCTTTTTGTACACACCACGCCTTGATACAAATTTGACCTGGTGCTAGCTGGACATTAAGACCTGAATCATGTAAAAAATCTTGAGTTTTTAATATTTTGGATTTTCTCATGATTTATTTTGATTAAAATTGATTTAAATCAAATAAAAATCAAAATAAATAATAAAAACATGATAATAACATGTGGCAAGGGCTAGAGCTCGTGGACTATGTTGCCAACTCAAAACAAGTGAAAAAGATTGGGCCTATTTGGCAAAATTTGAAGTTTTAGGCATAGTTGACTTTTGGCAATTTTGCTAAAAGCGTCAACTTCACTAATGCATAACTTTCTCAATTTTGACTCTTTGAAGGTGTTCTTGGACTTTTTTGAAAGCTTTAGATGTCCTCTAAGCAACCCTTTTGGTATCATCTCAATTTGATATTCCATGCTAATGTATGAAGCTTTGACAAAAAAGGTGTTTTTGTTGACTTTTCAAAATGACCTATAATGTCCAAATTCATAACTTCTTGTGAGTGCATATTTTGAAATTGGGAGATGAATATGTATTGTAGGGAATTGCATCCTATTAAAAATGAGCTTTGGATAGGTCATTTCTCATAAAGTATGAGAAAGTTATGCTTGGTCAAAGTTGAGTTGATTTTTCCTGCAAAACCCTAATTTAGCAACTTTTGAGTCTTGATCAATTATAAGCATCCTTGATGAATCATGATCAACCCTTGATCAAATGATGAAATATCCTTCAAAATTAGAATGTTGACTAAAAATCTTGAAGTTTGACTGTATGTAGGCCACAGTTGACTTTTGCCCTAGCACAGTCGATTTTCAAGCCTTTGAGCAATTGACTGAGCAAATCTCCTCTGTAGGGCTTGAAATTTGACATGGATGTTCTTGAAAACTTATTGGGACAATGTTGAGCATTTGGGGTCTCTTGGACTCAAGTATCTTGATGCAACATGAAACCTTAATTTGATGTAGACTGCCTTAGGAGAGAGCTTGTCTGGCCAACCCTTGGACTACCTTGAGCAACTTGAGGATCTTTCTTGAAATGTTTTGAGAAATATGGGAGGGCAAATTTTGGGGTACAACAGTTGCCCCTGTTAAATTTTCTTAAACCTGAAGATTTAGATTGGCTTGTCTGCTGTTGTACCCCAAAATTTGCCCTCTCATTTATCAAGATTTTTCCTCACAAGACTTCTTGGACTCAAGACAGAATTAGGGTTTGCTCAGCTCAAGACATCTCCTTGCACTGATGACTTGAAATTAGGGTTTGAGTTTGCACAAGGATTTTTGGACCACAAATGTTTCATGTGACTTTCATACACCATCTTGGACCCCTAAGATTGCTCATGACAAGTTTCAAGCCTTGAATCACATTTTTGCTCAGTCAATTGGACAATTGACCTAAAAATCAACCGTATTGGGGAAAAAGTCAACCATGGCCAATTTACAGTCAAAATTCATAATTTTTTATCCATAAAAACCTTTTAGACTCATATGTACCATTTGATCAAGTTTGGATCACAACTCCTCAAGAAATTTGACCAGATCATCAAAAGGGCAAAATGGTCAAAATTAGGGTTTTGACTGAGAAAGGGCAATTTCTAATTTTTTTACCTAGCCAATGACTAATTGGGTTCAAGCATGATTTCAAGGACTCAATGGCATCATCTTGAACTAATCACATAGTTCAAAAGATCTCAAATGCATAGGATTGACAGATGAATTTTGCAGTCAACTAATCAAAAGTCAACTGTGCACTGAAAAGTCAAACTTTGACTTTTTAGTCAAAATCAAGTGCCAAAGGTCATAATTCATCAAGATATGTCAAAATGTGAAACTTGTTGACCAAGAAACCTAAAATTGCAAATTAGGGTTTTAATTTGAAAATTTTTCATAACTTAGAATTTTTCTAAGTATGGAAAATATCTCATTTTTTCCTAACTTTTCACCAATTTTTCACCATGATGCAGTTTGTTTCAAAGAAAACTTCCAACATGAAAGTTGTAGTCTTCCATGAAATATACAACTTTTATTCACAAAGTTTTCCCAAAATAATCTTGGATCTCAAGTTATGAATTTGTGAATAAGGGTCCATGAACTAAAAGACTTAGTGAAAATTTGCCCTAATTTAGGCAGGTTTTTGACCCAACTTCATGGACATTTTTCACATAGTTCCAAGATGTATCTCAAAATTCATTTCAAATATGGATTGTAGAGAATGTTTCAAGATTTCCAAAATGTCCAAGAACTATCCAATATCATTTGTGGTTAGGGAGAATCGAAGAAGAGAAAATGACATTTTGTCACTTTTGTTCAAACCATTTTCACAATGCACCAAGTTGCAAATCTGATCAAGCATGCTTGTACCTTGCATTACAGGTCCTAAATCCCTTCTACACTCCATAATTAAATGCAAACTCATGGGATAATGGCTTTATTTTGGCTGTTGGAGCATTGTACAAAGAATAAATCCATAAATGGCATAAAGGGCACAATGCCATTTTGATAAAGCACGCTTTTCCAACTTTATCAGCCTTGAGCCTTGGACTTGTTCCTTGAGTACAGGCATTTTCCATAGATCACAAGCAAAGCATACCGACCCTCTGCATCTAGCAAGCAAGCAAGTATAGGCCTTTGGAACAAGTCATTTCACTTTTCTTCAAAAGCAAGAAAAGTTGCAAAAGTCAAGAGAACTTGCACATCTGTTAAAGAGTGAACTTGGCCTCATTCAAAACAATTTCACAAACTTATCTCAAGCTAGAACACGAATTGATAACATCCCAAACACTCTAAAATCCAAAAAACACAAATTTCTGCCCAAACAGGGCAGCTTCTGCAAAATCCTTGCCAACTTCATTTTGGCTCGTGCGTTTTGCCTTTCAACCTTTGAAACACTTCATCCACATCATATCCAAGATATCCAAGCCTTCATCCTGTAATTCTGAGCTTTGTTTCATACATCACCATTTTCAAACTTGAAGGTTGTAGATTGACTTGTGCAAGGAGTTTCAGCCATCCACAAGGCCAGCTAAGCATTGGAAAAGCTTGAGGGAACTTCAAGGAAACTCAAACGATCCTCAAGCCTCACTCAAAGTCCCCACATTGCCATATCCAAATCCAGCTGAAGGAGGTTGAAGGCAGAAACGCGCACATGAGGGAGCTGGAGGACAGGGACGACCTGTCTTGGGCCTTGGCGCGCTTGGGCTTGTTGTTTTGACTTTCCACATCCCCTGATCCACTATCCACACCCCCCTTTGCTTATTTTGTTTATTTAGATATATTTTCTCATATTTTTATGTTTATTGATTTTTAATAATTTTTTCTGAACATTAAAAATCACAAAAATCATGAAAAATATTTTCTTTATTTTTTGCATTTTTTTTATTTTTTTTTATTTTTTGCATAAAATAATAGTTTACTAGAATAAATTATACTTTATTTTCTTAAACAAAACTTGTAAATAATAAATAAATACTATACATTTTATTTTATTATTTCACACATAAAAATAATTATTTTTACACATATTTAATTTTTAATATTGTATATAATATTATTTATTATTTCTTGTACAAAAAATGGACAAAATAAAATAAATATAGAACATATATTTTCTTTTAAATCAAATTTAGGGTTTCCCCTTTCAAAAATAATAATGTTATTTTTCTTATATTTTAGGACTTAAATAATTTTATTTTCTCATACATAAAACAAATACAAAACATTTTTGCATAAATACATTTTATTTGCATATTTAAATATTTGTATATTTATTTAATTTGTACATAATTCAATTGGGTTGTAATAGTATTTTAGGGTTTTATTTTGTGCAAATATCCCCATTTAAAAACTTGTATCCCCCCTCCCATAATAATTGTTGTAATAGTTTAGTTTACTTTACACAATTTATCGCATTATACCATGTTTAGTAAAACTAGGGTTTTGCATGATAAGACAAAAATCAAACAAATAGAATGACCTAATACAAGACAAACAAAAGCATGTAAAATGACAACACATTACACACAAACACCCCTAGGGTTTCACCCACTTGGTTGCCTTAAAATAAATGGCCATGGTATGCATGCAAAGTATCTTGGCAAAACAAAAGCAAAACAAAAGATCATAGTCCATCGATGACGCTATCAAAAGGTTGCCTAAAAACAAAATGATCTTGGTCCCTCAAAATGCTAAAGATACTTGGCACCATTGCTATCATGGTCATACGATGACCCGCGCCCGTCCTGTTTAACATCCAAAGATAGGGTTGTTTACCAAATCAATGGTAAATCAACAATGTCAAAGGAATAAAAATGTACAAGAAAGACTTTTGAGTAGGTAGAATTCTTCTAGTTACTTGATCAACTTGCAAACAATCCTTGCTATTTTCAAGCAAACACACACATTTCAAAACATTTTCCAAACAACTTTCAAATCATTGAAACATTTTTCAAAAGACAAACATCTTTGTATACATTCTTACGAACGAGAATCATTACAAAGATTGCCTAAACGATGGCCTCTTTTCAAAATACTTTCAAAACCACACAAAGCACCATTTCAAACAATTGCAAAAGCAAATCAAGTGATCTAAACAAGAAACTAAGAGCCCATGGAAAACCATGGATGAAAAGGATGCTAGCACCTTCCCTTTTCATAATCTACCCCCCGAACTCAAGAAAACATCTCAAAGGTCTTTCCTGTGCTTTTTTACCTTTCCTTTTGGATAAAAGAAAAGTTGGTGGCGACTCTTGCTAACCGCGACATTTGCGAACACAAACACAAAACCTCAAGTCAGTTCTCCCACCGCATCACAGAACTGTCGACTCTGTTGGGGAATCTTCTAAAAGTGGGGTTACCTTAGGGTTTAGATCACCTTTATTTGCTTACAATTGCTTGATTTGTTTGCTTTACATCTTGGTTCTATTGTTTAGGTTTGAATCCTCTACCCGGATTTGGGAAACATTATAGGTAAATAGCAATACATTATGGAAACTGTGCAGGGTATATCGACACGGTCTAAGCAATAGCTATGTTAGTGTGACATATTTGTGGGTACCGGTAGCCTTTGAGTCAATCAAAGAGAATACGGGGCCGCTGAGTGATGTCATGAAGCACTAACGAACTTCTAGAACCTTTACTTGACCAACTTGGCCTTTTAGGATGTAGTGAGATGACCGGCTTTGGTGCAGTCTGAAGTTGGTAGATACTCGATACTACACTCATTGAGGGTTGGTTCCTTGGAATATTTCGGTCGCCAGTAAAGAGGCTGAATTGAAACAATGAACAAGGAAATAATCCAGTGATATTGAGCTCCTTAGAACCCGGTTACTATTTCTAGGACAGGTTGAGCCAACTAAACTTCAAGAGGGTATTTACCTATGAAACCCCATGCAAGCCTAAACTAGGAACTTGTGTGATTTGTCTGTACATATATACTTGTGCATAACATCATGGACATCATGAGCATCATATGCATCCACTAACCATTTCAAGGATTTTTGAATTTCATCTTTGTTCCTGTTTTGTAGGTTATGGATTCACTTCGCAGGAAAACTGTCCAAATCAAACTTGTAAGAATCCCTCCACAACTCAAGGAGCTAGCTTCAAGGATTCCTGAGAATTCCCCATTCACCCAAAGACATGGTCGTCTACTCAACTTGGTCACTTCCAACACAGAGGAGGATATGGTGAAAGTTCTTTTCCAGTTCTTTGACCCTTTGCATCATTGCTTCACATTTCCTGACTACCAACTTGTGCCTACTTTGGAGGAATTTTCTCAACTCTTGAGGATTCCTATTCTCAATCAACTACCCTTCAACGATACGGAAAGAGATCAAAATCCAGAAGAGATTGCTCAAGCCTTACACTTGCACTCATCTGATGGCACAACCCATTGGGAAACTAGAAGTGGTGTCAAAGGCTTCTTGTTAAAGTTTCTGTTTGAGAAGGCCCAAAGCTGTTGGAATTCTCTAGACTTGCAAGCTTTTGAGGAGATTGTATATCTTCTCATCTATGGGATGGTCTTATTCCATAATCCTGACCAACTCATAGATGTAAGTGCTGTCAAAATCTTCATGACTCGCAACCCGGTACCTACATTGCTTGGGGATATCCTCCACTCTTTTCACACTCGTACAATGAGGAAAAAAGGTGTTCTCATGTGTTGCACTCCTCTCCTGGAAAGATGGTTTATTTCTCATCTTCCTCAATCAGTCTTGAAGAAGAGCAAGGCTTAAGGTGGTCACAACGGTTAATGACACTTAACCATTCAGACATTCGTTGGTGTTCTCGATCAAAATAGAATGTTATCATCATCGACCGTTGTGGGGAATTCCCTAATGTCCCTCTACTTGGCATTAGGGGAGGCATCACCTACAACCCTTGCTTGGCTTTGAGACAGTTTGGTTATGCCTGAAGGGATGGCCCACATGATATGCTAGTTCAAGGTTTGGTTTTCGACTTCGACAACAACGACCAAGGACTTTGACAAAGGTTCATCCGAGCTTGGAGGATGCCTAACAAGGTAGATAGCAAGACTCTGGGACACAAGAATTCCATCCCTCTTGAGCCTTATTTCAAGTGGGTACGAACCCGCGCCCAAAGTCTTATGATGCCTTACCCCTCCATTCTCCCAGTGATTATAGAGCTTGTTATGGAAGGAGGGGTTCCATGCACCCTCCTACATCCTGACATGCCGACATCACTCAAAGATCTGCAAAGGAGTTGGATATAGCTCAAGGGAGAGCGCGATACTTTCGAAGCCCAATTCTACACAAGCGAGAAAAAGGTTTTAGAACTCACTCGGCTACTTCACGAAGAGCAGACTCTCAACACCTACATTGCACCAAAGAGGATGCGCAACGTCTTTTTATCTTAGAATTTTGTACTATTTTGCCCTAGGGGCATTGATGTAAACAAATTCTATTTTATTAATATAACGTTTGTTCCTTTTTTTAAAAAGAAATTTGAATTTCTAAATCCTTGAAAACATTGCATGAATACATATCATTCATCATGTGCATAAACAGGTCTTTGCAAGAAGTTTCCTCATCTCTCTGTTGTTTATTTCAGCAAGATGGATCTTGAACAAACGGTTAAAGACTTGCAAGCTCAGAATTCACAATTGATAACGAGAAAACATATCATATAATTACCATGCTTTTTACCGATTTTATATTTCATTAAGTCGTCTAACCCTCGATTATTCCGAGATTATTTGTCTTTTTACAGGTATAACATTTGTCGACTCGAACCGATGGAAAAGGACAACATGAAGAAGGCTAGACAATAAACAAAGAGAAAAAGAACAAAAAAATACAAAGTTTGGATTTTTGGAACAGTGACGGTCGTCACACCCTTGTGACGGACGTAACGCCCCCCAACTTAGAGAAACACTCGTCACACATCACTGACGAGCGTAATGCGCTACTCAAGCGTGTTACGACCGTCACCCACCTGTGACGACCGTCACGCGCGTGAAGGTGGACGTTATACATGGTAGAGACGTGGGCATTGAAGGGCAGACTCGTTCTCCTTTCTTCCTGCTGAGTCTCCTATTTTCCTGCCACCCACTATTAGTGCTCCCTATATTTTCTCCATTGAAGACTTCCTCAAGATTTCTTAACTGCTGTTTTTCCTATGCTATATATATGTGTGCCAGTGCAAAGTAACGGGGTCGAAGAATTTCCCTCAGAACAAATATTATTATTCTTTTGCAATTATTTTCCATTTCCTTGTTTTGGAATATTGTTTTCACCTTCCTGTAATTTTCATTCCAAGTCTTAGTTTTTAGTTTTAAGTGTTAATTCTTCCTTCAAGAATTAACACGAATTATTCACTGCAATCAAGCTCAAGGATTATTGTAATACATCAAGATTACCATAGCAACTTTGATTCCAGGTTTTTATTGCACTTAATATTTATTCAGTTCTCATATTATGCCAATTGTTGTTATGAATTATATTTTGAATTGTATTGTTTTCAAGTTAATTATGTCCGGCTAAATTATTAATACCGGTATGTGACCGTAAGAACTAAAAGAATTCAGTGATACCTTGGCCAAAAATATTTATAAAACAATTTCTGGTTTCCAATTTCCAAGATTAATTTAACTAACCTTATCACGAGAGTGAGAGGCTAATTAACACGATTTTGCCACGAGAGTGGGAAATTAATTAAGGCAAGAACCTGCATGCGAGAGCTGGGGTTCAACCCAGATAGTGGTAACGAAACATTGATTTTTAAATACACGAGAGTGTTTTAATAAATTAATTAAATTCAAATTGTTTTCAAAAAGTGTTATTAAATTTAAAGTGCATCCACTAGGTTTAGTAGCATGACTTATTTCACAAACACGAGAGTGTATGTCTCAGGTTTTTAAACAATTAGCTTTTACCGAAATACTTTATAGGCCAAGCGATTCATCGAATTCCCTAAGTCCGATTATCACATACCGGTATAATTAGTACTATTATTTTTAATTAAACTGTTTCCCCCAAAAATCAAATATTCATCGCTTAGTTAGACAAACTGTAGCATTAGATCGTATGCGATTGATCCTCAGTCTTTGTGGGTTCGATAATCTTTTAAAACTAGAACGACTAAACTGTATACTTGCAGTTAGTATCCCGACAGACTTATAAAGTCCCGATAAAGTTTTTGGCACCGTTGCCGGGGACTGGTAGTCAATTAATTACGATTCTTCTGTTGCGCGTTTAGACTAGGCAACAGACACCCCTTTTTCGATTTGTATACCAAGGACTCACTCACAAGGCGAACCACTTGACAAATCGACGGACGAACCTGAACGCATTCTTTTCGTAAGACGTGCAGTCAGGGATTACTGTTTGAATCACGCTATTCCTTTACCCAAACCAGAAATCAAGATTGATTCTGAAACTAATTCTAATTCTTCCTCTGAAACCGAAACCAATCCAGAATTAGACATGGCCGAAGAACAAAGGACCCGTCCACTGAAGGAGTACGCAGCTCCATCACAACAAGAACCCCATAACAGCATTGCTGCTCCAGCAATAAATCGAAACGATTTCGAGTTGAAACCGTCATTGATATCAGCTATCCAACAACGCCAATTCTCTGGAGATCCTTCTGAGGATCCGAATGAATATCTTACAAAAAAATTTCAATTTGCCGACACAGTTATAGCGAACGGAGTTAGTAAAGATGCAATAAGATTACGTCTTTTCCCTTTCTCACTAAGAGATAGAGCTTGGGCTTGGTTGCAATCATTGCCATCAAATTCCGTCACTACGTGGGAAGGACTGAAGATTGTATTCTTGGCACGATACTTTCCCCCAAGCAAGACCGCTGCACTAAGAGCCCAAATCAACAGATTTAGGCAGAAGGATACTGAATCACTATTCGATGCATGGGAGTGCTACAAAGATATGATATGAATGTGCCCACATCACGGATTATAAAAATGGCTGATAATCCACACGTTTTATAATGGACTCTTGTACAACACAAGACTATCTATAGATGCCGCCGCAGGTGGTACACTGATGGACAAGCCTTATGACGAAGCTAACCAACTCATTGAAAATATGGCTCAAAACCATTATCAGTGGGGAGGAGAAAGAACATATGTGGAGAAAACTCAAACCAAAGGTGGGATGTACGAGGTTAGTAGCCTAGATAAAGTTAATGCTAAGGTAGATGCTCTTACCCAAAAGATAGAAAGCTTGACCTTACCTCTTGCAACTACCGTGGCTGCAGTTACCCTAAGCTGCGAAGTTTGTGGAGTTCCTGGTCATGTTGGAACCGAATGTCAAATCTTAGCAGGAATATCGGCTGATCAGGTAAATTACGCTCAAGGTAATCCTTATGCCAATATCTATAATCCTGGTTGGAAGAACCATCCTAACTTCTCGTACAAGAGCAATAACGCTTTATATGCACCTGGGCAAGCACCTGTTGTACCTCCAGGTTATCAAAAACCCGCTGGTAACGTTCCTAACATTCCTAAGAAATCTAACCTTGAAATCCTAATGGAAAATTTTATCGCTAATCAAGCCCATCAAAACAAAGAATTCCTCAATCAAAACGTTCACACCGGTGAGCAGTTGAAGCTATTAGCAAGCAAGGTAGATGCCCTAGCAACTCACAATAAAATGTTAGAAACCCAAATCTCCCAAGTAGCACAACACCAAGCTAGTTCTGCCGCACCTGCTGGTACATTTCCTGGACAGCCACAGCCAAATCCTAAAGGACATGCAAATGCTATCACATTACGAAGTAGGACATCCCTTGATGGACCGGTAGATCCTAGACTCCAAAACTCGACCATGTATCAAAAACCTGAAAAAGAAATAGAGAAGTCGAAAGATCAATCTGAAAATGTAGAGGAAGACGCGAATGAGAACAGAGAGGCCTCAGAAAAACCTTATGTGCCTCCACCACCATATAAACCACCAATTCCATATCCCCAAAGACTTGCAAAATCCAAGAACGAGGGAAAATTCAAGAAATTTGTAGAACTTCTGAAACAATTAAGCGTTACTATTCCATTTACAGAAGCTATAACCCAAATGCCGTCATATGCTAGATTCCTAAAAGAAATATTGGCTAATAAGAAAAAAATCGTTGAAAACGAAACCGTCATGCTAACTGCCGAATGTAGTGCCATAATTCAAAATAACATGCCTCCAAAGCTAAAAGATCCTGGTAGTTTCTCCATACCATGTGTAATTGGAAAATCTGTCATAGACAAAGCTCTATGCGATTTAGGAGCCAGTGTCAGTCTAATGCCCTTATCTATTTGCGAGAAGCTCAAATTAGGCGACATGAGGCCTACCAAGATGTCCCTACAACTAGCCGACAGATCAGTCAAATTTCCTGTTGGTATGCTAGAGAACATTCATGTCCGAATAGGACAATTTTACATACCGATTGACTTCATAATAATGGACATCAAGGAAGATTCAAACATTCCCATCATACTAGGAAGACCATTTTTAGCTACTGCAGGAGCCATCATAGACGTTAAGAAAGGAAAACTTACCTTCGAGGTAGGAGTAGAAAAAGTAGAATTTATTCTTTCCCAATTCTTTAAAGCCCCTGCTATAGATGACTCATGTTGTCTCCAAGATATTATTGATGAATGTGTCAAAGAACTTGAATGCCAAGAGGACACCTATTCTGAGATGCTGAAAATTCAGACACCAACTATCCTCAAGAACGAAGACTGGAAACAAGAACACTTAGATGCCAACCTAAGCGAATGTTTAGCCTTAACACCCGATCCTGACCCAACTAATAAGAAACCTGGTATGGAACTTAAAACATTACCTGAAGATCTTAGGTATGAATTCTTAGATAAAGAACTCGAACGACCAGTTATAGTCAATGCCAAATTAGGAAAGATCGAAACTGAAAAACTTCTTAATGTGTTAAGGAAATATCCAGCCGCATTAGGCTATAATATATCAGACCTAAAAGGAATAAGCCCTTCTCTCTGTATGCACCGCATTATGCTGGAGGAGGACTGCAAGACTTCTAGAGAACATCAAAGACGATTAAACCCTATCCTAAGTGAAGTCGTTAAGAAGGAAGTGCAGAAACTACTAGAGGCAGGCATCATATACCCAATATCAGATAGTAACTGGGTAAGTCCAGTTCACGTGGTGCCTAAGAAAGGAGGTGTTACGGTCATAACGAACACAAAAGGCGAATCGGTAGCACAACGTACCCAAACAGGATGGAGAATGTGTATAGATTATAGAAAACTAAACAAAGCTACACGCAAGGACCATTTCCCATTACCGTTCATTGACCAAATGCTCGAGCGCTTAGCCAAACATTCCCATTTCTGCTATCTTGACGGGTATTCAGGATTCTTTCAAGTTCTCATTCACCCTGATGATCAAGAGAAAACCATGTTCACATGTCCCTATGGTACCTTTGCATACCAAAGAATGCCATTTGGACTATGTAATGCACCTGCAACCTTCCAACGATGCATGATGGAGATTTTCACAGACTTTTTAGACGGAATTATGGAAGTATTCATGGACGATTTCTCTGTCTGTGGAGAAAGTTTTGACGGATGTTTATCAAATATTTAATTAGTACTGAAACGCTGTGTCAATGTCAACCTAGTGCTCAACTGGGAAAAATGTCACTTCATGGTGAGACAAGGAATTGTGTTGGGTCACATTGTATCAAACAGAGGGATTGAAGTCGACAAAGCAAAGATCGAAATCATCAAAAACCTTCAACCACCCAAAATAGTTAGAGAAATAAGAAGCTTTCTAGGACACGCCGGTTTTTACTGACGTTTTATAAAAGATTTCTCTAAAATCACCAAGCCACTAACCGAATTATTAATGAAAGAGGCTGAGTTTATTTTCGACGATAAATGCTTGAACGCATTTGAAATACTTAAAGAAGCCTTAATCTCAACACCTATTATGAAACCTCCTGATAAGAACCTACCATTTGAAATAATGTGCGATGCGAGCGATTATGCTGTAGGCGCAGTCCTAGGACAATGCAAAGAAAAAAAGCTTCACGCTATCTACTACGCAAGCAGAACGCTCGATCCCGCACAGATGAGTTACGCCACTACGGAGAAGGAACTCTTAGCTGTGGTATTCACATTGGATAAATTTCGTTCCTACTTAGTAGGTGCCAAGATCATTATTTACACGGATCATGCTGCGATCTGATACTTACTAAGTGTGATCGGTGGAAATAGAACTGACTGTTTTGGAATGCTGGTTCGCGAAATGTCGCGGTAAGCAAGAGTCGCCACCGTCTTTTATGTTCTCCAACAAGGAAAGGACAAAAGCACAACAAAATTCCTTTTCGAGATGTTTCTCGGTTCGGGAGGTAGATTATAGAAAAGGAAGGTGTTAGCACCCTTTCTATCTGTGGTTATCCACGGGCTCTTAGGTACTTGCTCACTATGTTTTCAAAAAATGTTTGCTTTTCTTGTGTTTGTGGGTTTTGAAAAAAAGTTTGTTTGAAAACTTCGTTTGACTCTTGTATCAGTCCTCAAGAGTGTATGAAGTATTTGTTTGAAAACTTTTGTCAGAAAAGTGTAGGTGCGAAAAGTATTTTTTGTTGTTTTGAAAGAGCAAGTACTTAGGAGAAATCTACCTACTCAAAAGAAATTAAGCTGTGTAAATGTCCTTTAGACAGTACTATCCCACTATTGAGAAGTGGGTAGCACCGTCGTTGGAGTTATTCGGGTCAATTCGATTAAGGGACATGTGTGGTCACTAAAGCAATAGTAGGACGCCTTAGCGGTAACCCTAATGTCCTAGATCCTTTTTATCCGAGGCAACCGTTTCGAGGCAACTTGGATCTTTTAGACAGAAGGGCGACCTCTAAAACACCCTATACTCAATGACCACGTCGAGGCAACCAAGTGAGGCGTACCCTAGGAGTGGCATGTGCGAGTGTGTCAGGATTCAATTAAGTTATCTTTGCACATGTTATGGTGAGCTACGAGTTGATTTTAATTTCAGACAAGTCTTGTCATGCATAGCCTAACATTCATCTAACAATTAAATATTGCGGAAAGTAAATCTACGTTATTACAAGGCGTCGGGTATTTACATTGCCAAAAACAAACCCTTGAAAAGTAAATTGCGGAAAATTAAAGAAAGCGATAAAAAGTCCTAATTATCTATTACATTCTCGGAGCAAATACATAAATATGATCAAAATATAATATGCGCGAATAGAAACTTGAATTGGAAAAGTCCTTAGGGTTTTGACCCTTTTTGAGAAAGAAAGAAGTTTTTTTGATTATTTGGCATCTAATTAAATTAATCCTAATTAATTAATTAATTAAAATAAAAGAAATATATTTTTTTTGGTTTTTTATGTTTTTAAGGAAATAAAATAAAAATAAAAAGAGATTAAAATTGTCAAAAGAAAAACCCTAATTCTACAAGGATTTTATTTATTGCAAAAAAATTTAAAGTTAGCCTAATTAAAACTAAGTTAGTTAATTAGTATTTATTTACAAAAAATAATAAAGGGTGAAATTAATAAATAATAATAATAAAAATATTATATTTTTCTGAATTTATCCTGAAAATAATTAATTTGTGAGTTAATTAAATAATAATAATAATAGTACTAATTACTAATAGTGAAATAATTAAATTATAAAAGAAAATAAAATAAATGAATGAATGAATGAACCAGGGGGGTGGGGGTGTTGGCCCAATAGAGAGGTTAATCTGGAAATTTGAAGGCCCATTTGCACACAAGCCTGTTTGACCTTGGGGGATTATCCATGCGTATGGTTGACTGGGAGTATGGTGATCACTCCATCCTGGCCTTCAGATTTGAGCTTAAAGACACATGGCGTGCTGAGATGAGAAGCGTATGGTGGAACGCTTTTGGAGACCTGTATGTAATTACATCAAGAAAAATAGAAACAATTATTTTGGGGGACCTGGGACTCGAACCCAGGTCCTAATGATTCCAAGCCAACGCATCATCCACTACGCCAATTGCCTGCTTTTGTTATTTAGATAATAGGCAAATATTATATTGGACAATTAATAAATATGCTGTAAACAACATAAAAACGCGCGCTTATTTGAATTATCCAACCATACGCTTACACGTCCTCGTCTTCCTTGTTTGTACCTGCAAAAGGACATTAAATAGCGGGGGTTTTTAACCCCCACATACTGCAGCGGCGAAAAATAGCGATTAGCCCTACAGGCTACATAAATATTTCGCGATGGTTGCTTTGGCTTCGTCTGGTTCTCACGATTTTAACCATATGCCTTATGAACCCTAATTGTTCCTGGATTGCAAAGCCCTAATTTGAAAGCTTATGAACCCTAAAATTCAATCATGGCAACTTTTGATTCTGTGCGTTTTAATCTAATTCAGTTATACCATCAACTTCATATGAGTTCTAGCAATGCAAAACAAACACAAAAGCACGTTAAATATGCATGAATTGAACTCCACGATTCTGAAAATAAAATGCAAACCGTGACTCTGTTCTTGATGATTCTTTGAGCTTCAATGCTTGGTTTTGATTGCAAAACGTCTCTGAGAACTCCTGCAATAGATTAGAATCAATAAAAGTCTTTAAATCGCCCTGGAATATAGAAATCAGTTTTCAAGTTTTCTTGAATTTTTTCAATATGGTTATAGCTTTTTCTGCAGAAATTTCACGTGTGCATGATCAGGGTTAGCTTGCATATTTATAGAGGAATGGAATTAGGTCAGAATCTTGCAAAGAAATCCATGGAATGATGATTTGAATATTTGATTGGAAATCACATATTTTTGAATCTTCATGATTGGAAAAAGTTTCCAAATTTGGAGATATTGTATCTTTGACTTGGTGCACGAAATTGCCAGCCTTTTTAGGTCATTCTTACTTCACAAAAAGATTGAAAAAATCAAATCTTTGTATTTTCCTACAATTTAAATTAATTAAATGAATTAATATTGATTAAAAATCCAATTAATTAATAAAAAATAAGAAAATAATTCAATTAAGATTGATGGGTCGTGCATAGGCCATGGATAAAGTTTCAAGAAGAAATTTGAGGCCCATTAGCAAAACAAGGTGTTTTGAGCAAAGTTGACTTTTGCAAATTCATAAAAATTTCCCAACTTCTCCAATGCATATCTTGCTCAATTTTGATCATATGAACATGTTCTTGGACATTTTGGAAAGGTCTTGAAGCCCTCTAACCAATGCCTTTGGTCCCATGTCATTTGGATTTACCAATATTAAGTTATGGCCTTTGACATAAAGTGCATTTTTGTTGACTTTTGAATTTGACCTATAATGTAGAAATTGATAACTTTTTATGAGAGCATTTCTTGGACTTGTAATGTGAATATGGATTGTAGGAAATGTCATCCCCTTCAAAATGAGCATTGGATGGGATTTTTCTGATGAACCATGAAAAAGTTATGCCCTGGTCAAGATACAGTTGACTTTTCTGCTGTCCAAAAATAGTAACTTTTGCACCTTGATGATTTTTGAGCTATGCTTGTGGAATCATGATCAAGATTTGATCAAATGATGATTGTGAACTCAAAATAAGATGTTGACCAAAAAATCTGACTTTTGACTATGAAATGACCATTTTGCCCCTGCAGTTGACTGTAGATCAAATGGAGCTTTTGACTATGCAAATTGGCACTGTGAGTCTTGAAACTTGGCATGTAGATGCTTGAGAATATGTATAGGCCTATGGGACTTGATTGAACCACTGAAAACCACAAATTCATTGAAGGAACCAAAACCCTAATTTCAGTTGTCTTAGGAGATGGTTTGGACTGTGCAATCCTTGAGTAATCTTGAGAATTATTCTTGTCAAACTTGAAGAATATGGGAGGGAAAATTTTGGGGTACAACACTAAGCAAGAAAGATGCCAAACCATGACTACTCAGATGGATCTTACTCCTACAAGAGTTTGATTTAGAAATAAAAGACAAGAGAGGAACTGAAAACGTGGCAGCTGACCATTTATCGAGATTAGATGGAATCCAAACCGAGAGTGTTCCCATAAACGAAGACTTCCCTTATGAACACCTTGTTTCCAAGCTAGAGATAAACCCAACCGACAATTTAGATCAACATAATGAACCTTTAACAACTGCGGTAGTAAAAGCCATTTGTACTAATACCACATTACCATGGTACGCTGACTTCGTCAACTATTTAGCTGTCGGTGTTTTACCACCTGATTTAACGTACCTACAGCGAAAGAAATTTTTCCATGACCTTAAACACTACTTTTGGGATGAACCATCACTCTTTAAAAGAGGCGCTGATGGTGTTGTACCCCAAAATTTGCCCTCGCATTTTTCCTCAAGAAATAACAGCTTCAAGCTTTTCCTAATCTTTCAAACTGGCTCAAGAATCGGTCAAACAGACTTTTCTCGTCAGTCAGGACACAATTAGGGTTTTATTGATTTTCAGGGCTCTGGAATGTTTCACACAGTTGGCTTAGGGTTTTGGTTGACTTTGGCTCAACTTGGATCAGGCAAACGCTCTTTGGCATTTAATCAGGAATTAGGGTTTTGTGGGCACGTTCTCAGAAGGATTTAAATTCTACAGCACTTTGCAAGTTATTCTGAGATTTGGGTTGAATTCGCATTGTTTGACTTAATCAGTAAAAGAAGGCATTTGGTTTGAATTCACATTTGTTTATTTGAACCAGTGAAAGAATGCATTCAGTTTGGATTTGCAGTGTTTGGTAAAAAAATCAGTGAAAAGAGAATGCGCTTGATCAGTTGTTTTGATTAACTGTTGCTTTGCTTTGGATATTGGAAATGCCAGGTTTAACTGAGTAAATTGCTAAAGCATTGTTTATTTAAATTTATTATTCTGAGATTAAGTGATTGGAATTTATTTTTCAATTATTTTAATTCAAAGAATTTTAAATAATAAATAAACAATAAAAGATAAAAAGAATTAATTGGATAAAGACTTTTTATTTACTTTTAAATTATTCGTACAATTATTGTTTACAATTTGTTTACGACAATAATTTTACAGTGATTTAAACTTAAATAAAAAACTATCCTAAACATTTTCTATTCTTCAATTCTTCATCTGCTATCCTTTGCTCCAGTGCTCCTTTTTAATTATTCATCTGCAAGAGAAAAGGAGAAAAAGTCAATGACAGATAGATAAAATTACAGTTCATCATTAAGGGTCACTGATTGGGATCAGTTAACCCTCTCTGCAAATCACGGGATTTCTCCCGGTTCACAAAGAGGGACGAGTTTTTATTTGCTAAAAATGAATGCACAAAAGTCAAAATTGCAAAATTCAAAAATTGTCAAACTGCATAGTTCAATACAAACAGAAAGTCCAAACTGAATCACAACTTTCAAACCATCCAAAACTGTCAAAGTACAAGTTACTATCCAAAAAGGTACCCAAGCTGTCAATAAAGAAGATTTGGAAGGATATCAAAAGATACAAAGTACAAGAAGTTGTCAAGAAGGGACAAATATGCAGAGGAAATTTGTTATGCAAGCAAAGCTATTTCTTTTCATCATTTCCCAAAAATAAAGTGGCCCTTTCAGAACAAAAAGTACAAGCACAAACATAGTTTAATATATTAGCTGTACTGAAGAGAAAGAGAAGAGAGATAGAAGAGCAGGTTTTGCAGGCTTAGGCTTTAGGCTTGAGAGATAGAAAGATATATAAAACAAAACAAAAGACAGTACAGTGGAAGAGGAAGAGAGCAAAACCAATACAAACACAAATCTACAAGACCTGCATAAGCCTTATCCCTTTCCAAGAGGACATAACCATCAAGCTACTGTAAACAAACAAGCATAATCCTAAACTCAAGGCACCAAAAGAAAAAAGCCTGATATCCAAGACCTGAAGCCAGAATGTCCAGCTCAAAACATAAACAAACAACCTGAACCACCACAAGCCTATAACCTGCAACGTGAAAACCAGAAACCAGGCCAAGCTGAAACAAGAACCTGCAGTCAAACTCAAGACAAGCTCATAAAACCTGTGTAGGCCAAGCATACCTGCCTAAACCAAGAAGCATAAACCAGATAAAATCACCAAAGCCTTAAACCTGCCTGAAAGTCATCAAACCTGAAGCCTCACAACCTGTCAAGCTCAAACCAAGTCCAAGCCTAGCAATAAACCAGTAAAAACTTGTTCAAGCCTAACCATAGCCATTTCATAACCATGGCCTAATAAAACATATAACCTGCATATGCCAATACCTGCCTGAACAACCCAAGTCTAAAACCTGCTAGGCCTCACCATTTCAAAAGAAAACTCTGTCAAGTATCAAACTTGCCCAGCTCAAAGCTTGAACAAAATTATCCAACATCACAAGCCTCAGAGTTATCATCATAGGCAAATAATTCAAGCGTACAGTAGCAAGGCAAGAAGAAGAAGAAGAAGAGAGGCTAATCAAAACAAAAGTTTCAACAATAGCATGTTACAATCATAGCGTTCAAACCCTCAGACAGCATCATCATAGGACAATATTCAAGGCAAAAGGAGAAGAGAAAAAGAAGTGTGTCAAGTAACAGAAGAGGCAACATGAAGACCCTCTGAATTTCTTCATCATTGGGCGTAAAATCATCAATCTCAGCATAAAAGGCATCACATTTCAACAGGCAAATCAAAAAGGCAACAAAGGCAAGCCAACGAGGAGAAGAGATAAAGAAGTGTACAAAGGTTTTCAGGCCATAATCATCATAAAACCAAAAGAAATATACAAAGGTACCAGGAAGCTCAAAGAGATCATCAGCACTGCATCCCTGCCGGCAAGCTTCCGGAGCGCCACCTACCCTATCTCTCCTCCTTCTCCAAGACCGAAGGTAGTACGCCTTTCTCTCTCTTTTTCTTCCGCCACCTCAATAATAAAAGTTTAAGGTCAAAATTCAAAACGAAGTAAGCACGCAATTCGTAAAAAGATATAAAACATCAAAATCAAACCTTGTTTTCGTAAGACCACTGGGCTCGATGCTATGGAGGGAGAAGAGTTTAAGGGGTAACGTTGGTAGCTCAGGCGAGGAGGCGCTGTTCAGTATCCATGGCGAAAGATGAGCGAAGAACACCGCCGCTCTCAAAACCCTAAGTCCTCTTCTGAACACAAAACGCATTAACCCTAAAACTGTTTGTTTCAAACTCTGGGCCTGGCCCGTTCCAACCACCAAAGGCCCATTCAGAAGCTTTAACCCTTTTTTATAAAACAAGTTTATTTTGTTAACAAATTAACACCAAACCCTTTTTTATAAAACAAGTTTATTTTGTTAACAAATTAACACCAAACCTTTTTTATATGACATATTTTTAAACACAATATCTTTTTCTCTAAATACTTTTATTTGTACATAATAAATGAAATATATCTTTTATACACAATGTAATTAAAATTGACAGCATTTTCCTTTTCTTTTAAATAACATAAATATTTGTACATAAATATATAATTATTCTTAAGATTAATACTTAATTTGTACATACATAAAAATATATTTTTAATTAATTTAAAACATTTAATTTAAATACTCTTTGTACATATTAAACACAAAGATATAAGGATGCAAATTTATATACACAATTTAAATAATAACTTTCAAACTTAGAATATTTTCTTTTCTTAAATTTCCCTTTTGTACATATTAAAGAAAATACAAGATCACAAATCAAAGATTAATAAATATTTAATTCTTTTCATTTAAGTTAAAACGATACCTTAAATAATACTCTCTTAATTTCATTTTCCTAACCTGTAAATAATTACATATACAAATATACATACACGTATACACGTACACTTACACAATACATTTACATTGCCCCTATACACATGTGCTTATCTTATACATTGATATTCGTTACATTTACATTTGATCGCAAATTCGATTTGGTTGTAATCTATTGGACACTACGTCCCTAAGTCTCATCCCCATTCGTAAATTTGTACCCCCACTCCCGGATACTTATTTTGTAATAGCGTAGATTTTACATTTTCGCAATTTACCGCTTTCAATTATACTATGGTTAGACCTAGGGTTTGCATGTATATAAAATCAAACGCTAGATAACCTAATACAAAGACAAATACATGAAATCAATACACAATCACACTTGCACCCTCTAGGGTAATCCCACATGTTGCCTTCCAAAATGGGCCATGCTTGCACGTTGAGTTTATTTGGCAAAACGAATTCAAAATGATCATAAGTCCCTCGATGACGCTTTCGAAAGTTGCCTAAATGGAATGATCATAGTCCCTTCAAAGCAAATTGCCAAAGACACTTGGCACCATTGCATTCATGGTCCATACGATGACCCGCGCCCGTCCCGAACAAACTTCCTAAACGCAAGATTGTCCACCAAATTCAATGGTGGAACAAAATTGTTAAAAAGGGTTGAAAACATAGAGAAAACCTTTGAGTACAATAGGGTAGACAAAACTCTTAGTTACTTGAGATCAACTTGCAAAAACACTTGCCTTCTTTTCAAAAACCACATTTCATACACACTTTCAAAACAAACCCTCAAAAAACATTTGAAACATCTTTTCGAAAAGATCCACACTTTTGTAAAACACTCAAACACGAGTCGAATACATTGGTTGCCTAAGACAAGGCATCTCTTCAAAAACATTTTCAAAACACACACACACACCATTTTCAAGCAATCGAAAATCAAGGCAAGTGATCTAAAAACCAAGTAACTAAGAGCCCATGGATAACCATGGATGAAAAGGGTGCTAATACCTTCCCTTTTCATAATCTACCCCCCGAACCCACGAAATATCTCAAAAAGGTTTTTGCTGTGCTTTTTCAACCTTTCCTTTAGGATAAAATAAAAAGTCGGTGGCGACTCTTGCTCAACCGAACAAGTGCGAATACAAACGCAAAACACATAGTCAGTTCTCCCACCGTATCACAGATGGTATCTATCGTCGCTGCGTTCCCAACGATGAAATAGACGACGTCATTTCCCATTGCCATTCCGCCCCTTATGGTGGACATGCTAGTACGTCGAAAACCTATGCAAAAATACTTCACGCTGGCTTCTTTTGGCCTACCTTATGGAAAGACGTCCACGTAGCAATTATGAATTGCGATAGATGTCAACGCACAGGAAATATATCTAGACGCGACAAAATGCCGCAAAAAGGAATCCTCGAAGTAGAAATTTTCGATGTATGGGGAATTGATTTCATGGGACCCTTCCCCGCATCTTTTGGAATAAGTATATTCTGGTAGCCGTCGACTACGTATCAAAATGGATTGAAGCCATCGCCGCACCCACAAACGATGCACGTGTGGTACTAAAACTATTCAAGAATATTATCTTCCCACGATTCGGTGTACCGAGACTAGTGATCAGTGATGGTGGCTCCCATTTTATCTCTAGAATCTTCAAAAAGTTACTTTCAAAATACAGCGTTAAACATCGCATAGCCACACCATACCATCCTCAAACGAGCGGGCAAGTGGAAGTGTCAAATAGGGAGATAAAACAAATCCTTGAGGAAACCGTAACTTCATCCAGAAAAGACTGGTCCTCTAAGCTAAACGATGCTCTTTGGGCATATCAGACAGCTTTTAAAACCCCTATCGGAACAACGTCGTTTAAGTTAGTTTATGGAAAATCTTGTCATTTGCCAGTAGAATTAGAGCATAAAGCTTATTGGGCCATAAAAACCCTCAATTTAAATTACAAGAGTGTTGGCGAAAAACGAGTGTTAGATATCCGTGAATTAGAAGAATTGCGTTTAGACGCTTATGAAAATGCTAAAATCTATAAAGAACGAACAAAAAAATGGCACGATAAGCGTATCTCGCGGAAAGACTTTAAGGAAGGAGACATCGTACTCCTATTCAACTCTAGACTGAAACTTTTCCCGGGAAAATTACGTTCCAGATGGTCCGGACCGTTCGAAATTACCAAAGTTTTCTCAAGTGGTGCGATAGAAATTAAAGGCAGTTCTATCGAACCATTCATAGTTAATGGCCAACGCCTAAAGCACTACTTTAACGTCGGAAATATCGACTATTCGGCTTATCTTCAGTTAAGTGAGCCGCCCACCCCAAATACCTAACTGAATAGGTATTAACTGTCGAGCCATCGAAATAAAATAAAGGCGCTTCGTGGGAGGCAACCCATGTTTTACTTTAATTATTTTTACTGCTTTAACATGTTTTTCTTTTTCTTTTCTTTTTCTTAATCTTTAAAACATTTTCATGATTGCATCTCTTACTCCTTTCTATTTTTCTGTTTTTATTTTTCCCTTTAATCTTTCTTTTTCTTTTTAACTTTGGCAATTTCTTAACCCGAAAATACTTACTTAATTTCTCTTTTTTCAAACATTTATTAAATATTTTCAGGGGGTAATTCTTTTTATTTCATATTTAGAGCTATGGATTGTGTAAACTTCATGAATGTCAGATTGAGAAGCAGACACCAAAGAAGACGATTTGCGGACCTGGCTGAACGTGAAATGTGCCCTAATATCTACGCAGATGATCATGCTATGACCACCCTTGGCATTCGTGAGAGTGTCATGTACTTGCTGCATCAGATTGGCTGGGACACTGCTCCTATCCGCAGACGGTTCTGTACCTACAAGAAGCTGACCCTTGAGTTCCTAAGCACCCTGAGCTTCATTCCAAATCATGGGATAGGATTCAACCGTGGGTTGATCACATTCAGGATGTTTAACATGGATTACACTTATAACCTCAGGGAGTTTAGCCAGCTGCTTTGGTTCCCTTTTGGTCCTGATGTCATCACTATGACCCAGGAGAACCTCTTTCCTGAATCTGATCTTGATTATTTCTGGGGAAGCATAGCTGGTAATAACCATCCTGAGCCGTATGATCTTTACTCTGAATGCATCCATACCCCGGCTATCAGGTATTTTCACAAGATCATCGCCCACACCATCTTTGGCAAACAGCAGAATGTCACATATGTATCCCGCGGTGAGCTATTTATTATGTATTGTGCATCCCAGAGTCGTCCGGTGAACGGTGCAACTTATATGCTCGCTAATATGGAGCGTATCATCCAGACTCCAAATGCACCGATCTTGTTGGGTGGTTTGGTTACCATGCTATCAAATTCCATTGGACTTCGTCGGCCTATGTTCGGGCCAGCCCCGCTTTATGGCATAAAGGCGATGGACATTGCCTTCTGTTTCAACACTAGCATGATCGGGAACCTTGGACCAGATCAATTTGACCTGTTAGTTAATCATCAGATCGTCCACCAGTTTAAACTTCCGGACCCTATCACCAGTGTGCACAACAAAGATAACTGGCTGTTTGACCTTCACCATCCTGCTACACTGCCCTCCTCACCATCTATTGTTGACATTTACGAGGTCCCAAACACTACCAATGCTAATGAAGATCCTTCCGCACCGCCAGGATACCATGAGTTCCCTAATCCTTGGGAACAGCAGGCTACTTCCGCTGAGACCGCGCCCCAGGCTCCTGAGGTTACACCACCTTCACCTACTTTTACCCTGCACTCCTTGCACGAAGCAATTACTGACATGCGGGGAGAGCTGACATCTCTCTGGGTGGACTTCATAACCTTCATGGATTTGGTGACCGCTCAGTTGGAGTACATGCATCAACATATGTTTCCGCCTCCCCGTGGCTAGAGTTGCCATTGTTATCCTCTTCTTCTCTCTCGCATTAGTCCATACAGTGAGGACACTGTTTAGTTTTATTGTGGGAGGGATTTCAGTTATTATTTCAGCATTATCATTTTTTATTCCTAGTTATTTTGAAACAATTTCTTATGAATTTATTCTATTAATTATTTAAAGTACCATGTTTATTTTAATTCGCATTTCTTTTCATTTCGAGCTTACTGTTTACTTCCTTTTTATTTTACTGTCTATGTTTATACGCAATATTTCTATTTCGTTATGTACTGGTAACAAATATTACAAGCTTTAATTATTAGATCACCTTTATATTTAAAACTCTTATTAATTAAAATATTTCAAAAATTGAAAAAAAATAAATAAATATATACTTCAAACCTTATTACCAAGAAAATAATAAAATATAAAAACATAAACACCCCAACGGTCCTGTAACGGTCGTCTCATTAATGACGCTGAACGTGTTACGACCGTCACACCCTTGTGACGAGCGTAACACGCCTTTTTGCCTCAATGCGACCGTCACACCCTCGTGACGACCGTCACGCATACAGTGTATCAGAACGGCTATTACAGAACCGTTCAGCTTTCAACCATCCCCTTCATAAACCCACTTCTTCCATTGTTACCACATCACACGAAAAACTACCCACTCACTCCATTTTTCTTCTAACGTCTAAACTTCCAACACCAAATTACCGTCCTTACAGTACCCCATTTTCATATTTCAAAATCCAATTCTACCTATACCATGGCAAACAACCCACAAGCCCCCGCCCTCACTTTCCGAATCGGCGAACAAGGAGAAAATCAACGGGCAAAGTTTCAGAAATTTCAATGTCGAGGTCTCCAACCCACAAGGTACGTTGACATCGACTGCCTGAGGAGTTTGGGACTGCTCGAAAGTGTCCGCCAATTATTGCAAAGTGTGGATCTGTGGAACTTGTTCCGCGAACCAAGACCAATCTACGAAACTCTTACTCTTGAGTTCTTGAGTTCATTTGTTTACCTCACTCCGCCAGGTGCCACGAACCAACTTTTAGGCCTGGCCAAATTCCGCATGTTTGGCATTGAGCACGAGTTACCTCAATCCGACATCGCGCGACTTTTGGGCTTTTGTTCGGACGAAGGTGTTCATCTCCGGGTGCCGGATAATTTTGGTGAGGAAGCTTTTAACTTATGGCACAGTTTGACGAATATCCGTGCCGGATCCTACGACCACCTGAATGCCACCCACATTCACAATCCGGCCATCCGCTACTTCCATCGCATTCTTAGCAACACAATCTTCGCCCGCGACAACAACCATAAGCTCAACTCCAAGGAGCTCTTCTTTTTACATTGCGCGTTCACTGGGCAAAAGATCAATGCCGCCCCGTTCCTACTCGCTCACATCCACTCTATTTGTGCTAGAGGTGGAAAACCGTTTTATTTCGGAGGACTGGTTACTTCACTTGCCATTGGTCTGAACTACGGTGCTGCTCTCGCAACCTTGCCTTCTATGGCACCGGCTTTGCTAACCTTGGATCACTGCAAAGCCGCACACCTCATCTACGAGCGGGAATACGGCAGATTCCACCCTGTAATCAGGAACACTGTCTATCAGAATATCATTTTGCCGAACAGGGACCGAATCGACCCAAGAAACCGAGCAAACTGGTTGTTCGATCCTGAAATTCCCGCAGAGCGTGCACCTGCCCATGAAGACCAACTTGCAGCCGCCGCAGACGAAATACAAGAAGAGTTGGATAGTGCTCCTCCAGTCCACGACATTCCAGGATCCTCGTCTGCACCTCCTCCTATTAATCTTGAAGACATCCTCCACGCCCTCCATATGCAAAACCAAATGAATACGGCGCTTGAAAGGAGGCAAGCTGAACAATTTGAGTCTTTGTGCGCTCAAAACGCTCAGATCCTGACTGGGCAGTGCAACATGAACGAGAGGTTAGATGAGGCCCTGTCAGAGCTTAACGCCTTGAGGATGGATGTGAGCACCCTTGGCTTCCAAGACACCGACACTGAAGCCACTCCTACCATACGCTCTCGCACCAGGAGTAGAGGACGTGGTCACCAGTAGTCTTTCTTTAATTTCTATGTAATTTATTATTTTTCTGTTTCATTTCTTTTCCGGTTGTTTTTGTAATTGTACTTCCCAGCCTACATGCCGCAACATTGAGGACAATGTCGGATTTTGTGTGGGAGAGGTACCTTTCAATCTTTTATAAACTAGTAAACTCTTACGATATGTCTCGATTCAAATTCTTCGCTTTATTTTGCCATACCGAAAATTTTTTATTTTCGCATTCGCCCGACATACCCATTTTAACGAAATCCCAGTTGAGGAAGCCGAAAACGACATAACAAGATCGATACGATTCTGACACTGTAGACTTCCTACTTACGCGATCCGTTTCAATAACCATTATACCGATATCTGGAGTTTCAAGTTCTAGAAGTAACCCCTAGTAGTTTATACTAGCAGTCAGCACCGTCTTGACATAAACCACGTGGAGAATCAATGAATATAAGTGTTTGATGCTTGATTCTAAAAATATCCTTCCTATCTCGCTGCTAAAAGAAAAGAAATTTGTGTACCAAAATAGACTGGCACATATAAGAGCTGAGAAAATAATGAAGGAATCCAGTGTTGGTTGGTTCAGAGGTATCTGGTTCTGAACTCGGTAGGGCATGCTACGGCCCGATCCCCCATAACCTCCAATTTGGATAACATATGTAGGGTTGCCACATTCATGTACCAGACCCCGTGCTAAAAGGATCAAAGTCACTAACCGGTTACTCCACTACGTACGTGCTAAGACAAAGGGCTTAATGTGATTGCACCAGGACGAAACCGGGTGAAATAGATACGAGGAACTCTGGGCAGAATTATAACGGAACTGTTGGATAGCTCGTTTGAAATAGAAGCCTACGACTAAGCTTATTGCTTGCGTCATTAGCGTATCTTTAGTGTTTTACTCAAGTATTGGCCAAACCGACGAGGATTTTCCGAAACTACTTTAAAAATCCAAGGTATGTCATGCTTATGCGCTTGACAAAAACTTGTCCGACCTTTCGAATGACTATTTTCTTGAGGATAAGCAAAGGTTTAAGTATGGGGGAATTTGATAACGAGAAAACATATCATATAATTACCCTGCTTTTTATCGATTTTATATTTCATTAAGTCGTCTAACCCCCGATTATTCCGAGATTATTTGTCTCTTTACAGGTATAACATTTGTCGACTCGAACCGATGAAAAAGGATAACATGAAGAAGGCTAGACAATAAACAAAGAGAAAAAGAATAAAAAATACAAAGTTTGGATTTTTGGAACAGTGACGGTCGTCACACCCTTGTGACGGACGTAATGCCCCCCAACTTGGAGAAATGCTCATCACACATCACTGACGAGCGTAATGCGCTACTCAAGCGCGTTACGACCGTCACCCACCTGTGACGACCGTCACGCGCATGAAGATGGACGTTATACATGGATAGATACGTGGGCATTGAAGGGAAGACTCGTTCTCCTTTCTTCCTGCTGAGTCTCCTATTTTCCTGCCACCCACTATTAGTGCTCCCTATATTTTCTCCATTGAAGACTTCCTCAAGATTTCTTAACTGCTGTTTTTCCTATGCTATATATATGTGTGCCAGTGCAAAGTAACGGGGTCGAAGAATTTTCCTCAGAACAAATATTATTATTCTTTTGCAATTATTTTCCATTTCCTTGTTTTGGAATATTGTTTTCACCTTCCTGTAATTTTCATTCCAAGTCTTAGTTTTTAGTTTTATGTGTTAATTCTTCCTTCAAGAATTAACACGAATTATTCACTGCAATCAAGCTCAAGGATTATTGTAATACATCAAGATTACCATAGCAACTTTGATTCCAGGTTTTTATTGCACTTAATATTTATTCAGTTCTCATATTATGCCAATTGTTGTTATGAATTATATTTTGAATTGTATTGCTTTCAAGTTAATTATGTCCGGCTAAATTATTAATACCGGTATGTGACCGTAAGAACTAAAAGAATTCAGTGATACCTTGGCCAAAAATATTTATAAAACAATTTCTGGTTTCCAATTTCCAAGATTAATTTAACTAACCTTGTCACGAGAGTGAGAGGCTAATTAACACGATTTTGCCACGAGAGTGGGAAATTAATTAAAGCAAGAACCTGCATGCGAGAGCTGGGGTTCAACCCAGATAGTGGTAACGAAACATTGATTTTTAAATACACGAGAGTGTTTTAATAAATTAATTAAATTCAAATTGTTTTCAAAAAGTGTTATTAAATTTAAAGTGCATCCACTAGGTTTAGTAGCATGACTTATTTCACAAACACGAGAGTGTATGTCTCAGGTTTTTAAATAATTAGCTTTTTCCGAAATACTTTATAGGCCAAGCGATTCATCGAATTCCCTAAGTCCGATTATCACATACCGGTATAATTAGTACTATTATTTTTAATTAAACTGTTTCCCCCAAAAACCGAATATTCATCGCTTAGTTAGACAAACTGTAGCATTAGATCATATACGATTGATCCTCAGTCTCTGTGGGTTCGATAATCTTTTAAAACTAGAACGACTAAACTATATACTTGCAATTAGTATCCCGACAGAATTATAAAGTCCCGATCAACAATTTCAACAGCTACTCTTGACCTTGGCCAAGGGCCAGGAGGAGCTCAAGACTCTGCTAGAGAAAAAGAAAGAGAAAAAGAAGAAGAATTGAGCCGATGTGGCTATCATGGGCAGAAGGTTTGAAGGACAAGCCAGACGGACTTTGGAATTTCCCTCAACCTCTGAGGAATGGGAAAGAAAAGGTAAAGAGACGGCAGTACCATCTGATTCTGAAGCAGAAGAAGAAGAGGAAGAGGACTACTCCGAACAACAGTACCCTCCGGCCGATGACAAATACAAAAACCTGGAAGAACGTCTAGATGCTATGGAGATACAGAGAGTACCTGGGCTAGACTTTGAGGAATTGAGGTTGGTATCTGGAATTGTAATCCCTCCTAAGTTTAAATTGCCACTGTTTTCTAAGTATGATGGGGTGTCTTGCCCTAAGATGCACCTACGATCTTATGTCAGGAAAATTCAACCACATTCTTCTGACAAAGACTTGTGGGTTCACTTTTTCCAGGACAGTTTGTCAGGAACACAGCTTGATTGTTCTACCAGTTGGAGAGGTCTGATGTGCATAATTGGGAAGAATTGGCAGGCGCCTTCTATAAATAGTATCAATACAACGCCAACTTGGCGCCAACCCGTACTCAGCTGCAGAGTATGGCTATGGCTACCAATGAGGGCTTCAAAGACTACGCCCAAAAGTGGAGGGATTTAGCCGGAAGGGTGCAACCACCTTTATCTGAAAGGGAGCTAGTAGACATGTTCTTGGGGACTCTGTCAGGTCCTTTCTTTAATCACCTAATTGGAAGCTCCTCTGCAGCTTTCACTGAGTTGATTCTAACTGACGAGAGGGTGGAAGTCGGTATTAGAAGCATGGAAATTCAGAAAGATGCATCTACCTATGCCGTTGCAAAAAAGACCTTCACTAGAAAGAAGGAAGTGTTTGTTGTCTATGCCCAGAGGAATCAGGGAAGAATTGAAAGATGACCAACAGTGGGGGCCGTTATGATTCAAAAGTCTGCATCAGACCAGCCAAGAAACAACCAGCCGAGAAATGATCAGCCGAGAAGTAACCAGCAAAGGGTGGAAAGGCCTGTAAAGTAATTCACCAAGATAAACATGACTCCAGCTCAAGTCCTACCACATCTCCTGAAGTTGAATCTGGCCATGCTAAAGGAGGCCCCTAAAAATCCTAATACTACTTCTCCACATTACCATCCGAACGCCAGATGCACGTACCATTCAGAAAGTCCAGGGCACGACACCAACAACTGTTGGGCTCTGAAGAACAAGATTCAAGATCTAATTGACGCAAAGGAAGTTGAATTTGAAGCTCCTGAAAAGCTGAATGTTATCTCCGCTCCAATGCTGAGACATGGTCACAATGCCAATGTTGTGGAAGAAGATATGTTTGTTTCTACTGTGGATAAACTGTTAACTCCTCTCCTAACCATCAAGTTGAATTTGTTAAAAGTTGGGGTGTTCCCAGGTTGTGACCAAGATTGCCATGCTTGCCTATCATCCCCATTTGATTGTCCTCTGTTGAAGAAAGGGATCCAACAATTGATTGATAATCAGGATATTTTGTTTGAGAAAGCTCATGTCTCACCCATTCCAGTTCCAGAAGTTTCTATAATAACCATATACGCCAATCCTTCTAGGGTTCCTAAAAAACCCGTTAGGATTACATCCGCTCCAGTGACTACTCCGTTGAAGATAACAATGCCCGGGCCAACCCCATACAAGTCAGATAAGACGGTACCATGGAACTATGGTGGAGAAATCAACTAACATGGTGTCAAACAGATTGAATAGATTGCTGAAGAAGAAAGCTCCGAGGAGGATAATCCCGACATCGGTAACATTGGTGGAACAAGCAAAGTTACCCGTAGTGGAAGAATCTTTTCTCCAGAGATTGCTCCTCCAACAGCAGTCTTTGGACCCGCGGCCATTCCGAAGATTACACCTATACCAATAACTGTACCTGCAAGTGTACCCGCCAAAAAAGACAATACAATTCCCATCCCTACTTCCATTGTTGAGAATAAAGGAAAGAATGTTCAAGAGGAGCTTGTCCTGATGAAGGCTCAATCACTAGTTATTCCTGAGACATCCAAGAAGGAGATGGAAGAAATCCTGAGGATCATTAAGAAAAATGATTATGATGTGGTGGAACAACTGGGGCAGACCCCCTCCAAAATCTCTATGTTAGCATTGCTGCTGTACTCTGAGGCACATGCTAAAGGTTTGGTCAAGTTTTTGAAGACAACGCACGTGCCGCAAGAGACTTCGGCTGATCAATTCCAGAAGTGTGTGGCCAGCTTAACAGCTGACAATGGCCTGGATTTCTCCGATGCTGACTTGACATCCAAAGGGAGAAAACATAACAACGCACTACATGTCTCGGTGGGGTGTAGAGGAACCACCCTAGCTCATGTCTTGGTTGATACTGGGTCGTCTTTAAACTTCTTGCCAAAGAAAGCCCTTGATAGGTTGGATTGTGAGGGGCTGACCCAAAAACCCAGTAATATAATTGTAAGAGCATTTTACGGCTCTAAAAGGATGGTCCATGGGGAGGTGGACATCCCGATCAAGGTGGGTACCCAAACGTTCAATTCGATATTCTACGTGATAGACATCCGTCCTTCTTACTCTTGCCTGTTGGGACGCACCTGGATTCACAATGCCGGAGTTGTCACCTCCACCTTGCACTAGATGCTCAAGTACCCCGTCTAAGGGAAAATTATAACTGTCCATGGGGAAGAGGAATATATGATTAGTCATCTGAATTCCTTCTGTTATGTGGAGTTAGATGGCGAATTCATAGAAACCCCTTTCCAACACTTTGAAGAAGTCTCTGAAGAAATAGCGGCGACCAAGGCAGTGTCCTCAACTCCTGTGATCACAAGACCACCACCTCAGATGTCATCTTTAAAGGATGCTAGGGCAGTAGTGGAAGAAGGCGGATCCACCATCTGGGGGCAGCTTCCAAACTTTCCTTTCAAATTAGACAAGTTTGTCCTGGGATTTACTTCGAATGGTCAGAAGTCCGTGCGCCACTCCCATTCCGGAGGGCCACCTGTGAAGATCAGCCACCAAGGGGTTAATGCACTAGAGGACAATGGAGAAGAGGGCAGCTTGGAAGACTGGATTTTCCCTACTGTTGGTGGAGGACTGTGCAACTGGGAAGCGAAAGAGTTTGTTCTGATTACTTTCATAACTCAGTAATTTATCTTTTTCATTTCTGTTGGATCTGTAATAATTCACAAACAATTCGTACTTTTTCAACCTTGTGTTTTACCCGAGGCACAACGGTCCATTTGTAAGGGTTCTTACTTCATTTTCATATGTCATTTTAATGAATCATGGACGCTTTTCATATTTAAACCTTTTGTGTTCATTGTCTTTCTTTTACATTTTGTTTTTTTAAGATGGCTATGCCCTTACACACACCCACACTCACAAATGCAGGAACCCTTCCATTCCGGAACCCATGGGTAACGATACTGCTATAGCCTTCAGTGACTCTGAAGATCTGATCTACCATGCCGAATACGAAGGTGAGGAAGATTGTGAGGTGCCAGGGGAGTTGGCCAGATTACTACAGTAAGAGGAAAGAGCAATTCAGCCTCATGAAGAGCAGTTAGATACAATCAACTTGGGAACTAAGGATGACAAAAAGGAAATCAAGATAGGTGCCAATCTAGAGCCGAGTGTCAAGGAGCGCCTAATTCAGCTACTGCATGATTATGTTGAAATCTTCGCCTGGTCATACGAAGACATGCCGGGACTCGATACAGACATTGTGGTACACCGTCTACCCACAAGAGAAGACTGTCCACTAGTGAAACAAAAGCTCCGTCGCATGAGACCTGACATGTCAGAGAAGATCAAAGCAGAAGTTATGAAGCAGTTCAATGCTGGATTTCTGGTTGTTACTTCCTATCCTCAATGGGTTGCTAACATTGTGCCCGTGCCTAAAAAGGACGGCAAAGTGAGAATGAGTGTGGATTATAGAGATTTAAACAAGGCCAGCCCTAAAGATGACTTTCCACTTCCGCACATCGACATCCTGGTCGATAACACAGCTCAGCACAAAGTATTTTCTTTCATGGACGGATTCTCAGGCTATAACCAGATCAAAATGGCACCTGAGGACATGGAGAAAACTACGTTTGTCACACAGTGGGGTACGTTCTGCTACAAAGTGATATCATTCAGACTGAAGACTGTCGGGGCAACTTATCAACGCGTCATGGTAGCTTTTTTTCATGATATGATACATCATGAGATAGAGGTCTACGTAGATGACATGATAGCCCGATCACAAACTGAAGAGGAACACCTTAATCACTTGCAAAAGCTGTTCGTCAGGTTGAAAGAGTACAAGCTTAGATTGAACCCAAACAAGTGCACATTCGGAGTCCGGTCCGGTAAACTCTTGGGTTTCATTGTCAGCAACAAAGGCATCGAGGTTGATCCTGCCAAAGTCAAAGCTATACAAGAAATGCCTTCTCCTCGCATTGAGAAGGAGGTCAGAGGTTTCTTGGGACGCCTAAACTACATTGCTAGGTTCATTTCTCACCTAACATCTACTTGTGAACCAATCTTCAAGTTGTTGAAGAAAGATCAGGTAGTTCGATGGAATGATGATTGTCAGATTGCTTTCGATAAGATCAAGGAGTATTTGCCAGAACCTCCTATCTTGATGCCACCCGTCGAAGGAAGACCGCTAATCATGTATCTGACCGTCTTAGAAAATTCAATGGGGTGCGTACTGGGGCAGCATGACGAGTCTGGACAAAAAGAGCATGCCATTTATTACCTTAGCAAAAAGTTTACCAACTGTGAAACAAGATATTCACTGCTCGAGAAAACTTGTTGCGCTTTGGTATGGGCTGCTCGCCGGCTAAGGCAGTATATGTTAACTCATACCACTTTGCTGATATCTAAGATGGATCTGATAAAGTACATCTTTGAGAAGCCTGCTCTGTCCAGGAGGATATCCAGATGGCAGATGATCCTAACGGAATACGACTGTGATCGGTGGGAATAGAACTGACTGTTTTTTAATGCTGGTTCGTGTTTATTTTCGCAAAATGTCGCGGTAAGCAAGAGTCGCCACCTTCTTTTATTTAATCCAACAAGGAAAGGACAAAAGCACAGCAAAATTCCTTTTCGAGATGTTTCTCGGGTTCGGGAGGTAGATTATAGAAAGGGAAGGTGTTAGCACCCTTTCTATCCATGGTTATCCACGGGATCTTAGGTACTTGCTCACTATGTTTTCAAAAAGTTTTGCTTTTATTGTGTTTGTGGGTTTTGAAAAGAGTTTTGTTTGAAAACTTCGATTAAACTCTTGTTTCTATCCTCAAGAGTGTATGAAGTGTTTTTGAAAACTTTGTTTGAAAAGTGTAAGTGCGAAAAATTTGTTTTGTTTTGAAAGAGCAAGTACCTAAGAACCTCTACCTACTCAAAAGAGAATTAAACTGTGCAAATGTCCTTTAGACAGTGCTATCCCACTATTGAGGAGTAGGTAGCACCGTCGTTGGAGTTTTCGGGTCAATTCGATTAAGGGACATGTGGTCACTAAAGCAATGTTAGGACGCCTTAACGGTAACCCTAATGTCTTAGATCATTTTTATCCGAGGCAACCGTTTCGAGGCAACTTTGCTCTTTAGACATGAAGGCAACCTCTAAAACTTCCTATACTCAATGACCACGTTCGAGGCAACCAGTGAGGCGTACCCTAGGAGTGGCATGTGCAAATGTGTCAATTTTCAGTTATGTTATCTTTGTACATGTTATGGTGAGCTACGGTTGATTTTAAGTTAAGGTAGCTCTTGTCATGCATAGCCTATTAGCATACATCTAGCAGTTAATGGTTGCGGAAAATAAAACTAAACTATTACAAGGCGTCGGGTATTTACATCGCCAAAAACAAACCCTTGAAAAGTAAATGCGGAAAGATAAATAAAAGCGGTAAAAAGTCCTAATTAAAACTATTACATCCTTGGAGCAAATACAATTATATGGATCAAAATATGAATCAAAAAAAAAAACACGCGCGAGAAAAATTGAATCGGAGAGTTTTTTAGGGTTTTGACCCTTTTTTAGGAAAGCATGTTTTGATCATTTTTTGAATTAAAGAAATCAGTCTAAATTAATAATTGAATTGATTAATTAAAATAAAAATATTTTTGGTTTTTTATTTATTTAAGGGAAATAAAATGAGAATGGTTAAAAGGTATTAAAACCTAATATTCTAATTAATTTTAAATTATTGCAAAAAAAAAATGTTAAAATTAACCTAATTAAAACTAAGTTAATTAATTATTTATTTATTTACAAAAATAATGAAATAGTGAAATTAACAAAAATATTGTTTTTGAGGTTTTCTGATTTTATTAGGAAAACATTAATTATTTTAGTTAGTAGTTAATTAAAAATAAAAAATAAATCAAGCAAATAAATAATGAAAGAAAATAAAAAAGGGCAAACTCAGGGGGGTTTGGGCCCAATTTTGGAGGTGAATCTAGAAATTCTTGACCCATTAACATTCCAGCCTCGTTTGACTTTCAAGATCTTCCACACGCTTGTTGACTTGGACACATGGTAGTCTTTCAATCCTAACCTTCAGATTTGGCCAGGAGGCCATCTGGCGCCTAGATCCTAGAAGTGCATGGTGTACCATCTTGAGAGCGTTGCATGGAATGACCTGGAGAAAAAATACAACAAATATTGGGGGGACCTGGGATTCGAACCCAGGTCCCAAGGGATAATGCTTCAACCTGCTTGCCAACTCAACTGCGTTGTTTCTTTGTTATCATAATAAGCAGAAACTATTATATATGAAAACAATCAAAATGCTGTAAATAAAAAAATAAAACGCGCGTTTTTCAAATAGGCCAATGGGAGGGTGACGTGTGGTCGTCTTCTTCCCCAAACTTCTGGTTTTATTACCTGCGGATTTTTATCCGCGGGAGGTTTCGTAGGATGTTCCAAAAACTCGTCCTAGGCCATGAAAATCCCATCCAAGCATATGGACGTGATCGTCTCTGTCTCCTGAGTGTACCTATAACCACTATTGGTCTTAATTTTACCTGCAATGCAAATGCCTAAAAACGAAACGTTGAAACCCTAGGATCGGGCATCATGATACAAGGCATAAAAACAAAATTGAATATTGCAGTTATGTTAGAAATCAAATATTAAACATGAATATGCCAATGTTTTGAAGAAAAAGTGCAAGAATTGGAAGTTGGGATCCCATGTTCAGAGGTCCATTCGTGACGACTTACAATGTGTTTCAGGGGGTCTTAAGGTCCGGTTCTGGTTGCTATGGCTTCAGGAGATTGCAAGCAAGAACACCACGTTGATATTTTTGATTTAAGCAAGCTCTAACCAAGAATTCGATCTCTCTCTTTTCCAAGCTTTTTCAGTTTTTGGTTTGGCTGTTTTAGCAGTTCTTAGGTCGTGAATTAGGTTTGTGTGGCTTGTGTATGTATAAGGCAATGATTTTAGGTCAAGAGTTGGGCCAATATCCAGTACATTCAAGAATTAGGTTTGCACTTTGATCACCATTAACAAACTTTCCAAATATGGCCAAATCTGAGATTTTGTGCACAAATAAGCCTTAGCACGAGTTGGTTGGTTGTCACATGATGTTTGCAAGCTGTACAAATTACAAAGATCCCTTTTCAATAATTTTTGGATTTTATTTGATTTAATATTGATTAATAATGAATTAAATCAATAAAAATGAAATAAAATAGAAAAATAAATGTTTGGTCATGAAATTAAGCATGGGACACGTTTGTGGCAAGACAAGACTGAATCAAATGGAAAAAGTGGGCCCTTTTGTCAAAAATTGGAGTTTTGAGGATAGTTGACTTTTGGCCATTTTGGAAAAATGCCCAACTTCAACAATGCATAACTTCTTCAATTTTGAACTTTTGGAGGTGTTCTTGGACTTTTTAGAATACTTGAGATGTCCTCTAATCAGACCTTTTGGTCTCATCTCATTTTGATCTTCCATTCTCAAATTATAAGCTTTGGCACAAAAGGTGTTTTTGTTGACTTTCAAAAATGACCTATAATGTCCAAATTTGTAACTTCTTGTGAGTGCATTTTCTGATCTTGGGGTGTGAATATGGATTGTAGGAAATTGCATACTATTAAAAATGAGCTTTGGATGGGTCATTTATCATAAAGTATGAGAAAGTCATGCTTGGTCAAAGTTGAGTTGACTTTTCCTACAAAACCCTAATTTAGCAACTTTTGAATCTTGGTGAATTTTGAGCAATCCTTGATGAATCATGATCAACCCTTGATCAAATGATGAATTATCCTTCAAAATGAGAATTTTGACAAAAAATGTGACTTTTGACTGCAAAATGACCATTTTGCCCTTGCAGTTGACTGTAGATCAAATGGAGCTTTTGACTGTGCAAATTGGCACTGTGAGTCTTGAAACTTGGCATGTAGGTGCTTGAGAATGTATATAGGACTATGAGACTTGATTGAACCATTTAAAACCCCAAATTCCTTGAAAGAACAAAAACCCTAATTTTGAATTGACTGCCTTAGGAGGTGATTTGACTGTCCAACCCTTGAGCTATCTTGAGCAATTTGAAGATCATCCCTCACATATTCCTCAAGATTTGTCAAGATACAGTACACGACCCAAAAAGCTATAAAGGGGAGTGTGCTAGCTGATCATCTAGCCCATCAAGCTGTAGAAGATTACCAATCCATGAAGTTTTACTTCCCTGACGAAGACATCATGACATTGGACAACATTGAAGAGATCAGACCATATGACGGACCTGAACAAGGATCCCGATGGACCCTGTACTTTGATGGGGCCTCCAACGCACTTGGTAACAGTATCAGTGTTGTGCTTATATCTCCAGAAGGATGCCATACTCCTTTCACTGCCCGACTTTGCTTCAACTGTACGAACAACATGGCAGAGTACGAGGCATGCATCTTTGGACTCAAGGCTGCCATAGACTTGGGAATCAAATATTTAGATGTATTTGGGGACTCAACTTTGGTCATCATTCAGATCAAAGGAGAATGGGATACTAAGCATTTAAACCTCATCCCTTACAAAGAACATGTCTTGACATTGCTACCACATTTCGAGCAGATTACCTTCGAGCACTTCCCGCGAGAAGAAAATCAGCTAGCAGATGCTCTAGCTACAATGTCATCCATGTTTAAACTTAATTGGGACAATGAGGCTCCCCAAATCTCCATTGAAGGGATGAACGAACCTGCACATTGTCACGAGATTAATACCGATGAAGTAGTGGACCAGCCGTGGTTTCATGAAGTCAAAAGGTATCTCGAGGCTCAAGAATACCCCGAAGGAGCTTCAGTCAACGACAAAAAGTTCTTAAGGAGATTCTCGGCAAAGTTCTTCTTATGGCATCCTGTACAAGCGCAATCATGATTCTATTTTGCTCCATTGTGTGGACAAGATTGAAGCTGAAAGGATTATGGCTGAATTGCATGAAGGCACCTTTGGCACCCACTCTAGCAGGCATACGATGGCAAAGAAGATCCTAAGGGCAGGCTATTACTGGTCTACCATGGAAGCTGACTGCTATCAACACTCCCGCACCTTCTATAAGTGTCAAATCTACGCAGACAAGGTGTACGTGCCTCCAGTTCCTCTAAATGTCTTAACAGCTCCTTGGCCCTTTGCTATGTGGGGAATCGACTTGATTGGAGAGATCAAGCCTACAACATCCAATGGACACCGCTTCATTCTGGTGGCCATTGACTATTTCACCAAGTGGGTCGAAGCAGCTTCCTTTGCATCTGTTACTAAGAATGTTGTTGCCCGCTTCATCAAGCAGAACCTTATTTGCTGATAAGGTATCCCTAAAAGGATCATCACTGATAACGGTACAAACCTTAACAATACTATGATCACTGTTTTGTGCGAGCAGTTCAAAATTCAACATCACAATTCATCCCCCTATCGGCCAAAGATGAATGGTGCAGTTGAAGTTGCTAACAAAAATATCAAGAAGATCATACAAAAGATGACAGTCACCTACAAGGACTGGCATGAAATGCTACCGTTTGCTCTTTAGGGGTACTGTACCACGGCACACACATCAACTAGGGCAACACCCTATTCCTTGGTATATGGCATGGAGGTTGTTTTACCTATCGAGGTTCAGATTCCCTCTTTGAGAATCATGAAAGATGCTGGTTTGAGTGAAGATGATTGGATCCAGACCCGGCTTGATCAACTCAACTTAATTGACGAAAAAAGGCTTACTACTGTTTGCCATGGTCAGACGTATCAAAAATGGATGATCAAGGCTTTCAACAAGAAAGTCTGACGCCAGGTATATCAAGTTGGAGACCTAGTGATCAAGCACATTATCTTGCCACAAAGTGATCCCAGGGGCAAATGAACTCCTACCTATGAAGGACCATTTGTAATCAAGAACATCTTTTCTGGTGGGGCAATGATCTTAACCACCATGGACGGTGATGACCTGCCGCACCCTGCGAACGCAGACATAGTCAAAAGATACTACGCATAATAGACCTGCTAGGTTGACACACCTAGGCAAAACAAGGGCATCCCGGCGAACCAAAAAGGTTCGGGAAAAAATTAGGGATAAAATATAAAAAATCTGTACACCCGGCAAGTTGAAAACCCGAAAGGGCGACTTGGGCAAAAAAGGGTTTCCCGGTGGACTGAAAACCCGAAAGGGCGGTCCAGGAAAAAGTTAGGGAATTAAAGCGTATGACTATGTCTCGTCGGATCACTTTAAGGACAATCTCTTCACTGACAAACCTGAAGCTTTTGATCAATCCAATCATCTTCGGACGAAGCAGCAAATGGACAAGATATTCGGAGATACGAAGGCTATAGCGGAATGGGAACCCCATGGGATTTTTTTTACACACATAACTATCTTTCTTTGTACAAATTTTTCTTACTTTTTATGACACCATCCTCTTACTAGGATGTCTGTCTCCTTTGTACAAAACACTTATTCGAAGTAAATACAAAGATATCTCTTTCAAAGTACAGAAAACTATTTGCCTTTTTCTTTACCTTTGTGTTTTTATTTGCAAAAACGTCCAATGATTCATTGATAAACATATGCATTTGAATATAATTACTGTTTACAAATAAACAGGGTGGAAAAGATTAATTACTGACAGACTGAAAGGATAGGAAAACGTCTTTAGGCTATTCCATGAGCGATCCCTACAGTACATCATCTAGATCCCCAACGGAGCTAAATTTCAAACCCTTAATCCCCATCAGAGTTAAAACTTCAAACTCTCATTCCCCAGCGGAAACCATCCAGTTTCTCTAAATTCCCCAGCAAGTTGTCTTGAAGCCTGGAAATCAACCAGATAACAGTTAACTTTTGTCTCTCCCCAACCTAGGATAATTCCCCAGTAGAGTGGCAGACGACTGAAAACTCCTGAACCTACTCCCAGCAGTAAACCTTCTTCCCCATAGAGTTTCTGCTTCCCAACAGAATGAAAATTCTCATTCTTATTTCCCCAGTGAACTCGCCAGAGTTTTCATTGCCTTTTCAACAGAATGAAGATTCTCATTCTTATTTCCCCAGTGAAGTCGCCAAAGTTTTCATTACTCCTCAACAGAATGAAGATTCACATTCTTAATCCCCCGCTGAAGTCATCAGATTTTTCCCTATTTCCCAGCAGAATAAGGATTCCCATTGAGTAACCCCCAGTAGAAGTCATCAAAGTTCTCTGGATTTCCCAAGCAAATTTCTCAAGCAGTATGGCATTGCTCACAACCGAATTTTTGTCAATAATCCAACTTCAAGACATGAAGGACCCTCATATCCCCACAGAAGTTGTCAAGGATTTTCTATCCCCAACAGTCGCCAAGGATTTCTTATCCTCAGTAGTCAAGGATTTATTTTACCCGGCAGCAGTCAAGGGTTTTATTATCCCCAACTGTCAAGGATTTATTTTCCTCAGCAATACAACAAATCAGCTTACATACGCATACATTACATCCATATATGATGAACATTGATAAAACACATATATTGCATCATACATTTCATGCAACATAACTTTGTGTTTCAGCTAACATGTTACCCTTTTCGGGATAAGATTAACAAGTTACCGTTAACGGTATACAATCATGATACAGTACCGATACACTCCAGACATGGAAGTCATCATGTTACTCATTCAGATTCAGATTTCAGATGCAGTTCAGATACGCTCTAGATACAGATGCCATCCTGATACTTATTCAGATTTCAACTATCAGATACAGTACAGATACACTCCAGACACGGAAGTCATTTTGTGACTTATTCAGATTTCAGATACACTCCAGATACGGAAGTCATTTTGTCACTTATTCAGATTTTAGATACAGTTCAGATACGCTCCAGATACGGATGTCATCCTGATACTTATTCAGATTTCAACTAACAGATACAGATTAGATACGCCCAGACATGGAAGCCATTCTATTTCTCATTTAGATCAAACTTCTAGATACAGTACATATACACTCCAGACACGGAAGTTATTCTGATACTCATTCAGACCTCAACATTCAGATACAGTACGGATACGCTCCAGATACGGTTACCATTCTGTCACTTATTCTGATTTTCCCCAGCTCAGAGACGCTCCAGACACGGATGCTATTTTATTGCTCATTCAGATACAAAATTCAGAAACAACTCAGATACGTTCCAGATACGGACACCATTCCGATGCTTTTGACTTACAGCTTACAATTCAACAGACATTCTTGGATGGCATCTGCAAGCCCATCTCCAACAAGATTCTATCACCTCTCCAAATGGCATCTTTAAGCCCATTCCCTCACCTACATTTTGACGAGTGCAAATTTACGGGCACTCTAGTGTCCAATCATCTTTTACCTTCGAGTCACGAACGACAAAACTCGCCAATCTAACTCTTCAGGTTCAAGAAGATTGAACAGGGGAAGCTGTTGTACCCCAAAATTTTCCCTCTCATTTATCAATATTTTTCCTCACAAGACTTCTTGGACTCAAGACAGAATTAGGGTTTGCTCAGCTCAAGACATCTCCTTGCACTGATGACTTGAAATTAGGGTTTGAGCTTGCACAAGAATTTTTGGACCATCAATGCTTCATGTGACTTTAATACACCATCTTGGACCCCTAAGATTGCTCATGACAAGTTTCAAGCCTTGAATCACATTTTTGCTCAGTCAATTGGACAGTTGACCTAAAAATCAACTATATTGGGGGAAAGTCAACCATGACCAATTTACAGTAAAAATTCATAATTTTTGATCCACAACAACATTTTAGACTCATATGTACCATTTGATCAAGTTTGGATCGAAACTCCTCAAGAAATTTGATCAGATCATCAAAAGGGCAAAATGGTCAAAATTAGGGTTTTGACTGAGAAAGGGCAATTTCTGAGTTTTTACCTAGCCAATGACTAATTAGGTTCAAGCATGATTTCAAAGACTCAATGGCATCATCTTAACCTAATCACATAGTTCAAAAGATCTCAAATGCATAGGATTGACAGATGAATTTTGCAGTCAACTGATCAAAAGTCAATTGTGCACTGAAAAGTCAAACTTTGACTTTTTAGTCAAAATCAAGTGTCAAAGGTCATAATTCATCAAGATATGTCAAAATGTGAAACTTTTTGACCAAGAAACCTAAAATTGCAAATTAGGGTTTTAATTTGAAATTTTTTCATAACTTAGAATTTTTCTAAGTATGGAAAATTTCTCATTTTTTCCTAACTTTTCACCACTTTTTCACCATGATGAAATTTGATTCAAAGAAAACTTCCAACATGAAAGTTGTAGTATTCCATTAAATCTACAACTTTTATTCACAAAGTTTTCCCAAATGATGCTTGGATCTCAAGTTATAAATTTGTGAATAAGGGTCCATGAACTAAAAGACTTAGTGAAAAATTGCCCTAATTTAGGCAGGTTTTTGACCCAACTTCATGGACATTTTTCACATAGTTACAAGAGGTATCTAAAAATTCATTTCAAATATGGATTTTAGAGAATGTTTCTAGATTTCCAAAATGTCCAAGAACTCTCCAAGATCATTTGTTGTTAGGGAGAATCGAAGAAGAGAAAATGGCATTTTGTCACTTTTGTTCAAACCATTTTCACAATGCACCAAGTTGCAAATCTGATCAAGCATGATTGTACCTTGCATTACAGGTCATAAATCCCTTCTACACTCCATAATTAAATGCAAATTCATGGGATAATGGCTTTATTTTAGCTTTTGGAGCATTGTACAAAGAATAAATCCATAAATGGCATAAAGGGCACAATGCCATTTTGATAAAGCAAGCTTTTCCAACTTTATCAGCCTTGAGCCTTGGACTTGTTCCTTGAGTACAGGAATTTTCCATAGATCACAAGCAAAGCATACTAACCCTCTGGAGCTAGCAAGCAAGCAAGTACAGGCCTTTGGCACAAGTCATTTCACTTTTCTTCAAAAGCAAGAAAAGTTGCAAAAGTCAAGAGAACTTGCACATCTAATAAAGAGTGAACTTGGCCTCATTCAAAACAATTTCACAAACTTATCTCAAGCTAGAACACGAATTGATAACATCACAAACACTCTCAAACCCAAAAAATACAAAAAATTTCCCAAACAGGGCAGCTTCTGCAAAATCCTTGCCAACTTCATTTTGGCTCGTGCGTTTTGCCTTTCAACCTTTGAAACACTTCATTCACATCATATCCAAGCTATCCAAGCCTTCATCCTGTAACTGTGAGCTCTATTTCAGACATCACCATTTTCAAACTTGAAGGTTGCAGATTGACTCGTGCAAGGAGTTTCAGCCATCCACAAGGCCAGCTAAGCATTGGAAAAGCTTGAGGGAACTCAAGGAAGCTCACACGATCCTCATACCTCACTCAAAGTCCCCACATTGCCATATCCAAATCCAGCTGAAGGAGGTTGAAGGCAGAAACGCGCGCAGGAGGGAGCTGGAGGACAGGGACGACCTGTCTTGGGCCTTGGCGCGCTTGGGCTTGCTGTTTTGACTTTCCACACCCCTTGATCCACTATCCACACCCCTTTGCTTATTTTGTTTATTTAGATATATTTTTCTCATATTTTTATGTTTATTGATTTTTAATAATTTTTTCTGAACATTAAAAAATCATAAAAATCATGAAAAATATTTTCTTTATTTTTTGCATTTTTTTATTTTATTTTTATTTTTTGCATAAAATAATAGTTTACTAGAATAAATTATACTTTATTTTCTTAAACAAAACTTGTAAATAATAAATAAATACTATACATTTTATTTTATTATTTCACACATAAAAATAATTATTTTTACACATATTTAATTTTTAATATTGTATATAATATTATTTATTATTTCTTGTACAAAAAATGGACAAAATAAAATAAATATAGAACATATATTTTCTTTTAAATCAAAATTAGGGTTTCCCCTTTCAAAAATAATAATGTTATTTTTCTTATTTTTTAGGACTTAAATAATTTTATTTTCTCATACATAAAACAAATACAAAACATTTTTGCATAAATACATTTTATTAGCATATTTAAATATTTGTATATTTATTTAATTTGTACATAATTCAATTGGGTTGTAATAGTATTTTAGAGTTTTATTTTGTGCAAATATCCCCATTCAAAAACTTGTATCCCCCCTCCCATAATAATTATTGTAATAGTTTAGTTTACTTTACGCAATTTATCGCATTATACCATCTTTAGCAAAACTAGGGTTTTGCATGATAAGACAAAAATCAAATAAATAGAATGACCTAATACAAGACAAACAAAAGCATGTAAAATGACAACACATTACACACAAACACGCCTAGGGTTTCACCCACTTGGTTGCCTTAAAATAAATGGCCATGGTATGTGTTGTACCCCAAAATTTTCCCTCCCATTTCCTCAACTTTTTTTTCATCACAAGGCCCTTGGAGCTCAGGATCCAGTTAGGGTTTTCCTCTACTCAAGACCCCTCCTTGCACTGTTGACCTAAATTAGGGTTTGTGTTTGCACAAGGATATTTTGACCTAAAATTCCTAAGATGACTTTCATGCTTCATGTTGGACTCCCAAGTTTACCCATACCAAGTTTCAAGTCTTGATTCCAAATTTTGCCCAGTCAATTGGACAGTTGACCTAGAAATCAACTATATTGGGGAAAAAGTCAATTGTGGCCAATTGACAGTCAAATCTCATGAAAATTGACCCACATCAACATTATGAACTCACATGAACCATTTGATCATGTTTGGATCATAATTCCAAAAGAAATTTGATCAGATCACCAAAAGGGTAAAATGGTCATTTTTAGGGTTTTGACTGCACAAAGGCAATTTTTGACTGTTTGACCTAGCCAATGGCAAACCAAGCTCACATATGGACTCAAGGACCCTATGGAATTGTCTTGACATACTCAACAAGTTCAAAAGATCCCAAATGCACAAGATTGACAGTTGAATTTCCCAGTCAATTGATCAATTTTGACTGTATACTGAAAAGTCAAACTTTGACTTTTTGGTCAAAATCAAGTGTCAAGATTCATTTCTCATCAAAACATGCCAAATCATGAAACTTGTTCATCAAGAAATCAAGAATCACAAATTAGGGTTTGAAATGAAGATTTTTCATAACTTAGAATTTTTCTAAGTTATGAAAAACCCTAATTTTTTCCTAACTTTACCCCACTTTCTCACCAAGAATCATTTGGATTCAAGGAAAAGTCAAAACATGAAAGTTGTATTCCATTGCAAAATCTACAACTTTGATTCACAAAGTTTCCTCAAAAGAAGCTTGTATCTCAAGTTACAATTTTTGGAACAAGGGTACCAAACCATTCTTAACTTAGAGAAATTTTGAACCATTTTAGGCAGGATTTTTGCCTAACTTCAAGACCAATTTTCACATTCTTCCACTTGGAATTTCAATTTGCATTTCAAATATGGATTGTAGTAAATATTCCAAGCTTTCCAAAATGTCCAAGAACTCATCAAACAACCTCATGGTTAGGGAGAATCGAATTTGGCAAGTTGGGAAAAACTCACTTTGTTCATGACCAAGTTACATGTCCATAACCTTGCATTTTTGAACTCAGCATGCCTTAAGCTAGATTACAGGTCTTTTATCCCATCTAAACTCCATAATTTAATGCTAATCCTTTGTGCCAAGGTGTTGTTCTATGAGTTTGGACATTACATGAAGGTTTAGTCCTAAAATAGGAAAAGCATAATGTCCATTTTTGCAAAAGTAGAACTTTATGTCAAATGCAAATCCAAGCAAGTACAATGCAAATCCTTTTGGCACAAGTTTATGAACTAATTACTCTGATCAAGGCCAAGGTATGCAGCATAGATTGGGGGCCTGTACAAGCTAGAAACACCACTTGACATTTTCTTGCTTAAGTTAGAAGTAACTTGGCATAACAACACACAACTCTCATTCCTGTGAACCAGAGCTTAAGAAAAGTTATCAAACACTTTCTAATCATCAAACCTAAGCTGAAACACGAGCCAACCATCTTCATTGCCTTCTCAAACACAGAAACCCCATAGAACTGCCAAAACAGGGCATCTGCTGCAGATTGAGTTCCATAACTCATTCCATTCGTGCATTCTTGCTAAAAACACTTCAAACACATCCCACATCATCCCTTGAAACTGTCCCAAGCCTCAAACACGACCTGTAACATCCCTAGCTAACATCACCATTTTCATTTTTCTGTTTTGCAGTTGAAGTACCATATCACGATTCTGTTGGTTTCCAAGCAAACTAAAGGTTGGAATAGCATCCTGAGACATCAAGGAAGCTATACAAATCATTACCTTGCTTTGTACTCATCTCCATTGTTGCACACGATTCCAACTGAACAGGTAAGTTCATGAACTTGTATCTCTCTATCCAGGCATTGTTAGGTTTAGATTTATGAAGAAATTATGTCACATTCATAGCCCTGAACATGCCCATATAATTAGTTTTCATTTATGTTATGTGTGCTATGAGAATTTGCTGTCTGAACATAGAACAAAAACTAGGTCAGGAATTGGGGGAGAAGAAATTCTCTCTCATTTCTGAGAGTTAGATTGATTTCTTTATATGTCTAGAATCGTGGCTTCAAGCTCTACAGGTTTCATGTTGGAAGATTTGGCAAAAGATCAAGGAATCTGGAGATAGCAAACGCGTGTTTTCTTGAACAGAAATGCTGGAGGTTGAAGATGACAGGGTCTTTGGGTTGGGCCTGTTTCACTTTCCTATTTGCACCATTTTGCTACTTTTGAACCCCCTTGGCCCATTGTGCTTATTTTAATCATTTTTTGACTTTTGCTTTTTATTCCTGACTTATTTATTTTTCCTCATAATATTAAAAATATAAAAAATATTTTTCACACCATTTTTATATTTATTAGGTATTTATTTGTTTAAATAGATGTTTTCTACATAAATAATACATAAATACTTTTATTAAAAAATACTAAAATTAATACCAATACATTTTATTTTTTGATTTTATTTTATTTTATCTCTTGAAAATATTTTATGAAAATATACTTTTTTTTTGTAAATATTAAATATTTTTTTTATACATATTTAATATATTCATCATATAATATAAATATTTACATATTTATTAGGATATTTAGGATAAAAAATACAAAATAAATACATTTTTATTTTTATTAATATTTAACATTAAAAATACTTTTTTGACAAATATACTTCATTTTTATTTTATTTTTGCACATAATTAATAAACATTGTATATATTAAATAATAAATACCTTTTATTTGCAAAATTAGGGTTTTGCCCTAAATACATAATAAACTCCAAAAATTAATACTTTTTATTTTGTTTATTTGACATATAAAAAACACTTTTTTTTCATACATATAGAAAACATTTTCTTTGCATCTTGCATATTTATTCCATTTTTATTTAATTATTGTATATTAATTAATTTGTATAATTCAATTTTGATGTAATAGTTAGGTTTAAATTCCTTGTCAAAATACCCCCATTTTAACATTTGTACCCCCCTTCCCATATATTATGTTGTAATAACTTAGGAACTTTATTTTTCGCATTTTAAAGATTTCTAATTATGCCATGCTAGAATTAGGGTTTTTGTATGCAAATCAATTAACCAAAACAGTTTGACCTAACTTCAAGATAATCAAGCATGAAAATGGACAACACTAATCACACTTGCACCCCTAGGGTATTCCACTTGTTGCCTTCAATAAATGGGCCATATTGCATGTTAGGTCTCTTTGGGCAAAACAAACACAATTCAAATGATCATAGTCCCTCGATGACGCTTTCGAAAGTTGCCTAAAAAATGATCAAGTCCCTTAAAGGAAAAATTGCCCAAAGATACTTGGCACCATTGCAATTATGGTCTAAACGATGACCCGCGCCCGTCCCTTTCACATCCTAACACAAGATTGTCCACCAAATGCAATGGTGGAACAAAATTGTTAAAAGGGTTAAAAACATAGGAGAAATCTTTGAGAAATTTAGGAGTAGACAACCTCTTAGTTACTTGAATCAAACTTGTAAAACAAAACATTTGCCTATTTTTCAAACCACACATCACAACACACTTTCAAATCAACTTTCAAAACATTGAAAAACTTTTCAAAAGACATATACCTTTGTATACATCCCAACATGGATCACTACAAAGGTTGCCACCACATTGGCCTCTTTTCAAAACATTTTCAAAACCCACACACAAAGCACCATTTCAAACAATTGAAAATCAAGGCAAGTTGATCTAAGCAAGTAACTAAGAGCCCATGGATAACCATGGATAGAAAGGGTGCTAATATCTTCCCTTTCTATAATCTACTCCCCGAACCCAAGAAAACATCTCAAAGGTTTTTGCTGTGCTTTTTAACCTTTCCTTAGGATAAAATAAAAAGTCGGTGGCGACTCTTTCTCAACCGAAACATTTGCGAATACAAACGCAAAACCTCAAGTCAGTTCTCCCACCGTATCACAGAACTGGCGACTCTGCTGGGGAAAAATTTAAAAGTGGAGTAACCTTAGGGCTTAGATCACCCTCTTGCATGACTAATTGTTTGATTTGATTGCTTTATATCTTGGCTCTCTTGTTTGGGTTTGCAATCCTACACCCGGATTTTGGGAAACATTCATAGATAGCAATACGTTCTGGAAACTGTGCGGGGTATACCAACACGGTCGAAGCAATAGTTATATTAGTGCGACATATTTGTGAGTACCGGTAACCCTTGAGTTCAATCAAGGAGAGTACGGGGCCGCTGAGTGATGTCACTAAGCACTAATGACCTAGAACCATACTTGACCATCTTGGCCTTTTATTAGGGGTAGTGAGATGACCGGCTTTGGTGCAGTCTGAAGTTGGTAGATACTCAATACTACACTCATTGAGGGTTGTTTTCTTGGAATATTTTGGTCGCTAGTTAAGTGGCTAAACCAAAACAATGAACAATGAAAACAATCCAATGATATTGAGCTCCTTAGAACCCGGTTACTATTTATAGGACAGGTTTTTAAGCCAACTACACTTAAGAGGGTACTTACCTATGAAACCTCATGCAAGCCTGAAACTAGGGTTTGGTGTGATTTGCTTGTACATATGTTTGTGCATACATCATGAACATCATAAAGCATCATATGCATTTACTAACCACTTCAAGGGTTTGGATCTTCATCTTTGTTCTTGTTTTGTAGGTCATGGAAATCCCTCGCAGAAAAACCATTCAAGTCAACCTTGTGAGAATCCCTCCTCAACTCAAGGAGCTCACATCAAGAATTCCAGAAAGCTCATCCTTCAGTGAAAGACATGGTAGACTGCTCAGCTTAGTCAGCACCAACATTGAAGAGGACATGGTGAAAGTGCTATTCCAGTTCTTTGACCCTCTTCACCACTGTTTCACTTTCCCCGACTACCAGTTGGTTCCCACTTTGGAGGAATTTTCTCAACTCCTGAGAATTCCTATCCTCAATCAACTACCTTTCAACGGTACGGAAAAGGAACCAAAGCCTGAAGATGTTGCTCGAGCATTACATCTACAGCCATCTGACATCAAGGGGCACTGGGAAACTAGAAGCGGTGTCAAAGGCTTCTTAGGAAAATTCTTGTTTGAGAAGGCACAAGAATGTTGGAATTCATTGGACCTACAAGCCTTTGAAGAAATTGTGGCACTCCTTATCTATGGGTTGGTTTTGTTCCCAAATCCTGACCAGCTCGTAGATGTCAACGCCGTCAAAATCTTCTTGTCCAGAAGTCCAATACCAACATTGCTTGGGGACATTCTTCACTCATTTTACACTCGAACAATGAGAAAGAGGGGTGTTCTCATGTGCTGTACTCCTCTCCTTGCAAGGTGGTTTATTTTGCACCTTCCACAATCTGTCTTGAAGAATGACCAAGGCTCAAGGTGGTCCCAACGGTTGATGACTCTTACTCACTCTGATGTACATTGGTGTTCTCGGTCCAGAGAAAATGTCATCATCATCGATCGTTGTGGAGAGTTTCCTAATGTTCCTTTACTTGGAATCAGAGGAGGTATCACCTACAACCCTTGCCTAGCTTTGAGGCAATTTAGATATGCACGAAGAGATGGCCCTCACGACATGCTGATTCCTGACCTAGTTTTTGACTTCGACAACGATGCGCAAGGACTTCGCCAAAGATTCATCAGAGCTTGGAGGATGCCCAACAAGGTTGATAGTAAGACACTGGGACACAAGAACTCCATCCCTCTTGAGCCTTATCTCAAGTGGGTACGAGCCCGAGCCCAGAGTCTAATGATGCCTTATCCTCATGTTCTCCCTGTGATTAAAGAGCCCGTCAAGGAAGGAGAGGTTCCCTACACCATCCTATATCCTGACATGCCTACATCGTGGGAGGAGATGCAGAAGAGTTGGATCCAACTCAAGGAGGAACTGAACACTTTTGAAGCCAGCTTCTACGCCAGCGAGAAGAAGGTTTTAGAGCTCACCCGCCGACTCCATGAGCAAGAGACCCTCAACACCTACATCGCACCAAAGAGGATGCGCAACGTCTTTTTACCTTGAGAAGTTTGTTTTTTGTAGTATTTGGCCCATGGGGCATTTATGTACTAACAGATTCCTTCTTATTAATATGACGTGCGTTCCTTTTTGTCTACAACAATTTTGAATATTCTAAATCCTTGAATGCATTGCATACATAAGCATACCATTCATCATGTGCATAAACAGGTCTCTTCACCAGGTTTCCTTATCTGTCTGCTGTTTATTTCAGTAGGATGGATCTCGAGCAAACAGTCAAGGACTTGCAAGCTCAGAATGCACAATTTCAACAACTCCTGATGACCTTGGCTAAGGGTCAGGAGGATCTAAAGACACTACTGGGGAACAAAGACCAAGTGAAGAAGAAGAAAATGAGACTCGGGGTGGCTACTTTAGGGAGAAGGTTTGAAGGAGAGGCCCGGAGAGTGCTTGAATCTCCCCCTACTTCTGAGGAGGGAGCCAGTAAAGGGAATGCGGCTGCGGTACCCTCCGAGTCTGATATGGAAGAAGAGGAGGCTGAGGAGGACGAAGACTACTCTGATCAACAGTACCCTCCGGCTGATGACAAGTACAAGGGTTTAGAAGATAGGTTGGCAGCTATGGAGCTGCAGAGAGTTCCGGGTTTAGACTTCGAAGACTTGGGTTTGGTTGCTGGGATTGTGATTCCCCCAAAATTCAAAGTGCCGGTTTTCGTGAGGTATGACGGGATGTCCTGTCCAAAAATGCATCTCAGGTCTTACGTAAGGAAGATCCAACCTTACACGGCAGATAAGAACCTTTGGATCCATTTCTTTCAAGACAACCTTTCTGGGGCTCAACTGGAGTGGTTCTATCAGCTAGAGGGAACCAGTGTCCGAAACTGAGAAGACTTGGCCACCGCCTTTTACAAACAATATTAGTACAATTCTGACCTTGCTCCCACGCGTACCCAACTTCAGGGTATGTCACTGGGAACGGGCGAAGGATTCAAAGAATATGCGCAAAAATGGAGAGATTTGGCTGGCAGGGTGCATCCTCCTTTGACTGATCGTGAACTGGTTGACAACGTTTCTAGGAACCTTGTCTGGTCCATTTTTCGATCATCTAATTGGTAACTCCTCCGCTGGGTTTACGGATTTGATCTTAACAGGCGAAAGAATAGAAGCTGGCATCAAGTCAGGGAAGATTCAGAAAAGTGCCTCCGCAAATACTGAGAAAAAGCATTTCAAGAAGGAGGCTAGTGCCGTCTATGGTCCTAGAAGACAAGTTAAGCCCGAACACCGCCAAGCCGTCAATGCCTTGGTAATTTCAAAACCTGTTGCTGCTCCTCAGCAGTACAATCAACAAAGGGGTGAGAGGCCCAAGAGGCAATACACTCGGCTGAGTATGACCTTGTCACAAATCTTACCGCAACTGTTATCAACCAACTTGGTGACCATCAAAGAGGCTCCAAAGGTCGTGAATACTGCATCTCCTAAGTATAACCCAAATGCCCGTTGTGCTTATCATGCTGATAGCCCCGGGCATACTACTGATGATTGCTGGGCCCTGAGAAATAAGGTTCAAGACCTTATCGATGAGAAGGAAATTCAGTTTGAGGCGCCTGAGAGGCCAAATGTTGTAACTTCTTCTATGCCCCAGCATAGAGTAAATGTCGTCGAGGAAGATTTGTATGCCGTTTCGGTGAATGATGTTGCTACCCCTCTATTGACTGTTAAGAGGAACCTACTGCTAGCCGGTTTATTTCCGGGTTGTGGCAAGGGTTGCCTCCTGTGTGCTGTTATCCCTACCGGTTGTCCGCTGCTGAAATCAGGCATCCAAAGCCTGATGGATAGCAAAGAAATTATGTTCAAGAAAACTGCTGTTCTGTTTGTTTCCGCTGAAGAAGTATCTGTCGTCACAATTTTCAACAATCCTACCAAGGCTCCCCCGAAGAAGCCAGTCAAAATTATGTCTGTTTCACCCATTACCATTACTTTTCCGGGGCCTCTCCCCTATGAATCTGACAAGGCTGTCCCATGGCACTATGGGGCAGACGTGTATGTGCTTGGAGTGAAGCAGGAGTTCAACACCGGTACCAGTATCAGTAACATCACTGGTCCCGCCAAGATTACTCGCAGTGGCAGGCTTTTCTCGCCTGACATTGCACCACCAGTTATCCGAAAACCTCTTATCATCACACCCGCAAGTGTGCATGTTTCAAATCAAGTTCCTGTGTCTACTACTGCCGCTGAGTCCTCTAATGCTCGGGGCAAAGAAGTTGCTACCGATTTGCCTGCCCGGACGGAGGCACCAAAAAAGACTGCTGTCGATGCCTCCCAACAAGAGATGGAGGAAATCCTTAAAATCATTAAAAAGAGTGACTTCAATGTCGTTGAACAGTTGGGGCATACCCCCTCCAAAATCTCTATGTTATCATTGCTGCTATGCTCAGAGGCCCATGCCAGGGCCCTGATTTCATTTTTGAAAACGGCCCATGTGCCGCAAGAGACCTCTGCAGATCAATTCACCGACTGTGTGGCTAATTTGACAGCTGACAATGGCTTGGGGTTCTCGGATGCTGACCTTACCCCCAAAGGAAAAAATCACAATGATGCCCTTCATGTTTCCAAAGAATGCAGGGGCACTACCCTCGCACACGTGTTGGTGGATACCGGTTCTTCACTGAATGTTTTGCCCAAGAAGGCATTGGATCGCTTGGATTGTGAGGGTCTGGAGTTGAAACCTAGCAACATCATTGTTAGAGCCTTTGACGGTTCCAAGAGGATGGTGCACGGTGAAGTAGACATTCCTATTCGCGTGGGTTCCCAAGTCTTCGACTCAATGTTCTATGTAATGGATATTCGTCCATCTTACTCCTGCTTGTTGGTTCGACCCTGGATTCACAAGGCCGGGGCAGTAACATCCACTCTACACCAAAAGCTCAAATACCCTGTCAAAGGGAAGATTGTTACTGTGCAGGGTGAGGAGGAATACATGGTAAGTCACTTGAATTCATTCCGGTATATCGAAATGGACGGGGAGTTTATCGAAACTCCCTTTCAGCATTTTGAGGAGGTTCCTCCAACTTTGGCATCAGCTGAAACAGTGGTTGAAGAAGACTTTCCGTTGAAGATGGCGTCCTTGAAGGATGCTCGGGCTGTAATCGAGAAAGGCAATTGTGCAAACTGGGGTCAGCTTCCTGACTTCACTCAAAAGAACGACAAGTTTGGGCTGGGCTTTACTGCAGAGGCTCAGAGGACTGTGCGCAAGGAAAAGATCAGAAAGGCTCCGGTGTTTATCTCCAACCCAAGGGTGAATGCTATCGAGGAGGACGTAGGGGAAGCAGAGTTTGACAGTTGGATCTATCCAACCACCAGCAACGGACCAAGCAACTGGACGGCAAAGGATTTTACACCTATCACATTTGTCACGCAGTAATTAACTCTTTTGATTTTCAATTTGTAACAAACAATATGTTAAAACTTTATTGGCTCGGTGTCCTACCCGGGGCATCGTAGCTCCATTTGTGAGGGCTTTTTGTATGACATTTCCATATATCATCAATCAAAACATTGGACGTTTGTTGCATTTCAAATCTTGTGCTCTTTTTCTTTCTGTGTTATACATTGCAAAACAGCTATATTTACACACACTCACTCATACAGGTTTCAATCCACTCTGGATCTCGCTGGTAACAACTCTGCTACCACCAGTTATGACTTCGAGAATCCAATCAACTTGGCCGAAGACGAAGGTGAAGATGATTGCAAAGTGCCTGGTGAACTCGCGAGACTGCTACTCCAGGAAGAGAGGGCTATTCAACCACATGAAGAGCCGGTGGAAACAATTAACCTGGGTACGGAGACAGATAGGAAAGAGGTCAAGATTAGGGCTAATCTAGAGCTCAGCGTGAAGCAACGATTGATCCAGATGCTACACAATTACATGGAGATATTTGCTTGGTCCTATGAAGATATGCCTGGTTTGGATGCCGACATTGTAGTTCATCACCTGCCAACCAAGGAAGACTGCCCTCCGGTAAAGCAAAAGGTCCGCCGTATGCGCCCAGAGATGTCTGAAAAGATTAAGGCTGAGGTCATGAAGCAGTTCGATGCTGGGTTTCTAGCAGTAACTTCTTACCCTCAGTGGGTGGCCAATGTGGTACCGGTACCGAAGAAGGACGGTAAAGTCAGAATGTGTGTCGACTACAGGGATTTGAACAGGGCAAGCCCCAAGGATGACTTCCCCTTACCTCACATCGACGTTCTTGTCGACAATACTTCTCAACACAAGGTGTTCTCCTTCATGGATGGTTTTTCAGGGTATAATCAGATCAAGATGGCTCCGGAAGATATGGAAAAGACTACCTTTGTGACTCAGTGGGGCACCTTCTGTTACAAGGTCATGCCATTCGGGTTGAAAAATGTTGGGGTAACCTATCAACGTGCCATGGTTGCTTTATTTCATGATATGATCCATCATGAGATTGAGGTATATGTTGATGACATGATTGCAAGGTCCCAAACTGAGGAGGAGCACCTTGATCATCTGCGGAAGTTGTTTGACCGTTTGAAGTTATACAAGCTAAGGTTGAATCCCAACAAATGCACCTTTGGGGTGAGGTCCGGAAAATTGCTAGGTTTCATTGTAAGTGATAAAGGTATTCAAGTGGACCCTGCCAAGGTAAAAGCCATACAAGAGATGCCGACTCCAAAGACAGAGAAAGAAGTTAGAGGCTTCCTGGGACGACTAAATTACATTGCCCGATTCATCTCGCATCTGACTGCTACTTGTGAGCCAATCTTCAAATTACTGAAGAAAGATCAAGTAGTACGCTGGAACGATGAATGTCAGGCTGCCTTTGAGAAGATAAAGGAATATCTCCAAGAGCCACCCATTCTTATGCCACCAGTGGAAGGGAGACCTCTGATACTATACTTGACAGTACTTGACAATTCAATGGGGTGTGTGCTGGGGAAGCATGACGAGTCTGGCCGAAAAGAGCATGCTATTTATTACTTGAGCAAAAAGTTTACCGACTGTGAGTCTCATTACTCACTGCTTGAGAAAACTTGCTGCACTCTAGTATGGGCTGCTCGCCGGCTGAGACAGTATATGCTGACTCACACTACTCTATTGATTTCAAAGATGGATCCCATCAAGTACATATTTGAAAAGCCTGCTCTGTCTGGAAGAATAGCAAGATGGCAAATGATCTTGACAGAATATGATATCCAGTATACAACTCAGAAAGCAATCAAAGGAAGTGTACTGGCAGATCATTTGGCACACCAACCTGTGGATGATTACCAATCATTGAACTTTGATTTTCCGGACGAAGACATCATGGTGGTAACCGATTGTGAAGTACCTGGACCGGATGAAGGACCTGAGGAGGGATCCCGATGGTCTATGCATTTTGACGGAGCCTCCAATGCTTTGGGTAACAGCGTCGGCGCTGTAATCATATCTCCCAAAGGAACTCATACTCCACTCACCGCCCGACTGTGTTTCAACTGCACCAACAACATGGCAGAATATGAGGCATGTATCATGGGTCTACAAGCTGCAATCGATTTAAGGACCAAATTTCTGAGTGTCTTCGGAGATTCCGCTCTCGTGATCAATCAGATCAAAGGCGAGTGGGATACGAAACACCCAAATCTTATTCCTTACAAGGAGTATGTGTTGTCCTTGCTTCCCCACTTTGAAGAGATAACTTTTGAGCACTTCCCAAGAGAGGAGAATCAGCTAGCGGACGCACTAGCTACAATGTCTTCAATGTTCAAAGTTAAATGGGACAATGAGGCTCCCCGGATCATTATCTGGAAGTTGGACGAACCGGCATACTGCTGCGATCTCGAGGCCGAGAAGGTGACTGAAAAACCCTGGTATCATGAGGTGAAGAGGTATTTTGAAGCTCATGAATACCCTGAAGGTGCATCTGTCAATGACAAGAAGTTCATGAGAAGGTTTGCGGCAAAATTCTTCCTCAGCAACGACATTCTCTACAAGCGGAATCATGATTCAACTCTACTGCGTTGTGTGGATAAGGCTGAAGCAGAGAAGATCATGATAGAACTGCATGAAGGTACATTTGGGACACATTCCAGTGGACACACCATGGCTAAGAAAATCCTTCGGGCAGGATATTTCTGGTCCACAATGGAAGCCGATTGTTACCAACACTCTCGAACTTGTCACAAATGCCAGATCTATGCTGACAAGGTGCACATCCCTCCGGTTCCTCTGAACGTCCTGACGGCACCTTGGCCTTTTGCAATGTGGGGAATTGATATGATCGGTGAGATCCGACCTACGGCATCCAATGGGCATCTCTTCATCTTGGTGGCGATCGATTATTTCACGAAGTGGGTTGAGGCAGCTTCCTACGCAACGGTAACCAAGAGCGTCGTGGCACGTTTCATCCGACATAATCTGATCTGTCGGTACGGCGTCCCGGAAAGAATCATTACAGACAACGGAACCAATCTCAATAACAAAATGATCACTGAGCTCTGCGAACAATTCAAGATACAGCACCACAACTCTTCTCCCTACCGGCCGAAGATGAATGGGGCTGTAGAGGCAGCCAATAAGAACATCAAGAAAATTGTACAGAAGATGACAGTGACCTATAAAGATTGGCACGAGATGTTACTGTTCGCTCTTCATGGGTACCGTACCTCAGCAAGGACGTCAACCGGGGCAACTCCTTTCTCCTTGGTCTATGGCATGGAGGCAGTCTTGCCAATTGAAGTCCAGATATCCTCTCTCCGAATAATGAAGGATGCGGACTTGAATGAAGATGACTGGATCCAGACTCGACTTGATCAATTAAACCTGATTGATGAAAAGAGACTCACTGCTATCTGTCATGGTCAGACGTATCAAAAGCGAATGATCAGGGCATTTAACAAGAAAGTCAGACCACAAGAGTATCAAGTTGGGGACCTGGTAATCAAACGCATCATCCTTCCTCAAAGTGATTCCCGGGGCAAATGGACCCCTACATACGAAGGGCCATTTATGGTTAAGCATGTGTTCTCAGGAGGAGCCATGATTCTAACCACCATGGATGGTGACGACCTTCCTCACCCCGCCAATGCAGACATAGTAAAAAGATACTACGCGTGAATAAAAGACCCGCTAGGTTGACATACCTAGGCAAAAATAAGGGCTTCCCGGCGAACCAAAAGGGTTCGGGCAAAAATAAGGGATAAAAAAAAAATCTGTACACCCGGCAAGTCGAAAACCTGAAAAGGCGGCTTGGGCAAAAATGGGTATCCCGGTGGACTGAAAACCCGAAAGGGCGGTCCAGGCAAAAGTTAGGGATAAAGCGTAACACTATGTCTCATTGGATCACTTCGCATCCGGAATTCGGCATCAACTATCTGGCTCAGATTTCGGCATCGACCAATCAGCTTCATCTTCAACTAAGCAGCAAGGTGATGAGACGCTTGAAGACAAAAAGGCGATAGTAGAGTTGGAACCCAGTGGGATTGTTCACATAGCTGTTTTGTTTCCTTTTCAAAATTGTAAATTCTATGTTATTCGGCGGCATCCTCTTACTAGGATGTCAGCCTCTTGTACCAAAATGCCTATTCACAGGCAAAACTCAAATCAATACAAATTCACTTGTCCATACAAATTGCCATTGTTTTTCCTTTTTCTGTTTTGTCTTGCGAAGAACGTCCAATGTTCATTTTTGATATATGCATTTGACATTAAATTGCTGATTCATAAATATTTGCATATGAAACAAAAGATTAATTACAGGTGACATCAGAAACAGGGGCAAATGTGAAGTTGTCTGATGCAGTCTGGTTGCTTTGTCCGCCAAGGTACCAAGGTAGATTCGACTGAAGAATGTGACCAAATCATCTCAACTCCCCGCAGAATAAGACAAGATTCAACAATACTTTCCCCAGCGGAGTATAGACATTCATCAGCAAGCATCCCCGGCAGTCTTGATCTAAGATTGTTCCCCGGCGGAATACCATCATCCCCAGTGGAAGCATTTACCAGTATAATTCCAAAAGTTTCTCCAGCAGGTCTTGAAGCTTATCCCTAGTAGATTTTGGAAGCTTATCCCCTGCAAAGTACGGACGTCTCTCCCGAGCTTTATCCAAAGTTATTCCTCACAAGGGCTTATAACTGGGTTATCCTCAGCTATCTGCCACGGAAGATCGCCCTCGGCAAAGTTCTTCCTTTTTCCCCAGCGGAGTTTATCTTCGGTGTTCCCAAAGTGGAGTTTATCATCATTATCCCCAGCGGAATCCATCATTGAAGTCCTCAGCAGGCCTCTCATCAAAACTTCAGCAAAGTATCTCTGCCACCGAGCAATTCCCCGGCCGGTCGTCAAGGATTTATTTTTCTAAGACGAGATTACATTCATAAACATTTCACATTTTCATACATCTCGCTTACATTCATGATAAAGTGCATACAACACTGTCTCATGTTGAACATCATGACATCATACATCATGACATTGCATACAACTTATATTTTTGCCTTTTCAGGGAAAAAGACAATCCCAAAGACAACTACCTTCAACTATCACAATTCCAGATTCGATACCTGTATCTAGCCAGGGCATATCTGTTGACCACATTTCCAGACTCGATTCCTGTATCTAGCCAGGGCACGTCTGAAGAGTTCGAAGATTCGATTCCTGTATCCAGCCAGGGCATATCTATCAACTGTCACAATTCCAGATTCGACTCCTGTATCTAGCCAGGGCATATCTGTTGACCATATTTCCAGACTCGATTCCTGTATCCAGCCAGGGCACGTCTGAAGAGTTCGAAGATTCGATTCCTGTATCCAGCCAGGGCACATCTGTGAACAACCGATTGTAGGTTCGATACCTGTATCTAGCCAGGGTATATCTACATAAGGAGATTGAAGATCAAACACCTGTAACAAGCCAGGAAAACATTTGTCTTTCTCAAATACACAAGTTCTCGCTAAGGAATCTCTTATGCGATCAACACCTCCAAATGGCATCTATAAGCCCATTCCCGACAAGGTTCTGTCACATCTCCAGATGGCATCTATAATCCCATCTCCCTATCCACCATCTCTCCAAATGGCATCTGTAAGCCCATTCCCGACATCACATTGCCGATACTCCAACATGCGAGTGCAAATTTCCGGGCACTCTAGTGTCCAATCTCCTTTTACCCTCGAGTCACGGAAGGCAAACTTGCCAATCTAACTCTTCAGGTTCAAGAAGATTGAACAGGGGCAACTTTTGTACCCCAAAATTTGCCCTCCCATTTCCTCAACATTTTCTCATCACAAAGCCCTTGGAGATCAAGATCCAGTTAGGGTTTCCACTGCTCAAGACTTCTCCTTGCACTGTTGACCCAAATTAGGGTTTGTGTTTGCACAAAGATATTTTGACCCAAAATGCCTAAGATGACTTTCATGCTTCATGTTGGACTCCCAAGTTTATCCATACCAAGTTTCAAGTCTTGATTCCAAATTTTGCCCAGTCAATTGGACAGTTGACCTAGAAATCAACTATATTGGGGAAAAGGTCAACTGTGGCCAATTGACAGTCAAATCTCATGAAAATTGACCCACATCAACATTATGAACTCACATGGACCATTTGATCAAGTTTGGATCACAATTCCTCAAGAAATTTGATCAGATCATCAAAAGGGCAAAATGGTCATTTTTAGGGTTTTGACTGCACCAAGGCAATTTTTGACTGTTTGACCTAGCAAATGGCAAACCAAGCTCACATATGGACTCAAGGACCACATGGGATTGTCTTGACATGTTCAACAAGTTCAAAAGATCCCAAATACACAAGATTGATAGTTGAATTTCCCAGTCAATTGATCAATTTTGACTGTATACTGAAAAGTCAAACTTTGACTTTTTAGTCAAAATCAAGGGTCAAGATTCATTTTTCATCAAAGCATGCCAAATCATGAAACTTGTTCACCAAGAAATCAAAAAATGCACATTAGGGTTAGAAATGAGAATTTTTCATAACTTAGAATTTTTCTAAGTTATGAAAAACCCTAATTTTTTCCCAACTTTACCCCACTTTCTCACCAAGATTCATTTGGATTCAAACAAAAGTCAAAACATTAAAGTTGTAGCTTGTTGCATAATCTACAACTTTGATTCACAAAGTTTTCCCAATTGAAGCTTGTATCTCAAGTTACAATTTTTGGAATAGGGGTACTAAACCATTCTTAACTTAGTGAAATTTTAACCTATTTTGGCAAGGTTTTCTACCTAACTTCAAGGCCATTTTCCATACACTTCCACTTGGAATTTCAATTTGCATTTCAAATATGGATTGTATTACACATTCCAAGATTTCCAAAATGTCCAAGAACTTCTCAAACAACCTCATGGTTAGGGAGAATCGAATTTTGCAATATGGCAAAAAGTCACTTTTGTTCTTGGCCAAGGCATGTTTATAACACTATGCATTTTCAAAACTCAGCATGCCACTTGATTACAGGCATTTTATCTCAATTACACTCATAAATTTAATGCCAAACCTTTGTGCCAAGACCATGTTTTGTGTGTTCAAGCATTGTCTAGAAGATTAATCCATTTATAGATAAAGCATAATATCCATTTTAGAAAAGTTTCACTTTATGTCAAATGCAAATCCAAGCAAGTACACTTGAAATCTTCTTGGCACAAGTTATGAGACACATTGCACTGATCAAGGCCAATGTATGCAGCATAGTATGGGGGCCTGTACAGGCTAGAAGCACAAAATGACCATTGCTTGCTTAAAGTTCAAGAAACATAGCATAACTTGTACCAACTCTCATATCAGCTTACAAACACTTAAGCAAACTTATGAAACACATTCAAGAGATACCAACTGAGCTAGTACACGACCCTAACATCCCTCATACACTCCCATTCCCAGAATCACCTTCAAACTGCAAGAACAGGGCAGGGCCTGCAGTTTGAGTTCCATCTCTCATTCCTCTCAAGCTTTCTTGCCCAAACCAGTTCACACACCTTCCATACCATCTATGCAAGCTAACCAAAACCTAAAACACGACCTGTAACTCCTCTAACTGGTTCCACCATTTTCACTCTTCTGATTTGCAGGTGAAGTGCTCTAGCACGATTTAAAAGCTTTCAAGACAAAGTAAAGCTTGGAATAGCATCCCTGGACCTCAAGGAAACTATCCCAATCATCACCTTGCATTGAAAGCTTCTCCATTGCCAGATAGAACTTCAACTGAACAGGTAAGTTCTTGAATTCGTATCTCTCTTATTAGGCATTGTTAGCTTTAGGTTTGTGAAGAGAATATGTCACAATCATTGCCCTGAACATGCCCATATAATTAGATTTTATTTATATTATGTGTGTTGCAAGAATTTTGAGCCTGAACATGGAAGAAAATCTAAGTCAGGATTTGGGGGAGAAGAAATTCTCTCTCATCTTAGAGAGTTAAGACAAGTTCTGCATATGGTTGGATTCGTCTCTTGATGCTGAACATTTTTTATGTTGTGAGTTTTCATTAACAAGCCAGGAATCAGGATGTTTGAATGGTGGAACAAGGCGCGCGTTTTTTGATATTTTCTGGCCAGAGGTTGAAGAAAGGTTATATGGGCTGGGCTTGCTTTGTATTTCCTTTTCACACCATACAATTGCTTCTGAACCCCCTGAGCCCATTTGGTTTATTTTTAATGTTTTTTAACTTTTTCTTTTTTTGATTGACTCATTTATTTCTTCACATGATATTAAAATATAAAAAATATTTTTTCCCACCATTTTTGAATTTATTAGGCATTTATTTGATTTTTCTTTTAATTTGTACATAAATAAATAGACACATATACTTTTTATTTAAAATACTAAAATAGTGCAAATACATTTTTATACACTTTCATTTTGTTTTACTTTCTGAAAATATTTTATAGAAAAAATACCTTTTTTTTATTAAATATTAAATATTATTAATTAGTATATATAATACATATTTTGTAAATAATATAAATAAATACATACATATGTTAGTATACTTAGAATAAAATACCAAAAATATACATATTTTATTTTATTAATATTTAACATTAAAAATACATTTTTCACAAATAGACTTCATTTTTATTTTATTTTTGTATGTAAATAATAAATATTGTATATATTGAATAAATAATGCATTTTATTTTATAAACTAGGATTTTGACCTAAATATGAAAATACTCCAAAAAATACTTTTATTTTTATTTTATTTATGTGACATAAATAATACTTTTTTTTCATACATATAAAAACTTTTTGCATTCTTGCATATTTGTTTTATTTCTATTTAATTTATGCAATTAAATTACCTTGTAAATATTCCAAAAAATGATGTAATAGCTAGGTTTAATTTCTTTGTCTAAAAACCCCCCATTTGAACATTTGTACCCCCCTTCCCATATATGGTTTTGTAATAGCTTAGTAAATTTATTTTCGCACTTTATTGCTTTCTAATTATACCATGTTAGAATTATGGTTTGTATGCGAAAAAACAACGAAAATAGTTTTGACCTAATTTCAAGATAAACAAGCATGAAAATGGACACACAAATCACACTTGTACCCCCCTAGGGTATTCCACTTGTTACCTTTCAAAATTGGGCCATATTGCATGTTAAGTCTCTTTGGGCAAAACAAACAATCAAATGATCATAGTCCCTCGATGACGCTTTCAAAATGTTGCCTAAACAAATGATCAAGTCCCTTAAGGAAAATTGCCCAAAGATACTTGGCACCATTGCAATTATGGTCTAAAAGAATGACCCGCGCCCGTCCCTTTCACATCCTAACATGAGATTGTCCACCAAATACAATGGTGGAACAAACTTATTAAAAGGGTTAAAACATAGCAATAAACTTTGAGAAATTTAGGAGCAGATAACCTCTTAGTTACTTGAATCAAACTTGCAAAAAACAAAACACTTGCCTATTTTCTAAAATCACACCTCACAACACTTTCAAAACAAACTTTCAAAAAAACAAATGAAAACCTTTTCAAAAGACATACACCTTTGTATACATCCCAACATGGATCATTACAAAGGTTGCCACCACATCAGCATCTTTTCAAAACATTTTCAAACCCACACACACAAGCACCATTTCAAACAATTGAAAACAAAAGGCAAGTGATCTAAGCAAGTAACTAAGAGCCCATGGATAACCATGGATAGAAAGGGTGCTAATACCTTCCCTTTCTATAATCTACTCCCCGAACCCAAGAAAACATCTCAAAGGTTATTGCGGTGCTTTTTAAACCTTTCCTTAGGATAAAATAAAAAGTCGGTGGCGACTCTTGCTCAACCGAAACATTTGCGAAAACAAACGCAAAACAATAGTCAGTTCTCCCACCGTATCACACAAGCCTAAACTAGGAACTTGTGTGATTTGTCTGTACATATATACTTGTGCATAACATCATGGACATCATGAGCATCATATGCATCCACTAACCATTTCAAGGATTTTGGAATTTCATCTTTGTTCCTGTTTTGTAGGTTATGGATTCACTTCACAGGAAAACTGTCCAAATAAACCTTGTAAGAATCCCTCCACAACTCAAGGAGCTAGCTTCAAGGATTCCTGAGAATTCTCCATTCACCGAAAGACATGGTCGTCTACTCAACTTGGTCACTTCCAACACAGAGGAGGATATGGTGAAAGTTCTTTTCCAGTTCTTTGGCCCTTTACATCATTGCTTCACATTTCATTGAGGAAGATTCCGCTGGGGAAGGTTGATCTTTGTTGAGAGAAGTAGAATTTTAGGAGCTTTGGTCGTCCGTTATTCTGCTGGTGAGTCATTTCTGTTTGAATTTTAGGAACTTTGGTCATCTGTATTCTACCGAGAAAACATCTCTGTTGAATTTTAGGAACTTCGGTCATCCGTATTCGATTGAGGAATCATCTCTGTTGAATTTTAGGAACTTCGGTCGTCCGTATTCGACTGAGGAATCATCTCTGTTGAATTTTAGGAACATCGATCGTCCGTATTCGACTGAGGAATCATCTCTGTGTAATTTTAGGAACTTCGGTCGTCCGTATTCGACTAAGGAATCATCTCTTGAATTTTAGGAACTTCGGTCATCCGTATTCGACTGAGGAATCATCTCTGTTGAATTTTAGGGACTTCGGTCGTCCGTATTCTACTGAGGGAATATCTCTGTTGAATTTTAGGAACTTCGGTCGTCCATATTTTACTGAGGAATCATCTCTGTTGAATTTTAGGAACTTCGGTCATCCGTATTCTACTGAGGAATCATCTCTGTTGAATTTTAGGAACTTCGGTCGTTCGTATTATACTGAGGAATCATCTCTGTTGAATTTTAGGAACTTCGGTCATCCATATTCGACTGAGGAATCATCTCTGTTGAATTTTAGGAACTTCGGTCGTCCATATTCGACTGAGGAATCATCTCTGTTGAATTTTAGGAACTTCGGTCGTCCGTATTCGACTTAGGAATCATCTCTCTTGAATTTTAGGAACTTCGGTCGTCCGTATTCAACTGAGGAATCATCTCTGTGTAATTTTAGGAACTTCGGTCGTTCGTATTCGACTGAGGAATCATCTCTGTTGAATTTTAGGAACTTCGGTCGTCCGTATTCGACTGAGGAATCATCTCTGTTGAATTTTAGGGACTTCGGTCGTCCGTATTCTACTGAGGAAATATCTCTGTTGAATTTTAGGAACTTCGGTCGTCCGTATTCTACTGAGGAATCATCTCTGTTGAATTTTAGGAACTTCGATCGTCTGTATTCTACTGAGGAATCATCTCTATTAAAGAGGAAAGTTGAGAATGAACTACTATCTGGTCGTGGTCCAGGCTTCATAGTGATAAGACCGAATGCTATTTGGTCGTAATCTAGGCTATACAACGACTTACTGGGGATTAAACTATTATCCAGTCGTACCCGGGCTTCACAACTTGAATTTTGTGAGAATTTGATTGTATCTTTCCAGAAAGGTAAAGGTTAGTTGTATGTAATGCGTGATATGTATCAAGCAATGATGTTCTCAAAATAAATGAGATTATGTTTGTATGATGCGTATATGCATGTGTCATGATGTATGGAAATGTGATGTTTTTAGCTGGGGAAAATAAATCTCGGATTGCTGCTTGAGAAAAAGAGTTGAATTCTTCGTTTTCGCTGGGGATGGTGAATGAAGATGATTGTAAGAATGATCCTGTAGGAGAGAATAACTCCACTGGGGAATAAACTGACGAGGAAATGTCTCTGTGGGGAGGACAAACTCTGCTAGAGAACCTGTTGATTTGGAGAAATAACCTCGGTTGGGGATGAATCATCATTGTCGGCGATGATAAACTCTGTTGGGGATTGAATTTCTATTTGTGAAAGGGATGAACTCCGCCGGGGATGATTTTCCAATTGCGATTTCACTGGGAATAACCTTTTAGACTCTACTGGGGACAATCTTCCAGAGTATATTGGGGATAATTCTCCAAACTCCACTGGGGATAATTTTCCAATGTTGGTGATAGATAAACTCTGCTTGGGGGAGAATATCACTGACTCATTCACAGTTGTGAGCCTCTGCTGGGGAGAGTGGTGTCCTGTTCGGGACCGCTAATGTCACTGTCTTTTTCTTACTCTGCGGGTAGTGAATATACTTTCAATCGTTTTCTCCAACTAGGTTTATCCCTATACCTGGTGGATAGAGAAATTGTACAGTTCGGGCATTTCTTATTTTCCCCTATTTTTGATATTACGAGTAATCGTCTTTTGTTTCACATGTAAATATTTATGAGTAGCAATTATTGTCAAATGCATATATAAAAAATGAACCATTGGACATTCTTTCAAAACAAAACAGAAAAAGAAAACAATTTGAAATTTCTTTGTGAAAATGAATTGTATTTACTTTGAAGTTGGCCTGTAAATAGGCGTTTTGTACAAGAGGCTGACGTCCTAGTAAGAGAACGCCGCCGAAAAAGTAGAATTTATACAATTTGTGAAAAAATAAAGAAAAACAGCTATGTGAATAATCCCACTGGGTTCCAACTCTACTATTGTATTTATATCCTCGAGCATCTTATCACTTTGCTACTCGATTGAAGGTAGATCAGATTGTTTGGCGCCGTTCGAGCCTAATAGTCGATACCGAAGTCTGGTTGCAAGGTGATCCAATGAGACATAGTGTTACGCTTTGATTCCTAATTTTTTCCTGGACCGCCCTTTCGGGTTTTCAGTCCACCGGGATACCCTTTTTTGCCCAAGCTGCCTTTTCAGGTTTTCGACTTGCCGGGTGTACAGATTTTTTCATTTTCATCCCTTATTTTTGCCCGAACCCTTTTGGTTCGCCGGGAAGCCCTTATTTTTGCCTAGGCCAGTCAACCTAGCGGGTCTTTGATTATGCGTAGTATTTTTTCACTATGTGTGCATTAACGGGGTGAGGAAGGTCGTCACCATCCATGGTGGTTAGAATCATAGCTCCTCCTGAGAAAATGTTCTTAACCACAAATGGCCCTTCGTACGTGGGGGTCCATTTGCCCCTGGGATCACCTTGCGGCAGTATTATGCGCTTGATCACCAGATCCCCAACTTGATACTCTTATCGTTTAACTTTCTTGTTAAATGCCTTGATCATCCGCTTTTGATACATTTGACCATGATAAATAGCGGTAAGTCTCTTTTTGTCGATTAAGTTCAGTTGATCAAGTCGGGTCTGGATCCAGTCGTCCTCGCACAAACTTGCATCCTTCATAATCCGAAGAGACGGTATCTGAACTTCAATGGGCAAGACGGCCTCCATGCCATATACCAAGGAATAGGGTGTTGCCCATGTTGACGTCCGTGCTGAGGTACGGTACCCATGAAGAGCAAACGGTAACATCTTGTGCCAGTCTTTATATGTCACCGTCATCTTCTGCAAAATCTTCTTGATATTCTTATTAGCCGCTTCAACATCCCCATTCATCTTCGGCCGGTAAGGAGAAGAGTTGTGATGTTGTATCTTGAACTGCTTGCAGAGTTCGGTAATCATCGTATTGTTGAGATTTGTACCATTGTCCATAATAATCCTCTCAGGTACACCGTATCGACAAATCAGGTTGTTTCGAATGAACCGTGCCACGACGTTCTTGGTTACAGTAGCAAAGGAAGCTGCTTCAACCCACTTTGTAAAGTAATCAATCGCTACCAAGACGAAACGATGCCCGTTGGACGCTGTAGGTCTGATCTCACCAATCATATCGATGCCCCACATTGCGAAAGGCCAAGGAGCTGTCAAGAAGTTCAGAGGTACTAGAGGTATGTGCACCTTATCAACATAGACTTTTCACTTATGACAGGTTCGATAATGCTGATAACAATCGGCTTCCATTTTGGACCAATAATATCCTGCCCGAAGGATTTTCTTTGCCATGGTGTGTCCACTGGAATGAGTTCCAAAAGTACCTTCATGCAACTCTACCATAATCCTTGTTGCCTCGTTCTTATCCATACATTGCAGTAAGGTTGAATCATGGTTACGTTTGTAAAGGATACCATTACTGATGAAGAACTTCACCGCTGAACCTCCTCAGAAACTTCTTATCATTAACAGATGCACCCTCGGGGTACTCCTGAGCCTCAAGATACCTCTTTACCTCATGAAACCAGGGTTTATCTACCACCTCTTCAGTCTCAATGTCGCAGCAATGTGCAGGTTCGTCCAACCTCTCAATGGTAATTTGGGGAGCCTCGTTGTCCCACCTGACCTTGAACATAGAAGACATCGTAGCTAGCGCATCCACTAACTGATTCTCCTCTCTAGGGAAGTGTTCAAAGGTTATCTCCTCGAAGTGTGGAAGCAAAGTTAATACATACTCTTTGTAAGGAATAAGATTTTGGTGCTTCGTATCCCACTCGCCTTTGATCTAACTGATCACGAGAGCGGAATCTCCGAATACACTTAAGAACTTAATCCTTAGGTCAATAGCCGCTCGAAGACCCATAATGCATGCTTCATACTCCGCCATGTTGTTGGTGCAGTTAAAACATAATCGGGCGGTGAACAGAGTATGACAGCCTTCAAGAGATATGATCACGGCGCCAATGCCATTACCCAAAGCGTTTGAAGCTCCATCAAAGTACATAGTACATCGGGATCCCTCCTCAGGTCCTTCATCCGGTCCAGGTATTTCACAGTCCGTCACCAACATGATATTCTCATCCGGAAACTCGAAGTTCATCAACTGGTAATCATCCATTTCCTGATGTGCCAGATGATCTGCTAACACACTTCCCTTAATTTCCTTTTGGGTCGTGTATTGGATGTCGTATTCAGTCAAGATCATCTGCCATCTTGCTATTCTTCCGGACAAGGCAGACTTTTCGAAAATATACTTGATTGGATCCATCTTTGATATCAATAGAGTATTGTGAGTCAGCATATACTGTCTCAGCCGGTGAGCAGCTTATGCCAAAACGCAACAAGTTTTCTCAAGCAACGAGTATCGGGTCTCGCAGTCGGTAAACTTTTTGCTAAGGTAATAAATAGCATGCTCTTTTCGGCCAGACTCGTCATGCTGCCCCAGCACACATCCCATCGAATTGTCGAGTACTGTCAAGTATAAGATCAAAGGTCTTCCTTCAACTGGAGGCATCAGAATAGGTGGCTCTTGGAGATATTCTTTGATCCTTTCGAAAGCGGACTGACATTCATCATTCCATCTTACCACTTGATCTTTCTTCAGTAACTTGAAGATTGGCTCACAAGTAGCAGTTAGGTGTGAGATGAATCGGACAATGTAGTTCAGACGTCCTAAAAAGCCTCTGACTTATTTTTCTGTTCGGGGAGCTGGCATTTCCTGTATAGCCTTCACCTTTGATGGATCCACTTGAATACCTTTATCACTAACGACGAAACCCAGCAGCTTACCAGACCTCACTCCGAAGGTGCACTTGTTCGGATTTAGCCTCAGTCTGTACAACTTCAACCTGTCAAGTAACTTCCGGAGATGGTCAAGATGTTCCTCTTCGGTCTGGGATCTTGCAATCATGTCGTCAATGTATACCTCAGTCTCATGGTGAATCATGTCGTGGAACAAAGCGACTACGGTGCGCTGATACGTTTCCCCAGCATTCTTTAATCCAAACGGCGTGACCTTGTAGCAAAAGGTACCCCATTGCGTAACAAAGGTTGTCTTTTCCATATCCTCGGGAGCCATCTTAATCTGATTGTAACTGGAGAAACCATCCATAAAGGAGAAGACCTTATGTTGTACGGTGTTATCAACCAGAATGTCGATATGAGGCAGAGGGAAATCATCCTTGGGGCTTGCCCTATTCAGATCCCTATAGTCCACACACATACGAACCTTACCATCTTTCTTCGGCACGGGAACCACATTGGCAACCTACTGTGGGTAAGAAGTAACTGCTAGAAAACCGGCATCAAACTGTTTCATAACCTCAACTTTGATTTTCTCAGACATCTCCGGGCGCATTCAGCGAACTTTCTGTTTCACTGGAGGACAGTCTTCCCTAGTTGGCAAGCGGTGAACCACAATATCGGTATCCAACCCAGGCATATCTTCATAAGACCAGGCAAAGATCTCAACATAGTCACGCAGCATCTGTATCAACCGTTGCTTGACACTAGACTCCATATTTGCACCAATCTTGACCTCTTTCTTGTCTTCTTTTGTACCCAGATTCACTGATTCTACTGGCTCTTCATGGGGCTGTATGGCCCTCTCTTCCTGTAGTAACAGTCTAGCAAGTTCACCAGGGACTTCACAATCATCCTCACCTTCGTCCTCGGCTTGGTTGATCATACTTTCGAAGTCACAACTGGCAGTATCAGAGTTGTTATCAGTGGGATCCAGAGTGGATGTAGACCTGTATTATGATATGTGAGTGTGTGTAAGACTATAGCTGTTTTGATAAAGTGCAAGATAGAAAAGAAAAATAAGGAGTGCAAAATTTGTAATGCAAGATAACGTCCAATGCTTTTGTTGATGATATATGGAAATGACACATAATAAGCCCTCAAACAAAGCCACAATGTCTCAGGCAAGGCACCAGGCCGTAAAGTTTAAAATTGTCTGTTACAAATCTCAAAACAAAAGTCTTATTACTGTGTAATAAAAGAAACGGGAACGAAGTCCTTTTCCGTCCAATTGCTTAATCTGTCGTCAGTAGTCGGGTAAATCCAGCTGTCAATATCTGATTCTTCTTCATCAACCTCAATTGAATTCACCCCCTGATCATGCTTGGGCATAGGTGTCGTTATGAAGTTGGGCTTTTCCGGCGCTTCAAACTCGATCTCCTTAGCATCAATCAGATCTTGTACCTTATTCTTCAAAGACCAACAGTTGTTTGTATCATGCCCTGGGCTATCGGAGTGATAAGCACAACAGGCGTTTAGATTATACAGCGGTGATGTAGTACTGGGATTCTTTGGAGCCTTCTTCAGAGTCACCAAGTTGGTCTTCAACAGTTGCGGCAGAATTTGAGATAGAGTCATATTGAGCCGGGTATACTGCCTTTGCGGTCTTTCTACTCTTTGCTGATTGTTGCGTTGTGGGGCAACAACATGTATTGATATTACTACCACATTAACCGCTTGGTGGCGCTCAGGTCGGTTTTGGCTCCTCGAGCTTTAAACTACACTAGATTCCTTCTTGAAAGGCTTCTTCTTTGTACTTGACGAAGAACCTTTCTGTATCTTGCCACTTTTAATACTAGCTTCAACTCTCTCCATAGTCATTATTAATTCAGTGAACCCAGACGATGAACTACCGATCAAATGATTGAAATATGGACCAGACAAAGTCCCAAGAAACATATCCACCAACTCCCTATCAGCCAAAGGGGGTTGTACTCTTCCAGCAATATCTATCCATTTCTGAGCGTAGTCCTTGAAACCTTCGCTCGCACCCATAGACATACCCTGAAGTTGAGTACGCGTGGGAGCAAGGTCGGCATTATACTGGTACTGCTTGTAAAAAGCAGCAACAAGGTCCTCCCAATTGCGGACATTAGCTCCTTCCAGTTGATAGAACCATTCAAGTTGAGTCCCTGACAGACTATCTTGAAAGAAATGAACCCAAAGGTTCCTATCAGCAGTATATGGTTGAATCTTTCTGACATACGAGCGGAGGTGTAGCTTTGGGCAAGATACCCCGTCATACTTAGCGAAGACAGGAGCTTTAAACTTGTGCGGAATCACCACCCCAGATTCCAGACCCAAATCTCCAAAGTCCAACCCAGGTATCTTCTGGATCTCCATTGCGCTCAACCGGTCTTCGAGTTGCTTATACCTATCCTCATCCGGAGGATACTGGTCTTCATCAAAGTCAGTGTCATTGTCAGAAACCACAGGACTAGGAGCCTTCCTTTCCTCTTGATTCTCTCCTCCTACAGATGAGTGGGACAAATCAACTTCTTCTTGCAACCTGTTCCCAAATCTGTGACCCATATTCAGGAGGACCACCTTCTTCTTCTTCTTATTCTTCTTCTTCTTCTTGTCCTTCAAGACAAGAGCCTTCAAATCTTGCTTCCCTTTGGCCAGGTTCAAGAACATCTCCTGGAATTGAGCATTCTGAGCTTGCAGAGCCTTGATGGCTTGATCAGTATATGTTTCAGAAGACATGTTGTGCTGAAATAAACAACGAAGAAGATGAGAAACCTGGAAGGGTACCTGTGATGAGGTGCATGGTAATGGAATGCGTATGATATGATTTCAAAGACTTAGGGAGATTCAAATTTGTAAACCAAAATAAAACACACTTTATTAGATTAAAACTTGTAACAATGTTTAACAAATTCCTTTAAGGCGTTACAAAAGAAATAATGAAAAGCAAATCTAAACTAGAAATAGTAAAAGACATCAGAAATCCCAAGGTCATTTTCCTTTCGTGCTGACATAATCGTTGATTGTCCTCTCGTTCTCAAGCTGCCTTGTAAGCTTTAGGATCTTCCGCTCCTGTTCATGATATTTCTCTCTGTAAGTATCCCTTTCTTCCCTTAACTGGATCTAATACCTATTTAATGCCCCAATATCAGTAGGCATATACGGATGGAGGATTGTATAAGTAACCCCTTCTTCATCAGTATGTTCCACAATCACCGGTAAAACAGCTTCTTATGGCATCCCCAGCTTTTGAGCACGGGCTCGAACCCACTGGAGGTATGGTTGCATCGGGAGAGAAGTCTTTATTCCTAGCTCATGTGGATTAGACTTGTTAACCCTGTCCCAAGCTCGTATAAACCTGCGGCGATGTCCCTTAACATCCCCCTTGAAGTCAAAGACAATGCCTGTAAGCAGCAGATCATGAGGATCGTCCCTTCGAGCTCGTCCAAACTGTCGTAAGGACAAACAAGGATTATAGGTTATTCCTCCTCTAATTCCTAGCAATAGAACATTGGGGTATTCCCCACACCGATCAATGACAGCTACCTCTTCCATATCCTTAGTACTCCAAAGGATGTCCGTATGAGCAAGGGACATGATTCTGTAAGCCCAACCCATACCTTCCTCATTCTTCAATATAGATTTGGGGAGGTGAGAAATAAACCACCTTACCAGTAACGGCGTGTAACACAAGAGAGTTCCCCTTCTCCGCACAGTACGGGTATAGAAGGCATGTAGAATATCACCTAGAAGAGTTGGCACTGGGTTACGAGACATGAAGATCTTGACCGTATTCACATCGACAAAAGAATCTGAATTTGGGAACAGAACCAAGCCATATATGAGGAGAGCCAGGATGTCTTCAAAAGCTTGAAAGTCCAAACTATCCCAGAACTGTTGAGCTTGATCGATCAAGAACTTAGCCAAGAAACCTTTAACTCCACTCCGAATCTCCCAGTTAGATACTACATCAGCCATTTTCATATGTAGGGCTGAAGCAATATCCTCCGGCCTAGGAGCTATCTCCAAACCTGTAAAGGGTGTCTGCTTGAGGATAGATATACCCAGTAAATCATAAAACTCCTCCAAAGTAGGGACTAACTGATAGTCGGGAAGGTGAAATAATGATGCAATGGGTCAAAGAACTGGAACAACACGCTCATCATTTGCTCATCCAACCTTGAAGTGACCAGGCTAAGGAAATGAACATGTCTTCTAACAAAGGAAGAAGTATCAGGAACCTTTGACACCAACTCTCTAAGCTGAGCAGGTATCTGCACGAAGCTGACTTGAATGGTATTTCTACGCATAGAAGCCATGATCTACAAAACAGAACAAAGATGAATCCCCTCAGTCTTTGAAATGGTTAGTCTAATGAAATATGCATGCGATGTCATGATGCATGATGTCATGATAAAAACACACCACATGTATCACAGATAGCAAACATGGTAAGGCAAACAAGTCACACAGTAGCCCTTAAATTTCAGGAAGGCATGGAGTTTAGGTACTACCCTCTTGCAGTTTTGTTGGTTCAACCTGTCCTAATAATAGTAACCGGGTTCTAGAGGTTCTCAATATCACTGACCACCCTCCATCAGTCATAATTCCAGTCATGCAATCTTTTCTTGTGGCCAGAACCATCTCAAGAATATGGTCTCAATGAGTGTAGCATATCACTACTTCATATGGCCAAGTTGGTCAATTATAGGTTCTAAGGTCAATTGATGCTTAATGACCCATATAGCAGCCCCATACTCTCCTTGTTGCTCCACAAGGGGTATTGGTACCAACTAATGTGCCACATCAACGTAGCTACTGCTTCAACCGTATCGGTCTACGATGTACAGTTCTCTCACAGTCTATTTCTACTTACCTAAAAGGTGTCCCCCAGATCCGGTTTAGGATCTATAGTAACTCCGATATAAAGCCCACAAAAATAAAGCAATCAAATAAAACAATAGAAAACATTATGATGAACTAATCCTAAGGTACACCCCACTTACTTATTCCCCAGCAGAGTCGTCAGTTTTGTGATGCGGTGACCAGAACCGGGACGTGTTTCCCCCTTTTTTAAGGAATTGCTGGTTTGCGTTTTGCATTTGTGTTCGCAAAATGTCGCGGTAAGCAAGAGTCACCACCGACTTTTATTTTATCCAACAAGGAAATGAAAAAAGCACAGAAAATTTCCTTTTTCGAGATATTTCTGAGTACGGGGGGGGGGGGGGGGGGGGGTAGATTATAGAAAGGGAAGGTATTAGCATCCTTTCTATTCGTAGTTACCTACGGGCTCTTAGGTACTTGCACATCATTTTCAAAATTGCTTCTTTGTGTGCTTGTGTGTTTTGAAAAGTTTTTATTTTGACTTCAATTTAACTCTTGCTTCTGTCTTCAAAAGTGTAATGAAGTGTTTTTGAAAACTTTGTTTGTAAAGGAGTATAAGTGTGAGAAAAAAGTTTATTTTGATTGAGAAAGTACTTAAGAACTAATCTACCTACTCGAAAAAAGAATCGTTCTATGTTCGTTTCCTTTAGGCAGCGCTATCCCACTATTAGTGAGTAGGTAGCACCGTCGTTGGAGTTTTGAGGGTCAATTCGAAAGGGACGTACGATCACTAAAGCAATGTTAGGACGTCTTAGTAATAACCCTAATGTCTTAGATCAATTATCCGAGGCAACAATATCCGAGGCAATTTTGATCTTTGGACAAAAAGGACGACCACTAAAGTATCCTATACTTAATGACCATTTACCGAAGGCAACCAAGTGGGAGTGTACCCTAGGAGTGCGCATGTGCGAGTGATTCAGTTTCAGATGTATTATCTTTGCACATTTTAGGGTTATCTAACTGTTTTAAAGTTTAACATACATTCTTGTCATGCATCCCTATATCATACATCTAACAATTTATATATTGCGGAATTTAAAGTGCGAAAATTAAACTAAGCTATTACAAGGCTTCAGGTATTTACATAGTCAAAAACAAACCCTTAATGAAATAAAGCGATAAATGAAATTAAAGTCCTAATTTAAACTATTACAACCTTGTGAGCAGTTACAATAATAGGGTAAAAATAATGATAAAGCGCGCGATGAAATTAGAACGATAAGAAAAAATTAGGGTTTTGACCCTTCTATCCTAATCAAAAGAAAAATGTTTTTTGTTGTTTTTAATATTTTTTAAGAAAAAGATTAGGTTTTAAAATTAATTACATGGCCAATTTTTTATGTCTTTGTTATTTTTAAGAAAAAGAAAATGTAATTAAGTTAGAAATAAAATCCTAATTTTCTAATTAATTTTAAGTTATTTACAAAAAGAAATTAAAGTTATCTAAATTAACAAACCTAATTTAATTAATTAATTTTTTAATAAAAATAAAATCTAGACTTAATTTATGAAAAGTAATATTTTTGTGATTTTTTGATAAAAAAAGAAAATAGTTGATTGGTTAGTAAATAAATAAATATAAATTAAATGAAATAAAATAAAAGAATAAAGAAAAGAAAATTGGGCCTGCAAAATGGGGGGTGCAAGAATCAGAATTCTGGGCCCAAAGATGGAAGTCCACGTTGACTTCCTGGATTCAGTATGCTGTGTTGACTAGGCTTCATGATACACCTTCAGATGATGGCCATCAGATTTGGCCATCTGGAGATCTAAGGGCTAGATCCTGAGAGTCTATGATAGTCCCTAGTGTTGTGTACGCATGAGATTTCCTAAAAGAAATTAAGAAAAATAACAAACGTTGGAGGCAGGGGTCGAACCCCTGACCTCAAGCTTTCCAACGCCTTAACGCATGTCTGGCTACCACTGGGCCAATTATTCCATTTGTTATAATAATACAAAATAATAAACAAATATTAAAAAGGACATATGTATCAAATCAACGCGCAAAAATTTGAACAAGCCAATGGTCATTCGCCAGCTGGTCATCTCCTTCCTTGGATCCGTTGGTAAAAGTTTCAAACTTTTACCTACGGACGTTTGTCCGTAGCTATTGCCCCTGTAAATCTCAAAACATAACACAAGCGTTATAAATAAAAACGAAGGTCATGGATGGCTTCGTCTGGCCTTGCTGAACACAAAGGTGGCCCTTTTATGGCCCAATTTTTCCTGTAAGCGAAAATCCCAATTTGAAACAAAGAACCCTAATAATGGTGAAATCCACTATAGGCCATATAAATGCAATTGAACAATATAGAAAGCTTGCAAATGTTCCATGGATCAAGAATATATGGTTAATTCATGCTAACAATGTCTAAATCGTGTAAACTGAATTCAAGAAATAAGCAAGGTCGTGATGGACTTACAACGCGATATAGGGCCTGGAAACGCTTGCTTTTGGTTGGTTTTGCTTGCCTACACTCCCAGGAATTGATTGGGATAGCTATAAGGCCTTGAGGATGCCTGGAAATAGGAATTCGTTTTTACACTTTCTTGGTATTTTTTCAAGTTTTTCTCTGGTTCATACGCCTCTTTCTCTAGCCTCCTTTGGTCTGCCTCGCTTCTATATGTATCAAGGACTGAATTAGGGTTGAAAGAATGCACTCAATATTCCTCCATCAATGTCCTTGATCTTGATTTGATTCACCTTAAAAATATTTCCAAAAATGGCCTAATTCAATATTTTTGTACACATCATGCCTTGATACGAATTTGACCTGGTGCTAGCTGGACATTAAGACCAGAATCATGTAAAAAATCTTGAGTTTTCAATATTTTGGATTTTCTCATGATTTATTTTGATTAAAATTGATTTAAATCAAATAAAAATCAAAATAAATAATAAAAACATGATAATGACAAGTGGAAAGGGCTAGAGCTCTTGGACTATGTTTCCAACTCAAAACAAGTGAAAAAGATTGGGCCTATTTGGCAAAATTTGAAGTTTTAGGCATAGTTGACTTTTGGCAATTTTGCAAAAATGGTCAACTTCACCAATGCATAACTTTCTCAATTTTGACTCTTTGAAGGTGTCTTGGACTTTTTAGAAATCTTGAGATGTCCTCTAAGCAACCCTTTTGATCTCATCTCAATTTGATATTCCATGCTCATGTATGAAGCTTTGACAAAAAAGGTGTTTTTGTTGACTTTTCAAAATGACCTATAATTTACAAATTCATAACTTCTTGTGAGTGCATATTTTGAACTTGGGAGATGAATATGGATTGTAGTTAATTTCATCCTCTTCAAAATGATCTTTGGATGGGTCATTTCGCATAAAGTATGAGAAAGTTATGCTTGGTCAAAGTTGAGTTGACTTTTCCTACAAAACCCTAATTTAGCAACTTTTGAGTCTTGATCAATTATGAGAAATCCTTGATGAATCATGATCAACCCTTGATCAAATGATGAAATATCCTTAAAAATGAGAATGTTGACTAAAAATCTTGAAGTTTGACTGTATGTAGGCCACAGTTGACTTTTGCCCTAGCACTGTCGATTTTCAGACCTTTGAGCAATTGACTGAGCAAATCTCCTTTGTAGGGCTTGAAACTTGACATGGATGTTATTGAAAACATATTGGGACAATGTTTAACATTTTGGGTCTCTTGGACTCAAGTATCTTGATGCAACATGAAACCCTAATTTGAGGTAGACTGCCTTAGGAGAGAGCTTGTCTGGCCAACCCTTGGAATACCTTGAGCAACTTGAGGATCTTTCTTGAAATGTTTTGAGAAATATGGGAGGGCAAATTTTGGGGTACAACACTATCCTTCTTTGGATCATTACATTCTGGAATAATGAAATGAGCCTACAAATATAGTATATCCCACATGTTGTTAATTATTATATGTTTATAAAATATAATAAAGTGTTGTATTTAAAATACCTGAATATTAGTCGAAATAGCATCTTTTACGCCTTCATCTACTTATTTCCAATCATTTTTCAAAATAATACAGTACTACCGAGCAAGACATGCTATATAACTCTTAAAATGTGTAGCATTTTTACCAGCACCAATACATTCATAGGTTCTTGGATTAAACTCGGTCTTTATCTTTTCACTTGTTTGATGAACTTTGTAAATTTGTGTCATGAAAGTGGGACCTCTAAATCTCCTTTTATTAGGGTTACTAGATGAAGAAGGGTTTTCGTTTGAATCACCCATGTATCTTTTTACACAAAATAAAAATAATTAGAAATAAAATTAAGCACAAAATAAAAACAATTAGAAATAAAATTAAGCACAAAATAAAAACAATTAGAAAATAAAGTAACATGGAATTAACTTATATAAAAAAATCTTACTATTCCTCCCATATCCCTTCTTCATGGTCTATGCGAATAACATACACATCATCCCCTTCATTTTCTTCAATGAATGTAGTCACATTTGTTGTGAAAGGATGAGTTTCGGAAATATCAAGATTTTCATCATGATTTTCATCACTATCATGGAACTTTCCTTGTAAAACCACTGACCACTTTTTATTAGAAGGATCTGTGACATAAAACACTTGTTTTGCTTGAGATGCCATGATGAAAGGTTCGTTCGCATAAGCTAACTTGCTAAGATCAACTAGTGTAACTCCAAATTCATCGATTCTTACACCACTGTTGATATCAATCCATTTGCATTTAAACACAGGAACTTTAAACACAACATAATTAACTTCCCAAATCTCTTCAATCACCCCAAAGTACGATGTAGATTCCATAACCGGGTTTTTATCTTTAGCACTAGAGAAGTGCATGGACTCGGCCACAATTATTACCCCACTATTTTGCGTGGTACTACGGTCATCCTTTGACTTTGTATAAAAAGAAGTTTTATTAATATCATATCCACTCCAAGTTATTATGTTACATTTAGGACCATAAGACAACCCCTTAATTGTATTAGAATCACTATCCTCATTAGAAATTATTTCTTTAAACCACTCAGAGAAACTCTTATGATGCTCTTTTAACAACCCTCTTTCATTCATCTTGGGGTACTTTTTATTTATGATGCTTTTGTGAGCAGATAAGTAAGGTTGCACTTCATCTATGTTATTCAATATATACAAATGCGCTTGAACAACCACATCAATACTTAAGCTCTTGAACTTTAAACCTTGTGTACCCACACCCTCATATCTTCCATCATGACGAGACTTGGGAACCCCTACAGCATCCACTCGTGACAAATAGTTAGAACAAAACTCAATTGCTTCTTCTGCAATGTACCTCTCAATAATCGATGCTTCCGGACGGTGTGGGTTTTTTGTATACCCTTTTAGGATCTTCATGTATCGCTCTATTGGATACATCCACCGTAAAAAATTGGACCACATAATCTAATCTCTCTTACTAGATGAACAATTAAGTGAACCATAATGTCAAAAAATGAAGGAGGAAAATACATCTCTAATTGGCACAAGATAACTGCAGCCTCATTTTCCAAATCGTCTAACTTTAGTGGATCAATGGCTTTAGAACAAATTGCATTGAAAAATAAGCACAACCTAGTTATAGTCTTCCTAATGTTGTTAGGCAATATCCCATGAATATCCAATGGTAGTAGTTGTTGCATTAAGACATGACAGTCGTGAGATTTTAAGACAACTAATTTAAGATCTTTAATTGATACAAGCCTCTTGACATTTGATGAGTAACCATGCGACACTTTGATACTTTGTAAACACTCACAAAAACTTGTTTTCTCTTTTTTAGACATAGTGTAGCAGGCAGGAGACAAATATGTCTTATTACCTACATATTGTGGAGTTAACTCTTCTCGTATACCCATCAAAACCAAATCCAGACGAGCATTAATACCATCTTTTGTCTTGCCTTGAATGTTGAGAAGTGTTCTGATTACACTATCGCATACATTTTTCTCCACGTGCATCACATCAATACAATGTCTTACATCAAGACTAGACCAATATGGAAGATCGAAGAAAATCGATCTCTTTTTCCATACATTTTTCACAGTAGATCGTTTTTGGTACTTTCCAAAGACAACATCAAGTCCTTGTTGTTGCTGATAAACTTCCTCTCCAGACAAGGGATTTGGAGCAACACCATGCTCTTGTTCCCCATTGAAAGCTTTCCGCAATCTATGATATGGATGATAACGTTTTAGAAATTTTTGATGCCCGAGATAAACTGTCTTCTTTCCTTTTTCAAGCTGATGGTAACATGTGTCTTTTTCACATATAGGATACGCCTTATGCCCTTTAACTTTATACCCAGACAAATTACCATATGCCGGAAAATCGTTGATGGTGCAAAACAACATGGCACGCATATTGAACTGTTCGCCAGAATACACATCAAAAACATCCACCCCTTCCTCCCACAACACTCTTAAATCATCAATCAGTGGACTTAGATAAACTTCTATGTCATTTCCTGGTTGTTTTGGGCTCGATATCATGATTGATAACATAATATATTTACGCTTCATGCACAGCCTAGGAGATAGGTTGTAAATCATCAAGAGAATAGGCCAAGAACTATGATTAGTACTCAGATTACCAAACGGATTCATTCCATCAGTAGCAAGTCCAAGTCTAAGGTTTCTCGACTCTTTTCCAAAATTTGGAAACAAAGAATCTATTTTCTTCCATTGCAAAGAATCAGCTACATGACGAATTTGTCCATCATATTTTCTTTCTTCTGAATTCTATCTAAGATTCTTTGCGTCATCTACATTGGAAAATAATCTCTTGAACCTTGAAATTATTGGTAGGTACCATACCACTTTCGCAGGAGGACCCTTTTTGACCACCTCATCATCAATTGATTCACCATCTTTCTTTTTGTAGTGTGACGCCTTGCACTTTGGACAATAATTATAGTTTACATACTCTTTTCTGTATAATATGCAATCATTAGGGCATGCATTTATCTTTTCATATTCCAAACCCATCGGACACAATATTTTCTTTGCCTCGTAATAACGACTTGGAATTACATTACCTTCTGGAAGAATTTCGGTCAACAATTCAAGCAACTCGGTAAAACTTTTGTCAGTCCACCCATTCTTTGCCTTCATATTAAATAATTTTAACACGTCTGACAGACATGTAAATTTTTTGCATCACGGGTACAATGGTTTATACTTGTCACTGCATAGAGTATCATACACATGTGCCCTCTTAAACGAATCTTGTCCAATATCACGCATCATGTCTTCTAGACGATCATCCATTTCTACACTAACATCATCTCTTTGAGACACATTTGACTTTGCTACTACTTCACCGTGCCATATCCATTATGTATAATTTTGACAAATCCCTACACAAATTAGATGATCCATGATTTCTTTCTTACTACGTTTTGGTTCTTTATTTGCACAACAAACACATTGACAGAGAAAAAGCGCAAGAAGACTTTTTTCAGCATTACTTTCAGCAAACTGTAGAAATTCCATCACTCCATGTTCGTACTCGTCACTTAATCGATTAGCTCTCATCCAACTATGATCCATAACTATGTTCACACGGAGGAAGGTCTGACGAAGGGTGTGCCCGTGGCTGCGCTACTTCACGAAGATTCCGAGATTGCAAGTTGCGCTGCATCGCGGAGAAAGAAAAATAGAATCAAAGGAGACAATTTCTCTAATGAAAAAGAATGACATATACACAACATGTACTATATTCTTAACTCTATACAAAATATATACTATTTATAACTAATTAGACTTAATAAACTCTCTAAGAATAATAAATTGTTTAGTAATTAAAAAATAGATATGAACAAAGGAATGGATTCACCAAGCCACTGAGTTAGTATCTAGTATAATCTTCTAATTGGTTTTATATGTACTTCCAATTATTTTATAATGTATCTCAGTAGCAAACAAAATAACAAGAAAATATTAAAAACATTTTTGTATATATATATATATATATATATATATATATATATATATATATATATATATATATATATATATATATATATATATATATATATATATATATATATATATATATATATATATATATATATATATATATATATATATATATATATATATATATCTTAGAAATCCATAGATATACAATGAAGTTGAACAAAATAATTTTTTTATACCGGAATCGTAGTTCAACGGCAGAGGGGTTTTTGAAAAAGGCGGAGGGGTTTCTTACCGGAACCGTTTCGTGAATGGCAGGAAACAGGGGCGGAGGAGACGGACGGAAACGAAAAGCGACGGAGATGGACGAAGGGCGTTCGTAGACAGATGGAGACGGCTGGAGACGGACGGAGCGGTGGGCAGAGAGAATGGGCGGTGTTGGCGAACGGTGTTGGCGGGCGGTGGGTACAAATCTCGTTCGTGGGATACTGTTTTGAAGAAGAGTCAATAACTAAATAATAGAAGCAGGGCTTATTTCATAAATATATATTACACTTTTTACATCGGTGGATTCAAAGAACCGATGTAATATATATTTCGGTTCTACTTTTTACATCGGTGGAAGTTACAGACCGATGTAATGATTGTTTTTTACATCGGTGGAAGTCAATGACTGATGTAAGGATTTTCTAATTTTTTACATCGGTGGAACGCAAGGCCCGATGTAAGGGGTTTCTGGTTTTTTATTTACCAATCTGCCACCTAGTTTTTTACATCGGTGGATAGGAAGGCCCAATGTAAGGGTTTTCTGGGTTTTTTTTCCAATTTGCCACCTAGTTATTTATTTACAATACTGCCATCGTGTTTTTTTATAAAACCTTTTACATCGGTTTATTACTTTGACCGATGTAATAGCCAGCGGATTTTTTTTTAAAATATTTTTTATATCATTGCAAATAAATACCTGATGTAAAATCTTTTTATTTTTATTTTTTACATCATATATTTTAATACCTGATGTAAAGTCATTTTCTCAAATGTCATTTTTTTAGTAGTGTAACAAACAGGGGCACTATGCGAAAGATTGCAACTCCTACAGTTGCTACAACTGTGGTAAAGTGGGACATCTTGCAAAAGATTGTCGACTCATAAGAAAGATAGAAGAAACAACAAATCTTGCCCTAGAAACATAATCGAATGAAGGATTTCTATTAATGACTCAAAAGGAAGCAGATACAGAAAATGACACTATGTGGTACCTGGACTCAGGAGCAAGTAACCATATGTGTGGTCATAAGCACTTGTTCAAGGAAATAAAGAAAATTGAGGATGGTCATGTTTCTTTTGGAGATGCGTTGAAAGTAAGGGTCAAAGTAAAAAGAACAATCAGTTTCTTCCAGAAGGATGATTTGATAGGAACAATCCAAGATGTGTACTATGTACCAAACCTCAAAGAAAATATTTTGAGTCTGGGATAACTCACAGAAAAGGGCTACTCGATACTCATGGAAGATCAAAGTTTTCACTTAAAAGACAAGTCAGAACGTCTGGTTGCTCAAGTCGAAATGGGGAGAAATCGAATGTACAAGTTGAATTTGAGAAGCATTCGAGAAAAGTGTTTGCAAGTCAATGTCGAAGACCAAGCATCTCTGTGGCACCTACATTTTAGTCATCTACATTAGGCTAGACTAAGGAGGTTAGCAAAGAAAAATATGGTGCATGGACTGCCAGACATAGAATTCAAAGGAAAGTTCTGTGAAGAATATGTGTTTGGCAAACAGACGAGAACCTCATTTCAAAGGAAGGCAGAATATCAGGCTAAACAAATATTGGAATTGATTCACACTGACATATGTGGACCAATTACCCCAGAATCCTTCAGTGGCAAAAGGTACTTTATATCCTTTACTGATGATTTCTCAAGGAAAACTTGGGTGTATTTTCTGAAAGAAAAGTCAGAAGCCTTCGAAGTATTCAAGAAGTTAAAGATAATGGTGGAGAAAGCAACAGACAGGCACATCAAAGCTCTTCGATCAGACAGAGGTGGGGAGTATACTTCGACAGCTTTTATGAAGTACTGTAACGAGCAAGGCATAAGGAGATTTCTGACTGCAACATACTTACCTCAACAAAATGGTGTGGCAGAAAGAAAGAATCGAACAGTCTTCGACATGGTTCGATCAATACTTAAGACCAAGAATATGTCGAAGGAATTTTGGGCAGAAGCTGTACAATATGCAATCTACATTCAGAATAGATGTCCACATTCGAAGTTGGGAGATTTAACACCTCAAGAAGCTTGGAGTGGACAAAAGCCAATTGTGTCTCACTTCAAAGTGTTTAGAAGTGTGGCTTATGCACATGTACCTAATCAAATAAAAACAAAGCTTGAAGATAAGAGTCAGAAATACATACTCATTGGGTATGATGAGAAAACGAAAGGTTACATAATTTTCAACCCAATAAATAAAAAGGTGATAGTGAGTAGAGATGTTTGAGTAAACGAAGGAAGCAAGTGGGACTGGAACAACTCAACTGGAGTAATGGTCGAATTACCAGGTGCTATATCAAAAAACACTTCGACAGAACCAGAAGAATCTGATGATGAAGATGGACTCTCACAACCCAGGTTATGAAGTTTACAAGACTTGTATGAAAACACAGAAGAAGTGCATCTCGTATGTTTGTTGGCAGACATTGAAGATGTCAGTTTCGACGAAGCAGTAAGAAACAAAAATTAGAAGGATGTTATGAATGAAGAAATTAAGGCCATCGAACACAATGATACTTGGGAACTAGCAGAGTTACAAGAAGAAAATCAAACAATTGGTGTGAAGTGGGTGTTCAAGAAAAAGATAAATGCACAAGGTGAAATCGAAAGATACAAGGTGCGACTTGTGGCGAAAGGATATAAGCAGAAAGCAAGAATCGACTATGATGAAGTGTTTGCACTTGTTGCAAGAATGGAGACAATTCGACTGCTCATATCTCAAGCTGCTCAATACAAATGGCAAATATATCAAATGGATGTCAAGTCAGCTTTTTTGAATGGCGTGCTTGAAGAATAAGTTTATGTCGAACAACCACTAGGATACATGAAATTCAAAAATAAAGGAAAGGTGCTAAAGCTAAAGAAGGAACTTTATGGGCTGAAGTAGGCACCACGAGCATGGAATACACGAATTGACACATACTTCAAAGAAAATGGATTTCAGCAATGTCCATACGAACATGCCCTGTATGTGAAGAAGGAAAAAGAGAAAATATTGCTTGTTGCTCTCTATGTCGATGACTTAATTTTCTTGGGAAACAATAATCAGATGATAGAAGAATTCAAAGGCACAATGACACAAGAATTTGAGATGACTGACTTAGGCCTGATGAAATACTTTCTTGGTCTGGAGGTTCGACAAGAAGAAACAGGAATCTTCATCTCACAAGAAAAATATGCAAAAGATACACTGAAAAGATTTAAAATGGGAAGTTGCAATCCAATTTCGACACTAATGGAACCAAGAGAAAAACTTTCGAAATTTGATGGGGGAGAGCGTATCGAAGCAAACAAATTTCGAAGCTTGGTGGGAAGTCTTTGATACCTCACATGCACAAGGCCAGATCTTTCGCTGAGTGTTGGAATTGTGAGTCGTTTCATCGAAGAACCGGTTTTTGCACACTAGAAAGCTCTGAAGAGAATTGTGGTACGGTGGGAGAACTGACTTGAGGTTTGCGTTTGTTTTTGCACTTGTGCGGTTGAGCAAGAGTCGTCACCGACTTTTTATTTTATTCTAAAGGAAAGGTTAAAAAGCACAGCAAAAACCTTTTGAGATATTTCGTGGGTTCGGGGGGTAGATTATGAAAAGGGAAGGTATTATCACCCTTTTCATCCATGGTTATCCATGGGCTCTTAGTTACTTGGTTTTTTAGATCACTTGCCTTGATTTTCGATTGCTTGAAAATGGTGTATGTGTGTGTGTGTGTTTTTGAAAATGTTTTTGAAGAGATGCCTTGTCTTAGGCAACCAATGTATTCGACTCGTGTTTGAGTGTTTTACAAAAGTGTGGATCTTTTCGAAAAGATGTTTCAAATGTTTTTGAGAGTTTGTTTTGAAAGTGTTTGTGAAGTGTGGTTTGAAAAGAAGGCAAGTGTTTTTGCAAGTTGATCTCAAGTAACTAAGAGCTTTGTCTCCTCTATTGTACTCAAAGGTTTTCTCTATGTTTTCAACCCTTTTTAACAATTTTGTTCCACCATTGAATTTGGTGGACAATCTTGCGTTTAGGAAGTTTAAACGGGACGGGCGCGGGTCATCGTATGGACCATGAATGCAATGGTGCCAAGTGTCTTTGGCAATTTTTCTTGAAGGGACTATGATCATTCCATTTAGGTAACTTTCGAAAGCGTCATCGAGGGACTTATGATCATTTGAATTTGTTTTGCCAAAGAAACTCGACGTACAAGCATGGCCCATTTTGGAAGGCAACATGTGGGATTACCCTAGAGGGTGCAAGTGTGATTGTGTATTGATTTCATGTATTTGTCTTTGTATTAGGTTATCTAGCGTTCGGTTTTATGTACATGCAAACCCTAGGTCTAACCATGGTATAATTGAAAGCGGTAAATTGCAAGAATTTAAAGTCTACGCTATTACAAATAAGTATCCGGGAGTGGGGGTACAAATTCTAAAATGGGGGGATGAGACTTTTAGGAATGTAGTGTCTAATAATTTACAATCAAATCGAATTGCGATCAAATGTAATCAATGTATAGCAAGGTATAAGAATAGTAATTGTATGTGTATCAAGAGTATAATGTGAAATATATTGTGTATTGTGTAAGTGAAGTGTAAGTGTATATGTGTATGTAATTTATTTACAAGTGCGAGATGTGATTTTAATGTGAATGTTTAAGTATTGTTTAACTTAAATGAAAAGAATTAAATGTTTATTTATTTAATCTTTGTAATCTTGTATATTCTTTAATATGTACAAAAAAAAAGAATATTTTAATTAAATGTTTTAAATTTTAATTAAATTATGTATATTATAAATGTATTTGTCTTGATTATGTACAAATTATTTCTAAGAAAAGAAAATGTACTAACTAAAAAAGAATTTATGTACAAAGATAAACAAGTTAAAAAAAATGTGTTTTAACCAATGTATTTTTATGTATTAATGTACAAAAGTTTTTTTTTTAATTGAAAGAAAGTGTTTTAATATATTATGTTCAAAAATTATGTTGTAAAAAAAGTTATATTAATTTGTATGTAGAAAAAGAATATGATAATAAAAAGGTTTGAAAACAAACAGGAATGGGCTTAGGCAATGTTGGACAGGGCAAGGCCCAAATATGATTCAGAGAAAATGAAAAGGGCAGGGGGGGGTGTGAACTTGGAACGCTTGGGCTTAGGTGTAGAAAGGGCAAGGCCCAGGTTTGACACAAAACGTTTTTTAGGGTTCTCACATTTGTTTTCATTTGGATAACGCTTTAGGGTTTGCATGCACAGAAGCGGCGCCGTTCTTTGTTTTACTTCGTCTTCTTCGCTAGGTCTTTCTCGCCATAGTTAGCTACTGATACCTTCCTTATCTCTAGCCACCAGCGCCACCATCTCTTCTCCCCTCAGCTCGCTCAGGCAACAATCAAACAAGGTAGTGAATTGTCTCAAACTCGTTAGGCGTTTTAGGTTTGCATGTTATGATTTTGTATTCTGATATTATGTTCATTATTGTTTGTTAACGAGGTTGTGAAAAGGGATGAGAAGAAAGTAAACTACCTTTTGGGAGATGGAGGAGAGGAGTGTTTGGATGCGCTTGGAGGCTCGACGGTGAAGGGGTTGTGATGAACTAGCTTGCTTTTTGGTAACCCTGGTACTCTGTGCTCTTTGTCTCTCTTTTTTGTTGCCTTGATGATGATGATGAAACGAACCACTTTTATATCTTTCTCTTCTTCTCTCTGTTGCCTCGTTGCTTAATATGCTTGTTCCTTGCCCAATGATGGATATTCTGAGGGCCTTTGTGATGAACTCTTTATGTTTCTGAGTAGACTTCTTTATCTCCTTCTGGTTGCCTCTTGGAATGCTTGTTAGGGTTGCCTTCGAATGCTTCTTCTGTGGGCCTGGCTTATATGTTTATGTATGCTTTGTTCTTTTCTTGCCCAGTGATGAACTTACAGTTCTGAGGGCTTAAGTGGGTTTGGAAACTGGTTTAAGCTCGATTGGATTTTGCAGGGGCTTTGGTTGATTATGATGTTTTGAGTTGTTTCGTATGTTGTATATTTTTACCCCAATGATGGACATCGTTCTGAGGGGGTCTGTGGGTTTGGCGTGCTTTTTGGGTTTATCTGGCTTCAGGCCTTGGTGAGGGCTGGGTACCAGTTTAGGCTTGTGAGGCTTTTTGGCTTCAGTTTATGTTGAGTTTGTCAGGTTCAATGCTTGTTGGTTTGAAGCTTTTTTGGTTTATGGCTTTGGGCGTGTTATGGACCTGTTTGTGTGGTATCAGGTTTGCTCTGGTACAGGTTCTACTGGTTAAGGCTGCAGGTTTTAGTTGACAGGGTCTTGATGGTTTAAACTTGACAGGTTTTTTGGCCTTGAATGGGTAGGCTGGTATGTTGTTTTAGGTTTACTGTGCTTACAGGTTTTCTGGTATGATATGCTTGAGGTTATATCTTTTCTGATAGGCAGGTATGCTTGGTAATGTTGACTGGTTTTTTGTGAACTGGTTTGGACAGTTTGTGGTTGGTTGGAGGTTTGAAAACTGGTGGTACAGGCTTGATACCAGTTTTGGCTTGTGGTGTCTCAGGCTTATGCTGGTTGTTTGAGTTTGATTGCAGGTTTCAAGCTTTGTTTGACAGGGCCTGTAGAGGTTTGAAAAGCTTTACAGTTTTGCTTCTTCTCTCTGTTTGATATCTCCTCCTCTTTACTGTGTTATGAACAGGTTGTCTTATATTTTATTTCTCATGCCTAAAGCCTTAAGCCTGCAAAACCTTCTTTTTCTCTCTTCTTTCTCTCTCCAGTACACTTCAAAATATTAAAATATGTTTTATGTGTACTTTATTCTGAAAGGGCAGCATTGGGAAAATGATGAAAATGAATTAGCTTGCTTGCATATTAATCTTTCTCTGCATATCCTTTCATATCTTCTTTTGACAGCTTCTTGTACTTTTGTATCTTTGATATCTTTCCAAATCTTCTTTTTTTGACAGCTTTGAGTAGCCTTGTACTTGTTTGACATCTTTGACAGTTTGTTGGACAGTTTGGAATTTGTGGTTAGGCCTAGTTCAGTTTGTTTTGAAATATGCAGTATGTAGTGGTTTGACAATTTTGACTTGTGCATTCTTTATATTTGTGCATTCAAAGTTTAGCAAGCAAATATTCATCCCTCTTTGTGAACCGGGAGAAATCCCGTGATTTGCAAAGAGGGCTAACTGATTCCAGTCAGTTGCCCTTAATGATGAACTTTATTTTTATCTGTCTCTTTTATTTATTTATCTGCTTCTAACTTTTCTTCTTTGCTTTTGCAGATAAAAATTGAATGTAGAGGGGTATCACCAAATGAAGAATGAAGAATTGGAGACTTAGGAATACTTAGAAAAATAGGATAGTTTTATTTTCAATTTAATCATTGTAACTATTATTATTGTAAATACCTCGTAAATGAATACTTGTATCTAAATAATAATTGTAACAAATATTTAAAGATGAAAATAAAAAATTCTTTTAATCCAGTTAATTCTTTTTATCCCTTTTTTTAATTGTTCATTTTATTATTTATAATTCTTTTAATTATAATAATTGAACATAAATTCCAATCATTTAATCTTAGAATAATAAATAATTAAATAAACAATGCTTCGGCATTTGATCAATTAAACCTGGCGTTTCAAACATCCATAGCAAAACAGCAGTCAATCACAGCAATTGCCCAGACGCTTTTTTCCTTTACTGACTTTAATCAAACATTGCAAATTCAAATCCAATGCAACCTTTTACTGATTCAGTCAAACAAACGTGAATTCAATCCCAATGCATTCTTTTACTGATTAAGTCAACCAATGTGAATTCAATCCAAATCTCGGAATAACTTGTAAAGCATCGTAGAATTAAATCTTTCTGAGGAACCGCGCACGAAAACCCTAATTCCTGATTAAATGCCAAAGAACGTTCGCCTGATCAAAGTTGGGCCAAAATCAATCAAAACCCTAAGCAAACTGTGTGAACTGTTCTAAACCCCTCAAAACCAGAGAAAACCCTAATTTTGTCTGACTGACGAGAAAAGTCTGTGTGACTGATTCTTGAGCCAATCTGAAAAATCGGGAAAAGCCTGAAGCTGTGATTTCTTGAGGAAAAATACGAGGGCAAATTTTAGGGTACAACAGTTGCCCCTGTTCAATCTTCTTGAACCTGAAGAGTTAGATTGGCAAGTTTGCCTTTCGCGACTCAAAGGTAAAAGGAGATTGGACACTAAAGTGCCCAGAAAATTTGCACTCGGCGATGTGATGGTAGAGGTGAATGGGCTTAAAGATGCCATTTGGTGATGGGCTTAAAGATGCCATCTGATGCGATAAAATCTTGTCGGGGGATGGGCTTAGAGATGCCATCTGAGAATGGGCTTAAAGATGCCATTTGGTCACTGCTGGTAGGAGGATGGGCTTATAGATGCCATCTGAGAATGGGCTTAAAGATGCCAATTGGAAATGTTGAACTGTATTTCATTGGTGAGTGGACGAGTATCGGAAAGGCCTCCATGTTTCGGAACATCTCTGAACTGGGGGGTTTGAATAAGCAATAGATTGACATCCGTATCTGGAGGCATCCGTAAACTGTTTTCAAATGTTGAGAAGAGTCTGAACAAGCGATAGATTAACATCCGTTGTTGAGAGGAATCCTTAAACTGTTTTCAGAAGTTGCATCTGAACAAGCGATAGATTAACATCCGTTGTTGGGAAGAATCCGTAAATTGTTTTCAGAAGTCTTGAGAAAAATCTGAACAAGCGATAGGTTAACATCCGTTGCTGGAGAACCCGTGAACTGTTTTCAGAAGTCTTGAAGTTGAATAAGCAATAGAGCAGCATCCGTTGTTGGGAAGCGTCCGTAAACTGTTTTCAGAAGGCTTGAAGTGGAGGAGGAACCGGTGTAGGGTTTCCTGATGATGAGTCCGTGTAAAACTGCATTCGGATGAATCTGGAACAAGTATCAGAATGTTGCCGTGTCTGGGTCACATCTGAACTACTTCTAGAAAGAATCTCGGAAGATGATCTTTGTCTGTCGACTGATCTTACCTGAAAAGGTAAAGGGTTAGTTGTATGCAATGTTATGATGCATGATGCAATGTATGTGACATCAATGTTTATGACATGAATGTGATGAATGCGCTCGTAAGCTGATAAGTTATCTTGCTGAGGATAAATGAATCCTGGATGGCTGAAGATAAAAAAAACTTGACTGCTGCCGGGGAGAACAATTCCTTGGCTGCTGCTGTGGAGGGCAAGAATCTCTGATTGTTGAAAAATGAAAAGTCTTGGGACCAATGTTGGGGAAATCAGAAGCTTGGGTTGTATGCCAAACTACTGGGGACTTCCTGTTTTGAGGAGATCTGTGTAGGATTTCCTGATGATGAGTCCGTGTAAAACTGCATCGGGTTTTTGAACACTTTTGACATTCGAATGCCCCAAGTGGTGATGTAGATAATTTCCTGGCTTGTTACAGGTGTTGATCTGGAACTTAAGAAAAGTTGGTCAAGGAGATATTGTCCTGGCTTGTTACAGGTGTTGATCTTTGACCTGAAAAAGAAAGATGGTTCTCTGGCTTGTTACAGGTGTTGATCTTCAATCTCTTCAGATGTGCCCTGGCTAGATACAGGAATCGAATCTGGAAATAGTCGTCAACAGATATGCCCTGGTTGGATATAGGAATCGAATCCTCAAACTCTTCAGACGTGCCCTGGCTAGATACAAGAATCGAGTCTGGAAATAGTCGTCAACAGATATGCCCTGGCTGGATACAGGAATCGAATCTTCAAACTCTTCAGACGTGCCCTGGCTAGATACAGGAATCGAGTCTGGAAATCAATCACTCACAGATATGCCCTGGCTAGATACAGGAATCGAATCTGGAATTGTGATAGTTGATTTGTTGGTGGTTGTAATTTCCAGCAGGTGGTGAAGGAATGATTGAACACTTTTGACATTCGAATGCCCCAAGTGATGATGAGTCTTGAGTCAGGTTATTCTGCGAATTGAGAGATTTCTTGAAATCTTGACTGGACTGCCCCAGGTTAACTGAACTTTGAAAGATCTGTTGAAACCTTGACTGGACTGCCCCAGGTTAACTGGATGGTGCTATGTCATGCCCCTTGTTGATAGGAGATTTGTAATGGAAGTGTCGTCCCTTTGAAGTGATTTTAACTCACTGAGAGAGTTTTCGTTCCTCCGAACATTCGCTGTGTGAAATTCTTCGCTGTCAAACAAAAAGCCAAATGCAGACAGTGATATTCAAGCAATGCAAAGTTTATGTTTGTCTCGAAGTTTTGAAAAATGCGTTTTTAGCAGAAAACTTTTTATAAGACAGATCAACACAAGATTTTAGAGCAAAGCCTTACAGGAGTCATGATACCTTTTGTAACAGTATGCTTTCGAACTAACCCACGCTTCAATTAGGACTTTTGAAGGGTTGTAACGTGGTCTGGTTCACGGTTTAAGAAACAAAGGATAAAGGCTCAAAGTGTATTTGTACCCACCCGTTCTTCGTGATGTTCTTCATACCTAAGCTCAGTTAATTGTGCGTCACACTCTGTTTTAAGTTTGGAACGACTTTTGGGCGATGGTTCACCAGTTGAATTTGGGGAGACAGTCATCATCTCCTTTTTCTTTTGCAACATTTTTTTCATGTTGATGAGGATTTGTAATGACCTCACTATTTTGATTTTGATTTGTTATCCCTAACTTTTGCCTGACTGTTCCCGTTTTTCGAGATTACAGTCAGCGGGATGCCCCAGCTTTCTTAAGCCTCCTTTATAGGTTTTGGCTTGGTGGGTTTTTCTCTTTTGAGAGATTGACTGTCTATGTGATAGGGAACCACCCTTGTCTTTTGATTCCAAAGGAATGCTTTTTCTTTTTCTTTGACGTCGTTCGTTGTATTACGAACTGAGAGTTTGCGACTTCAATGCGCGTTTCTCTTGAATTAACTGAGATACTACCCTGCCCCAGGTTTATATCAAAGGTTTTGATTGTTTAGAACAGAAAACTCCTACTTCTTTGGCTCGAAGGGGTTGACAAGGGATTATCTTCCTTATAACTCCAGTGTTTGGGAATTGAAAGAAATGCCTGTACATCATCAGCAAGGTCTGTTCAAAAGCATACTGTATGAGATTATGGTATTGTTTCGTCATCCTCCCTCTAAAGGCTTGCAGCTTTTTATCAAGAGTTAAATATACTAAAGAAAGCATAAGAGTAGTGAAACGACTGGATGAATTCAAGACAAACATATGCAATGCATTAATGAAAACAGAGTTTAACATCAACAGATAATTGTTTGACAACAAAAGAAATTACAACTTTGAAAATTCAAAATGAAGCAAAAGTCTTTCAGCTTGAGCTTTGTCACTCCAGGTGGAGAACTCCTTAACGGAAGATTTTCATCTCGCCGTCTGGCATGAATTCCAGCACTCCAATGTCGATCAGATCTTGAATCTTGTTCTTCAAGGCCCAACAGTCGTTGGTGTCGTGTCCCGGGCTGTAGGAGTGGTAAACACAAAATGCATCGGGACGATAGTTAGGAGAGGAGGTATTGAGCTTCTGAGGAGGATCCCTTAGGGTAAGCAGGTTGACCTCCAACAGGCGCTTCAGTATGAAGAATGATGGTATCTCAGTCTCCGTGAACTGTCTTCCCGACGTTTCTTGCTTACACCGATTACCCCGTTGACGCTGGCGAGGTTGTTGATGGGCTTGTGACCCTGAAGCAAACGAAGGAGCCTTCCCCTTGTCTTCCTGAGTGGATGGAGGCTGAGGGGTGACTTGCTCTTCAACCTCAGATGTTTGCCCCAATTGGTTGTTTGGAAGCAGTTGGCGGACAAGAACTCTGAGTTCCTCTTGTCTTTGAGATAGGTCTTGGATGAGAGCCATCTGGCCCACCAACTGTCCCATCACTTGGATTCTCAATGTTGCCAGATCAAACTGCAGCTCCGCAATCTGATCACTCCTGGCATTGTTTGAATTCTCCAAGCCCTTTGTGAGGAGAGCTTTCATTTCTTCTTGCCCTAGAGACAAGTTCAGGAACATTTCCTGCAGCTGAGCAGTCTGGTCTTGGATGTCTTTGACAGACCTTTCTAGAGCCATCTCTTACTGAAATAAACAGTATGAGAGTAAGGAAACCTGAAAAAGGAAAAAACTGTCAAAATGCAATGCATGATATGTGGATGCATGCTTTCAAGGATCTCTTGGGGTAAACACAAGAAAATGTTAGAGGTTGAACTTTTGCTCTTGGATTGGAGAACTTCGCACCGGTGGATGTCTTTCTACTAGAATCAAGCTCACCATGTCCAGTGGGTCATAGCCACTGATTCAAGTTGTTGCACTTGAACTTTGATTGGGGAACTTTGTATCGGTGGATGTCTTTCCACGAGAATCAAGCTCACCATGTCGAGTGGGTCATAGCCACTGATTCAAGTTGTTGTACTTGATCTTTGATGGCATTTGTTTATAGGAGAAACCCCTTGCCCCTTGGTAGACGTCTGGTTCAACGTAACCCTACATCAAAAGAACCCTCGAGATCCTTGAGATGGTTATTGAAAATGCTATGGTATGATGTCATGATGCTATGTACATGTATGCAAAAAGCAAGTGAGTGTATATACAGACAAACATATTCACACAAAGCAAACAAGTCCTTAGGTTTAGGCTTGCATGGGGTTGTAGGTAAGTACCCTCTTGAAGTTAGTTGGCTCATCCTGTCCTAAAATAGAAACCGGGTTCTAAGGAGCTCAATATCATTGGATTGTTTTCTGTGTTCATTATTTCGGTTTAGCCACTTACTGGCGACCAAAATATTCCAAGAAAACAACCTTCAAATGAGTGTAGTATCGAGTATCTACCAACTTCGGACTGCACCAAAGTCGGTCATCTCACTACCCCTAAAAAGGCTAAGATGGTCAATTAAGGTTCTAAGAGTCCGTTAGTGCTTCACGACATCACTCAGCGGCCCCGTACTCTCCTTGACTGAACTCAAGGGTTACCGGTACTCACAAATATGTCACACTAACATAGCTTACTGCTTCAACCATGTCGGTATACCCCGCACAGTTCCCTCACAGTTTTTTGCTATTTACCTAAAAAGGTGCCCCAAATCTGGGTGTAGGATTTACAACAAACCCAAACAAGAACCCAAAAGATAAAGCAATCAAGGCAATCAAAGCAAGAATGTAAAGGTGATCTAAACCCTGAGGTAACCCCACTTTTAGAGATATCCCCAGCAGAGTCTCCAGTTCTGTGGTACGGTGGGAGAACTGACTTGAGGTTTGCGTTTGTTTTCGCACTTGTGCGGTTGAGCAAGAGTCGCCACCGACTTTTTATTTTATCCTAAAGGAAAGGTTAAAAAGCACAGCAAAAACCTTTTGAGATATTTCGTGGGTTCGGGGGGTAGATTATGAAAAGGGAAGGTATTAGCACCCTTTTCATCCATGGTTATCCATGGGCTCTTAGTTACTTGGTTTTTTAGATCACTTGCCTTGATTTTCGATTGCTTGAAAATGGTGTGTGTGTGTGTGTTTTTGAAAATGTTTTTGAAGAGATGCCTTGTCTTAGGCAACCAATGTATTCGACTCGTGTTTGAGTGTTTTACAAAAGTGTGGATCTTTTCGAAAAGATGTTTCAAATGTTTTTGAGAGTTTGTTTTGAAAGTGTTTGTGAAGTGTGGTTTGAAAAGAAGGCAAGTGTTTTTGCAAGTTGATCTCAAGTAACTAAGAGCTTTGTCTACCCCTATTGTACTCAAAGGTTTTCTCTATGTTTTCAACCCTTTTTAACAATTTTGTTCCACCATTGAATTTGGTGGACAATCTTGCGTTTAGGAAGTTTAAACGGGACGGGCGCGGGTCATCGTATGGACCATGAATGCAATGGTGCCAAGTGTTTTTGGCAATTTTGCTTGAAGGGACTATGATCATTCCATTTAGGCAACTTTCGAAAGCGTCATCGAGGGACTTATGATCATTTGAATTTGTTTTGCCAAAGAAACTCGACGTGCAAGCATGGCCCATTTTGGAAGGCAACATGTGGGATTACCCTAGAGGGTGCAAGTGTGATTATGTATTGATTTCATGTATTTGTCTTTGTATTAGGTTATCTAGCATTCGGTTTTATGTACATGCAAACCCTAGGTCTAACCATGGTATAATTGAAAGCGGTAAATTGCAAGAATTTAAAGTCTACGCTATTACAAATAAGTATCCGGGAGTGGGGGTACAAATTCACAAATGGGGATGAGACTTTTAGGAATGTAGTGTCCAATAATTTACAACCAAATCGAATTGCGATCAAATGTAATCAATGTATAGCAAGGTATAAGAATAGTAATTGTATGTGTATCAAGAGTATAATGTGAAATATATTGTGTATTGTGTAAGTGTAAGTGTAAGTGTATATGTGTATGTAATTTATTTACAAGTGCGAGATGTGATTTTAATGTGAATGTTTAAGTATTGTTTAACTTAAATGAAAAGAATTATATGTTTATTTATTTAATCTTTGTAATCTTGTATATTCTTTAATATGTACAAAAAAAAAGAATATTTTAATTAAATGTTTTAAATTTTAATTAAATTATGTATATTAAAAATGTATTTGTCTTGATTATGTACAAATTATTTCTAAGAAAAGAAAATGTACTAACTAAAAAAGAATTTATGTACAAAGATAAACAAGTTAAATAAAATAAAATAAAAGTGTTTTAACCAATGTATTTTTATGTATTAATGTACAAAAGTTTTTTTTTTAATTGAAAGAAAGTGTTTTAATATATTGTGTTCAAAAATTATGTTGTAAAAAAAGTTATATTAATTTGTATGTAGAAAAAGAATATGATAATAAAAAGGTTTGAAAACAAACAGGAATGGGCTTAGGCAATGCTGGACAGGGCAAGGCCCAAATATGATTCAGAGAAAATGAAAAGGGCAGGGGGGTGTGAACTTGGAACGCTTGGGCTTAGGTGTAGAAAGGGTAAGGCCCAGGTTTGACACAAAACGTTTTTTAGGGTTCTCACATTTGTTTTCATTTGGATAACGCTTTAGGGTTTGCATGCACAGAAGCGGCGCCGTTCTTCGTTTTACTTCGTCTTCTTCGCTAGGTCTTTCTCGCCATGGTTAGCTACTGATACCTTCCTTATCTCTAGCCACCAGCGCCACCATCTCTTCTCCCCTCAGCTCGCTCAGGCAACAATCAAACAAGGTAGTGAATTGTCTCAAACTCGTTAGGCGTTTTAGGTTTGCATGTTATGATTTTGTATTCTGATATTATGTTCATTATTGTTTGTTAACGAGGTTGTGAAAAGGGATGTGAAGAAAGTAAACTACCTTTTGGGAGATGGAGGAGAAGAGATTTTGGATGCGCTTGGAGGCTCGACGGTGAAGGGGTTGTGATGAACTAGCTTGCTTTTTGGTAACCCTGGTACTCTGTGCTCTTTGTCTCTCTTTTTTGTTGCCTTGATGATGATGATGAAATGAACCACGTTTATATCTTTCTCTTCTTCTCTATGTTGCCTCGTTGCTTAATATGCTTGTTCCTTGCCCAATGATGGATATTCTGAGGGCCTTTGTGATGAACTCTTTATGTTTCTGAGTAGACTTCTTTATCTCCTTCTGGTTGCCTCTTGGAATGCTTGTTAGGGTTGCCTTCGAATGCTTCTTCTGTGGGCCTGGCTTATATGTTTATGTATGCTTTGTTCTTTTCTTGCCCAGTGATGAACTTACAGTTCTGAGGGCTTAAGTGGGTTTGGAAACTAGTTTAAGCTCGATTGGATTTTGCAGGGGCTTTGGTTGATTCTGATGTTTTGAGTTGTTTCGTATGTTGTATATTTTTACCCCAATGATGGACACCGTTCTGAGGGGGTTTGTGGGTTTGGCGTGCTTTTTGGGTTTATCTGGCTTCAGGCCTTGGTGAGGGATGGGTACCAGTTTAGGCTTGTGAGGCTTTTTGGCTTCAGTTTATGTTGAGTTTGTCAGGTTCAATGCTTGTTGGTTTGAAGCTTTTTTGGTTTATGGCTTTGGGCGTGTTATGGACCTGTTTGTGTGGTATCAGGTTTGCTCTGGTACAGGTTCTACTGGTTAAGGCTGCAGGTTTTAGTTGACAGGGTCTTGATGGTTTAAACTTGACAGGTTTTTTGGCCTTGAATGGGTAGGCTGGTATGCTGTTTTAGGTTTACTGTGCTTACAGGTTTTCTGGTATGATATGCTTGAGGTTATATCTTTTCTGATAGGCAGGTATGCTTGGTAATGTTGACTGGTTTTTTGTGAACTGGTTTGGACAGTTTGTGGTTGGTTGGAGGTTTGAAAACTGGTGGTACAGGCTTGATACCAGTTTTGGCTTGTGGTGTCTCAGGCTTATGCTGGTTGTTTGAGTTTGATTGCAGGTTTCAAGTATTGTTTGACAGGGCCTGAAGAGGTTTGAAAAGCTTTACAGTTTTGCTTCTTCTCTCTGTTTGATATCTCCTCCTCTTTACTGTTTTATGAACAGGTTGTCTTATATTTTGTTTCTCATGCCTAAAGCCTTAAGCCTGCAAAACCTGCTTTTTCTCTCTTCTTTCTCTCTCCAGTACACTTCAAAATATTAAAATATGTTTTATGTGTACTTTATTCTGAAAGGGCAGCATTGGGAAAATGATGAAAATGAATTAGCTTGCTTGCATATTAATCTTTCTCTGCATACCCTTTCATATCTTCTTTTGACAACTTCTTGTACTTTTGTATCTTTGATATCTTTCCAAATCTTCTTTTTTTTGACAGTTTTGAGTAGCCTTGTACTTGTTTGACATCTTTGACAGTTTGTTGGACAGTTTGGAATTTGTGGTTAGGCCTAGTTCAGTTTGTTTTGAAATATGCAGTATGTAGTGGTTTGACAATTTTGACTTGTGCATTCTTTATATTTGTGCATTCAAAGTTTAGCAAGCAAATATTCATCCCTCTTTGTGAACCGGGAGAAATCCCGTGATTTGCAAAGAGGGCTAACTGATCCCAGTCAGTTGCCCTTAATGATGAACTTTATTTTTATCTGTCTCTTTTATTTATTTATCTGCTTCTAACTTTTCTTCTTTGCTTTTGCAGATAAAAATTGAATGGAGAGGGGTATCACCAAATGAAGAATGAAGAATTGGAGACTTAGGAATACTTAGAAAAATAGGATAGTTTTATTTTCAATTTAATCATTGTAACTATTATTATTGTAAATACCTCGTAAATGAATACTTGTATCTAAATAATAATTGTAACAAATATTTAAAGATGAAAATAAAAAATTCTTTTAATCCAGTTAATTCTTTTTATCCCTTTTTTTAATTGTTCATTTTATTATTTATAATTCTTTAAATTATAATAATTGAACATAAATTCCAATCATTTAATCTTAGAATAATAAATAATTAAATAAACAATGCTTCAGCATTTGATCAATTAAACTTGGTGTTTCAAACATCCAGAGCAAAACAACAGTCAATCACATCAATTGCCCAGACGCTTTTTTCCTTTACTGACTTTAATCAAACATTGCAAATTCAAATCCAATGCAACCTTTTACTGATTCAGTCAAACAAACGTGAATTCAATCCCAATGCATTCTTTTACTGATTAAGTCAACCAATGCGAATTCAATCCAAATCTCGGAATAACTTGTAAAGCATCGTAGAATTAAATCTTTCTGAGGAACCGCGCACGAAAACCCTAATTCCTGATTAAATGCCAAAGAACGTTCGCCTGATCAAAGTTGGGCCAAAATCAATCAAAACCCTAAGCAAACTGTGTGAACTGTTCTAAACCCCTCAAAACCAGAGAAAACCCTAATTTTGTCTGACTGACGAGAAAAGTCTGTTTGACCGATTCTTGAGCCAATCTGAAAAATCGGGAAAAGCCTGAAGCTGTGATTTCTTGAGGAAAAATGCGAGGACAAATTTTGGGGTACAACAAGAATCTTTCGATATGTCCAAGGAACTGTGTCACTTAGAATATTTTATTCAAAAGCAGAAGAATACAAGTTGATTGGATACTCTGGCAACGATTGGTGTGGTGACATAGATGATCGAAAAAGAACTTCAGGATATATGATCTTCATGGGAAACACTGGATTCACCTGGCTGTCAAGGAAGTAACCCATATTAACTCTTTCGACATGTGAAGCAGAGTATGTGGCAACATCTTGGTGTGTATGCCATGCAATATGACTGAGAAATTGCTGAGCAGGATGGAGTCGAAACAGGAAGATGCAACAATAATTCAAGTCGACAACAAATATGCAGTCGGACTAGCGAAGAATCCAGTCAACCATGAAAGAAGCAAACACATTGATGTTCGATTCCATTTTATTCGAGAACATGTGAAGGATGGAAGCATCGAACTAAAGCACGTTTCAAGCAAGGATCAAGCAGCAGACATTCTTACAAAACCATTATCGAAGGAGCTATTCGACAGAGGCAAGAAAATATTAGGCATGATGGATCGAAGAAATATTTGAATTTATGTGGGAGTTTTGTTGGTTAAATTCAAATATGCATTGGGTAGTTCAAAAGACAGATTCTCTTTGGGCAGTGGGAAGTTTATTCCTTAAGGACCTAGTAATAGTTAATGCTGTAACATTTAATATTCTATCTTGTGATCTCTATATAAATCACTTTGTATTCATATTAAAAGTTAGTTGAACATTTTATAAAAAAAAGCAAGTTTAAGTCCACTCTCATTTTCTCTTCAATTAAGCTGGTGAAATATTATGGTAATGTGACACATGTATCTAATAATGTATTAGACGACAAAGAAAGTGGAGCTTATCAGTTGGAAGCCACCACCTACGGGGATGGATAAAATGGCGCTGGATACATGTGTATTGAGAGGCTAATAGTTGTGCTAATGCCTTAGAAAAAAATAAAATTGAGTTTAATGAAGCTTTTATAGTTATAACTCTTGTCCAATATTTGTTAGATGCTGATTTAGTGGGGATTTCCATTCCCCCAATAGTCACTGTGTAGTTTCTTTTTCTTGGATTCAGACCCTCTTTGTAACAAAAACAATAATATAATGAATATACATATATATTTATTTTTTGTTGGTATAATATAGTTAAGAGATTTTGAATATTTCAACTGTTAGGAACCGATTAACACGGGGTCTATTAGAGTATAAGAAATAAGTTAATATACCGAAGAAAAAAAAATGCTATAATCGAGATTTCCTTAAATATACTTTTGAGTTGTGAATATTAAGATATCTCACCTCACACATGTGAATGCGTAACCGGTCATACGAATTCCAAAAACATTTTTTCTTCAGCTTAACTGATTAGGCACATGTCTATTTTCTATAAATCCAAACACTTTCAGATAACTTAAGTTAAGTGTGATACTAAACCAACATTTTTCTAGTGTGATTCCTTCTAACTTCTCACATGTTTCTCTCACACTCCTCTCTTGTATTTCTCTTTCAATCAAAATTGTTAGATAAAGCTCTGATGCCCATTGTTAACTATTGAACACAATACTATTTGCAGCAAGATGCAACAGATATTTGTTATTGATAGGAGAATCAACCATGGCTTTAAATAGCCTTACAAATAACAAAAAAACAGAAAATTTAAAAAAAGAAAAGTTAACTTAATCATATAATTAGGAAATATTATTCCGACCTGATTTATAAGCAAAAATGATAGTTTATTAAAAATTATAATTAAATATATTTATTTTTCTTAATTTTATATAATAGAAACAACATAATTATATATGCATTCTTAATTAAATTGTCAACCTATAACATGTAAGAATAATTTTGAAATAAAAAAAGTAAATGTGTATAAATTTGTTTACATTTGCTTATTACAAGAAAAGATTAATTCAAAGAAAACAAAACTTCTACTCTAAACATTTAGGAAATTTATTAGCAACCGAAAAGACTACTTCAAAGACAAGACATGTAACCTTTAACATATCATCCTCAATTGTCCCTTCAACCAAACACACTCATCTCTCTTCGATCTCTAACGTCGCCACTTCTATTGCCGTTAACACCCGTTCTCGTTCATCCATCAATATTTCTGATTCATGGAACCTCGTCGTGTTAACGAGTCCTCCTTTGGTTAAATCAATACTTAATAAATTTTTTTATATTTTTTATTATTATTTTAAAATAGTGAAATATATTATTTTTGAGAAAGATTGTAGAATTTAACTTATCAAAATGGGTCTAACAAATTTGGCAATTGTATTTATTTTTTATAAACTATTACACGTGTCTTTAAATATAATAGTATTTGATATATAAATAAAAATAAAAGTATTGGTTATTAGGGGTTTTTAAAACCAAACTGACTCAATAAAAAATTGCAAAATCGAATCGAATCAAACTGAAATTGTAAAAAATTGTATTTAGTTCGGATGTGTTTGAGTCATTTTCTAATAGAACCGTGCGATTCCGTTCAGTTTGTGGTTTATATTTTACAAACCGAACCAAACCAAACAAAACTATATTATATTATAAAATCTTATAATCAATATACATTTCTTTAATTCTTTAGAAAAATCGATATGTATTATGTGTATAATTTATCATATTTTGTATGATATTTATTTTAATTTACAAATCATAAAAAAAAATATTATTCATTTATAAATATTATTTTCATAAAATATATTTAAGAATACAATCTTGTCTATGTCATTCTTTAGATTTAAATAAAATTAATTATAATACGTAATTTTATATATTAAATTATAAATTTATGTTAACAATTATAAAAAAATTTATGATAATGTAGGAACAATTAAACATAAAATTATATTTTCTTTTATATGTGTATGTATTACTTAATAATTTATTTTTTTGTAAAAAAATAAACCAACGGAACCAATCCGATGATAATTGAAAAAAAATTTTTGCAACAAACAGCTAAGATTCGAACCACTAAAAACAAACTCAATAAACACGGAGTTAGCCACTGGCCATCAATAAAGAATTTGTTAACAATTTCGCTATTAAATATATATTTATTATTTCAAGTTTATAAGTTTTTAATTACACTTTTCAAAATTGAAACTCTCATTTTTTTTTTGTTGAAGTCTTGAATCGTAGACCTGCTTGCCCTGGTCGAGGACCAACGCTGATGACCATGAAGATGTAAGTTTCTTCTTTTTCATCTGCTAATATCTTAGCCTATTGTGAATGTTTTGTTATATCATCTATGCTTTTCCGATTTGTTTATTACTTTTGTCAGATTTCTTCTCTGGTGTTTAAATGGAATTTTTAAATCCTAAACATCAATTTGTTTAATTGAATCTTATAATTAATAATGATAGTTCTCATTCCTCACAATAGATATCAGTTATTCCTCACAATAGATATCAGTTATTACCAGATACGTTTCCTATATAATAATAAACACCACCGAAGATTTTTTTTTTAAATTATATAAAAATAAGTTAACATATTTATTGAATCTTAACAATGATGTTAACAATAATAATAACCGATTAAAATATATTTATTCTTATTGAATAAAAAATAACAATGATGTATTAATTTATATTTTTTATACAATAACAATAAATATGTTTATATTAATTAAAAAATAAACAACATTTTCGTTAAAATTATTTTATGTTAAAAAATTTATAAAAGTAATTAAATTAGTTATCATAATTCTAAACATGCAACAAATATATATTTTTCTCAAAATATAACATTAATTAAGTTTTAGTATGGATTAAATAAATTATAAAGAATGAGGACCATGGAAATGGAAAGAGAAATTAATATAGGTCATTAATTTCAATAAATTAAAAATAAATAATTATGATTAGTTGTTCTCGTTTGTCAGTTCTCACATGAAATTTTTGCGTAAATTTTAAGCAATGGATTATTGCATAAAACTCATTAGAATTGATGTCCTTGGAGAATCCATGCTTCTCCCCGCCCATACGGTGTGGCATTTATGATCAAAAATCATGAACCAAATCACACTTGCATCCGACAATTTGAGAATACCAATGTAACCTCAACATGGATAGCAAAAAAATTTAAAGGATCTTTAAACGTTGATCCTAATATGAGCTACAAATTCATGTCGAATAAATTGAACATTAAACTGTTGAAAATATTAAATTTGATTTGCGTCTAAATTTATTAAATAGTTTTTGGACTTAATTATTTTGGGTTTACTTAATTTTTTCAGAGAATCTTGTAATATATGGAATCTCTAGATATTTATTATAATTGTAATATTTTCTAGAATGGTTTTTGGATAGAACTCTCTAGAATTAGTGTGTCTAGAGTTCTCCTTAGAATATTATAAATAGAGATGTAATCTCACACATTTGCATCAAGCAAAAATACAAAGTTCTTCTCCTCCATAAAGAATTATCCTACTTGTCAAATTTATATTCAAACCTTCAATGTTCCCACACAATTCTCTTTAACATAAAAGGTCTTATTTCTAACAAAGTGGTATCAGAGTATCAAGATCCACAAAATGGCGAATGGTGGTTTCCCTTTCCAAATACCGATGCTCACAAAGAACAACTATGATAATTGGAGTATCAAGATGAAGGCGCTACTAGGAGCTCAAGATGTGTGGGATATTATTGAGAAAGGCTTCAAGGATCAAGATGAATCCTTGCTAAGCCAAGGTGTAAGAGAGACATTGAAGGAGTCAAGAAAGAGAGACAAGAAAGCTCTCTTTCTCATTTATCAATCGGTGGATGAAGATACGTTTGAGAAGATATCCAACGCAACAACGACCAAAGAAGCATGGGATAAGCTTCAAACTTGCAACAAAGGATTTGAGCAGGTAAAAAAGATTCGTCTTCAAACTCTTAGAGGTGACTTTGAACGTTTATTTATGGAAGAGTCCGAGTCAATTTCAGATTATTTTTCTCGAGTATTGACTGTAGTCAATCAACTTAAGAGAAATGGTGAAGATGATGATGATGTGAAAGTCATGGAGAAAATACTTCACACTTTAAATCCAAGTTTTGACTTCATTGTTACCAACATTGAAGAAAATAAGGATCTAAAGACCATGACTATTGAGCAACTCATGGGTTCCTTACAAGCATACGAAGAAAAATAAAAGAGAAAAGTTAAACAAAAGGAGGCTATGGAGCAATTACTACAACTCAACATAAATGAAGAAAACTATACGGATTACAAGAGCCAAAGAGGACAAGGTCGTGGCCAATATCGTGGACGTGGACGAGGACATGGAGGAGAAGGAAGAGGTGGTTGCAATAACTACTCCAACAACTTCAACAATGGAGAAAGAAATTGGAATCCACAAGCAACAAGAGATCGTGGAAGAGGAACCTCATGGTCGAGGAGCAATAAATCACAAGTTAAATGTTTCAACTGCAACAAGATTGGTCATTACGCAACCGAGTGTAGATTCTCGAAGAAGGTGGAAGAGAAAGCTAATTTTATAGAAGAAAAAGGTGGAGAAGAAGAAACTTTGCTACTCGCATGTCAAAACGAAGTTGAAGAGAAAAGAAATAAGTGGTACTTGGACACTGGCGCAAGCAACCACATGTGTGAAGATCGAAGCATGTTCATAGAGATCAATGAAGCGGCAACTGGTGATGTATCATTTGGAGACGACTCAAGGATACCGGTCAAAGGCAAAGGTAAAATTCTCATACGCTTGAAGAATGGGAGTCGTCAATTCATATTCAATGTCTATTATGTGCCTAACATGAAGAATAATATTTTGAGTTTGGGACAATTATTAGAGAAAGGCTATGACATCCACTTAAAAGAACATAGTCTTTTCTTAAGAGATTGTAGTCATAACTTGATTGCTAAGGTGCCTGTGTCAAAAAATAGAATGTTCCTCTTGAACATTCAAAATGACGTAGCAAAGTGTCTCAAGGCTCGCTATACCGATTCTTCATGGCTATGGCATCTACAATTCGGGCACCTCAACTTCGATGGTCTAGAACATTTATCGAAGAAAGAGATGGTGAGAGGCTTGCCTAGGATTAACGACCCAGACCAACTCTGTGAAGGATGTCTAATTGGGAAGCAATTCCGAAAAAAGTTGTCCAAAGGAATCAACGTCAAGAGCGACAAAGCCACTAGAGCTCATACACACGGATGTCTGTGGACCAATCAAACCCAACTCATTTGGTAAGAATAAATACTTTCTCCTCTTTATTGATGATTATTCCAGAAAAATATGGGTTTATTTCTTGAAGGAGAAGTCAGAAGTATTTGACAACTTTAAGAAGTTCAAAGCCCCAGTGGAGAAGGAAAGTAGTCTTTCCATCAAGGCCATGAGATCTGACCGAGGAGGAGAGTTCACTTCAAATGAGTTCAATAAATATTGTGAAGACCATGGAATCCGTCGCCCACTGACTGTGCCAAGATCTCCTCAACAAAATGGAATAGCAGAGAGAAAGAATCAGACTATACTTAACATGGTACGAAGCATGCTCAAGAGCAAGAAGATACCGAAGGAGTTTTGGACCGAAGCAGTGGCATGTGCAGTTTACTTGACAAATCGTTCCCCAACAAGAAGTGTGCATGAAAAGACACCCCAAGAAGCATGGATTGGAAGGAAACCTGGGATCTCTCACCTCAAAGTATTTAGAAGCATTGCCTATACCCATGTTCCAGATGAAAGAAGAACAAAGCTCGATGATAAAAGTGAGAAGTATGTGTTTGTGGGTTATGACTCAAGCTCTAAAGGGTATAAGCTTTATAACCCAAATAGTGGAAAGATCATCATAAGTCGTGATGTGGAGTTTGGCGAAAAAGATTATTGGGATTGGAGTGCTCAAGAAGACAAGTATAATTTTCTTCCTTACTTTGAAGAAGAAGAAGAAGAAATGGAACAACCAATGATAGAGAAACATATTACACCACCTTCTTCACCGACACCAAGGTTGGATGAAACAAGTTCAAGTGAGAAGACACCACGACTAAGGAGCATTGAAGAGCTTTATGAGGTAACCGAAAACCAAAATGACATTAACCTCTTTTGTCTTTTGGGTGATTGTGAGCCTCTAAGCTATCAAGAAGCGGTAGAAAACATAAAGTGGAGAGACGCCATGGACGAAGAAATCAAGTCTATCACGAAGAATGATACATGGGAACTTACTACACTTCCACAAGGACATAAAGCAATTGGAGTAAGATGGGTGTACAAGGAAAAGAAGAATGCAAAAGGAGATGTGGAGAGGTACAAAGCAAGATTGGTGGCGAAAGGCTATAGTCAAAGACAAGGAATTGACTATGATGAGGTATTTGCTCATGTTGCTCGTCTTGAAACTATTAGACTGGTCATTTCCTTGGCATCCCAAAATGAATGGAAGATCTATCAAATGGATGTGAAATCAGCCTTCTTGAATGGTTTTCTCGAAGAAGAAGTTTATATTGAGCAACCACTATGCTATGAAGTAAAAGGGCAAGAAGAAAAAGTCTTGAAGTTGAAGAAGGCATTGTACGGTCTCAAGCAAGCACCGAGAGCTTGGAATGTTTGAATCGACAAGTACTTTCAAGACAAGAACTTCATCAAGTGCCCATATGAGCATGCACTCTATATCAAAGCACAAAGTGGAGATATTTTAATTGTGTGCTTGTATGTAGATGACTTGATTTTCACAGGGAATAATCCAAGCATGTTCGAAGAGTTCAAGAAAGACATGTCAAATGAATTTGAGATGATAGATATGGGGTTCATGGCATATTATCTTGGCATCAAAGTAAAGCAAGAAGACAAATGAATTTTCATCACCCAAGAAGACTATGCTAAAGAAGTCATTAAGAAGTTCAAGATGAATGATGCCAATCCAGTTGGCACCCCGATGGAATGTGGTAGCAAGTTAAGCAAGCATGAAAACTGGGAGAATGTGGATCCAACTCTTTACAAAAGTTTGGTTGGAAGTCTACGTTACTTAACAAGTACAAGGCCAGATATTCTCTATGTTATAGGAGTTGTAAGCCGATACATGGAAGCTCCAACAATAACTCACTTCAAGGCGGCAAAGAGAATCCTTAGATACATTAAAGATACAACTAACTTTGGCTTGCACTATTACTCTTCTAATAATTATGAGATTGTTGACTATAGTGATAGCGATTGGAGTGGAGACTTGGATGATAGGAAGAGCACTATTGGTTATGTGTTCTTTATGGGAGATACTGCTTTCACTTGGATGTCAAAGAAGCAACCAATAGTCGCACTATCAACTTGTGAAGCCGAGTATGTCGCCGCCACATCATGCGTTTGTCATGCAATTTGGCTAAGAAACTTGTTGAAAGAGTTAAAAATGCCACAAGAAGATCCAGTGGAAATATGTGTTGATAATAAATCAGCAATTGCTTTGACAAAGAATCCAGTCTTTCATGAAAGAAGTAAGCATATCGACACCCGTTACCACTTCATAAGAGAATTTATTGAGAAAAAAGAGGTGAAGTTGAAGTATGTAATGTCTCAAGATCAAGCTGCCGACATTTTCACCAAGTCACTAAAGTTGGGAACTTTCGTGAAGCTAAGGAGTGTGTTTGGAGTCACAAATCAAGTTTAAGGGGGGATGTTGAAAATATTAAACTTAATTTGGGCCTAAATTTATTAATTGATTTTTGGACTTAGTTATTTTGTGCTTAAGTAGTTTTTTTAGAGAATTCTTGTAATATATGGAATCTCTATATATTTTTTATAATTGTAATATTTTCTATAATGGTCTTTGGATCTCTAGAGTTGAGAACTATCTAGAATTAGTGTGTCTAGAGTTCTCCTTAGAGTACTATAAATAGAGATGTAATCTCACACATTTGCATCAAGCAAAAATACAAAGTTTTTCTCCTCCATAAAGAATTATCCTACTTATCAAATTTATATTCAAACCTTCAATATTCCCACACACTTCTCCTTAACATAAAATGTCTTATTTCACACATAAACTTAGGATTGAAATCATTCAGATGCAATTATAAAGGGCAAAAAAGAAAGGAATAGAGGAATTTGAAGGTTCTCATGCTAACAATTATAAGAAAATAGTTAAATATGTTGAGTTGTTGTTAGAAAAAAAACAGCGGCATGACAGTGAAGTTGAATTTCCATGTTTGAACATCGGAACTCAAACGCCACATCTTTAATCAAGTACCGGCGGGATATGAAGGACATTCTTCCCAGTAAGATACATAAATGGAAGCATCGTATCCAAGAGCTAGCAACACTTTGGTAACAATATCTTTGTAGTTTTTGGTGGAAGGTTTCTCTCACCAACACTTCTACAAGCTACCAAACCATGTCTAAAACGAAAAAATGATTCATAAACCAATCTTCGATTATTTTATACTGATAAACAATTTGTTGCTCAAATAACCACCACTTTCCTTGAGGATTTCAGATGCGTCCATTGCCAGACCAAATATCTAAACATGCGGACAAGAATGACATGACCAGTAGATTTAAAGCTTAAATGAAATAGATTTAATTGAGTGATTTCAAATATATTAACTACCTAATTAAACGGTAAATAGTACTTTTTAATATCTCACTGAATATTAAACAGGAAAAGTGTATTAAATATATTTTTTCTTTCTATCTAAATAAAATTATTTTCAATATCGTAATTAAGATTTTTAATACATCAAATAATTAATTATCAACAAAAGTGAAATAAAATGAATGAGAATAATGAAATTGAATTAATGAATAAATGAACGACCTTATGATTTCTTAAAAATGTGTAATCCTTAATAATTATGTGAAAAAATTTACGACTTCTTTAATGTCTTTAACTCAAGTAACGTGTTTGGATTTGATTTTAAAGACATTGGATAAGTCACAGTTCTTTACACAAAGTTATTGGGAATCTCACATGTTCAAGGAGCTAAAGGTTATTCATTAATTCAATTTGATTCATTTACTCAATCATTATATTTCATTTTTGTAAATAATTACTTATTAGATTTATTGACAATTGTAATTTTCATGTTGAAAATAATTTATAATAATCTTAACAACGAACTATCTAATAAAACAATAAATGATACTTTTTAATATCTCGTTGAAAATTAAACAATAAATGATAATTTGTAATATCCCGTTAAACATGAATGTATTACGTATATTTTTTCTTTTTACCTAATTAAAATTATTTTCAACATTATAATTACGATTTTTAATACATCAAATAAATAATTATCAGCAAAAGTGAAATAAAATAAATGAATAAAAATAAATAAATTGAATTAATGAATAAATGAAAGACTTTATGATTTCTTGAAAATGTGTAATCCTCAATAATTATGTGAAAATATTTGTGACTTCTAAAATGTCTTTAACTCAAGTAGAGGCGTTTACACTTGATGTTAAATATATTGAAAAATCACAACTCTTTTCACAGAATTATTAGAGTTCCCACATGTTCTAAGCGCTATAAGGTCGTTCATTTATTCATTAATTCAATGTCATTATTTTCATTCATTTATTCTTTCGTTCCATTTCATTTATGTAGATAATTACTTATTAGATGTATTGAAAATCGTAATTTTAATATTGAAAATAATTTTTAATAGTCTTAACAACGAACTACCTAATCAAACAGCAAATGATACTTTCTAATATCTCGTTGAATAATAAACAGTAAATGGTAGTTTGTAATATCTCGTTAGACAAGAGTGTATTAGGTATATTTTTTCTTTATATCTAATTAAAATTATTTTCAACATAGTAATTACGATTTTTAATACATCAAATAACTAATTATCAGCAAAAGTGAAATAAAATGAATGAAAATAATTAAATTGAATAAATGAACGA